>OU565286.1:5057500-6257500 GCA_913789915.3 Sphecodes monilicornis | reverse complement strand
GCCTCTCAGGCACAAAAAGGATTAAAGAAAGAAATATATTTTTACTCAACTTCCGCTTCCCAGAATTAACGTGGAAAATTTTGATTCTGTATGAAGATCCGTAGGGATGATACACTTTCATGCATCATGGTTTATTTCCTAGAATTTACAGATAGCTATAAAAAATGCCAGAAAGTCTAAATCATCAACAGATTACGGTAACATCCGTGACATCATACAACGTCGATCATGAAGAAAGAAAACCCGACGATCGTGCGTCGGTATAATCGATAATGCATAAGGGGCGTGTGTTACCTCGAACAACTAATTGCAGTATAACTTTGAGAGTTCATAGCTACATTGTCAGATACATCAATGTTATAAATAATAAGCTTGTCTTCTAAATAATACTAACTTATCAGATCTTATTTTAATAAAAAAAAATAATAATAATAACTACAGTATACCCTGACACAACGCGATAAAAAATTTGTTTAGAAAAACTGTGTATAAGGTAAATGTCCCTTATTTTGGCCCATACCCAGTAGTCAGTCTCTCTGAAAATAAATTGCATAAGAATAGAAGATGTTTATGCATTAACAAACATTTATAAATTTTGAATGAGCACAGCGGTCAGCTTATTTTTCACTTCCAGTGTATACCTTCACGTTATCATATAAAAAATTGAGCAAATAGCGTACTAACCCTCCGGCAGAGGAGTTTGAGTCTATTTTGATCGAGAGTATCAAAGTCGTCGTTGAATTACTCAATTCCTGGCGAATTATTGAAATGAATAGCTGTTACATTAGAAACAAAATATAGATTAACGTGTCTACAGGAAGTACCTACGAAAATTTGTTTTAAAAACTTGATAAATAGAGCAGAGAATGGTCCTAAATATTATAAGTTATATCTCATAAGAATGGTCCGCCGTTCGAGAGTTAATAATAACAACACTTAAGATTACCGACTGGAACAATTATTCTATACAAAATAATTTTCTGTTTTCTTTTAAAGAAGATACATATACGTATACAGTTTTTCAATCGCTAATACGGGAGTGCTACTGCATTAAAAAAAGGTTGAGGTCCTATAGAAATTTGGAAAATATTTGACAATTATACAGAGTGATCGGTAGCTGGTAGTAGTTGTGTCTATTGTACTGGCTACATAATCAAGAATACACAACAAAAAATAATATTAGCCATAATATGGTCCCTAAGGTTTACAACATAATTATGGTCCTAAGCATTGCCAATTTTATAGTTGCGAAAAAGGTCCGTCGTCCAAGGGTTAATAAGCTTTTTAGAATTTCTCAGATGTGTTAGAAAGAACAAGAGGAAATATTGTTTAAAAATTTGAACGGATCTAGCCTTGCATAGGTGAATAATGTTCTGTTATTTTTAATACAAGCAGAAATAATTTAAATATCGCAATACATCATAACACCAACAAGTTTCATATTGATCTTTCAATAATTACTCAGCTAAAGAATCTGATGTTATCTTTAAAACAGTAATTCTGTTATTTTTTCGATGAAATATAATCTACCAACTTTTTATTTCTTTCTCATTATTAATTTATTTAAACAACGAATTTGTCCATAACATCACAATGAAACTATATTTTATATACTCTACTAACATCATGACAATATTGTTTAACTAAACAATTTATTACAAAACTCTTCGTTCGATGATAACGATGAAAATTGCTGGGTAATAATGGTAAATATAAGATTTATTCGAAATAATTAAAGAATGCTGCAGAACCTCAAGTTTGATTACTATTATTTAGGCTTGTTAATCGGTTCACTTCTAGCACACCGAGCAGCGTCCCGTTGATTGACCTACAAAAGCGAAATGCATGAAATTGCACCCATTAATGTAATCAACAAACAGATTGATTAAAAGCAATGCATTAATACAATACCGTGGTATAATTTGTACAAATTTCCTTGGAAGTAATTTTCAAATGAAACACAAAAGAAAACCAGCAGCGTATAATTCGGCGTGCCAAGACAAAAAGAAAACTTTTTTACTAATAAAATATATTGCCATCTACATTGATGAATTAAAAAATAAAAAGAGAAATCACCGAAGGGCCCAGTCTCTGCACCCCTGTGCCCTGCTCGAGTTAAATTACTATAGAAGACTTTATCCACTTTAGGCACTGGCCGTCAGGCAATCATCCTATTGGCGTGCCATCGTATCATGAATGACGGTAAGAAAAGCTACCGAGAGCCGGTTGCCACGAGTTCCCCTGAAATACTATGTGCCGCTCGCTCTCCTGTATTCCCACGGTCCACTTCGCCAAGACAAAACAATACGAAACGATATTTTCAATCCGTCCAAACAATGGTACCACGTAACGAATGCTCATCCTGACGGATGTTGCCAGCGGTTGGCATGTCTGTCAGCATGACGTTCTAACGAGCCGAAGAAAGACAAAGCATAATTGTTACCAATTTAAGGTAATTCGATCGCTGATGGATTCTCGAACGATGCCAACGATACAAGCAACTTTCCGACACATTCCGTGAAACGGGTCGGCTTCTTTGCTTTCAGTGGTACCCGCCCGGAATGCTAGAATGTAATACGCTCGCGTTGATCGAATTTTTCTTAACGCTAGTGTATCAAGGAATTAGCTGCAGCCGAGCGTTTTACGTCGCTATATTCGCGGAGCCTTCTTATTACATCTCTGGCCACTTTAAGAAGAGACTTGCGAGATAATGACCCAATTAGATGTCATTTACACGTGAGTCACATTGTCAATTTATCCATGTCCGGCTGCCAGACTCTAATGTCTCACGCGCCATGGTTATCCATGTTTGGTATAGAAAAGTAAACTGCCTCGAGCAATGCACACTGTTGGTAAACACCGCATCTCTGTGACTTCTACTTTCATGGAGATACGTCCTGCAACCATAACTAAGAAATATAATGTTTTGACGCGTCCAATATCTTCTATCCTTTGGTACAAATGTCTTATTCAAGAAAGGGGTTTAGCTTCTTAAGGGGGTATTCTAGTTTTTCATTATGAAAAAATCAATTTTTTGTGTTTGCATTTTCTTTAAGTACAAGTGTTGCAGAATATGTGTACAAAAGGATTCGTTGGAATTTGTAAAATTAACGTAGTTATAACTGTTTAAAAATTGTAACTCGCGTTGCGAGATATTGATGGTTGAATCTTTAAACGCGTTTTTCTGAGATCTACGTATTTTAACAGTAAACTATATTTAATATATTTTAAAAGTATCGGCAAATGTTGCCGTATAAAAATGGCGACACTAATAGATGCTTGGACAAGGAAATTTATTCCATTATTTTTCATAAACGAATTTTTATAATTTCAATAATTGCAAAATATAAAACCGTTCATTTGACCGTGGTAGGTTTAGTGTTAAAACGGCGTCCATGATATTTCAAAATTTACTGAAACAGCCTAAAATTTGATGTACATCTTCAGTATATGTATAGCCGGAACTGGAATTATTACAAAATCTTTTCTTAAAATATTTTGTTAAGCCTCCAAATGTCAATGAAACGTGAAAACTTCTAGTTCCTGCTACAGCAAAACTCATCCTAATTACAAGAATCTTTATGGTTTTTTTATTTTAGATAAGCAGAATGGCTAGAATCACGGACGCCATGAGATGGCCTTTTTTAATAAGCGACTGCATACGAGGACATGCAGTGCTAACAATTTTGTTTTTTTCTCGACAAAAAAAATAGAAATAATACTGAAGTATGTATAAATATACTCCGAAAATTTTACTGCAAACTGTGTCATAGTTTTTTTTGTGAAGAAAACGCGTTCCACACGAGAATGCACCCTCAAACAAAATCTCCGGAAATCAAAAACATACAAAAGATACAATCATGTGACGACTAAAAAAATTAACAAATAAGTCTTTTTGTAAACAGTAAAAATTGAAGGATTTTTTAAATTACAATATTATCATACATTACGTGCTTTACAATATCGAAATTGCACAGGACGAATCAAATTCTTATTGATAAGTAGACTGCGGAATTTTATGCAAAATTAAATATTTTTTCTACAATTGCAACAAACTGGGTTCAATAGGTTGAAAATAATATAACACTGTTTATAAATTCTTCTAATGTTGTTACAGTTTCATATTTATCCTACACATTTTGATTATTACTGGACTGTGAATTTTACAAATTTATGACAGAAATGGCTTGAATGACTCAAATACAAACTCTAAAACCTTTAGAAGAACTGCATGATTTTGTTATACTGTCGTCAACATATTGGAATTATTAAAAGAAGAAATGCTTTTTCATCTGTTTCTTACGATTGACTCGAACAACTTTTATTTTGCATAAAAATCCGCAGTCTAATTATCACATTCGTATTTCTGATTGTTGTTTGAGAATTGGGCACACACATTAGCCTTGAAAACGCATTTTGAGGATACCGGAACATTAAACCACAATTAAGGGCAAATTCCGTAAAATGAGGTCATACCATCACCCTGGTACCTCCTAGGAGGAATGAGAAGCTAAAACGTTGAGGACTACGGCAAAATATCCATCATGAATGAATTTTTGTAGTGGTTTTGGTTACGTTCTGAAAGGAATTGTTCGAAAAAAGATCGAGCGTCGATAGTAAACACGGCAGTGAACGCGGCAGTGAACGCGTTAATGCCGGTAATCTCTTCCTATAAGAAAGTAAAATGACTCTTCCGTCTGAATAAAAGCAACAGACATAATTGCCTGCACACTGTGTCTGAGGGTGTCCTATTAGCGAGAGGGGTCGTTAAAACTGGTTCAACGTCGAATGACGTCGGAGCTCTCGTTTTCTTACCTACCTAGTATACATATCCGGTCGGCGGACACTCTGCAACTTTCCTACTTCATTCATCGACGCATTCTGTGGCCTTTGAAGGTTGCACAGGCAGAAAGGAGCGGGCACGGTCGCGCGCCGGCGATCAGAGTCAGCCGGCGTGCACGCCGACCAGTTTCAACATAATAATTCCTTCTTGGAAATACATCGTGGTACCACTGCATTCTATGGTATTGCGAACGGGATTCGTTGCATGTGAACCAAAGCCGCGAACATTTTGCTCGTGGGCTTCCTATGCTTTTTTATCTGGCTCTTCCCACGATCGAAACATTGGTTACTGTTTATAGAAGATTTATAGTTTATGCGACAACAATGATTAAAAACCGAGTGCGAAATACCGCGTATCAGAACTACGATATGATACTCCTACGGGTTCGAGTTCTTGTCAGGAATTCAAGTTCGAGCATTGCGATCATGTATGCATCTCTGGAATGAAACAAGATAAGAAATGCGAGATCCCGTGACTGTATAACAGGAAGTCGTAATGATAGGGAGCACAGCATCAATGAAATGGGAAACTACCAATGACTGAAACACTATCGTCATCTCCGACGGTCCCTACGTCACCTTTGGGTCAGCAACCGTGACGTGGCTTTCACCAAGCGTACAGCACAATCGCCTCGGGCGCTACAACTTCTTGCTGTTGCTGAGCCACTTTCGAATTAAAAACCCTCCTGGAAAGGACTATTAATTGACGTTGTGCAATATCTAGTAAAGAAAGAACTCCAAATTTCTACAATACCATTTTAGACTAATGGAGAAGTTTCTAGACCAAGTCTGAAGAATATCGTGATGAGAGGGTGCCAACGAAGTTTCGTAACGAATAATAAATGCGACCGGTCTATATTGCTTTGTAATAATGACGAGACTGCATCTATTCAAACTTCATATAATGTTGATTGTATGGTTCTCCCAAAAGTTTCTTTCACAATTTTTAATATTGTTAGGTAAAACGAGCGTCTACAAACAAAGTCATTATTGGTTCGCTAATATTTCATTATTTCTTAATCCTCCTCCTAATTACCCAAGTTATTTGTTTTCCTAAAAAATTACTACGAATTTTCATTGTATGTATTAATAAAAAACGAGACGAACTTTCGGGACAACCTAATATTTGTGTTTCAATAAAGAAGTTCATTGGAAAATTTGTGATGAAAACATTTTTATAATTTCAGTAATTGTAAAGGAAAAATCTAACACTAGTCATCTTGGTTGATTCGGTAATTCTAGTGTAAGTCAGTTACAATATAAGCTACCATAAGTTATTCGTTACCAAAAAACGGTCCTAGTATAGACTTTTTCAGCATATCAGAAAAAAGAAGTAAAAATCTAAATTTCTTTGATACTATTTCACTTTAATGGATAATTTCTGAGACCAGATTTGAAGGATATTACAATAAGGACGTCCATAAGGTTGCTGTGTCTTCCAGGTTAGAAGATTTAAATTTCCACAAAGCCAATGTTAATTGTTAGCTACCGATGAACAAAATAGGGTGGTCTATCCTGATTAACAATCAGCTATGAACTACTATACGTTTACCGTTCCCGAAAAACAGTCCTAGTTTAGGATCTCTTTAGTATATCAGAAAAAGAAGAAAGAAGTAAAAATCTAAATTTCTTCGATACCATTTCAGACTGATGGATACGTAATAAGTTTGAACATCAGATCCGAAAGATATCACGATGAAATTGCCAACATTCTAACCGACTATGTTCTTGTTTCTCTCCAGGCGCAAGCATTTCAATTTCCCCAACGCCAATGTTGTCAGCCACCGATGAAAATGGTTAACAGTCGACTATAAGCTACCATCCAAGAAACATTCTATGTATTAGGTCGTCGCATAAATTCCTAATCTAGTATAAAGCTTCTGGCACTTCAAGGAAAGAAGAAAAGTCATAGTACTTCAGTTGCAAGGAGCAAAGTATAGGAATAAGCAATCGACAAGAATACATCCTGGGAAACAGCGATACCAAACGAACTCCACGTTCCATCGAAAATTCCGTTCGTTCGATTCTCAGGGCGCGCACAGGTATTCGTGGCTGTGGCCGTGCACGTGCGCGAGAGCACACTATCAGGGAAGTAAGAGGGGAAGGTTATCGACGGCGCCTCGGAGGAGAAGCGAGGGAGAGCGCGCGCCCGAGAAAAAGAGAGAGAGGGTGAGAGGGTGAGAGAGAGAGAGAGAGGGGGGGAGGGAGGGAGAAAGGACGAGAGAAAGGAGGTAAGAGAACCGAGAGACGGTTAAAGAAAGAGAAAAACTGAAGGAGATAGTTCAGCCAGGTAAGAGAGACTGTAGGTGTAACCGGCGAGTTCGCATTACGATGGTGTGTAGTCCGGTGTACAATGTACAGTGGTGTAGACCGCGTGCCGGGATACGCCGGTAGACGGTGGTGGGGATGAAACGTGAATGATCCATAGAAGTTTGTGTTCTCTGTGTGTACGGGGTCCGGTAGGTGTGTTGGTCTATGGAGAGTACTGTACCGACGGAAGCGAACATGATGGTAGTGGAACGGTGGGAAACGTCAAAGAGATGGTAGGGATACGGCCGGGTAGAGCGGTGGGGTGCGGGTAAAGGTACGGCTTCGGAAATGGCCGCGGGAAAGTAGAGAGCGTTACGTCGTCCGGTAGGCAGGCAGGCAGGCGAGTCGAAGTTTTTCGAGTGCAGCGCTCGTTAACTCGGCGCTTCGGGCTTGCGATTCACCAGGGACAAGGACACCACACGGTACACGGATAGCCTGCGATGTTTTGAGTGAAGCCGAAGACTTTTGGGGACCGATTTCGGAGGAACTATTTGGCCCGGCAGTGTCGGTGTCCGGGTGGACGGACAGCCAATAAGCCAGTGGCTGGGAAGAGACAAGAGACCAGTGCGGGCGGCGGTGCACGAGGATGGCCGGCGACGACGGTGCACCACCGAACAATGAGATCCTCGGTGTGGACGGAGAGGGGCAGGGTGCGTCAGCGCGGGGGGAACCGCATTCCAGAGTGGGCGGCATCCTGGAATGCGATCCCCCCGGTAACAGGAATTCGCCGAGCGAGCGAGCCTGCAACGAGCACAACGACGGAAGCGGTGAAACCGTGATTGCCAACGACGATTGTAACAACACCGCCGAAGCCGTTGGAACCACCATAATTGCCGACGACAACGGCGGCCTGTGCCGATATGCTATCGGCACCGCCAATACCGCTATGTCTTTCATCGAGGTTTGCCAGGTAATAACCGGGATTGCCGGTGTTACGTGCTTTAATCCTCTCCTGAGTGTCAATGAGTCCTCTCTGTTCTCTCCTCTTGCTTCAACTTTGCCGATTTCCGTCTCCTTTCCGTGCGTTTCACCGACTCGCACTCTCTCTTCGTCCCGCTCACGTGAAACCTCCAGCCGCTTTACCGATGTCAAGATCGATAGACAACCAATTTCAAAATGATCGTCTCCCCCCGAATTCTTCGCGATGCCGGCCTCGCGGTTGCGATTGAGACCAACGATCGGAATATTATGTCTGGAAACCGTTGTCGTGTGTCAAGCTATTCGGTGTTTCAAATAATCAGAACAAAGCACCGTTAATCGTACAATTACTACCACGCTTTCTCCTTTACATTCATTTCAAAGGCTTTTCGTTTCGAACAGTGCTACAAAATTTGAACTTTTTTACTTTTTAGATCCGACTGCAGCATCTTTTCCCACAATTAGTTTCGTCCTCTCAGCGATACAGCCTCTGCGAGGACTCTATCGAGCTGACAGCAGAATGTTTGGCCAACGACGTGATACGATATCTGCTCAAGGAAGATATTTATCTCATATCACGGGATCCGGTCTCGCGTAGTATGAGACACAATGTGCATCAGATGCTGAACAAACATAGTATCTTATTTGCAAGCATGGTAAACCGTTTAAACGTTATGCCAGACACGGCGTACGAGGCATTTATGGGAGTTGCGGATGAGCTGTTTTTACATGGTGGTGTTACATGGCCAAGAATCGTCTGTTTGTACGCGTTTATGGGAAGACTCGCACTGTGGGCTCGTGACAGGCGAATGCATACCTTGAAGAAAAAATTACCACTCTACGTCTCCAGATTTATTGGCGAAAAAGCTGCACATTTTATCAAAGGATACGGAGGATGGGTATGTGCAATCTGTGACACTAATCTCCTGTTTAGTGTTGTTTATAGAACTGGTGGTTATATGTTTATTTGTATATTGTTACATTTTGATAGCAGATTATACTGTTATTCTTGGAAACTTATTTATTATCAATGTATCGATCTTAGGATTTACCTATTTGTCATTAGTCTTCAAACCAATGTAATTCCTATGGAGATATTAAACGACGATGAATCATCTCTTATCTAGATCTCGATATAATTCTTTTGTGTCTGATGTTTATATATCTTTTTAGGACCAGCTGTGTATAGAATATCCTGTGGCAGAAGAGATTAGCGGAGCTATATGGAGGAGTCTTCTGATGACTGGTGCAACCCTTGGTTTGGTTGCAACTATTTTAACTGTAACTTCCTGATATACCCTTACAAATCAAGCCTCGCAGGGTATGTTTTCCGCTAGACCTTTGAGCGTACTTATATTCTACCAAAATGCGCTGAGAAACAATTTCCAAGAGTTCGTAAAACACTCTTACATTGGTAATGAATATGGAATTGTGTGATTGGAAAACTGAATGTATTATGTCTTTGTAACGAATGCAGGATATGGACTTGTTTTCTTCTTGTAGCACACACAATCTTCATATCAATGTCATTTCGTTAAGAAATATCCTACTTTTTATGTAACTACAACAGATATGTAGCATAAGAGAAGGATAACTATACAAGTTCCCTATTATATTCATGTTTTGTACTAATTGCAGCTCGACGGAGTAGTTAAATTAGTATACAGAAATCTTATTTAATGTTAATCTAGCCATTTCATATCAAAATAATTTCATACGATACTCAAAATTGACCTTCCAGATATTTATACCAAACAAGATTCTCCAAATTTTATTGAATTTAGGTAGAAGCAATCTAAATATATTTATTTATAATTTATTTTAGGTAGAAAATATATTAAATAATAAATTCCTCTTGTCAATCAAAGACCATCAAAATAGATGTGTAGAATTTATAAAAAGTGATTGATGTAATAGTGCTCGTTAAATATATGATAACACCGTAAACAACAGTGAACATTATATGTTGTAGCTTCTAATAACGTTACAAAATTTTTATATAACTTTTTGAAAATAATAAACACTTCTGCAAAATGTCAATTTTCCTATTTGTATCAGTTTTTCTATAAACCTGTAATAAAATAAATGTCGTCTGCAAAATCAAATACAAAAGTTCTATGTGTGATGAGTTTATTTGAACATTTAAACATTTTATGTTGATAAAATATTTAGATGTCTTTCTTCCACTTTATACATGAAGCTTTTATGATCGTAGAATAGATTAGATAATTCAATTCAAGTAGATGATTTTTATGAAAAATTTTCAGTCAATTATTTCGGTAAAGATAAGTAATACATTCATTTACGTTTAATGATCACGTTTAATATGGTATTAAACGGTAATCTACATGCAGTAATATCGGTTTAATACTTTAAAATATGTAATGAAAAATGTCAGGCTCTAATATCTATCTGGAAATAGTAAAAAATAATAGGTAAACATAAAACAAAGATCATTGTCAATATTACAAATAGATAATCTTAATAATATAATGTCTTGCAAAAAGAACAAACAGTAGTTTGGGATACAAGATCTTATTCCTGAACAAATTAATTTCAACAAGGTATTTTCGTAAAAGAAAACTAATAGTTTTTACCGCTAGAGTTATGAAAAATATATTTTTTTAGATGTTGGTATAGTTTTATTTGAAGTAAGTATACTTGTTCAAACATAAATACAATCTACGTACTACTCAAAATATATTGATTTATTGATTGATACCAGAATGCACGTATCCTAAAATCAAAATGTTTCTAATGTACATGGATATTAGTGAGTGTATACCATTATGTGACTGTTTTACCTTCTGAACAAATAAGACAATATTATTTCAAGTATTAGCGTGCAGCATTAATTGTTTTGTGAAATTGATTTATTTTACGCAGCTTTTGTGTACATGTTGCCAATAACCGATCACCGACATGTACTACGATCGTGTGACTAGAGAACACTTTTTCTCTAGTGATAGAGATCGTTCCTGTCAAATATCAAATTCTTGATATCTCCATGACAGATTTTAGCACTATTTGTGTTTACGTTTCGCGGATATGTTTAACAATTTAAAAAGTTGAAATTCAACTACTGAAAAATCATCGTATACATTCTAATAAATACATGATGATTTTTAAGAAGTAATCATTACACAAATTACATAAAAATCCTTTCTTTAGATAGCTATGCTCGAATATAAAAAAAAAACATAATCCCTTGATATCTATGTATAATTTTACGCGTTACATGAATATACAATAAACTAGAGAATAATTTCCTTTGAATATACCTAACAGTTCTCTTAATTCTACTCAAATTTTGTGACTGTACAGAAAACAACTGCATTTTACTTTTTTTAAATTTCCTAACGTGGATAATAGTAAGAATCAACAATTTCTTCATTTTTTCTTTAATAAACCTTCAAATGTTTCTACTTTAGTTTTGCTAATATTGATATTACAACTATATATAAGTATGTATTATGCATTTATGTGTGAATATATGACTATATAACTGTACAAATGGAACTGTTATTTCGTTCCCCACTTATACAACAATAAGTGATCATTGTGTCATGGTCATTAACCGTAAATTAATTGGTTAATATATATCGTCAGCACTATGAGAATATTCAAATATTAAAAAAATAAAAGCTACAAGATGTATGATGCACATGTTAAACATCAATCATTTTTACCAAAATGAATAGTATTAATAAATCAGTTCTATAAAAAGTAAAATAATTAAGATTACAAATTCTAAAAAACATTGGACCCTTTCACATCATGCAAGTATAATTTCAATAATTTGTCCGAACGTAACAATGAAAAGTAGAATCACAAGAAAGCTCCAATGTAACGTAAAAGATACATACGATATTGACGATATGATCACTTTAATTCAGCTCTCATCAAAATTGGCAATTATAGCCTGGACATATTGTAGTCCAAAAAAGAATGAACATGAGATAAGTTGTCTTGCGAATCTTATTTGCACCAATATTCTGTTATGTTCAATTAAATCGAATGCACAGATCTGAGACTAAGAGACAGATCAAATTATTCTAGTCCTATAAGCAACCTTTTCATGTACTGCTTAACAAATTCCCGAAGATTTTTCTGTTCTTTCATATTTACTTAATTACCTTCCTGAAGAATCTTATAGTAGTCTGAAAAGGTACATAGTTATATTACAACGATAAAATATATTAACACTTTGGGGACGGACCGTTCCCTAACAAATAGTTTCGGTAAATCGACAGATTCACAGGAGGTAATAAAAATGTCAAGAGAGTGCATCAAAGTTACCATGCGTTGAGCCTAAGTTTAGGCGCTAAAGACACCAAAACAAACGCAACGGCATCAATCGATGCTGATTTATAATGTTTAATTTACGACTTTCCTTCTCTCAAGGCTCAGTACGAACTGTCAACGTCGTCCCCAAGGTGTTAAGCGATTTTCAAAGAAACTTTCTTTCAGTACCGAATCGTACTGGTTCGATTTGTTTCATATTTCCATGTTCTTAACAACTAATGTGTATATAAAATTGATTGAAAATTCAAGAAAATCATTGCAACCCATATTTATGAAGGATCAAGACATCACGACCGTATATAGCAGATAACTAGCGCAAATCGGAGCCCGTAATCAATATAAAAGAATTTTACATGCAGCCTGATAGTAGTAGGATTCGATTTTAATAAATTCAAAATTCATAACGATATATGTGTTGCCATAGATCATGTTGTGTTTAAAGTATATGTAACACGTAAATCACTTGGTGACATTTTTGTCTCTTTATCAGCTTTCTTGATTTATCACAGCTGGGGCAACAGTAACAAGATGAAGAACTTGTTGTACACCCCCGAAACACAAACTTGGTACAGTTCTCTATTCCACATAATCCCACCAATCCTTTTCGTATCCTTCGTGAACATGTTCTAAAAGCACTTTCCTCCGACTATCGCAGTATCTTAAAAAAAAATAATGGTAATATATCTTTCTTTTTGTTATGAAATATGAGCTAATTGAATTATTTTTCTCAAACGGTTTACCTATATTTATCTTGAACTTTTTGTTTAATATCAGCAAGGTTTTCACTTGTAATATCTCTTTCAAGATATTCTGAGAGACGTTCTGTCGTCCCCTCTAGATCTTTTTGGTTGTCTTCGAAAATCACAGACTGGTTATTTTTTCTCAAATAGTAAGCAAAAACGTAAGTATACATAAGAGTCTGTCTACAGGAACACAAAATATCTACAGCTTTCTTCAAAAATTGTACCTGAAAATGTTAACATAAAATTGAATATTAATGATGCACGCGCCTAACACGAGTTACTTCCACTTAATTGTATTAGTTCTACCTCGATCCAGGACATATTGTGTTGTTGCATTTCTTCCATTTTTTCTTTTACACTCGCGTAAAGTTTACTTTCAAATTTTAGTGACTGCATGTGATTCATGTATCTATTACAATAAAATAAGTATCTTTGCAAGGCAGATCTTTTTTTCTCTTGAGCATCTCTAGCAGCTTTCGCTTCCTCCTCATCATAACGATTACAATTATACCAACTAGAACCATGTGGCTCCCAAGGTCCGAGACACACCCAACAAAAATCGGTTTTGCAATTCTGATTTTTGCACACCATATGATTGCATCCACCATCTTTCTCAATAGTAACATTACACTTGGGGCATTCTTTTGTATTTGCGGCGATCCAATTTGATGTTTCCGAATCGTCATCACATTTCTTTATCCATTTGCGTAGTAAATGACATTTTACTGGGTCATGCCAATTTTCGCCGCAATGGAAACAGAATGTATGTCCGCATTTACAAGTTACAGGTCTAGCCTCAATGTACTGTACTTTTATAGCATTATTACAATCTGGAGATGGACACCACCTTAATAGCCTATTACACTGTAAAGCCGAACAACAATTAATGTATTTTAACAGAATTTTTTTTACATAAATGCAAAAAGTAAATATTATGGAATAAAACGATAGTTACTTCAACAAAACTATTGGTTATTAAATGCTGATATTTCAGCTTGACTTTAGAGTCTTTTACAAGTCTCATAACGCTGGCATCGTCAACTAAAATATCACAGGCGTGTGCTGCGCATGCAATTGTTTGACCAACACCTTCTTCCATAATCTTGGTCGTCAGATATTCTCCCCAACAACCAGTACAAAAACGATGTCCACATTCAAGACCAGTCATCATCTAGCACAAATTTAAAAAAATGATATTACATTTTGAATATATTATTATGCTTATCAATAATATGATTATTAGACAATTTTATATTGCACATACCGCAGATGGTTGAACCATGAAGCAGATTCCACATTCTTCTGTACCATTTGTCATCACTTTCGTTGACTAAAACAAAGCCATAAACATATATCTTTTTTATCTTAAATGCATACCAAGAAAAGGAACACTAAAACTTACTAGAGCACTCTGGGAAGATTGACTTCTATTTATTAATGGACCCTTTCTAAATGGATTAATAACACGTGCTTCTGTAAATAATTTCTCTTGATCTCCATCGTAAAAACGTTCCATTAATTTCTCTTTATCCCATTTAAAATGATTTAACAGAATACGTGTTGTTGTTGCTGGTATCTACAATTAAAATTATGTAATCCACCAATCATATTTACTTTACTATTGATGTTCTAAAAACTATAAACAATAGAGATATATTTTGTAATATACTTCTACAACTGTGTTGACTTCTTTTATAGAATCGATCATATGTTGTACTATCTCTTCTGTTGACAAAACTTCAAATGGATAATCATCAACATCTGTTGTTCGTTCTCTCGGATTCTCAGCTTCAATTTCCATAGCAAAATCCACGTCGTCCCCACTGGACTCATTACCGGAATCAACATCATCATACGTCTCCTCTTCAGAATCCATTTTGTTATTAATTTATTAAACGATCAAAATTTCAACAAATACTTCTTTTTATTTTATATAGTTTGCACCTGTACATAAAACCATGGAAATCATGACATCTTTAATAACTCTGACACTGTATTCTTTCATATTTTATATATGTAATATACTTCATTCATTGAATAACACAATAAAATTGTAAACAAATGTATATTATAGTGAAGAATAAACAGTATATTGAAACGTTTATATTTTACTTCAAGATTTACAAATTATCAACTTTTTAATCAAACCAATAGAGACACTTCCACGAACGCGATAATTGTTTTATTGCTCCAGGTATGAATGCCCACAAAATTAAAGTATCACAAGGAAATGTATCACACCTGTACACGCGAAATATTGTTGTAGCGGAACAAGGTGAAAACAGCTTATGTTTCAGCACATGACGTCATCGTCAGCTACTTTCCGAATAAAGCCAGGAGCTTTATCGTCCGTTTTTCCTTTAGTCCCTGCCGACAGTGTCGCGTAAAATCTACTGTCACTACACTCTGCGAACGTTCCACTAACATAGACGGCAAAAATTTTTTTCCAATAATTCTACAATGCTCGTGAAGCAAGAATAAAATCAGCTGCCAAAACATCAGAGTTGAACTCCGGTAGCTGATACATGTAATGCTATTTCCACGGGGAAACGATGAATAGGCTACCGTGGCTCTAGCCAATCGGGAGCCTCCTCTGTATAATATTTCTTCGCTATAAGCTGGAGATTACTATAAACTTTCAATAAAATAGTCGCCAAAAACGTTTAGCTTCTTTGAAAAATGAGAAAAAGGGAATACAAAGGTAATATTACAATGGGAATATTCACTATTTACTATGCGTCAACATAATAGAACTATTCACCATCTTATAGTATGAAAAGTAAGCTAAACTTATAGCGAGGAAATACTATATATAGTACATAATGGCGTCTCGTGTTTATCGAACTACTATTTCGTATTCCTCGATTTTTACTTAAAAGTTGACTAACATTGTAAAAAATGTTCCCAGTCTTACTAATAAATGATCAACGCAATTGGATACGTTATATATTGTACACATTATATATATATATATCTACAAAACGCATAGTTTAAATTTTCATTACAGGTTCAAATAAAAGTTTTAAAAAATGCTTTTTCTATCTTCCCATGAAATTTTTACCAATTTCACTTTTTTCAAAATCTGTTTTGCATGTCATTTAGTAAATCAATGCTTCTAATTGCTAAAAAAGGTAAAGTCGTTTGGCCCAATTTTAAAAAAAGTTATTCTGATATATACATAAGTACATGTGCGTGCGTGTGTTGAGTGTTATTCTGTATACGTATTTTATATATCTAGAAATATATGTACGTGTACATATGTAAATTCTATTGTTTAGCAGTAAGGAGATTATTAAATATCTTTCATGTAAATAGATTTGCAGAAACCTCATACATTGCGTAATAATCAAACTTTGAAAAGATTCCGAAAATTTAGAAACGATAAATAAGTTAAGAAAATTTAGTTTAATTGACGAATGTTTAGAGAACAGGGCATCTGACACGAATCAACAATTTCTTCAACAAACACGAAAAACGCTAAGTACACTTAACGCGATATCTTGACATTTGATTGACGTCGAGAAACTTAAAAAATGTACAAGATGTATTACCATGTATCATAATGTTTTCAGCCATCGCACCCAATCAAGTTATCGAATTGGCAGGCTAATCAGATAAAACCATAAATTAATCGAAAATGCACTGTTTGCCATGAACGAATGGACGAGCTTATAGCTCGAACACTACAGTCACGTCCACTATCATAACTTCTCTTCGATTAACTTGAAAAATGTTACTTTTTCTTTTTTTTCACTGGTCGATGCCAAGGCTGACTAATGAGTGAACTGGAACAGACACAGAATTTCGCGTGATATTAGCCGAGAAATTGAGAATCAATTAGTGACACGACAACGAAACGTCTCGTCACCAAGTGGCGTTTCACTGACTCGAGTCAACTACTTGAAGTTTGCTACGTCACGGTGCACAGCTGACGCACATGAGCGTCTCCACGAAGGGCACAATTTTGACATAACTATTTCAAGTGTCTATAGTCTATAGTATTATTCCTAGTGCTTCGTGCCCCAATTTATACATACATTCGACAGAAACTGATTTGCAAATCGAATAATAATCTCAGAAGTGTAAGGAGCAACGTTAAAAATAAAAATAAATTTCTGTTATCTAAAAATGCCTCGCGTTTGGTGAAGTGATATCTATTTCAACGGTCAATTCGAAGAACTAGTAATTAAGATGCATTATTTAATCTAATTTGAAAATAATGTAAATCCCGTGAAGGTATTCAATTTGCATTTTATGTTTTAATAGAGAATGTATGTAAAAACTTCAGGGTTATTTACGATTCGATGCGTTCTGTTTATATAGAAGTATAAGTAGCTACGCCAATGTGTATACGAACGATGAACGGAGAAGCTCACGACGTTCTGTAAAGTGAACTTAACCCCTTCGTATCGCAATACATTCGGGATAGACGTCGATGCGAATCACTCAGTTATCGGGCGAGATGAGTTTGCCCAGTGTCAGTGATTATTCTTTGTTAGAAAAAATTGGCTTGGGGAGTTATGCGACCGTCTACAAAGCGATCAAAAAGGTATGTAGATTTTGAGGTTCAGAACGAAGAAGCAATCGAAACGTATCGTATGATGACAGTGGCGTAACAAATTCGGCGGGAGCCATAATTTTAATGTTTGAATCGCAATTTCCGTGTATACATATAAAATGGTATTTAACACTAACAGTATTGAACACAAAATGTGACTGGTATACATTGTATTATAAAAATTATAAGACTGAATTTATTTAGATTTCTAGAAATTTTGTTAACAATATGTACTTGAATTGAGAAATTGATTCAATAATTTCCACTGGAAGCATCTTTGTAATTTGAATAACTATAAAATACAAAATGTGAAAGCGGTCATTTGTATAAATTTAATATGTATAATATTTAATAATATATATTTGTATTGTATAAGACGAAAACAAATTATTGATTAAATGATCATACCTTTCGTTTAAGAAAACAAAATTCAATATGGAGCATTTATTGCGTGTTATTATTTCGATGAAAGAAAAGGACAATACAAATTTTTGGCTTTAGCTATAAATGATAGATAGGGTGATAGAGTATCAATTAGTGACTTACATTTGTAGTGTCTTTATTGCATAGAAATGCACTGCAATGCTGTAGTAGGTTACACGATGTCGAATATATCTCGCTGACGGTCTAATTAATTAATAATGTTACTAGATAACTCGATCACATTGATGTCACTATGAATTTTACAGTTTTTAACTATTCGTCTACCATGATATTAAATGCAGATTCGAATTTAATGAAAGATCGTTATCGCAAATTTAAGTGCAATATTTGCGAAAAAATTAAATTCCCGATATCAAAATACATCAGGCGAGATAAATACATTTTTTGCTCAAATAAAAATACTCATCCTTCCTACATACACAAATTACACATAAACTTATCGTTTATTCTCAAATACATTATTTATAAAATAGAATAACAAATTGAGAGATCAATCATATTTAGTCACGTCGAAAATAAGTTTTGAAAATGTAAAGATACTCAGTATTTATAAATGTTTTACAAATACATACATATTTATGGAAAAATGCAAGCTTTAACCAAAAAACGCAAACACCTTAGTTTCAACAAATAAAATATTGACTTATTTGAAAATTATTTGAAGATAACCTATTTATTGCCAATTTAATTGACGAACTTTTTCACAAAGAATACACCGACATCTCTGTCATGTCAATGAATTCATTCATTTATTAATTGAATCATATGATATTAACTTGAGACATTATCTATAAGGAACAGATAAATTTATTAAACTATAATTTCAATTATTTAATGAAGCTGCAAATTGATGTCATCGGCTTGCGAAACACGTCCGATAAACGTAACTCGTAAATCAAAGATCTTGATCATTTTTTAAAAATTGGTATCTATAATTGTAAGATAGGAGCTCGCACTATTTTAATTGAAATATTGCAGGTAAGGAGATAAAGTGTCAATTCTCGATCATTGGTCAACGTGTTTTTGCATTCTGATTTTAATAACTGAGTCAAAATATTGTTAATATCTACATAAACATTAAGAGGTACTTTATTGAGATTTTCTATTGGCATCACAATCGATTAATAAAATGTACCTACGCTTAAAAATACAATTTTCAAGATCTTTGAAAACGCTCGAGACTCACCGGGTGTGTTCGCAGCAGCACGACGCGTCTCGTGCCCATCGCTACCTGGACGTAGTAATACTGATCAAAGTTTATGCGAATACACTAACCTTTGCGCTACTTTTTATTTTCTGTCATAACGCAGAGCAGAAAATATCGGTGGGTCCTGCGTGTCGCGGATTCCAGTGTGACTTTTAATGTATTTCAATCAGACTGGTCTCTGTCAGTCGAGTGGCTGCGTTGATTTGAGAGGTGGCCAGAAAAGATGGTTGCATTGAAGCTTGAAAGAAGTAAGTTATCTCAAGGCGATATAACGTAATCCTATTGTTGGTCGTTTGTAGGATGGATGCCGAGAAGTAGTCGCAATCAAATGTGTAGACAAATCGTCGCTGTCCAAGTCGGCTGTCGATAATCTCGTCACGGAGATCAATCTTCTAAAAATTCTCAACCACCAGCATATCGTAGAGATGAGGGACTTTTTCTGGGACGACGGGTTAGTAGAGCCTCGAAAATTACTAAACGATAAAACTAAAATAAGAACGGTCTACCGGAACCCTAAAATAATTCATTTCGTGCCGATAAAATAAACCGTGCAGTCGCTTTTCGACCAAAGTCATACAATGCGAATGGGGGTTTTAGTCTTCCGCTGTTATCGACATGTTCGAGTCAAATTAAATCGTGGCCAGTCCCGCAATCTAGCGTAGTCGATCGTCTACCTGTTCTGAGCTGTGTGTAAAGACAACTCTATCACCTAGCGTAACTTAGGCATATATACATCGTAATGGAGTACTGTGACGCCGGCGACTTATCGAGTTTTATAAGGAAAAGGCACAAGCTACCTGAACAAATTTGCCGGGGCTTTCTGCAACAGCTCGCGTTAGCGCTGAGATATTTACGCAATCACAATGTCTGCCACATGGATCTGAAGCCGCAGAATCTACTGTTAACGAGAAAGCCGCAATTGGTGTTAAAAGTCGGAGGTTCGTGCCGCCCAAACAATTTTTCTTTCCAGCTGGCAGCCAGATCCCACCGCCATAGACTCGATCTTTTCATTTCAGACTTCGGTTTCGCTCAATACCTCTCCAATTCCGAGCAAAAATTCGCTATCCGAGGCTCTCCCCTCTATATGGCGCCGGAAATATTATTGAAACGGAAGTATGATGCCCGTGTCGATCTCTGGAGTGTCGGCGTGATCATGTATGAGTGCCTTTTCGGTAAAGCACCTTACTCCAGTAGTAGTGTCCAAGAATTGACCGAGAAAATCAAGGACACTCGACCTATAGAGGTGAATACTGATATTGATTTCCTTTGTGAGACCAAAAACAAAATATCTCCATGTATACGTATATAAACGCATATACAAGTTAGATACGATTCACACACCTGTTAACGGTGGTATTCTACCTACCATCTGCCATACTACTATACTACACGCAGGGTGTTTCGACGTTATTATTATACGTTCATTGCGATACGGGCCACGTAAGTACTTATGTACGTTCGCCCCAGGCAAGCCATGTCTCATTGAACTTTCATTGCATGTTTGGATGTTTGTTATTTACGTTTTTTTTCTAAGAAAACTGCTACCGTGAATGTATGAAAGTTTAATGCAAGGTTCTATTAACCTTTCGTTGAGTATGAAACTCCGAGAGAAGAAATACTGGGGTCAACTTGCACGATAACTATTGTTTGTCAGTGTAAGTTGCGTTTGGCAATAAGAAAATATGTTACCTCGTCATAGCATTGAAATCGCTTTGTTAAAAAGTTATGGCAGAAATGAATATGTGAACTACGAAACTGTGAAGGCATTGGAAACAATTTAAAAATACTGTTAGACTATTTTCGACTTCTTCAAATTATTAAAACAAAAATACATTTTTATTTCATTTCTGTTTCTTTAGAGAATTCTTATTTTATTTAAGTGTATATAATTTTGATTATGTCTTTATAGGGGGCATACTTCGTCTCCAAATTTGATGCTTGGAAATTGTAAGATTAGTTAGGAAACACAAGCAAATATGAATTATTTGTACATCGTCTGGAAACAAGCCCGCTATTATCTGTGGGCTTAAATCTTTCGTCATAATTCGGGTAGTACAAATATATTAATTGGCCATTGTTACTACTTGTACTGACACGCATGTAAATTAAATAGTACAGTACGATTTTATTGAACTTTTGTTTAAATTTTTTAATTTGAATAAAACCTCTAATAAACGGCTCGAGTTTTCGTTTAAT
Organism: Sphecodes monilicornis; assembly: GCA_913789915.3. Taxonomy (NCBI): domain Eukaryota; kingdom Metazoa; phylum Arthropoda; class Insecta; order Hymenoptera; family Halictidae; genus Sphecodes; species Sphecodes monilicornis. The sequence continues at coordinate 6,235,977 of OU565286.1, read as the reverse complement.
ACCAAATCATACTAATTAGTTTGCAATGTCAACTTTTTAACGAAATGTTTCTGGATCCGTCATATTTACTAATTACGTGTTTGTAACATTTTTTTAAATTTCTGGTCACAAAACATAGTGACACAATTTAACCGCTTAACTTGGGAACACCCTGTCTAAATATAGAAATGTGTATACGCAAAGACAGTTGCGTAATTAACTATAATTATAACTTATACGTAACTTATATTTGTGTTTGTATACATGTAAAGTATATATTCATGTGAAAAGAGTATATACGTACTCGGCGCTTACCGCGTGTAACAAAATGTACATATGTGTGTACAGTATATAAACAGGGCGGAGTATCTTAACTTTTTGTTACTTGACATTTTGAACACTGACATTTGAACATATAAAAATAATGAAACTACACATACTTGGATTTTTACGCGACTTCTATCATAATGTACATCCGAATAAATAAGTTTATTCAGTAATTTTTCACGAAAGCATGTTTGCAATGTCAGTAATTGTAAAATAAAATATATGTAATCCTTGTTATCGCATTTTCTCGAGTCCAGTAATGTTAATGATGGACGAATGAAACCAATTAATGTTACAGTAATATTATTATAGTTATAATAATATTACCGGTTTTAAAATTATTAAATAAAGTAATTTAGATTGCGTATAATCTATATCTATATTGCGTACAATTTTAAAGCTGCTTTGCTACCTTTGACAATAAAAGTATATTTATCATTCCAATGTATCTAGTCGTGAGGGAAACGTATTAAGATGAACAAACACGTCGCAATTTGGATCATATTTACTTGTTTCATTCGCGATACAGTAGAACCTCGGTTATCCCTACTAGGTCAGTAGAACATAATAATAAAACAATTACCTAATTACAGTATTATATTAAATATTTACTGCTTCTATGTGAAGCACGTATACGGGTAATGAAAAATATCAACGGTTCGGATAATGGAGGTTCCACTGAATTGTAAATTGAACAGGTAAATATGATCCGAATTGCATCGTGTTCGGTCTCATTTTAATCAGAAAAACATCACACATATGTTGCTAAAAGTTTCAAAGAGAAGTAATTAACACTAACCGCACCGGTTATGTGACTGGTTCAACATTTTGTATTTTATAATTATTGAAATTTCAAAGATGTTTCCATTAGAAGATACTAAATTAATTCAGTTTTGTAATTTTTATAAAACGTCATATACCAGTCACATTTTGTGCTCGGTACGGTTAGTGTTAAAAATGAAAAAGCTTTGTCATTGAACCCAAATTTTTTAATATATTCCCTTTCATATATTCCGAGAAATTACTGCATTTTAAATTCTGTTTCATTCGTTAACGTTGGTGTTGTGGGTTAGTTACCAAAAGGATGCCATCCGTCGGGCGAGTGCAAGGATTTATTGTTGTCCTTGTTGAAACACGATCCTGACGAGAGGATAACGTTCGAAGATTTCTTTGCTCATGACTTTTTGGATTTGGCGCACGCACCGACAAAGGAAAATTACGAGAAGGCAGTAGAGTTGATCCAGCAGGCGGTTAAAATGGATACAGAGAAAAATTCAAAGGAAGCGTTTTATCTTTATTGCGAAGCGCTTAGATACTTTATTCCTATTTTAACAAGTAAGAAATGATCGATCCCAGTATAAATAAATTGAAGCGGTTGTAAACAGACCCAGTATGGTGGACGAATGGCTTAAAAATACACGGTATTTTATTAGATGAGACTGAACTAAAACGGAAAGAGATTTTAAGGTCACACGTAAATAATTACATTAAGAGGGCTGAAATACTAAAAGCTTCATGTATAGAGGGTGGTAACGACAAGGATGAAGCGAACCCCTCGATTATCCAGAGTGTGGCATCCTCGAACGAACGATCATCGTTATTGTATCCTGAACTATGTTTGTATCAAACTTTTATTAATGCTTTCATTAAAAGTTAATATCTGTTGATGGTAAATATGGATAAAACAATATATCTTCTGCCAAACGATGTTGCTTAATGGACAAATCATTTTCTGCTCGAATTTTAAATATTTGCCAAGTTATTAAAAAGCCTGAAAAGATAGTTACGCGACGTTATATAATTGTAATTAAGAGTAACAAAGTTTCAAACGCGCTCTCTTTTTCCATCGTTTGTTATTGTGTTATGAGGATGGAAAAATTTTCTGATAGGATTGCAATGAAAATTAAAGTAACGGAGTCTTTACTTGGTCATGTACCGTAATAGAAACGAAGCCCTCTATGGCGGTTGACATGCGATTGAAAAACATAATCGATAGAACCGGCTTTACTGGGTTTTATCGATATTGTTTGTTAGGAAGAAATATTACTTTATGCCCATGCAGCATGATTATAAAATCAATTGTAGTGTTTGGGTCTCGAGTGAAAGGGGTGAACGTGAAATTACATTTTCTGTTGTTGTTGCGTGTGTTTAGGGACACTTAGCAAAAGTACAACCAAAATGCTAGATGGATTGGAAATAGGAGAAGTGGCCGAACAGTATCTTGCTGAAGGAAGTTACGTGCAGGCGTTGGAAAGGTTTCAGTCTTGCTTGGGGATTTTGGTACCACTGTTAAAGAAGGAGCCACCAGGTCGAAGAAGAGATTTATTGTACAAACAGGTGATTAAATATTCTTGTGGAAATAGCTGTAATTGTCTTTGATTAATTTAGTGTTCCATTCACGAAGTTGCTCTTCGAATCATCAACACTGTTTTAAGCTAATTAACCCTCCGCCAGCAGTATAGAGTGATTCAGAGAATATCTCAATAACTCAGTCAAGATTAAAATTGACCCTTTAAAATTTTAAATCAAGAAACACCAGACAACTTTTATATCTCGATAAGAACGCAAACTAGACAAAAACTGATTATTACTTTATACGCTACTCTGGAAAATATACAACTTTCGTTTTAATCCATTTTTCATATACCAAACAGTTGACGTGTAATTTAGGTGGCACACTTAGTTGAATCATCCGGTATAGTTGCAGAGATGGGCAAAATAATTATTCGTAGGCATCCAATAACCTTCGAATGATCTTCAAATAACTTTTACCGAGCACCGAGCGCCGAACTTCAAAGACCAGCGACCGATCAACGGCATACAATGTAAGCAGATGGGGAATTGCGCAAGAATGAAAATTTAAACTTTTACATTTTTCAATATATTTACATAAACGTATTACAAATGAATTGAGGAGCTTCTCCCGATGAAAATGAGTCCAAACACGACACCATTCGAACTATTTTCAATGATATTATTATTTTTATCAACATTGCATTAGGTATCAATAAAAAATGTATGATTACACTCGAGTTTAGACTCATTTTCATCGGGAGAAGCTCCTCAATTCATTCGTAATACTTTTATGTAAATATATTGAAAAATGTAAAAGTTTAAATTTTCATTCTTGCGCAATTCCCCATCTACTTACATTGTATGCCGTTGATCGGTCGCTGGTCTTTGAAGTTCGGCGGTCGGTACTCAGTGCTCGGTGCTCGGAGCTCGTTGCTCGGAGCTCGTTGCTTGGTGCTGAGCGCAGTGATGCCAGAAATGTCAGCCTTTCGCGCATGCGTATTCGCGTGTGGCATCAGTACTGTACTAGTTTCAAATTTTTGAAAGTTCTTTAAGGCCCTCTTTTAAAAATAATGTTTTTCATTCAACATTCACATACTTTCTTTACCTAAAAATGTTCGGATTATACAGGATAACATAATATAAAATTTTATTTTATTTGGCAGAATCTATAAAGAATACCAACATTTGTTGCAAGACAAAAGAAAACTGCCAAAAACCTTTCCAGTATCCAAAATAACAAAAATATATTTTTTAATTATATAAATAAACAAGTAAATAAAGTAACGTCCGTTATCTTCAAGTTCGTCTATGGCAGTGTTAGGTCCCGTCACGCCACCTAGATGTTTCTCTTTTTTGGCGCGTATACGTTACCGGATTCCGCGCACGCCGCAATACGCATGCGCGAAAAGCTGGCTGAGCGCTCGGGTCTCGGTGAAAGTTATTCGAAGATTATTCGAAGGCAAGATTCGACTAACGCGTTATTCGAAGGCAACATTCGAATAACGCGTTATTTGAAGGTTATTCGAAGCCTACGAATAATTATTTTGCCCATTTCTGTATGGTTGTTTATCCCCGGGTTTAAATTTTTTATGTTCCAGGCTGTAAAAAATTTGAAAAAATTCTGAGATACATTCTGACGTGTCTAATTTAATGTATAAGTGTTAGTTAAACAAAATGTTCAATGAATTTTATAATAAAAATACAAATTTCAAGGAAGAAACTGAAGACATTTTTGCCTGGCCTAAACGACCCGAAACGCCATTAGAGTGTTAATTCTCTGACAAGGAACATATCCAAGTGGAATTAACCCTCGGACAGTGGATCTTTTTCACAATTATAAAATTGATGTTGCTCAAGAGCACTCACACCTTAATTATCGATTTTTAAAACATATTTTTAAAGGTATTTCTTCTACACCCACTAATTTTCTTGACATTCCTAATGTAATATTTTATTCATTCGATTCAATCGGTAGAGATTGAGTAGTTAAATATCGATTTTAATACTTTGGGTCAAGGTCAAATAATCCCGGATTACGCTGTCGGCGGAGGGTTCATGAGTCTCGGGATGATTTGGTTCTTGAAAAAATGTTGAACACATTTTTTGGCCCTCATAGTATGTGGTGAGGACCATATTTAATCGAATATCTCGGAAACTATTAGAACTGGGAGGACGGTTTAAATTTTAAATGGAACAATTGTGCATCTTTTAATACAACTCAATTTTAAATAGCTTAATAAATACATTAAAAAGTAGCTAGAATAAAAAGGTCATAGTTGGAAAAAAGGGATTGATCAAATAAAAGAAAAAGTAGAATTATACCGGACGCAAACCTAGTATAGTAACGTTCACAATCGAGCGCCTAATGCGCAGACCTGTTGGAAACATGGTTAATATTTTCAGATGTTATGCGCTGACACAGTACAATAATAATCAAGTTAATTGCATTTTTTAATTATTTCTGTGAAATGTTCAAGGTTCATCGGTGTCCAATAGGCTTACAGAATAAATAAAATTTTACAATTTGGAGGTTAGTTTTTCACGGAAAGAATGGCGAAAAATCGGTTTTTATTTTTTTTTAACAACGGAGCACCAAACCGAAAAATGTGAAAAAATTCATGTACGATACTTATAATAATATATCTGTACTGTAAAAATATAAAGTTTGTCATTCTAGAACTTCCATGTGAAATCTGCATTTTTTTAATTTTTTGAGGTTTTACAAGCAGGATTTGTATTAATTGCATATAATTGCAGAGTATGTATTGGGGTGCTTGACATATCTCAGATTTTTTCATAATTTCTAAACATCGTTAACTAGGGAAAATAGGCCAAATACTGATTTTTCAATTTTACCCCATAACCACCTTTCCGATCGAGATATAGGGTTAAAATTTTACACAGTATATTTTTTTATGCCCTATCGAATGACCCATCCGCGATATTATTTGGTTCAAGGGCAGTTTCGACCATCTTATCCGGCTATACCCTTTGAAAGAAACTGACTGAAGGTGCAGATACAGAGCACCCTGATCATATGTACATATATAATTTGATACATATTGACAACGCAGTCAAAACAAGCCAGTGTTACAGATAACACTTTTTTAGTTACGAACCGCGGCCGACACAAACGAACTTATTATACAATCCATTAAAAAAAGAACATTTCTTCTTAAATTTCTCATTTAAATGTTAACCCTTAAATGATAGATGTTAATAAAAGATGTTTATTCAGATTACGATTTAGTAATACAGATAATTTGAGACTAAATAAAGCAAATATTTTAAAGAAGTTAAAGAATACGTGTACAGTAATTTTGTTGGGGTCAGGAGAGACCGCAGTACACCAGTTAAGGATTATAACTATTTTCCTGGTTATTTGTGTATGATAAATGCATCTCCAAATACAAAATGCAAGCAAATCAAAATTTTTATTTTTGCGTTTTAACACGTTGTTTGCCATGTCGATCACATATAGGTGATATTACTCCGTGACCAGATTTAAAAATTAATTTTGATCGTTATATACTCGAGAAACATCAATTTACTAGGATTTTTAAGATGTGAAACAGTTAAAGTAACAATCATTATGATATATTTTTAACGTTCTAGTTGCAGCTTTATTAATTAAATAATTTTGATTTTGTGGAATTTTTTCGGTTTATCTTCAGCAGTCAATCATTTCAGTCAGTTCGTTTCGGTATTTTCCGCAAAACAGTGACCCTAGATGTGAATATTAGTAGGTTATTTTTACGATGTTTTGAGTATTATAATGATGTGAGGGTGCAACTTGGTATTTTATTTGGAATGGTCGAAAATTGGCACCTTAAGTATAACAATAGTGGCGCCTCCAACCGTCGCGTCGCTGCAAATGGTATAGACAATTTATGGTACAGTGCGGCGACATGACGCTTGACCTATTCGTGAATCGTAAGACGTTTATTAATGGTATTCAAATAGATTCATTCAAAATATTCAAAATTTTCTCCAATTTTCCTGCTTCTATAAACAGGTCAAGGGTAGAACGGCCTTTCACAGTCTGAAACTGCAGGACGATAAATTACAATCAGTGATGGGCAAAAAGCAGAAAGATAAATACATCATCAATTTGTAATTTATTTTCTTTTTTAATACGAAATATTGTATTCGATTGTTATGTCATAACTATTGCATGCATAAATCAGTTGACGAATACCTTGGAATTTTGTATTTAATCATATTCTGTAAGTATTTAAGAGCTCATCGAATACTGAATACTTACTCCTGCAGTAATATTTCACTCAAAATTCAAAGCTCCATGGTTAAAATATTTATCTTCAACTGCACAACGGATTGTACAAGATGTGGCTATGCAGTCTGCAAAGGGTACATAGTGAAGCAAGTAATTCACTTTTTATTCGGCTATAACACTGTAAATACAAGTATTTATATTTTTATCTAATCAAAAATATGAAATACTACTGTATTCGGTATTCGGTAAGCTCTTAAATACAAATTACAGAAGTATTTCATATTCCAAAATATGATTAATACAAAATACCAAAGTATTCATCAACTGATTTATATATTTAACAGAAGTATTCGATATTTTACACGTATTTCAATTACAAAAACATTCGACACTGCCCATCACTGGTTACAATCAGCTTTTTTCATATTTTGACAATTATTGAAGACTCTGGAGTCAACGTTTTCGACTTATAGTTGACAACAAATAAGAAGGAACCTGTTTCGCGCATCTCATTGCGTCGTTTCCTTGTAAAGTCTTTGTCCCCCCACACGACCAGCCACAACGTCATGAATTTTCATATACTGGAAAACAACTGATTTGTGATTTGTATCCTCTTAGCACGAGTAGGAAATCAGCCAATGAATGAGTTCTGTTGTGTCATTTGCGCAGGTAAAGCCTCAAGCTTACAATTAGTTCAATAACATTCTTAACCCTCGGACTGTGGATGCTCGAGTAACGACGCGGCCTACAAAGCCGGGACATTTTAACTGGGGCTGTTACTTTTCCGAAGCTTCGACTCTTCGAAGCTTCGAAGGATTCGAAGGAACGAAGGGAACTTCGAAGGTGATGAAAATCGAAGTTTCGAAACTTCGAACCTTCGATTCGTTTCGAGTTAACGGATGAAAGAAATAAATTTTCATAATTTGCTTCTATATTCACCATCTGAATTATTTCAATAATTTATTGTTAAGATAATATATTTATAATTTGAATTATCCTTTCGATAGCACATTGTTAAAATTATTGTTTAAATAAATAAATTTTATAATTTGTTTCTATATTCATTATTTGAATTATTATTTCAATTATTTATTGTTAAAATAATTGATTAAATAAATAAATTTTTGCAATTTATTTCTATGTTCATTATTTGAATTATTTCAATTATTTATTGTTAAAATAATGGTTTAAATGAATAAATTTTCATATTTAGTTTCTATATACATTATGTGAATTATTTCAATAATTCATTGTTAAAATAATTATTTAAAGAATATACAAGTATTTACATAATGAATATAGAAACACATTTCTATAGATTATAAAAATTTCTGTAGATTATAAATTTTTATACTCTATAGACACGTGTTCCTATATTAATTATGTAAATACGTGTACATTGTCTAAACAATTATTTCAACAATAAATTATTGAAATAAATCAAATAATGAACATAGAAACAAATTGTAAAAATTTATTTATTTAATCAATTATTTTAACAATAAATAATTGAAATAACAATTCAAATAATGAATATAGAAACAAATTATAAAATTTATTTATTTAAACAATTATTTTAACAATGTGCTATCGAAAGGATAATTCAAATTATAAATATATTATCTTAACAATAAATTATTGAAATAATTCAGATGGTAAATATAGAAACAAATTATGAAAATTTATTCCTTTTATCCGTTACCTGGAAACGAATCGAAGGTTCAATGTTTCGAAGTGTCGAAACTTCGATTTTCATCACCTTCGAAGTTTCTGAAATCGAAGCTTTGATATTCGAAGGAAAGTAACAGCATTAATTTTAACCCACGATGCAAGTTTCTCATTCGCGTACATTTCGAAAGTTATAAGTGCAAAATTTGTTTTTCTTATTACTTTATAACAATAATGATGATAATGACGATGATAATTGTTTATACCAAATTATTTATATATAGTATTTGGTAAATAATTATGGGAGGTATAAGATGCATAAGAACATACATTAAATTGGAGTATCTATTGCGGTCGAGCGATCACTACAAGAGTCGGGTCAAAATGACCCGGCATTCGTTGAGCCAGGGTTAATAAACGTCATACGATCACGGGTTGATCAAGCGTCAACCATACCATAAATTGACTATTGACTATACTGTTTGTAGTGGAGGTTGCTGGCGGTACCAGTATTGCTATACCTGTGGCCACCATTTTTTACCATTCCAAATGAAATTCCGAGTTGAATCCCCACATGATTATTCGAAATATTGTGAAAATAACCCACTGAATTAACACGGCAAATGCCGAGCTATTTTCGCTTGACTTTTCGTTCAGGCTATTTGATGTTTTTGACCAACACATTGCGTACCACGTCGGTCATATATGACCCAGCCAATTTTTTTAAAAAACACAAAAATCAATTTCTACGACAATCTATTAAGTAAACCAAATTATCCGATTTAGGAGATGTAAGAATATTACAAAAATCATTGTTATGGTAAATATTGTTTTTTCTGCTCTTTTATTATTAAATGAGTTATTTTAATTTTCTGTGATTTTTATGGACATTGGCGTCACACTCAACGGGGTAAAGACTGACTGTTATCGTAAACTATTTTATTAACCAATAAGAAATTAACTTGTAGATATACTACTATTAGTTACTCCTTACTTTTCGTGCTAATATATTTTCCAGTCTTAAACTTATTATAAAATTATATATTTTGAACGCGTAGAACATCGGTTGTGCATATGGCATACAACGTGTTAATTATTCGCATTAAAAACCATCATTTTTCAAAAGATGTCGAAACACTTATTATATACTATACTATAGTAATCGATTTTAAAGCACAAAAATGAAAACGTCACTTTGTCCGCATTTAGTATTTATATAGAGATACATTTCTCACACACAAATATTAATAAGAATAGATTTAACACTTGAACGAACAATTTGAGAAAAAAGTGCTATTTTTTAATGTCTTAAAATCCAGTTATGCAGTTGTATTCTTTGTTAAAAGATAAACAAATTTCCATTTAATCCATCCCTCTAGTCCTAATAGTTTCGAAGATATTATCAGAATGGCAAGTGTGTAATTGAGTTTAGGTAAGTTCCATAAAAAATAGCAGCAGTTAATTCTCTTCCACGATAACGCGTAAGGATTTATTACACAGCCCAATATTTAATAAACAAATTCAAAAATTTAAGATCGAGTTACGTAGCTGGATTCTTTAGTTGTAGTAGTTCTTATAAATATTCGAGAAAATAGATTCAACATTTCAATGAAAAATTCAACAAAACAGTGCTACTTTTTAATGTTTTTATTAAGCTACTTAAAATTGAAGCTATTTAAAATTGAGTTGTGGAGTTGTATTCCTTACTAAAAGATGCATAACTTTTCTATTTAAACCATCCCTCCAGTTATAATAGTTTCCGAGATATTTCATTAAATATGGTCCTCACCCTATACTATGAGGGCAGTTTTCACCTCATCAATATAAACAACGGCCTTAGAAAGAATGTGTAATATCTTTCGAAATATTCTTTCAAAGTTTTATTAACAACTGGAGACGTCGGTTCGAGATGTCCCTTTTGAATATTGGCAATGTAGCAACAGAGTGCGGCCCTGTAATATATCATAATGGAGAGTTGCATCTTCTTCCTTTTTTTATTATTTACATAGTTGCTGATTATAAAATATTTTCTTCTCAGCAAATAAAGAAAATATACATAATTTAAAAGTAATAAATAAATAACATTTATTCTGTATATTACGTACATAAGGGGCATGTCACTCATGTCAGTTCGAGCATCTGCTAAATTCCAGGTGTAGGTACGTATTGAAAATTACTCCGAAAATATCTCATTAACTATTAGGTTTAACACACATGAAGGTCAATACATTTTTACGCAGAATTTTATACTTTATACCATGCATTTTTTCATATTGTTACAGATAACGGATATATTCAAGGTGTTCAAAGTTATTGGACCACCTTGTATAATTTAATATTTCTTCGTTAAATAAATGAAATGTTACTTTTTAAATAGAACTACGAACGACTTCAGCATAAATATTATTTTGTAACAAAAACTATTATGAGCAACATGTATTTTATTACGAAATATCCCGATTTATAATTTTGAGCAAGCAATATTTCTTAATCCCAATATTTTTGTTCAAGAAAAACAAACATAATTAATATTGTTTAGCATTAGATAAGATTTTTGTTAAATCAATGTTTTTAACAAGATTTAACGAAACTAATCCAACATTACGGAAGTAGTAAGACTTTAAAATAATCAGACGTATCGTTGCAACTACGTCCCTTAACGATATATTCCTATAAATGTATAAATACGTGAATATAAATTCTTGTTGTATGTTGTGTGATATTGTTGTATAGGTTCAGCTCTGGATGAAAGAAGCCGAAAGCACCAAAGGACTTCTAGCGACAAAAGACATCGAAGAGTCCGTCCAGCGTGGTTCCTATTCGTTCGAACAATGCATAGTACAGTAATTTTAAATGGCGAGACCCTCGGGCCACCAATTAAATTTTTCACGTATTCTTTTTCTAATTCATTCAGAATACACAGTGTGTCCCATTTTGAAGTCCCAGTGCAAATATCTCGAAAAATATGAATGATATGAAACATTTTTTTTAGATAGAAGTTATATGCTATCAAGGATACACATTACATTAAGGTATTATTTACTCAACTTTGAGATGACCTTGAAAAGGACTATAAATGATAATATATTATTTCTGGAATTTAGGCGTTTTTAGGAATTTAAACAGGTTGAGAATTCGAACATTCATTAGTTTAAGGTACTTTTCAGAAGATTCTAATAAAATCGGTTTTTTCAGAGCCACTCTAATGTGGAATGTCCGACCATACAATCTCTGCGCGATGTACATACATTTCATACATACATCGGGGAGTGCTAATACAGGCGATCCGTCAACTTTGAGAGTTTATATCTTGGGACCGGCTTATGCTAAAAGTGCGTTTAAGTAGTGTTTCGAAAACGCTTCGACGCCAGCAAGCATAATATACAATAAAAAAATATAAGTCCCAATTTAAAAATTCAAAGTTGACCTTTACACGCCTTTTCAAGGTCACCTCAAGGTCAAATAAATTACAGCTTAATGTGTTCTCCGTGAAACCATACAACTTCTATCTAAAAAAATGTTTCATATCATTTGTATTTTTCGAGATATTTGCCCTGAAAATTTAAAATGGGACACCCTGTACATGTCAAAAAATTTTTAACATGTCTTGAAAATTTACGAGACTTTGAAAGCTACCCCGCTCGTCGATATAGAAATTTAAAGAATACTAGATTTCAATTAAATTTGAAAAATTGTCAAACCCGCTTACGAGGATTTATCATTTGATGAACTATTTGTGAAAGTTTGAATTCGTTGATTTGTACATTAACTTCAAACATTTTTAGATCAAAATAGTTATCTACAATAGGCATTACAACTTAGGTAGGAATTTAAATTTCTAACGGCATATCAAACTTTTTATCACCCCAGAAAGATCACCAAAAACTTTGATCGCGTTTTATTTTGTAATACAATTTTTTAAGCGGTGGGTTGAAACGATTTCATAAAATCTGGTGAACCATTAAAAAATATCTAAAAACATAATGTGATCTGGAACGCACATTAGTTTGTATTTATATTTTTGTTTACTAGTTTTCTCAAATACGAATCAATCGTTATAATTTTGGTTTTTCGCCATGATTTTAAAGCATTTGAAATAAATTTGTTTGATTGTATGTAAATAGTATCGCAAATTTTTCAGAAACTTTTTCGATGTTTTAATTCAGATGGCCCGATCACTGGATTTTATGCCCATCACTTGGGATTTCAAATAAAAATTTTTCATCATCTTAAAGTGTATTGATAAAAATCATATAAATCTTTTATTACATTTTGTAACCTTCTCTACTGAAAAGTTTACGAAGATTACCCATTTTTGAGCATTTCGTACGAAGGGTCCTCTTAATAGAAACAGTGTCCTCGTTAGCGCACTCTGCAAATCCAACACGAGCTATATATATATATATTACATCACGTTGATGTATGTGTGTACATAGAATAATAATAATTAACATCATTTTATGAAAAAATAAACACTTTGATATGAAACTTTTGAATATAAGTTTCCACTTTTTTTTTAATGATTGTATGTTGATGATACGACATTCTGAGATCGTCGAGGACTTCACAAAATCTGAATCCTGTCTATAAACATGTAAATAAATATTTATTTATTTATTTATATATTTATTTATTTATTTATTTATTTCTTAATTTCGGAAATGGCAGAAAATGTAGATTTTGTAAATTTTCATTATTTTTATAAAACCTTGTATTGTAAAATGTGTGAACAGTTATTTTCAAAATTAAAAAATATAACACTGAAATTTTTCAAATTAAAAATGCTTTTTGTTTAATAAATGATAAAGTAATAATGTAAAAATATTTTCCCTCATTTATTGCTCCAAAATAATGATAAGAGTACAATGTGCTATTTTAATATCAAGGCATGCTTTGAAAATCAAATATTTAGAGCGCGACTAATTAAATAAGTGATCAGTTGCTAAAATTTTCTTCTAATCTACACAGATCAGGTATATAGATTACGTACTTTCTCACTGTAAAAATTACATGTGCACTAGTGATTATAAATCATATATCTTTCTTGTTTACGATTTTGCGTTTTACATTAAATTACCATCTATTTAATAATACAACTACGAAATTAATATGATTTATCACTATTTTCCGGTCACCATAATATAAATGAGTCCAATACAAAATAAGTAGTTAATTTCGTTAGATCTTTTACTTTAACGACTATCATTATTACCGATATATAAAGTAATTAAAACAGCAATAAAAGTGTTATGAAGAAAGCACGTCGAAGAAATAGTTTTTGTCTCTCTTTACGATATCTGGAGAGAGAAAAAACAAATCTGTCCAACAAATTATATTTAATGTATATGAATTTTATTTTGAATTATTTGAAAGCCTATAATGTTACACGAAATTGAAAATGTTAACCATTTAATGAATGTATTAATTACAATGTAAGTCTAATATTTAAACCACATTCAGTTATTAGTAAACAAGATGCAAAACCTTCCTACCCTGTACTCTTCTGTTCCGAGTTGTGAAAACTTCGTATCTATGTAATTATATATTGAAAATAAACAAAAACTGAACATAGTATGTTAACACTGTATCTGTAAATTATTTCAAACATTGTAAATAAATAATTATAAATATCAGTTTCACGTACGATGTTAATGTAAAAGACTGAAAAATATTTTTCAGTACATAGTAATATAAATGCACTATTACATTCAGACGCGTTATTTGCAACATTATATTCGTACTCGTAAAATATAACAATGTGTGTATATGTAAAATGAAATATGAAGCCTTATTTAGTCAAATGTTCTCGATATATAGGTATATTAAAATTATGAAACATATTTACGTAATACGCATATACATATACTACAGTATTACATCTTTGACTGTGATTTACAAAGTTTAAACATAAAAGTTAACATCAATAAAAAATTCTACGTCACATATTTTTCATTTCAAGATATTGCAATTTAAAATTGTATACATTGATATATCGGAAAAAATTTAAATACCTTCTTATATTGGAATTAACAAAAAACAACTCTTTAACCTATTGTTTCTTTTGAAAAATGTGTTAAATAAAGATCTCAGGCCGCACCGTGTTTCCTTATAACCACAGGTATTTACTTGTCATCACCTGATTCCAAAAAATCCTAAATGGTTCCCACCGTCAGCTATTTACAATTCCTACTCAGTATTAATCTTAACACTCTTCAGAAACAGTTTTACGTACTTTCTTATCTAAATTGTATATTATTCATTTGGATATTTCCGATAGACAACAAACAATCTACTTACCAAGGTTGTTTGTATGTACATAATGTTCTTGTTATGGAATACAGCTCTAGCGATTGGGAATAGTTCAGCGCGACCTTGGCACCTCAAAAGAAAATACGATCGCAAAATTGATTTATAAATATAGATGGATTGAGCAAGAGTATAAGAAAAGTCTGGAAAATATTACATCCGACTGGCGGGAATGGTAAAAAAAAGTAATTTTCGAAAATGAAAGCGGTGAATATCGTTCCACGTGAGGAATTGGGACCTGGAACGGAAGACGAGGGCGCGCGCGTCGTGGCGCGTCGCCCTTACAACTTCCGGTAAAGACACGTGACCCAGCTAACGGTCGGTGTTGCCCTGAAGCGTCATGGAAAATTCCCATTCCCGAGCAACAACCCTCCCCCCTCTTCTCTATGTACATACCCCCTGCTCGCCCCCACCCCAACCGAGTCCCCACTATGGCGTTGTCAGGTACTTGTATAACCCCCACTCCTTCGCAAAATCTCCTTCCCCCACCACCTGGCCACTGGTACCGGATGTGCGGCAACGTCGCAACCGTTAAGTACATAAGGACGAGTGGTAGGGGGGACGGTGGGGGGTACAAGAAAGAACTGGCAACGTGTACCACATTCAAATCTGGACGGAACCCGGTCGTCCTCTCGGCTCACCTCTGCACTAAACAGCAGAAAACGCGGGCCGCGATAGAACCGCGTGTAAATTTGGAACGAACGAGCGACGTACGTTCCGTGCGACAAATCCAAGGATCTTTCAGTGCGTGCACGCCTCTATTGTGTCTCTCCGTTGTCAAGTAATACGAGCAACCGAACCGAGTTCACAGTGGAAAAGAGCGCATTACGCGGCGCCCTCGTGCGACTACCGACTACCCTTTCGCTTTTCCCTCCCAGTAAGTAAATGTAAATTTTGCGCGCGCGCGCGCACCTAGTTTCATGTAAATGTCACGGGAACGTAGGGGTAGCGTGACCGTGTGGCAGAAGTGTTGTTTCGTGCCGCGGAATTATGTGTATGGACATTCAGGTTAACGAGAAGAAGAAGAAGATGAGCGACAAGAGTGTCGACGAAGACGTACAAATCGTCGAAGCCCGAATCAACAAAGGTAAGCTTTGAGGTTATGGGTGGCGGCAACGGCGGCGGCATCGGACTCGCGCGTATCGTTTCCCCCTCCTGCTCTCGTCTTGCTGCTCTATCTGTCTCCCTCCATCCTACGATCATCTGTGTTCTTCTCTCGCTCGTCCTTTTTCTTCTCCCGTTCTGTTTCTCACTCGATTTTCTACCACATCCAATCGCGTTACTCTCTCGGTGTTGTGTATCAATGTCCAGTCCCTCTGAGTACACATCATGCTTCATACTTTCTGTTTTCTGAGAGCTGCGCCTCGTGCAGACCCGGCGAAACGTGGGTCCCCCACGATGCGACTACCTGTCAACGTCTGCAACATATTCACGTTGACCATTTACCGTTCGAACATTTACACGTGGACCTATCAAAAACTGTTTTTATCTATCTGAAAAAAGTCGATGTATGTTTCTCATCGATTTCTCGGTCTCCAAATGTTCGTGCCAGTGATTCTTTATTAATAATATCCCTTCGTTTGTAAACATTGTGTGTTGTGTCGAACGTTGTCTTGTGCTGTATTCTTCATATAATAATTTATGAAACTACCTCGTGTGCAAACGAATCCAATTCTATGATATCTAATATGAATTTACTTTACGCTACATTGTCGATCGTCGACGATTTACGGAATTTAATAAAACGATACAGAGTAACCGTTAGTTCGGTTATCGATCGTAAATTTGTTAAACACAGAATAAATAATGTTTTTGGCGCAAAGGTTCGATCTAAACAGAATATTAAAGCAATCTTGATAGTTTGTTAAAACTTTCTACGTTTCGATCCTAATGTGGTTCTTTTTCAAGAAAGAATGAGAGCTGCGTTTGCTTTATAAAGATTTGAAAAACGAAATTGAGAAATAGAAACACGTGTTGTTACTATGCCGGTCAATTTCGTTTTTCAAATCTTTATAAAGTTTTAACAAACTAGCAAGATTGCTTTAATATTCTGTTTAGATCGAATCTTTGCACCAATAACATTATTTATTCTGTGATACAGAGTAACGTTAAAAATGCATAAAGGAAGTTTCTCAATAAAGCTTTTGTATGTTAATCAAGTATTTTGTCACGAATGTAGGAGTCACATGACTTCGCAGGGTGCATACAAAAGTAAAACGGAATATACAATTTCTCGACGATTTTAAATTTTGTTCTGATTATGTATTTACTATTTGTAAAAATAATTGCTATACCATTCCCCCAAAAATAAGTGCAAATTTTGTGACAACATGTATTCGTTAGAAATTATTGTTTATGTACTATTTACTTAGATTGTTTTCAATTATCAATATCAATGTTGAGTTTTAATAGAACCACGAAGCAGGATCAATAAAAGGATGTTAATTCTCATTTCATTTTACCCGCGTGTGCTTGCAGGAGATGACGTCACGATTTATTTAAAGCGAACTGTAAGATGATCCTGGTAATATCATAGATGTTTTTTAGAAAGAAGCTGTGTAACGAATACATACTTAGATTAGAGAATTGTATAGCTCTCACGAAGGTAAAATATTGTATGAAACTTGAAAAGATCCAATTTTCATTGGCAATAGGTATCCGAAGTTGATGTTTACTCAAACAAAAAGCAATGTTCTCCTACAGGAAAAATATTTTACTTTGTGTGCAAATGAGTTTATTTAATTTATGAAAACAATATATCATTGCATATACATAATTTCTCATTCGTTTCTAGACTTTCTATACGTTATAGTTGAGTTAACAATTGATGGTAAATATTTACATTAAGGAAGCCACCTACGATTTCAGTGAATTTTTTAAATATGTTGTCAAGGTCATCACCCTGAGTAACGTTTTGAACATTTTACTTGGGAGTCGCTGTTTACTAGAAAGTTATAATAAAAAAAGTTTAGTACCGTAGTTTAGTAGTATTAACAAATAAAACCATTTTAATAATTGAAAGCGTGACTGGGGTTGGAGTTGGGTCTGTGTTAGGTGATTCTGTAGCAATTAATGTATAACGTTACAATAGAACGATTTGTCCCAAACTGATAGTGAATTATTTTTCCTCGAGTTCCTTCGAAATCGCAAGAAATATCAACACCACAGATCTCAGTGAGAAAGGCAAATATAAGCATTATGTTCATTGTACCAGTACACTCTGGTGCTAACAAATAATAAATAAGTGGTACCTGGAAAATTATTAGTTTATCTTGAAAAAAAACAGGACTATTGTTTTGCCTACCAAACTACCAAACCTAGTCGATCTTTTACTTTAGACTACAACTTTTTTTATAAACAGCGACCTCCAACTCAACACAACAGAATGTTACTCAGGGTGATGACCTTGACGACATATTAAAAAATGATCGAAATCGTTGGTGGCCCCCTTAATGTAAATATTTACCCAATTTATTTAACAGTGAGAGTTAGAGATGTTTCATGATATGTGCCATTAAAATCATTATACGTTTTCTCATGCCACAGCAACTACACTTTAAAAAAGAATGATTTATGAATTGTTTTGACGTCGGTACTAACATACAATATAGTCTACCTACATGAGCGCAGGATATTTTTCGATTGTTAAACACGATCGTGATTTGTTCGTTTACCAATTCAATATCATACCATCTTTCAACTATTTGCATGTTTGGTTAGAATCTAATTTGTTGAAAAGAGAGTTTCCTTCGTGTTTCTATGTACACGTAAACATTGCAATCAAGTGTGATTCGTAACATCAATGCATCATTCCACTATTGGTAGGTGAAGAACTAATTGGTATAACACTAAAGGTCGAAGAACGTCAAAAGCGTATCGAGCATTGACATTGAAGGGGGATAGTATGGCAGCCGTCTTTGAATTTGTTATGATCAAACGAAATGGTATTATTTCCACTTTATATGCAAAGTAATATTATAAAAATCTTGACACCACAATAGTAGCAATCATTACAATTGTTAGCACTAGTTATTATAACAACAATGTAAATTTAAACTATGCAAACTGATAGTACAAAACCGTCCTGTAAAATTCAATTTAATACATAATTCTGTTTAAAGTCTTTAACGGTGCAATACTTGTTACTAAACATTCCTTATAATGCCTATGGCACATTTGAAAATTGTTACAATAATTTATTTTTGTTCACAAAATATGTTTGTTTATACAAAAGGTGCCCGCTATAACTGAAAGTTGTTAGTGAAATAATTATAAAAATAGTTCGAACACGTCTTTCAGATTCTTGGGTCCGTTCTAGTTGTTCAGATCTCTATGCCTCGTGTAACACGGATCGGAGTTCGCTTCTCCAACCGTCGGTCCGCCCGCCCGTTGCTCCGCCATCACATATATGCAAAGGCAACTATATATACTATATATACGAGAGCGTGAGCTGGGGGGCGGAGAAATATGTGCTGGCGTAGTATATAATATACCCGCTCCCTATGTACTACATAAGAACCGAAGAATGATGTAACAAAGAGGCAGTTTCACGAAGTTTGCCGAGCACTCCCGAGGCGGCGGCTTCGTGCAAATCGCATGCGTGCTTGTGTACGCATGGAGACACACACAATGAAACTTGTCAGCTGCTGCGAGTATACGCCGCCATGTGCAATTCTACGGAGTTGCGCAAAAAATTACGTCTACAAAAATGATAGAGCATGCTTGGACAACCCTTTTCCATCATAGCAATCGAACGTTCACCTTTCCTTTCCTACAACTTTATTCTTTCTCTCGGCATCAAATAAGCAATGCGGTAACCTTCGCGTCGGCCGTCTTATCATGATGGAAGGTAGCATGTTTCATTTATACATGCTTAGATGTACAATATTTCGCCGTGTTACATAACGTTTGTTCTAGGGACTTCATAATTGAATAAGACGCAGTAGGAAACATATCTTTATTAAAATATAGAAAAAGAGATTGCCAGAAAAGGAACAAGAACATTGGCGAGATGGAGAAAGGCAATGTGGTTATGGCAAAGAGAGTGGATAGATTGGAAGAGGGCACATCCGGTTCACCGCCATATTGTTCTTTAGTAATCTCTTCCCCCTCCATTTTCAACTGCTTCCCCTCTCGCGTATTTACCGTGCCTTCACTCAGCATAGCAACAGCAGCAATAGAGGACTTCTATAAATAGATCGCTACAGCCTTCCAGTGTTGCCAAAACGACTGGCCCAACGTGTGGCGTCGAAGAAATCGAGCCAATCAAGGCCGCGTCCTCCATTTTTAGACGGCAACGTCGCATCATTCTAATGTTCGAGGAACTAGTACAAATTCCACAGTTTCTTCTTATATCATTGATAACAATCTATTTTTTAATTTGAGAAGCTTATGAAGTTTCTCGGAGTACATCCACTTAAGGAATCATATAATATATATGTTTACACTATTTGCGGAATTTATATCGAATTAAATATGATAACGATAAGCTCATTTAGCATGTCTTTTTTATTGCGTGCCTCTTTCAGGTATCGATCATGCGATGTTGCTTTTTTCGCATACATCTTCTATGCATTCGTATATATTACTGAAAAGTGAAAAAAAAGAGACGAAGTGGGCGTGCCTGCAGTGAGAATCGGCAACGCTGCGACCGTAAATCATGATTAAAATAATAAGTATAATACATATGTAGTACATAGGAGGCCGGCGGGTATATGTATGTAAGAGCTGCGCAGAGGCACAAATAGCAATGTCCGTCTGGCTGGGTTCTGCGCAGCTTCGGTTCCCCCACTTTTGTTATTCGTCCCCCACTATCACGCGGAATCCCACGGGTAAGTTCCAGGAGTGGCGGTGGGGGGTAAAACGCGGGTGTTAGAGGAGAGAAGGGCACCTGAAACCACGACTATATACCCCCGCGTGCGTTTACCAATCTTGGCACTTTGCCTGAAAGAGCATATCGACCGTGCGACGTTGTCACATCGTCTGTGCGATCTCACGCGCTGGCCCTGGCCACTCTTTGAACGGTATGTACCTAGCTGCTGCAGCCGATCCCTGACACACGATGCGAAATCCGATCAACGATATATGGTTCACCTATTTATATGACTTAGTTATGTGCCTTGTGCAAAAGATGGTATATTTATACCCAAAAGCATATATCGTGAAATTAAACAATATAATACCTAACTATGTGGTAAAGATGAAAACTCAAGTTACAATATGATATTGTATTTCTAAACGATGTTATATGAAAGTCGTTTTCTATCACTGACCATGGACGTCTTTACGTGACAGAGCAATGGAAATAAACATATTTTGTGCACTTATATGGTAAATTTTCTTATTACTCCTAGTAAACAAATTGTATATATATTTCTATATAGTGCAATATAATACAGATATAAAGCACTCAACGACTTTGTTTAAGTATATTAGGAACGCTATTCGTAGTCTCGGTATGCTTCGAAAACGCCGTGCTTCGAGTAAATACAATATATACGAGTTATGTACTATAAGGTTTGCCACCCGTTTCTGCTTCGCTCTTCCCTACAATTCTTACTCGTTGTCGACAATGTGTGTACAGTTAGTTTCAAATCGTTGCGGAACCACGAGTCGTGTAAATTTTCTAATTCCTGCATTGTCTTCCGCATAGATGTTATTAATGGATTAATTAACTTGGTGTATTTTACGTTTATACAATAACAAACAGTGATAAAAGTTTTTATTATGAGGCAGTTGATCGTCGGTCACATGGCACAGAACAGACATGCGTATTAACCAAGGACATAAAGATTTTCCAATTTTTTCTGATTTTCATCGACACTTGTGTCTTCGAATATTATCAACCAACGCGGACTGACAATGTGTTAAATATATGGTGACAATTTAATATTTTAGTGTTAGTATACTGCATAAAGCGTATATATGTGTGTGTGTATGTGCGTGTGTGCGTGCGTGTGTAAATATACACACACGTGTAAACACAACATGAGAACTATTTAAATAATTAGTTTGAGGAACTTATTAACTTCGTACTACAAAATCGTGTACACCCTTCTCTTGTCACTGTTCGGCATCGACTAAAGAACTGCCATCACGCAACGCTCTTATATACCACTGTGTATCGAACATCATAGTTTGCGACTATATCGTTATTAGGATATAGAGAATCACTCCATATTCTACATTACTTTCATATCGAAAATATCAGTGCACCAGTTTTCACATTGAACTTTTATAATTCTGTCAACACTTTAACTAATTTAGACATTAATATACACATTATTTGTTGCCGAATCTTATATGCGGTTTCATTTTCGTTCGCTTAACGCAAATTGATAATACATGCATTACACTCCCTTTATGCGAAGAAACTAAATAAGGCTCTACATAATTAATAATATTTGACGCAGCTGATAGATGGCGACAGTTATCGGGTAGCTTCTCAGATCCATTTTATCCCGAACAATAACGATCTTTCCAGATAATACTTGTTTGACACTACGATTATTAAATAAAAAAGGAGCGTCAATGAATTATCAATTCTTCAAATGCCAAATCCGTAACTTTATTTTTAGAAAATTGATCTCAAATTTCAGCTGTCTGTTGTAAGCGAAGTAATACAGTGCATAGAATAATGCTTTTAAATGGGGAAGAATTTCACGCATACGTCATACATAAAGTATATTTTTGAAATTATAAAGATTGACTGACTTGCTATCGTGTATTACTTAAAGTATACATTGAAGTGAACTCGAAGTGAGTTAAAAAACTCAACACGATGGAGTAGTACCTTGATATTTGAAGGACTGATTGGTCAAAAATATCGAATGTATGCAATACAAACATCAGATGAATTCCTAAAAATGGAAAATTAAAGCGAGGTGGCCGTGTGTGCGAAGAGGACTGGTACATATATTTAGGGACAAAAAGATGGAACAACCTATTAATTGTTAATTTTTATTTAGTACACAACGTAAATGCAATTTGTTGTACATACATCGTTTTACATCGGTTTCATTTATTTGGCTCACTTGGTAAAACGAAAATGTTGTTGCTTTGTATGAACTTGTCTAGAAAAATGTAAATTTTCAAGACAAATTAATGGGCCAAGAGGACATGTGTTTAAAGAATCTACAAAAAAATGTACTAGTTCTGTTTAATATTTAATATTTTGTAGAACCTCTATATTTTATCATGGAAATTATTCGTTTGGGCAGAGATTTATATGATTTTTTAATTGTTTTCTGTCTTAATTGGTGCTATTCATGTTCAATAGATTATTTTAATTTGTCAAGAGATAAAAGTTCTCGGCTCTTGGCATATGTACTTACGTCGCTTTGGCAAGGTTTCACCAGATATTTTCTATAATGTTATGATCCGGAGATCCTGCTGACCTTTTTTTAGTTGCAAAAAACGTTTTAACCTTTTTGACTATGTATGGAGGAATTTAATTGTGGCATGTTCATTTATTTGTTCCTTAATAATGTCTAAATATTTCTGACTATCCATTTCGTCTGTACCGTTCCAAATCGTAACTCCGCTACCACCTATTAGACGACAGCTTAAGAATTGAATTTCTTTCCGTAAACAATGGTAATAATCATTAAAACTGTCTGGCCCGTCCATGTTAAAACTTTTTGGATCAGTAAATTTTATTTTTCGCCGTTTTTTCTTAAATTGAATATGTTCCTCTGTAAACAGCAATTGAACACTTTTGTGCCGTTCCGCTAATACGGGTTTCCTCTGCAATGTTGTTCGTTTTAAGTGCTTACACTTCCGTAAAACTCGTCATACATTTTTTTACGAGTATTTTAACACCAGCATCTTCGACAATTTGTCTAGCGGACATTTTCGCAGGAGAACCAACTGATCTCTTTTTTGTGCCATAATTATCTGGATTTTTAACTAATTCACCGATCACGTTTCTACTTCGATTTTAGCCTAGCAATTTTGACAACAGAAAACTGTTCTTGCAACAGTTTTGGAGCAGTTTCCATTTCACATGCACTTAATATTTTTCCACGACCCAGTTTATGCACCGAACAAATTTATTTACATTAAATACTATATACTAGAGACTTCTCACGATATATAATATTCACATTTTCTGTGCGGATTTACGACTGAGAAGGGAAAATACAACGTATATCTTATAATTTTGTCTTACTCGAGGACTCCAAATGTTTGTCTCTCTTCATAACATTAGTCAGAAACGGAAACTACGTATGATCTTTCGTACTGATATTTACAGTTATATTATTTATAGTATAATTGATTGACTAAAAATGTACATTTTCTTCCGATATCATATGAAAACACAAAGAAACATAGCGTGTCCTATCTTTTTGTCCCTGACTGTACCCAGCAGTACAGTCCGAGCGAAAAACCAAGCGTATTGCTGTGGCCCGTAGGACTCGCGGTCGGCTAGACCACGGAATGCCTAGTGTCCCGTGCAGCTGCAGCCAGAGCCAGAGCCAGATAGCTCGATGCTACGGCATGGCCTACTGGGCGGCCCGGAATCGAAGATTTGCAGACGCCAAGTTCGGGTAAAATGGCGCTACCCTCGTCCGAGTGCACCTTAATCGACGGCAAAGCTTCGCCGGGGTCCAGAGATACGCCTGATCAAAGAACATGTACGTAGTCAGTGTCAACGGGTACCGTCTACGTATGTTTATCTACCCTCGATGTATCCCTCGAGAGCCGGCCGTGGTAAACTGTTTCACGCCACCTGCTATAATTGTAGTCAGCGGACAAAGTGAAACGTCGAGGGAAAGCGTGAAAACTAGAAGCCGAGAGAGTCGAAACAGGACGAACTTTTCCTCCATCCGAGCCTGGTTCTTCTCCTCGTTGTGTAACATGGTCGTGTGTCGTCTCAACGACAGTGCACATCGGTAGACGGACGCACTCGCGTATAACCTCTTTGCTGGTTCGCGTCCACCGAAATGTGATTTCCCTTTAAGTAAGGTAACACGCAAAACACCACTGAAGATGAGGAACGACATTACAGACATGCATACTGCGACCGCTGATAGCAGCACGGACGCCATATGGCTCGAGAAAAGGAGTCCGTCACAGACGGCGCCCGATCAAGTGTCATTCAGTACGTCCTAAATATGTACATCTTTCCGAGTCAAAGAAAGATGTTGCGTTTTGCCAAATTAGTACATAGAATTTATTAATCGTTTATTCACAGTACACTCCTGCACGTTTCACATTGATTCTTTCTTTCCGTTGGAAATTGATGCTGGTAGAAAAGAGCGCGAGGATTCGCTTTTTTTCTTGTTTCTTCGTTAGGTTCGTGGATAGAAGTGAAATGTATAGTGAAACTTTATACATACGTTGTGTTCTACAGTGATAATCGGTAGTTACCATGTCCTGAATTGTTTGTTTAAATGTAATTGTGAAGATTGATCATCGAATGTCTATTAACACATACATATCACGTGCACACTTGAGAATTACTTGGGTGTTCCATTAAAATTTATTCGTTTCAGTTTTGTGATAATTTCGAAATTTGATTTCGTTCTGTTGTTTTTGAGAATAGTTCATTTTCAAGCTTGTGTATGTGAAGATTAAAATTAACAGTAACCAAATATCGTTCAAATGAAATGTAGCGATTCTTTTAATGCATTGCAAAATAAGTACACACTCCGCATTTCTTTTGTATAATTTAATAAATAGTGGAAGGAATCGCTACTTTAGTCATTCTATCATGTAAATTATTTTCATATAAGCAGCACCTTCGACACGCGTACCGTTTCGTACACGTTTATGACACTGTCGAAAATTTTTTCGCACCGTGAAAGTCTGTTTATAAACATTTTATAAATCTAAATCGCGCTAAATAGTGTTTAAGATAATCGGAATTGGCACACTTGTACAGTGCGTACGGCATGACGATAATAGTTAATTTGCCCGGGTTCATTACCGTTATATTACATACACATCGTAATCATGCATTGACACGCGAATACACCAATTTTCCCGCGCTCTTCTCCATCGACTATACTTATACTTATAATCATCATATACAACAATTTCGAATGCTCTAGTTTCAACGAATATTTTCCATTGAATTTTTAAAGAAAAATTATTGCTGCTTTTTGTTATCATTTAGTAGTTACGTTTCTTTTAACTATTTGTTTAGTCTACTAATCCTATGTCTAGTTATCCTAGATAACATTAAAATAAAGTTTAAAATACTTGATAAAAAAATCAAAATTCTTTCGTAAGTTAAGACTGAATTTTGACAATTAAGTCAACAACTTACAAAAGATTGAGTCTAATCGATATATTTTCGTTTATTTGTTTCAGCTTTTGATAAAGTTGTCGTTAAACAAGAGCATCCCGATGAGGCGGAAATCCGAGAATTGGCTGCCAAAATGGTGGAAGCAAACAAGGCGAAAATGGTAAATGTGCCAGGGGCACAACAACAACAACAACGGCCTCCACCATGTTTCTTAACGAATATTCCAAGAATTTTAAGATTTTTTGATAAGAGGCCTGCCGATTCATCGACTGGCGTTGCTACGAAACCCCCCCCAGTCGAAGGAAAAGTACCACCTGATGATGAGAGTCAAAGAGGTAGATTCGGATGGACAAGTTTCGACGACTGTCACATACCATATATATTTCGCTCTGGCGAGAAATATTGTGCAGTACGAATCCTAGAATCTAAGTTGCTGAACAAGTACCTGAGCTACCTACACTCGGACATTTACAGTTGCACGTGCATTAGGAGTTATTACATTACGGAAGCCGAGAGTAAACTGTTTACCGAGATCAATGTGAAACATTGCGAGAATCAATTTGGTAGAGATCAATTCACGTGTAAAGATTTGGTGGTACGTCTTTCGGATGCAAGGGAGTTCTACACCTTTTTAGATGTGTGCTACACGAAATTGACGGCTGGTACGAACCCAAACGTATCCAGTGGCCACAAAGCGGACAAGTGCGGTTTCATCCGAATAAACAAGGAATCCGTCGTTCCTTACACAGTGAAAGATGGCCTTCAGTATGTTCCCTTGTTTTATTTCGAGGGTGAGACTGAAAATCTAAAGCTGAAAGCAGAGAAACTCGAAGGGTGGGACTTATCGTATCTGAAGTTTTGTTGCAAAGTACAGGGTATACGCAATGAACTGTTTGCGAGTGAAACATGCTCAGTGATTAGTTTGAATGACATTAAAAGTTATTTCCCTCCTGGCACTGGTTTTGAGGACTATTGGCCGACCAAAGTTACGGACTCTCAGTTGTTAGTGAATAGTAAAGGCGGTGGTGGGGGTGGTGGTTGGACAAAACAACCTCCGACACCGCCAGCAACCAAACCTGTTTCTGTGCAAAATAATGTGAACAAAGCGACAATTGACACACGTGCAACTCCTATGCATAATATGTTACCATGTGGATCAGTTGCCAATGCGTCCCAAGTACAACGTAGTGTCAGCCAACCAAGGCCTGTTGCAACTACGCATCCTGCACATTCTTCGCCAACAGTGCTTCCTTCTGGAAGACCAAACATTGTGACACAACCAATGTTGAACACAGTGCAAAATGTTAATGGATGGACGGGACTTGTTGGTGGTCAACCCACTTTCCAAACGGCACTTGTTTCTCAGGCAAATTCCATTATACGAATGCCGTCATCTTTAAACATGCACAATGTAAGTTTCATCTAAAAATGATATTGTTTCTATAGTTCTATACAAATTTATAGCTCTAACAAAATAAGTAAGGATATTAGACCTTACTAGAACCTTTCCATCAATTATACATTTGAAATGTAGATAAGAAAGAAGAAACATATTCATTAGTAATTTTTTGATGTTATACTTGGTCAATATTGTTTATTATTTGAAGTATAGATGAGAATTTTGTGAGATATCAGAATATAGTTATATTAATCTTTTGGGGATGAACATATATTCTTTCATATTAGGTAGCGAATTAAAAGTAGTAATATTAGGTCGTCCCATAAGTTCGTGCCATTTACTGTTCTACTATTTAAATTAACAATTGAAACATACCTTTAAAGTTCACAAAAATATGTAATCGTCGTCTTGTCCCACATCTACTTCATCATCATTATAAAATTCCTGTGGTTTTTCATTAAAATACTTTTCAATCTGTGGCACAAACTTATATTATACAGTAGAAGATTAATAGTATAACTATAATCTGTTATTTTTAGGAGAAAATGTGATGTAAATTATCAGTTGTAATAGTTATCAATTCAAACTAATGATACTTGCATAATCAAAGTGAGGTGAACAGCTATTGTAATTGCTATCATATCTCAGTTTTCTTCTTTCAAAAACAGACAGTAGCAGTCTACACTTTGGATCATTTGTGGAGACCTGTGAGCCAAACTATTTTTTTTGGTAGTTTAAGAATATTTTGAATTAAGTAATAAGAAAGTATATCATTATCTTCATAAATTAATTCAAGTAAACTACTAAAAGATATTGTTTATTACAATAATCATTACCAGACAACAGATTTCACATATCTATGACAAAGATGAATATGCAAAACATAAAGCAGTAGAATATTTCACAAAATTTCAGAATACTGTCATTTTCTAACTTCCTTATGAAAATTCTTGAGATAAAAAGTAAATTTCTATTCAATTTCTGTTTTTTGCGATTGCTTCAGAAAACTTTGATTTTGCCTGAAGATCTGCAGTCTAATCATCAGCATTGAATGTTTGAATTGCAAGTCAAAATAGCTATTATGTTGCTATTGAAAGTTTAGATACTCATTTATTTTATTTAATTATTATATTCAATACTTAGATTTATTATATTCAATTTTTTAATATGTGTGAATATGAATTTTATATTGCAGCAAATATCTGCGCAACCAAAAAATTATTCACAACAACCGAGTAGGAGTAGGGGGGGTGGTGGCAATGCAGCAGCTCAGTACTCTGGAGTATACCCAGTTACAACTATGCAGACTGTTGCTCAAGCCCAACCACCCCCTCTTGTAAGAGCAACAGTACATTCCAGTCAACCTAATCTTGGGTAAGTAATACATTATATTCTCAAAAATTTCTGTCTCTTAATATGTTTTTTTTTAATATTATAAATAAAGCTTTGAAATATTCAGGACAATTTTGTTGTTTCACATTTAGCATCTCCTCTTGTCTTACATAGAGTTACTGATACTTTATGCTTGCTTTCAATTTAGTGATTTAATACAGTTTATTGTATTCTAGGTGTGAGTTTAATGTTAAGCACGCAGTGAAACATATGTTAAAACCTGTTCATACTTAATATTATTCACATCTAGCTACTATTACTTTTTTTTTAAACGTTACTCAAAATACATTGCAAGATACAATATATTGTTTAATATTGAAACTTTTTATTATGTTATTCATAAAAGTTTCAAATGATTTTATTCAAAAATATACACTGTTTATACAATATTTTATTAAAGTAAGATAAGCATGCAGTATCAAATTTTAGGGTTCTTTTATTTGAACATACACAGTTTGTTTTTGTAACATTTTATTATTTATTATGTGGTGAACCTGCACTATAGCTTTTTGCATTTGTACATACAACATATGATTTTTTTGTATAGTTATCCAACCTATGGGAAGGATGACTGGTGAGTCCCTGTAAAATGTACTATAGTCATGATTACTACATAAAAGTAAGATAGCATGCACAAGAATACTATGATTAACCATCTTTTTATTTCTGTAAAACGCAATAACTACATATTGCCTGTATTGCCTCGTTAAAATTTACTTATGTATTCACTCTTTCTTAATGTTTTTATTCCTTTAATTCACTAAACATATATATTCCCTTTGGGAATGTAGCCTTTTTTTTATTTACTTATGATTCAAGCTGTAGTCAACTTCTTTGTCTCGCATATTTCAGTAAGTTAGATGTTGATATACGTGGGAAATGTAAATAAAAGTATTATTTGTTATCATTATAACAAAGTTTCTCGTAACATGCTTGATTAGTTTATTTATTTAGTATTTTAATTTCAATGTTGATATAAATTATTCTTTCCTTAAATTCTTAGATAGTATAAAAATATTATACAGTAAATCCTCTATAAGCGCATAAAAGCTGTAGCAGATAAACGCAGAAAATATATCCCCTCCACTTTAGTAACCCGATCTCAGTTCGGGTATATCGGTGTGAACCACACTAATGCGACGCGGAGAGTCGCAGTCGTCGGCACAATCCAAAGGCTCGTGCGTCATGACAATGCAACATCAATATTTAATTTTTTTTATTATTACTTATTTTTTTATGAAACTTTCATCGATATATTCGTGGCATTTTTCTGATTAAAAAAAGGCCAAACACGATATGATTTCAACTGTGTAAATACTGTTGTAGTATTTAGTGGTTTAAATGACGACGAACGTTTCGGGCATAAGGAAGGATAGCGTGTGGGAATGAAAGAAACGCGGAGAGTCGCAGTCGCCGGCCCAGTTCAAAGGCCCGCGCGTGATCTCGCTTTACACGCGCTGTCCTCTACGTTCGGCTCGGCCTTACAAGCTCAAAAAATAGATACCCGTCACAAATAAACGCATAATTACCCCCTCGAGGTTTATGCGTTTATAGAGGATTTACTGTACTAAGTTACAAAATCTACTGGAATTTATAGACATTTATATATCGTGGTGATATTAGGTTAAAATTTTTGTTTGCACTATTAAATAGATCAATGTATACATTTTGTAGGGAATCTCTACTGTATTATATTTAAAATTAATATTTAATGTATATATTCGTGTATTTGTTTCTCTTTGCTTTCATATGTATTTTTTTTAAATATATGGATTATACATTAAATGTGTATACAGTAGCAAATATTACCAAATATTTCATGTTTCCCAAGTATGACAAATCAGTTTATCTAGAATTATTTTTTGCATTTTTATACTTCCAAAGACTTAACGAACAATTTTTTTATTTTAGGGTCACATCAACATATACCACACCTTCTCTAGGTGTACCTAATGCTGTCACTGCAAGTACATACCCTCAAATGCTTGGTCTAAGTGAACAAGTGCAAGCTCTAATGCCATCACCTACTTCAGCATCCACATTGTTACATCCACAAAGTCATACACCATCTGTACATAACACATCTCATACAAAGTATCCTCCACCATTAATACCAGTTAATGGTAACAATAATAGTGCCAGGTATGTAATTACATATCTTGATTAATGAGCATATAATACATATCTTCAAGTATATAATTTTTTAACACGTATTTACAGAGATTCTAGGGGTAGGAAACCATTGATACCAATCCCAGAAGCACATATATCTCCCTGTCAAGTTCAACCTTATAAAATTCAGAAAGCACTCGTCGAAGATAAAATGGTTCCATGTATTAATTTCAAGCCATATATCTACTCTGAATTGTTGATGACACTTCCTGACTTCGTCTCTCATTATTTTCCTGCCTGTGACATTGATATTTGTCGACAAGTCCTTACGGATGTATTACTCATAGACTTATATCAAGGAAATAGGTAAGATAATTTTATTATTGCATATAATGTGACAAGTAATACGAGCCAATATTATTAATGTGAAATCTTTTTATTCAAGGTTACAAATGAAAATGTTAATGGTAGCAGGAAAATGTTCATCGTTTCGCGACGAACTACCTTTAATTCAAGTGAAAAGTATAATGAAATACATGCCCCAGTTAAAATATATGTTGATCAATAGAGGAGATATGACAATGCCGGCTCCAGCACATTCTTCAGAGGAACACCCAGCTAAAAAACGGCAACGCACCAGCTAGGACTGGCTACAGCCTTACTGGCCTACCTATGACTATTATCATTCGGCATTTTAAAGAAGCCGATCACTTTGACTCATGTGTAACAAAACAGCATTACCTGCTTTGAGGAAATATAAAACACAGATGAATCTATATTGACGTCATGTGCCAGAAAGAGTGCACAAATCAGAAGGATTACCTTTTATATGCAAGGAATCTGTGACACACTGTGAGCTATTTCTTTCTCCAAAGTGTATCTATGAGACGAAAGTCTGCTTGTAAATAAAACTGAGATGTATAAACTAGCGTTGCACAGTTGGCAATTCGAATATGTTTTTATATTAAGATTAACAACACATTTCTTTGATATTTGGTTTGAAACGAGATGTTTCAAAGCAGAATTAAGGCAAAAAGAGAATATATCGTAATTGTCAATAAGATCATTCCTCATTTTCTAATTTCATTTTTCTACCTCTGCTGCAGAGTATCTTACGTTTAGTATTTCTTTGTACATAAAATGAAAGTTTTAATCTTAATATGTGATCCGGAGAAAGAAAGTGCTGATACGCAATTCATTGATGGACACAAAGTGGAGTAGGTGTGTGCTTATAATTCACCTATATTCCCTGTTGAACGGATATCAAAAGAAATTTGGCATTTGTATATTTAAAGAAATGGAAGTAATGCTTCTTCAAGTTCCTAGCTATTGCTAATATGTATCCTGATAACTAGCTGCAAAATAATTTAACTCTTTGCACTCAAGACTTTTCGAATGCAGTTCAATTTGGCAACTGAGTGCAAAAGGTTATTAATGTTACGAATTCACAACAATGATTTAATTGACGTAATTTTCGACGCGAATTTAGCCAAACTTATTAGGTAAAACATTATCACAATTCTGAATGTTGGAAAATTTTATTTTCTAAAATTCAATTATCAAGATCACCGTACACAGTGATGCAGCTAATTCTGTTCTGATATTGTCAGTTTGTAAATATTTTAAGCAGAAAACGCAGCTTAGGATACCATTAAGAACATAACACATATTAACAATCAATGAGATATGTATTACAAGTACAATCATTCCAGAAAACGTAGGCGGTATGCAATTAATTCTGTTTTATTCTTATTAGATCATACCGTCCCTTTATACTACGCTTAATCGAGTATCGTTAATTTTGTAACAAATTAGTAGTTGAAGAATTATTTATACAGAGATAGAAACTGTTTTAATAGTTCAGTTAATATTAACAGATTCCATACTTATTAAGTATTTATCAACGGCAAACATATCTCATGAATGTTAATTTTTAATATTATCTAAAAGACTCTTATTTGCACAAAGGAAAAAATTTGTAATTATTTGTGAGTATCTGGAAGTAGGAAATAGCGGTAAACTACTTGTAAGTCTGCAAAACTGACAGATCGTAGAACTTATTAAATCGCCTAGATGGTCTTCCGTTTCAAAATCATTTAACGACAGCTTCGCTATTGGAGGAACCTCGTCTACACGTTGAATTTGTCGTATCTTAAATTTTTTCTCGCGTCTTCGGACCCTTGCGCTTTTAATTAGGGCAATTAACCAATTCAGAATTTGCTTTTTTACCTTTCTCTACTTTCAATTTCTTGCCGAAGATTACTTTGTATTCAGTTAGTTTAATATCTTTGAACATCGTTTGTTGATCCACATCCCTCGGTGTGGAATCTGACGTTTCCGGCAAGGCTACCTCTAACAGCGTTTACGTTAACTTTAGCCTCGCCTCGAGCAAATGCGCAAACTTGACATCTTTTGTAAACTTTACAGCCGCGTTCAAAGTCGCGACATATACAGGAGTTCGATGTTGGCAACAAATTGTTCATTTGCGCCCCTTGAGCCTGTATATTACAAGGTGAATTCGATCTCCTGATTTCCCGCGTACGCTGTGGACGTCGTTCACGAACAGCATGGCTCGCTACATCACCCTATCGAATAGTCTTTTTTATATGAAAAAAAACAAATTTAAATCTATTTAACTTTAAAAATGCGAACTCTTTTGAAAGCGATTATTTAATATAATTTTCTATATTCACTTTGAGGAAAATAAACAAGTAGGGTACGACTAATTAATAAAAGTGAAATCCAATACAACGTATAAGTACATGGTTTCAACTGGTCCTGCCCACAGAAAAGGAGGCTTAAATTAGTATTACTGACTGATTAACTTTCACATTCGCTATTACTATAAATAAAAGAAACTAAGTGTGTATATGCAAGAAATGATGTATATGTATATATGTATGGAGATAATTATAGTGATGAATTAATCCTGACCATCATGGATTTTCCATATATGAGAAATTAGGCATCCTGTTACGGTGGAAATGGTATATTTTGTTATTTATAAATTACATTTAGTCATATCATAACTTTCAAAGATTTTATTGCCATTGAAAAGACTCTATATACCGTGGACTGGTGTCTACCCTTTTCCAATGTTGATAAAGGGAAACAAAAAAAAAAAGGAAAGAAATAACACAAGAAATTCCTACATGAAAAGTATTCAATGAGGAAATTTGTGCAAAGATATTAAAGAGAAATTTAATGTTTGCATTTAAACAGCCTGCCAAATTTTAATCTTCCTATTTTGGTTGAAAAATTATCGAGAGACACGAACCGATAATATCATTTAACGAAAATCGCTTGGTTCCACAGGCGTAGCTATCATATTGTAGATATTTTATTTTGTTTACCAAACAAAATAAATTATCAATGGTTTATTGCGTTAATGTTGTGCTTGTATTAAATTGCATATGCGTTGTTACAAATAAGTAAATGCAATATTTTTATGAGCGAGAAACGGAAGAGGTATATTGTAAAAGATGATGAAAATGGTACGTGTGCTATGGGAAGATACATACACAAATATGAGTTCATCAATGAATATTCAAATTCGAAGAATTTCTTGAATTATTTTAGTAATAATTCCGGTGCACATGATATTGTACACTACTAAGTATGCTCTATTACTACAAGGGGCGAATAGAATAATGTATTGCTCGTAGTGTGTCTCGAAATAAAGAAAAAAAGAAAAGAGACATGGTGATCTGTGGGCCCAGTCCAAAAAATTAAAACTTAATTATTTTTAGTATGTTAGATTAGAGCATTTATTTGTTAACACATGTTAAAATAATGCGTGTATTATACTTTACCACATTATCATCTGTACATATAGAGCATAAGAGTTAGAAGTACTAGACATTTCAAATAAATTCATGATATAATTAATAAAGTGTATCTTATTTTTTATGGCGGTTTTTTAATTAATAATTTTCAGAATTCCAGAATGTACTACAATATCAAGAAATAAATATAACATTTCATAGTACATTACGAATTACGACTCGCAACGAAGTTGTAATTGATTGGTGTACGTGTAGGTGAACTAATCAGAATTAAAGATATTGAAAGCATATTGATGGTATCAAACATTGTGACTAAACATGTGTAAACGCATAGCATGTTGATACACAGGTATTTAGTTGCATTGTTTTTCGTTACTTTTTAAAATATTTTATAATAGATTTGGAGTTAGCGTTAGTTGGTATGATCCGAACTTTGTCTATATGAAGTTCCAATACTATTTGGAAATATAGTTTTTAAATGCCTCGTGATATTCAACCGTACTCAGCTGGACCGGAAGGACGTCATGTATATTTGAATTGTTCAGTGCTGGCATCTGTGACGGTAGCGAACGAAATTTCACGAGACTGGCCGAAGCAATCAGTCGCGGTCGCCATTTTCTCGGGTAGTCATCGGGTACGTCGTGTTTCTTTCGGGTCGCTGTGTTTTTTGGGGCAAGCACCGCCGAAAAATTTGGGGTACGGCATACTCGTACGCTCCCCCAAATGGCTTGTCTGAACACCCTTAAACAGGAGATCAAAACTCTTGAGTCCGTCTTCCCTAAGAGCCATGAGAGATTTCAGATAATGTCTGCGAGTGTGGACGAACTCAGCTGCAGGTTCGTCGGTAAAAATGGGAAGAAATACGAAATACACGCCAATATTACAGTAAGTGTAACACGCATGGTAACGATTTGAGACGATGAATCGATTCGAAGCCATCGCCAGCGTTTTTCTGTTCGCATGGGACCACGTTAACTCTCCATCGCTGTCTGCGTCCGATCGGACAAAGAAACAACAACACTCGTGTTATTATTTGGGCCTTTTGACAAGAGCCATGCCCGGGCAGCCCGTACACCGTGCACCCACCATGCACGCTTTTCCCATCACAGTTTTTCGGTGTCTTTATAGAGGATCTCGTTCTAGATATACTATCGATTCTTTTTCACAGTAATCAGTTTGTTTCCGATGAGATTTTCAGACGAATTAATATTACGGTAGAGGTCAATGTATGCCACAAATAGAGGGTAAGTCCCTCATAATAGTACCTGTTCTCTCCATTTGTAGGTACCTGCAGACTAAGAATAAGCAAAAAAAACGTTATTCGTTTACATTTCATAGACCGCTTAGACAGTTATATCCTATTTGCGCGAAATTATTTGTTTCGTGTACACAAGATAATTTTGATAGATAAAACTAGATTCCAATGAGTAATATCCATTTATGTTGTTCTTACCGTTTCTGTTACCGTTGGTTTCAATGCGAAATTATCTTCGATTGTCATTAAATGCTCTTTGATTGTTCTTTAAACGTACAAATAAAAGAAATAACTAAATAACTATAGATATATATTATTATTATATAATAGTATATATTGTATATTGCATAATTATAAAAATAAACAGTATATTCGTATATGTATAGTGTTTATTTTCTACATGTGATTTGATTGATTTGCGACTAATAACTTGATATATTGATCGTATTGAAGTTAAAAATTTATTAGAAAATTGTGAATACAACAATATGTCACATGTATAATATAATATTCTAGATTTACTTGTTGTTATATTGTGACACAAAGTTGCACACATCCAATATAATACAGAAATTACAGTTTCACTTTTAAATTCGATTTCGATCAGTGCAGATTCTGGAACCAAACGGAAATTTGATAGGAAGAAGTTTACCCATAAAATTATTTTTTTTCCCATATAATATGGAGCGGAACAAAGGCTGAGCGCGTGGGCTTAATTCGCGGATATTGATTGCGTGCGTTACTATTTACATTTTTTTTTATTCGGCTGTTATCAAAATCGATAATCTTTATCCGGTTTTTGCCTTCTGCATCACTAGGCTACCGTTTGACATTACGAATTAATTTACGATCATGTTGCGCGTATACATGTCCGTGTCATTGACATTAGCATTAATTGCGGTTGTTGATAAAAACTACGTGTGGGTATAATGTAAACATTCCTTGTAAATAGATAAACATTCGTTGCATAATCTAATACCATCTAACATAATTTTTTTTGGTATGTAAATAATCATAAGGCTTGCATATTGTTTACATTTGTTGCATATCATTTGATGCATTCCCTGGGTTTTTCGTATTCCACTTTAGTTGTTTCTAATGAATGCTGTTTGTTTGACATGTTGTGCGTGGCCTCAATTTTATGTGAGTTTAATCTTGAGTTATACAGGCCATCAATAGAACATGTTATTGCATTCGTTATGAGATTATGAAACTAATTATTAATAAGAAGGCATAATGTAAAATGTGTATTCTGAAATGGTCATATAGTTTTGTTTAGAAAATATATGATTAAAGAGATAGATAATCTTAATTGTAGCAGATTGTTAAAATACTTTAAGTGATAAATTAATGTGTTAAATAGTGATTAAACAGTGATTGCGAGACTATAAGATCTACTATATGATGAAGTTAAAAATTTCAAAATACTTTTGAAATCTTGAATTCTAAATGTAGTCCTCTAACAATTCTGAATTAAAATACTCAATTGATTATGCTTTGTAAAATGATTACAGAAGCTTTAATAAATGTTTCACAGGAAACCTACCCCTCTACCCCACCAGTCTGGTTTGCAGAATCAGAGGAGACTAGTGTTACAAATGCGGTACAAATTTTAAGTAATACCACTGGCCGTGACAACCATGTCATTAATCAAGTTGGGATTCTCTTGAAAGAATTATGTAGACTTCATTCATTACCGGAACCACCTGACGTTGAACGATTGAGAACAGCTTTGGATCCATTGCGCTTGGGTGGAACGAATGAAACTGTTGCGCAAAGGATGGAAGCCGACGATGTTGAAGACATTGATGAAGATGAAGAAAGTGAGACTGAGGAAGACCTTCATTTAGATATGGATGAGGGTGATGCAAATGCCAAGAGTAAGGTAAATACTAGGAGTATGCTAAATACAAATCTATCTAAATCATTTCACATTGAAATATAATCTATATCCTGTTTTATTGATGTAATTGCATCCATATTTGTTGACACTTTACAGGGAGAAGAAATGGATCTGGAACATTTGGCGACATTAGAAAGGTTGAGACAAAATCAAAGACAAGACTACTTAAAAGGTTCACCTTGCGGAAGTGTACAGGCCACAGACAGACTCATGAAAGAGTTACGTGACATTTACAGAAGTGACAGTTTCAAAAAAGGTACTATTCTATATTTAATTTCTTTCTTAGAAAGATGACGTTTAACTTATTACTTATATGTATATTCCTTATACTGTTTACAGGGATGTACAGCATAGAATTAGTAAATGACAGTTTGTATGAATGGAATATCAGGCTGATGTGTGTTGATCCTGACTCACCGTTACACAGTGATCTCATACTACTAAAAGAAAAAGAAGGCAAAGATAGTATTCTTCTCAACATGCTTTTTAAGGTACTTTATTTATTTGAAATTGTTGTTGTTTCATCCTGTTTCAACATTAAATATTTCGATTGTAATGCTAATGCTTAGACTATGAAAACTCATTTCCAGTTTTTGTTGTTACAGGAAACTTATCCATTTGAGCCCCCATTTGTAAGAGTTGTTCATCCCATGATCTCTGGTGGATATGTCCTTATAGGAGGCGCTATTTGCATGGAGCTTTTAACAAAACAAGGTTGGAGTTCAGCGTATACAGTAGAAGCAGTGATTATGCAGATTTCTGCAACATTGGTAAAGGGAAAAGCACGTATACAGTTTCAAGGATCTGGAGGTGCTGGCAAAGTGTGCGGCGGTCAAGGCCAGTACAGCCTAGCTCGTGCACAACAATCATTCAAGTCTCTTGTACAAATACATGAAAAAAATGGTAAATTTGTAATCTTAATGATAATATATTTAAAGTCCAATGTCATTAGAATATCTGGTGAAAATCTTTGATGAACGTATCTTTCTTCGAAAATATGAGTTGAATTATACTAAAACATTTGTTATAGGTTGGTTTACCCCTCCAAAAGAGGATGGCTAATGAACAGGAATCACGAAAACAGAAAAGTTTGACGCGTGCTTACAGCTGAGACTTTAATTCGGTGTGTGCCCAACAAATAATTGTTACGATAATGATTTAATACACAAAAACACAACATTAACTAGGTAACTTAAGATACTGAATTAATCTAACGCATAATTCCTTTGATGGCTGAGAAGGCTGCAGAGCAAACAGTGAAGTGTTTGGTTCCATATGCATAGATTTTTCAGTAATTAGTGATTACATCGTCAATCGCATTTGTGAATGTGAGACAATGATCGTTTCTTTTTCTTTCTTTTTATCCGGAATTGATTCCTACGTTCGGAATTAACTAAGAATCGTGATTATTCCAAATAACCTTTAATCTTAGTTCTTTCTTTTCTTTCTTCTTACGCGAGAGTACACATTATATGCAGTACGTACGTACGAAACAGTGTTAAAACGAACGAAACATTCTGCGAGATGTGTTTGCGCAATCCGTGCTTCCTGTATTTTCAACAGGTAGGACAAGACGGTTAGCAACTTAGATAGTTATATTGAGAATTTTTCTAAATGTTTTTTATCATTGTGAGCTTTCATTCGTTCCAATATTCTATCTTTATTATAATTTTAATTCTTATTCATTCATCGTGCAATTCGTGAACGTTGTTTCGGTTTATAAATTTGTTAAATGATAACCAGTAATGCAATTTAAAAACAAATAATATGAGATACGAGAATGTCGATGTTTCAGGAGGTAAATTGCGAATTTTGTTATCACCTTTTGTATTAGTCGACCATGGTTTCACTCACTGACGAACATTATTCAGCTATGTGAACGAGCACACAACCAAACCATCATTCAAAGAAGTACCTTGAAATAAGACACATAATTCTCTGAACGTTAGCTTGCAGTTTATAATTAAGAGGCTCCAGAGGGTATAAGGTATTGGTAGTAAACTTTCTTAAAATTCTGTGCACCGTACAAACATCAGAAGTACCTTATTCGATACCAATTTCTTTTATCTAATCGACGATACTTTACATTTTTCTTGTAAAAAAATGTTTTTTACATATTTTAGGTGACCAATCTTGCAGAATTAATGACGATAATCAATAACACTCTCACAGTGTAGTACCGTAATTTATTTCTATTTAATCGTGAGCAGTTGACTTGAATTACATTCGATCAGCTTTTCAAAGGTCATGTTTCAACTTTTCGATCGTATTTATACATATAGGAGTCATATAGCAATATTAGGTAATATATATTTCCCTAACGTAACTGAAGGAAGATAGATAAGGGTTGTATAGTTGTACATACACGCGTTCGTATATCGACGTCTTGAAAAAGTGCTCTTTAGAGTCCAACGTTTCTTAAAAGTCTAAGAAATAAAAAAAGAATGAAGAATAAAGAAAGTTTTGGTTGTGTGACTCGTTTAGTACGATCTACAGTTTTGTTGCATCGTTTTAACGAGCGATTGATGTGTCGGAAATCCACATGAAAACATGTTTAGTCTGTATGTTGGGTATACGTTCAAAGTAAAATTTTAGTAGTACCCTATATACACATATACATATATACATATATAGATATAAAAATATATATCGTGACATATGATTTGCAATTCGAGCTCTATTTACATGTGTCTCAACATTGAAACGTCAAGAAAATTGAATTCGTGCCACAACTGGAGTCCATCGTGGCCAGTTTCGAAAACGAGACAAGAGGACACTCATAAGATTAGCAGAACAATTAGGATTGCAAGACGAGTGCTTTTGACAAACTAGTGTATGCGTATTATTGTTGCACGTATATTTTTGATGTTTAAATGATTATTTATATATACAGAGATTTGCATTGCTAGGCTGAAGCTACAAACGTATCCAAGGAATAGGAACTTCTAAATTTAAATTTAAGTTTAGTATATTTCCCCTTTGTTACAACATTTAGTATGTATTCTCTGTTTCAAATTAACAAGTGAAAATTGCTCAAAGCTGCAATTGATTCATCGGAACAGTATAAAAACAAATTGGTGGAAAAGAATGACCAAATATTAAGATTAACTACAATACCGAAGAGTACCGAAAACGTTTTTTAGTGAAGAAAATAGGAAAGTAAAAAATATTTCATTTACATTTTCTTT
This sequence comes from Sphecodes monilicornis, assembly GCA_913789915.3. Lineage (NCBI taxonomy): Eukaryota > Metazoa > Arthropoda > Insecta > Hymenoptera > Halictidae > Sphecodes > Sphecodes monilicornis. The sequence continues at coordinate 6,194,883 of OU565286.1, read as the reverse complement.
TCAGCATTGGTGATTTACAAATTAAGTGAATGTCCAAATTATAGATTAAGTCTGACTGATGATGCTTTTATTTATTAAAATTGTTTAATAATTTTATAAGATCTGAGAAATTTTAGGGAACTAAGTCTATTAATTGCACATCTCTGTATTTGTTGGAACAAACGTAGCGACTTTGTTAGCTGTATACGTAGCTCCTGAGTATAGGATGTTGTCAGTTCATGAATAAAGTGAAGGTTATTGCTCGACGGGCGATTTGAATGGGTAATAAGAAAGTCGCTACATTTGTTCCACCCACTATACGTTTCTTGTCTTCTACGAACGACTTTTGTTTTCCGTTTTTGTTTTGGTATTACGAACTTTGTTGATTTTTTTTACTCAATGCCTTTTTCCTAGTTGGTAATAGAGATCAGTTCTCGCTGTATGGCAATGTCGAGGGCAAAACTATTGCTTATTACGTTCGAAACTAACAAATTTCCACATTTTTGAACGATTTTTGGTTTATCTACTTGAAAGTATTTAACTTCACTTCCAGAATGTTTATACGACTTGTTTCGTACATACATACATACATACATATATCCACGCACGCACGCGCGCGCGCGCGCGCGCGCACACACACACACACACACACACAAACACACACACACGAACAGAAAACACACACGATGCATACATATGTACACACAAATCAGGAACAATTATTCCTCGTACAGACATACACACATCAATGCGTACACGCATTCATATACACACGGTCCGATTCTTGTATATAAATATACATATTCCGTTCCTTGCGTTTCGTCTTCGTGCGCGAATGTGAAACCGTAAACTTGGGTGAACCATAAAGTATTAGTAGAAAACAACAGTTAAAGAGGCACTGTATTTACTCTTAGAAGACACGTGTGTTCGCCCTAAGAAGATGCAGTCATTTTCTGTATCTCTGGAAAGTTTTCGCCATAAGACTGAAGTGGTATCATCGTTAATGTCATGAATATGAAATCTTCTACCTTTCAAAAAGTAACAAACATTTTGGTCGAGGACTGTGATGAGTGTATATCTGATTTTTATTATTTGTCATGGAACAAAAAAGCAAATGTCGCGTGTATCTCCTATGGTAGATCCAAGACCTCTTTGTTTTAGTGTAAAAAAAATGTAAACCAAAATCTTTATGTTCTTAATACCGAACTGTGCTGTGTTTGATACTGCGTTAAATAAAAAGTCTTTCTATCGGGAGTTATAAAATGACTGTTTGCAAAAGAAGATCCTATCCAATCTAGTGGATTGGAAATGGCATCATTGGATTTATGGTAGAGAAAGCTTCCTATTGATACTTGACAATCGCTGCATGCTCTGAGAGCCAATGTGACTTTATAGAGTTAAATTGGTCGCTTGAAATTCAATTTTCGTTTCTATTCCTATGTATTCTACTAGATGGAAGAAGGGAAAGTTTAAAGAGGACCGTATATCACAAGTTTATCATTCTTCAAACACTGTTAAACGTCAGACTAATTAGACCTGTCGAAGCTGCCTTCGCAAAGTATTTCGCTCACTTTGTCGATCGTTTCTGTAAAGAAATGCCACAAAAACGGAGGTTGCGCTGGTCCATTTCATCTTTGCGTTTATCGATGGAGCTAAGACAAAGTGGGCGATGTAAACGATCGGTGAGAATGATATTCCGAGGAGTCCAATTGGTCGAACTCGAACAGTGTTTTGCAAAAGAATGGTAGATTCGAGGAACACGGTTCGTTTTCAATTTTTGATTTTCTCGTTGCACAGAATGTCAAGAAATAAAACAGAAGTTCGATCACGAATATCGAGGTCAAGAACGAAGACTATTGTCGACAAGCGTACGAGGATGAATCGATACATATGTTATCGGCGGTAACGTATGTACGATGCATCCGTAAATATTAATTATTGAACTAATCGAGCGAAGCAGCATGGGTCTAGTTTTGTTCGTGGTGTAATTATAGATGAAACAAAAAGAAGACGAAAAATCGTTTGTGAAATTCGTGCGAGCATTATCGTAATGAAACGAAAAAGTGTCTAGATTTTTAAGTGTAGGTATTACAATCAACGAACTCATTGTCAGCGGACATCAATGATTTGTACAGCCTCAGTCCGGCTGACACTGACTAGTGCTGATTGTTTGACGTCGTTAACCGTTATGTTCTTTGTCAACCGCGCGCGCGCGCGCGCGCGTAACGGAGGAAAAAGGAAAAAAGGAAGATTGGAAGTTTTCGTTTTCTCTTGTGTACGTTAAGTTTTCCTTCTTTCTTTCGAACAACTCGCGCAGCGAATAATAATTGTAAGCAGCCGTGTGGCCTGTATATTTTTGCTACAAATATCGTTAGTAGTACCGTTTTAAAAATGAAAAACGTTCGAACGTTCCCTCTGTTTCACTTTCTTCTTTCCAACTTTTGTTTCTCTTTCGTTTCATTCAATTCGACGCACTAAAAGAGAAGCCGAGGACAAACAAAAAGAAAAAACAAAGTAAAATGTGAACACGATTTCTCAGCTGTTGAACGAAAGATCTTAAATAGATGCAAAAGTAACGGGAATTTCTCGCGTGGAAATTCAACGATCGAGTATTTTTTATCCAATTCTATGTCGATATTCAATAAAGAACATTCAACCAATCTGGGCGTCGGTATTTTCATTTATCTCAGTGTCACGACAAGACCGGAATTTCTTGCCTGCATCGGACAACCGGTGAAAGAAATTCTCCTCACTCTTGCATCCACACTATAGATTTTCGAAAAAAGAGAACAATTGCGCCCCGTTGATTCCATGCGGATCTATTCTCGATCCGTAATACTGTAAACAAAAAAGAACAAAGAAAAAAAGAAGACAAAAGAGTTGACGAGCAAAGTATCCGAAAAGACGATGACAAATAGAGATTCAGTCGATCACTGACGTCTCCGAGAAACAATCGAATGATTTTGACAAATTCGCTTGGTAAACGACGAGTATAGATTTGCGCGCGATATGCTTAACGAACTTTCGACATTTCACGGTGACTTACAGTGGATTCTCGATTTTTGAAGACTGATTAAACAAAAGAAGAAAAAAGAAAAGCTGGAACGGTCACGTTCCCTCTTCCATGTCGCTAAAAATAAGACTCGCTTTCCTGCGATCATCAATACAAGAACGCGACATTACACCGGTCTCGCCATTCTGATTTCGAACGGAGTGATGCGAACACAATCGGCCTGTATACGCATATTCAAGCTATAATTTTCTAATTAACTCGATGGCGTGAAAGAACCGGAAACGCTCCCTCGAAAATGCGACTGATTAGCGAGACAGCAGACACATTCAGATTTTTTCGAATGTATTTATTTGTGGCAAAAATAGTTGTGAGTTCATTAGAGCGTCGTTGAGTTCACCTTTGTGGAGTAAAACTGGCCCTTTCACGATCCCTGTGAGATGATTCGTTTTAATCGATCCTCCAAATACTTATTCATGGAATTACTAACAGTTAGACTGCGGACCACTTATACAAAACAATTTTACACAGACCGATTGTTGTGGAACAAAGGTGAAAGAAAAATCGAATTTCTTGACGACAACGATTTGATTCAGTTGAAAATAAAGTAATGACAAACGATTCTAGGGTCCTATTTTATTTCAGTATGTTAGGTACGCAGAAAATTCGCAGTTCGTTAAGGTAATTGTCCCTATTGGCACAAGCTTTCTTTCCTTGATAGTCAAATCGGTAAAATACTTCCTTCATGAATTTACTTTTTATTGATTTGACATGCGGTTTCAGTAACTCCGTAAGTTCCCGTAATCAAAAAATTGTTTGTAGGGATTATGTATGTATCTTCCGAGACAGTAAGCGTACAGTCTTTTTACATTCACTGTATATTTACTGCCTTATGAAATGTACACAGTCTTTTCAAACAATTTTCTTGATCGCTTTGTACGGGAGTCTAGATTCGGTTCTATTCATTTAATTTCGAGAAAAATCTGTGCCAATAAACGGACACTTTTGTCAATGGGGTCACTTACCTTATAAAACATAAATTCCAAGCGTATTTAAGAATCTCTAAATGAAATGACCGCAAATACGTAGAATTCGACATTCTTGTCGGAATATATTGGCTTGATTGATCGAAGCAAAGTGCCCTATATAATTGCTCGATTTAGTTTAATTAATCGTACTAATCGTTGTCGGTCAAAGATCGTTTAATTTCCCGTGTAATATAGGCGGTTCGGGAAACGTGTGATCGATAGGAAGAGAATGGGATTAATGAATTTATACATGGAGTTCGCAAGAAGGTAGTTTTTTTTATTGTATCGTCGTCGAAGATCGATTGTCACGGTTTCGTTGTAACCGCCGTGTTCGATTATCCATCCAGTCACTGAGCATAGTTAAATGACCATTGTGTATCATGTTGTGTATATGGCATCACTTAAGTCTCTTATTGTAATACTTTTTGACGAAGATTTTGAGGGAGAGAACGTCGTTTCTATCGAAAATGGCGTCGAGATGGAAATCCTTTTTGTCAGAGATGGACGGGATCTCTTATTTAGATAATAAATATTGAATAACGACCAAAAATGGAACAACCTTCTTTTGTAGAATCATTAACAGTTGATCTCGTTCAAATAACATCGATTAAGTTCCGACTGACTTTCGTTTTTTACTTTTAAATTGATTGTAATAATGGAATAAATATCATGGATTCAACCCTACGCTTTGTTATCATTTGTTTTATTATTCTAAACGAAGTTTATCCTTCTTCGTTTTTCAATTGAAGTGGAACAACTTTTGTCCATTTTTTATAGGAACGACGTTATTCGAGTTGAAATTTGTAAACTCGGTTAACCTTATCCGTTGTATCTACCTATGTATCCAGCCAGTTAATTAACTGGAATCGCTAATCGATCGATTGGCCGATTGCTTCGTTCCCATTGTCGTCAATCTATTAATCTTAAGGTAATTCTACGTGTCTTAAATCTGACTACACAAGTACGTCTCTACCATTTACATACCGATTTGATTGACAATTTCGAATGATTCTAATGTAACGACATTTATACTTTTCCTATCTGTCTCTCTTGCTTGCTCGCTCTCTCTTTCTCTCTCTCCCTCTCTCTGTCTCTTCTGCCCCCCCCTCTCCTCTCTCTCTCTCTCTCTCTCTCTCTCTCTCTCTCTCGTGTGTCTTTCTCACTCTCTCTATCATGCCGCGTTTTTCATTTTAGTTACGTTGAATTATTATTTAGAAGAACGCTACGAAAAACAGAAAATAAAGATTTTAACAGAAAACAGGTATCCCCAACGTCTTCTTTTGCTCCTCTTTAAATTGAAATGATCAGTTGTTATTTGAAATGATCAGAGATTTCTTTATTTGTATGTTTTCTGTTTAATGTGAATTCGATTTTATCAACTAACTCATTGCAAAGCAAACTGGTTCAAATAAAACTACCAATTACAGGTAGGACATCAAATATTACCAATAGCATGTCTATTATCACTCCAGGGACACATTTGTTTTTCAATTTATACGAAAACTCGTCGTTAAGTTTACTGAAATGTCAAGTTAAATAATAAATAGTATCTTTGGTTACATCGAATTTTATTTAATTTGTATATCGTGGGGTTAATAGCTTTGAAAATATTATTTTCACTATTCCACGGTGCACAATTTTTTTCGCGTTCCAGCTCTTCGTAAAATTTTATCAAGCCCGTAGATTGTTTACGTTAGGTAACTAAGAACTTAAAACGGTAACGCACCATTTCAATCAATACAGATAAACTATACACAAAGTTCTGCAACAACACTTGCTTAAAAAAGGTCGTCACCTTCAGCTTCTGTTTCCTTTTTGTATCAATCTAACAATTTTATTGCTATTTACATTTTTTTATAAAAGTTTTCGTCGTTGGTATTAAAAAATGTTTCAACATTCTTCCGATATCTTGTCGATTTTTTGATCGTCGATTTTGTAAACGGTTGTCTATTTAAATAAATTAATAGTTATTCGTTAATCATACGTAGGTTGGTTTTTAATTAATACAATGATGTATGATGCAGTGTCGCCAGATCATTGAAATCGAGGGGAATACAATTTACCACCTCTCTGATGACCAGAGTAATATGTAACACGTTGCGCGGCATGTCACGTGACCAGTCTACGGTCTTAGTGGGGCACGTTGGAGTGTGCTTAGAAGTGGAATGGGATAGTGGAAGGGGAATAGGAGGAGAGGAAAATCAATCCAGTTTTGGGTTGATCTGGCGACACTGGTACAATGTACTGTTGAACGATTGCAAATCCTAGAAGCAGCGCGATTTTTCTTTTTTACCAGATACATAAATAAATAAATGTAAAATTTAATGAAGTTTACAGGAAGAAATTTGATACGGATTTTGTAATTCGCAGTGATGATTTAATACGCAGGATAATTATGACATTTGAAACGTAATAGGAAACGTGTGACATTTTGGATTTGTTTCTGTCAAATATTAATACTCGCATAGAAACGCGTAGAGATCATTAATGCACTACAGTAAAGCAAACAGAAAAGAAAATTGCGAATTTACGTCAAACAGCGGATCGCTTGCTCGATGAATGAACAGACAGGTATAATTTCATTTTAGAGCAACTTAATGCAAGCTATTGCCTTAATAATCAGCTTTGTATATGGCACGGAATAATATGTCCTGTACGTTTGTTACTATCTGTTCCGATATCCCGCGGGAATGTTCACTACGTCCTATTGCATGTAGTTTCGAGATAACGTGACCCTGGTCCACCGTGCATCAAACTTCCAACCGAACTTATCTATTTTTCTTTTTATTGTCGAATAACATTTCCGTACTGTTATCTACGCGGATATATTACGATCATGTTAATCTCTTTTTTCTGCAATATTGGGCACATTTCAGCTAAACGCGGTTACTAGCCTCATTAGTTCTGCGAATGATTTTTATATTAACAATAATTCTGCTAAATGTTCTCTTTATAAATCATTAAAGAAATATAACGGAGAAGGATCTTCGAATTCCTAAATATCATCTTATGATTTTAGAAAATTCAATTTAAGGGTGATTCAATTAAGTGTGCCACCTAAATTACACGTAAATTATTTTGTGTATAAAAGAATGGTTGAAACGAAAGTTGTAGGGTTCCAAAAGTAGCACACAATGTAAACATTAGTTTTTTTCTGTTTTGCTTTTTTATCAACATAGAAAGGTCATCTTGAGTTTCTTCATCGTAAATGGCAATATTGAATTTTCTAGTTGAAGAGAGCATTGAATTTTGAGTAAAAGACTATAAGATTGTATGGGGTGAAAGACTAATTGTTACTGGGATATTCTCTATAAATGATTGTTAATGCAAGTAACGCTCAAAATGTTCTCCATTATAATTAATATATTTGGGTATTCGATCGATGAATGCATGTGATATACAAAACTAATTATCACATTGTATGCTACTATCGAATCCATACAACTACCATTTCAGCCATTTTTTCATATAACATAAAAGTAGTTTGATATAGTAGTTGAATCATCCTGTACGTAGATAAGATCGGAAAAAAATTTGTTTACATAGTTGCAGTTTTGTATGAAATTGTTTTACAATTTATAATTTCATTATCCCTTCAAAGGTGATGCCTGAGCATCATGCTGACTTTAAGAAATATTTCCAAACTTATTACATAAGAGTAGATTACTAGGTGCAATACATTTTCAAGTTTTGCAGTTCATTTTCTAGAATTTGATGATGGCGATGTTCGATGTGATTTTCGTGAGCGACGCGCGGATGATTCGAGTCCACTGATATCCACTGGTGTAAATCTTGAGCCCGTTTGTCGCGGACGCGTCGACTCCGAAACCGCCGATTCACTACCCGCCAAATTAGTCTTGGGTAGCCGGTTCAAGGATTAGTGCGATGGATGATTTTAATGAGAAAAAGCGTTTCGTCCCAGACCTGTTAGAGGATTCTTCGGTATGGCTAATCTAGCAGGTCTTGCTGTATATGCGTGGTAGCGCGCGACGATAAACTTCACTTGAATTGTATGAATTACGATTGATTCAGCGACAATCGATTTGTCCAAAGCTGACTTATTAAACTCGAATGAATTCTATCTTCGGATTCCGGTAGTCTCGATTGTATGAGATCTTCGAAAGACTTGACGTTTACTTCGATAGACTTGTTCGTCTTACTCGAATATGCCCTCATTCGATTTGGTAATCTCGATGTGAAAGAACTTGGTCGCGACTTCAAGAGACTCGATTGTCTAGATCGAATGTGTCCTCGTCCAATCCGGTAATCTATACTGTATGAAAGTTCGAGTTAGACTCACAGAGATTCGGGTTTGTCGTGAGTCGTGAGAACTCCTCTTCGCGACGTGAAGACGTTCCTCTATTTTGGGCGTCAATACGGTGCCATGCAGAAGAAATGCACTGATTGGTTCCTGCTTGATGACTCGTTGTCCTCTTTAGCTGCCCTGAGCGAGCCCTACCCTGGAGAGCGTGTGGAACGATATCTGACTCCCTCCGAGGACGACTCCCGGTAACTTGATAATCGTACTTGTGGGTCGGGAATATCCTTCGTCAGAGCTGGATCTATGAAACGTAATTCTTAAGGAGGGGAAACAAAATACAAGGTTTAAGCGATTGTTCGACTGGTCGCCAAATGTTGCATCGTTTGCCTAATCCTCGAAAGTGGCCTCCTAGTCACGAAAACGCCATAAATGAAGTCCATGGTAAAAACTCTTGTGTACGGTTTCCTTGCGACGAAACAGCTATGTCGAAAAGTTTAAATTTACAGTAAATTATGGTAACATTTGTAACATCATAGAACGTTGGTCCTACAAAATGAAATTAACAGTCGACTGTCATCCGCGAGGAGTTAAAAGTTAAAACCAACAGGGGTGTATGTTGCATACGTCATAGACGCGCGCGACCGCCACATATCAAGTGATAGATACACGCTTAGCTTGATTGTCATATGGTGCACCAGCAAGGTGAAAATGTTTTAAGGATTTACAAATTAATCGTTGGACGACGTTGACCCTGTCTACTCGTTAAAATTCACACGGACATTTTTAATATCCGCCCTATACGATTATCGAGAAGAGGGGGTCAATACCTTTCGCTTTATAATCAGGCTCATATAAATAATATACACGTGATCACTACATATAAAATTGTTTCTGTACAGGTTGTATAAAAATTATATGTCACGACTACCATAGCGGGATTCTATGTCTCTGGATCGGTGGGAATCTATTAAAAAAATAGACCGGAAAATTGTTCTTGACCCCTTTTTCACATGTCTACTGGGTGTCCTAAGATGGTGTAAACGTGGAGGGGGTGATTCTACACGAGAAAACGAGTCTAAAATATAGAATAATTTTTTTTCATTTGACGCCTCGTTTTCGAGAAATTAGAGTGTGAAAATCCGTTAAGTTCGCGTTCCCAGCGTTTGTAAGAAGTAGATCAGATAGATTATGAACAGACGCGTCAGACGATTCATATTCAACATCAAGAATTTTCAAACCCTATATCTCGAAAACGAACCGTCAAATGAAAAAAAATTATTCTATATTTTAGACTCATTTTCTCAGGTAGAATCATCCCCTCCACGTTTACACTATCTTAGGACACTCAGTAGACATGTGAAATAAAATAGTTTACGAAACTTTAAAGTCATTTTTTATGAGAATGGTAGACTTGAGACCCATGGTTTCTTTGAGACTTTTGTTCCTCGCGACGAATACTATACGGTGAAATAAAAAATAATGACCTTGAAAAAGGGGTCAAGGACAATTTTGTGGCCCATTTTTTAAATAGATCTCCACCGATCCAGAGACAAAGAATCCCGCTATGATAGTCGTGACATATAATTTTTATACACCCTGTACATTCCTTGTGTCCATGACAACGGAAACAAATCATACAATTATTGGTCTAGGTCTAGGAGATGGAATTAGGCAGAGGCTAAGGCGTTAGCCATTGCCGCCCATCTAAAGGTCGATTTATACTATACGCACAGACACGTAACGTATCCGACCAGACAAATATTCTCCAATGCATTTGAATAGAAATGTTTATACGCACCGTAACGACAACGTACAGACACATACCGGCACCGACCCGACCGTCCTATTCAAATGCATTGGAGAATTTGTCTGGTCGGATACGTTACGTGTGGATCTGTGCGGATAGTATAAGGGTCTCTGCACACCCATCCGGACGGGCCCCGGAGAGTTTTTTTACATAGCTTTGGTATAGGCAGGGCTCTCCGGGATGTCTGATCCGGTGTGGTACCGATTCTTCCCTCGCGCGACCGAAGGGCCATAATTCTTGCACTTTCGAGCGCGCGTTGGCAGTTCCCTCTGTGCATAGCACAAAAACAATGTTTCCAGGGACTCCACACCTCCTTAAAGTAAACTATCTAAACTAACTAGTTAAATCCCGGTCTGACCCGTCCCGGATGGGTGTGCAGACACCCTTAAGGTCGGGTTATACAGAACCGTCCGATATCGGGCGCGTTTTTCGAGTGTTTATACATTTCCATCCGAACTTTGAGGCAACTTGAGAAGCGTTCGAGATGCTCGAACAAAGGCCAAGAGCCGAAGATAGTGTCACTTGCTACCCTAACCCCAGGGGTTCCGAGAACCTTTTACTCCACTCTATAGCTCGAGAGATGCCTATGCTAGAGTCGGACGACTGGCCGCAAAATATTTTCCTCGAGGATATGCTGTCCGATCGCTGGCGGCACGAAGGCAGAATATATAACGTTTATTTAAAAAACTATTAACTGGAACTTTTCAGAGTTCATCGTGCTAATAGGCGGGGAATTCCTTGCTAAGGAATTTAAACGTTATAACAAAAAAATAACAATTTCTTACTATGGTAACGAAAAAAAAGAATATCATCTGACAAACTGTACTAAACAACTCCGGTGGAGGTTCAGAACGTTCTGGATCGTTCAGTACGTTGCCGTCCTAAAAAACGTTGACGGTCGACGCGCAGAAAAATATAAAAATAACATTGTTTACTAGTAATAAGAGGGGCGTGCAGTGACTCAGTGGATAGAGCGCGCGACTACAAACAATGTGGTCGTGAGTTCAAATCCCACTGCCGTCACCAATTGGAAATATTCTTCTATGTGATATTATACTGCGTCGTTGACCATTGGTGGTTCGGAACCCACCGTAATAAACAGTAGGTCCCGCTGAAAAGTAGGCTGAAATAGGCTGAAATAGGCTGAACATTGGCGTTAGGTGAGAGTGGACAAAGTGGAAGAAGGGGGAGAATGGTAAAATGGATTTGAAACCCTGAGGGGACCAAATATCAGTACCTATCCTACTAGTAATAAGAGGTATTAATATATGCTTATTGAATAGTTACGTGATCTACATATTTAGTATTACAATAATAAATTACATCATTTCACCACAATTAACATGGGCCCCGAGGGTTATATAATAGTAAGAATTTAAACATTTCATGAAATTTATATTTAGTCATCTTTTTACGCATCAATCTGTGCAAATGTGGGACTCTTTTCCACTATGATCACGAACCTTTATCGAATGTAATAAAACGGGTGTAATAAACGGCGTCCTGTATCAGCTCATTGCGACGCCAATTTTCATATCACCAACCTTTTCAAGGGCTCAATTTAAAGGGGAACTTCAAGGAATATAACCACATTTTTTCCAAAATTTAAATCACTGGTCCCTCAACGAAAAAAACGTAAAAGAAGAATTTGTTTAAATTTTTCGGCATTATAAAATGGTTTGTCTGAAAAAAATTATTTTGCAATAGCTCAATCCTTTCCGAATAAAACAAAAAAAAATTAGCTCAATCGGACAAACAGTTTCTCAGATAAAAATTCGCAAGTGTGGCCCGTTTTCGCCAAAATGGCCAAAAATTGCAAATTTCGGACTGTCAAACCGATAAAATTATGACTTAATCCCTCCCCCCCCCCCCCTGATCCCACATGGAGTACAACATATTTAATTTATAACAAAATCGACGATGGTGCCTGCAAAAAGTGATCGATTTGGCATGGAATGAGCCCGGAGTGTTTCACATGTCATGTGTGGCGTGTGAAATTTTTACATGGTGCGTACAGTTGCAAGTATGTATCGTAGTGGGCGAAATCACACTAGTGGTTTCGCTAAACTCAACATTTTATTATTTTCCGGTGTATCTGAAATAATTTTTGTTATCATATATTAAGTTGGATGGAAAGGTCTGTCGCATTTTAAATAAGCGTGTAATTTTGCTTGTACATCGAAAACACATGTAGCCATTGAGATACGGGAATTAACAGGTAACCTGAAATATGACAACAAGTTGTTACAAATAATGGAAAAAACGGAATTTCAAAGAGGAAGAATCGTAGAAAACGACCATTTTTTTAAAAAAATTTTCACATTTGAACCGATGGAAAAATTTTCAGAACAACGATGTCTCTAATATATTTTCTAATAATTATTTTAAATCATTATATAAGAAAAATTCATCAAGTGGCAGGAACGTTCCCTATTTCCATGATGTTGTAAAGGAGAGCTATCGATAGTTTACCTAAAGGAGATTTGGATCCCATAGAAACCTTTTTTTTGTGCCACGCACAGCAGGGAGCCGTCACCCGCTCGAGCAATACGGCCTTCCGACTCGAAGAAAAAGAATCGTTGAGAAGTCGGACGCCGATTTCCGTGTGCGAACACTCCCATTTAAACCTGGGTTAAAATGTTCGGTCTGATCCGAACTTCGGATATGTATAACCCGACCTTTATACTATCCGAGCACTTTCCTCTCCTCTCTATACTCCAGGGGATGCCTATGGTAGAACCTTCCGGGGCTTGGGCCTGTATTCTCGGCGAGCAATCGTTTCCAGCCCCGGACCCGGCGTGGCAGCAAGAAGGCACATAAACGTTATATACAGGGTGGCCCACATAACTCTGAACAGCTCAATATCTCGAAAACTATGCCATCGATTTTAAAGTTCTTAGACTTAAATTGCATGGAACTGAAGGGCCTTTCTGACTACATAAACGTGAAGTGGCCTCCCTTCCCCTTTAACGGGGGAGGGGAGGTACCTTTGTAATTTTAAATGGAACCCCCTATAAAATGTTACATATTTAGATTCTACAGGAAAAAACAAGTCAATTTTGTCTGAAACATTTTTTTGTCAGATACTTCCATGATGAGATATAACAGTTTGAAGTTTCGAGTTGTAGGTACTTAAAGTGCTCGGAATTAGCGTTATGGAATTATACGCGCTTGAGTCCTTTGCTTATTCGTGAAGAAATAAAATGTACTTTAAATTAAATGTTCAAAATGTCCACCACGGGCTTGTAAACATTTATTTACTCGAAACATCAATGTTGTTCTAACATTTTTTAACATTTCGGGAGTCACTCAAGCGCAAGCGTCACGTATTCTTTGTTTCATATCCTCTTTTGTCGTCGGTGGTTCAAACATAACTTTGTCCTTTACATATCCCCATAAGAAAAAATCTAATGGTGTTAGATCGGGGGATCGAGGAGGCCATTGACGAGGTCCCCCCACGACCTATCCATTTGTTCCCAAATTTTTCGTTCAAAAATTGCCTGGTGATGATTGCAAAATGTGGAGGAGCGTCGTCTTGTTGGAATCACATTTCTCTTCTAACGCGCAGTGGCGCATCTTCCAAAAGCGCAGGCAAATGATTTTTTAATAAATCATAATAACTTGCAGATGTTACAGTTTCTTGAAAAAAATAAGGTCCAATCACAAAATCTCCTATTAGGCCACACCAAACATTTAAAGACCATCGATGTTGAAAGGGAACACATCGCATCAAATTTGGGTTTTCCACGGCCCAATAATGCAGATTATGTCTATTTACATGCCCTGAATTCATAAAAGTGGCCTCATCGGAAAAAAGTATTTTGCACAAAAAGTCATTTTCCACAACACCCTGCAGCCACTCACAAAATCTTACGCGGTGATCGTAATCTGCTATCGAAAGCTCTTGTGATAAAACCATATGATATGGATGATACTTTTGCCGTTTCAAAATTCGTTGAATCGATGAACGACTAATATGTGATGTTTGTGCAAGTGTACGTTGACTAATATGAGGATTTAATGTAATTGCAGCAAGAATACTGGCACTATTATTTTCATTAGTGACAGCTTTAGGTTTATTGCGAGTTTTTTTACACAATTCACCGTGCTCGCGAAGCGGCTTTTCTAAATTATGAAATGTTGCATGACATTTTTTGATCCCATAACGTTCAAAAAACATCACTGCTGCACGCCGATAATTTTTTTGGCATTCACCTAACGTTAATAACATATTCACTTCTGTGTCAAAAGTAGCCATAATCACAATGTTACTGCTAGAATAACAGCTCTAAACTGAAAACGTTTTCATAGATAAGTGAGTCAAACTCAAGAATTGTAAATATTATTGTTTGTGTTTCTCCATGAATAAGCAATGGACTCAAGCGCGTATAATTCCATAACTATTTCCGAGCGCTTCAAGTACCTACAACTCGAAACTTCAAACTGTTATATCTCATCATGGAAGTATCTGACAAAAAAATGTTTCAGACAAAATTGACTTGTTCTTTCCGGTAGAATCTAAATATGTAACATTTTATAGGGGGTTCCATTTAAAATTATAAAGGTACCTCCCCTCCCCCGTTAAAAGCGAAGGGAGGCCACTTCACGTTTATGTAGTCAGAAAGGCCCTTCAGTTCCATGCAATTTAAGACTAAGAACTTTAAAATCGATGGCATAGTTTTCGAGATATTGAGCTGTTCAGAGTTATGTGGGCCACCCTGTATATATGTTGTATTATTTAAAAAGCTATGTCAACGAGTGTTAAAGTAGAACTTTCCGGATTTTGTTGTGGTATATAGTTGGTGTGGAATACGTTGTTAAGGAATTTAAACGTTATAAGAAACAAAATAACAATTTACGGCTATGATAACGAAAAAAAAGCAATAAACATCTGACAATCGGTACGGTGAAATAATTTGTGAAACTCAACTAAACACGGCGGAGGTTCTGAACGTTCAACTGCTTTGCCGTCCCGAAAAACGTTGATGATGGGAGCGCAGAAAAATATCGAACCAAGGATTTTTCCTTGGAACAGCGAAAAACTAAGCGATATTTTCGATACAGAGCGCATGTCCTTCGCATGCAATAAGTTCTTAAAAACTCATTTTCATCGATTTGTAAAATCAACAATTTGAAAGATTCCGAAAAATCTTTTGGAATTTCTTGATAGGTCACTAAAAACCGCATCTGCTGAAATTAAAAAAATCCGAGACACTACTCCGACAAGTGTCCGTTATCGCGGGAACTATTTATTATTTTGGGTCGATAAAATTGCTGAATAGTATTTTGAGTTTCTGAAATGAGGGTCGACAGCGTTCGTCCTAAAATTACAACTTTCACGTAGTAAAAAGGGAATCACGGTAGAAGAGGACGCGAGATGTCATTTATTTTACCTAAACTGTTATTGGTGTGTCGAACAAAGGATATTGGCTTTTCCAATCTTGCCCGTGAATAGCGGTCGATCAGTCGGTGCATTTACAATTACCTGAATCGCCGAACGCCGCGCCGTGTCCCGGCCTTACCTGACCGTAATTTTTGAAGGTCCGCAAAAATGACTCAATTAGGTACGTAATGTAAGGAAAGGCCGTGACGGAAAAATATATTATATCAACGCGCACCACGTACAATCAATCGCAGACAAATGAAAAACATTTTGTACATCAATTTGTTTCTCGCGTTCGGCCGTATATCGACTCTCGCATTTCGAATCGCACAACACGACTCTATAATAATAATTTGTAGAATAAGAAGAATAATTAAACATAAGTTAAATACATCGTTTTGTCTCGCAGCAGTAAAAAGTGTATACATATGGATAACTTCAGAATATTTATCAATAATGACACAAAAATTATTTTTCTTCTACATTGTTCAAACTCGATGACTCCGATAATAAGTATCGTGTTATTACTAAAGTTGTTCATGTAGGCGGTTCTAGTATTCTGGTAATGTTTTAAATTCGACAAGGTGTGTTGCAGACGGCAATAATGAATGTAAAAAGTGCTGTACCGTTTGTCCGTTGGCTTAAGGTTTAAGCCATAAGGGTCATAAATTTTATGACCGGCAAAGTCAAAATTCTGGTCATCGATAAAATTAAAGCTAGAGTAAAAATTAGTTTCCGAGACGATTAAATTACTTTATAACCACCGACCGATGAAAACAAGCAGGAAGACACCCGGTCAACACGTGCTTGGGGGGGGCTTCTCAAACAAAGTCATGATAGCGCATTTCTTGCTCGAAGAACATAACAATAGATACCAGGTATATGGCTCACAGTGGGGTCGATGCAGCCCAAATGGCACGGCGTGCTACATAGCTGTACTATTGAGATTTGTATGTAAAAAATTTAAGCATACAATCTGAAGTCTGATTTTGAATATTGAATATTCAGGTAATTATATTGCCATGACCTATGTACCTGAATGCATTTAACCTAATCTCGATAGAATAATCTGCTGTTGATCGCAGTCGCAGTTCTTCAGCCCAAGTCATGGATGCATGGGACCTTGTCCGAAAAGGCGTGGTGTCCGCCGATTTGTTGATGTTCTTAAAGGCGCCATTTTGTATAGATCCCAAACGGTGACACACTATTGATGCGAGGCTGATAAGAACTGGACGTATTTAGGTACGAATGCGCGGCCGATTGGATCGAAGTGGAAAGGGGAGGCCTCATTTCACGCATACTATGCAGCGTGTCACGTCCAAGCCAAAACATTTGGCCTATGGCCGCATCTTAGATGGAGATGAGCAGGCTAACGATAGACTTTCTTTGTTCATGTATCGTCCCCGGGGCTCCTCTTCTGGAGGATGCAGAATGTCTCAATGTACGGGATGCACATTAGAGAAATTTGAAAAATAGCCCGTTCCGGCGTCCCATGCAGTGGCTATAAGCGCGCAATTATGTCAGATGATTTAAATGTTATATTTTATTAAATATTATACTATTGTTATTTATTGTTTTTTAGTATATTTATTCCGTATAAATTATTTTATGTATTTTTTTCATGTTAGTCTCTTGTTCATAGTATAATTCATACTAAAAAGCCCTTTTGTAAAAAAAAAATAATTTATTACAAAAATCTATTTAATATCGCTAATGTATAATGTACCTATGGATAATAATGTATAATATGATAATAATAATCGTAATAATAATGTATATAGTATACAGTATATGTATATAGTAATAATAGTAATAAAAAAATAATTATAATTGTTTAAATATCGCGTTAGTTTGAAACGTGCTTGAATTTCGCGATTGTCACGATCTAAATCCGTTGACGATTCCTCCGAGGTTATTTGTTCGAGAGGCCAATAACCCATAATAATTCAAGTAGAAACGGCGTGACTTTCTGGCTACCAGCTAATGTCAGCCGATAAACACGGCGATCGGTAGATCAACGTGCAAAACGTTCAAATCAAACTCGTGTCGCGAAGGTATAGAGAGACAAAGAGAACAACAAACAGACGTACGTTGAACAGAGACAGGCGAGTAAGAGACAGACAGCGCCGCGTAGCGGGTCAGCTGACGCTCTCGCGACGCTTCGTTGCCGCATCGAGTTCACGTCGTCACTTGCTCACGAAACGTGCGAGGAGTAACTCGCTCACGAATCGTGCAGGCGATCACTTGCTATTGAGGCGCGCTAGCGATCACTTGTCCTACGAGTCTTCGCAGCGGTAAAAGTTCTCCAGTCGAGCTGTTGGATACTTGCTACAAGTATTTGACGGCGAGCTTTGGCACGACTGTGCGACCAGAACGGAGTTCATTACGACATCGTTCTTCTCGCTATCAAGAGAATCAAGCCCACCAAAGAGTTATTAAACTCTGGATTTACTGAATTATTGAAACAACTAATTCGTAATCCACTCTCCAGTCGAGCTGTCGGATGCTTGTTACGAGTATTTGACGGCGAGCTTTGGCACGACTGTGCGAACGGAACCGATCTCGATTACGAGATCGTTCCACACGCCGTAAGAGAGCCTTAGAAAAATAGCAATATTTATAAATCGAGCTCTGGATTTTCCGAGTTTCGTACTCAAACAGTGCACGGTTGTAGCTTCGCCGCGCATAAGTGTATTTCGGTGTGATTGACGCGAGATTCGTGTTCGTTCCCCGAATTCACTGCCCGCCGTTCAAGAGAAACTCTTTATTAACGCACTTACGTTATACGCCGCTTCTATTGTGCGCAGATAGTCGATCGTGTGCGTGTAAGTGTTCAAGAGAAACTCTTGGAAGGAATCGTGTTTCCGATTCCGTACGGCCACCCGTGTAACACGGAAGACACTCTTTCCGAGTACATTTCCTCTGCCATAAGCTCTGGCATACGCTGTGACGTCCCAGTGCTGCAGAAGAACGGATACTCGGATTGTGAAGGTCAATTTCCCTTACACCCTTGCCTTTCCTACGGGATTCGCATATTATTCGGTGTCGGAATTGGCTGGTCCAGCCACAGGTCTCGCAGGTAAGGCCTGGTCTGTCCCCCCCTCCTCTGGGTGAGCGAGCGCGGCACAGCTAGGCAGGCTTGACCCGGTTCAACCAATATAGTCGCACCTGCCATATACGCCGTCGTCATTACGACGGAGATAGTATTGAGAGTGGGGATAGTGACTGGTCTGAACACGCTTACAATACGCCCCCTCTATATATCTCTATATATAGTCGCTTTTGTGCAAGTAAGTGGTGAGTTGGACCACGTCTTCCACCGAGATTTCTATAGCCGCGTGACGTATTGAGTCACTCGCGAGCTTTGAATCAAGGTTGTTGATGCACGGGTTAATTCGGCTGGATTATCGTACTCGGAGCCTTACAACCTCCTTGTAAGATTAACCGCCACCCTTACGCTGACGCCCACGCAGTAGAATCGGTTTAACCGTGACTACGACAGTGCGAGCGGACGGATTCTCGATTATCGAGGTTCGTCGAAACATACAGTCCACTAACTCTGCGTTCTGAGCAGTTTGGCTGTATTCCCTCTCCTTCGATAGCGATTATCGCCGTCAGGAGCGTACGGGAAACAGCGTCACGAACGGATACGTATCGTATCGAATAGGTGGTTTCACCCCTTCGTTCGTTAATATTAATTTCAGACGCCAACGTCACGAGACGTCCAAGGGACCACCGGAGGAGACGGAGGACCTGCAGACCGCCGTCCACCAAAGGGGATTATTTTGATACAATAAACGGCCCACCATTAGGTGGGTCACTATCAATATAACCTCGCTGTACGACAATTTACTTTCCCTCAAAAACTCCTATCTCCTCATATTCGAGCCACCGTTGAAAAGTCGTTGGAGTGTATTATACAGTCCACCTTTTTAACAATAATATACATCACTATTATTATTATTATTATTATTATTATTAAATTATACATTATTATACATAATTGCATTATACATTAGCGATATTAAATAGATTTTTATAATAAATTAATTTCTTTTTACGAAAGGGCTTTTTAGTACGAATTATATTATGAACAAGAGACTAACATGGAAAAAATACATAAAATAATTTATACGTACAATGTACGTATAATATCAGAATGTGTGACGCTTTTCCACCAAAGGCCGAAAAAGTATCCTATTTCCATGATGTTGTAGAGGAGAGATACCGATAGTTTACTTTAAGGAGCCGTGCACGGCAGGGAACTGTCAACGAGCTCGTGAAAAGGCAAGAATTACGGCCCTTCGGTGGCTCGGGGCAGTGCCGCCAGATCAGGGGAAGGTGCCTCTGAAAAGTTACCCTCTCTCCGATTACCGGGTTAAGCACGCATGCGCGATGGGAACGCAACAGGAATTGAGTGGGGAGCGAATGATGACACGTTGCGCGTGCGCAATGGGGACACAAGACGCAACACGGGTGACTGGACAAATGACAGGACATATCGCAGATTATAGGTTATTGTCGCGTATCGTATCTATTACCTACTAAATGAAATCTGAAATGGCTTCACTGATGCCACCGCTACCGTTATGTGTCGCCTCAGTCGCGCGCGGCACGTCACGTGACCAGTCTACGGTCTTAGTGGGGGTCGTTGGAGTGTGCTCATGGTGGTGGAATGGGATGGTGGAAGGAGCGTCGCAAGGACGGAAACGACATCCAAATGGATTACGTCTGGCGGCACTGGCTCGGGGAGAGAATCGGAACCACATCGGCTGCCGTGCGTTCCCACTACACTCCCTATACCAAGCTATGTAAAAAAAACCTCTCCGGGGCCCGGCCCGGATGGGTGTGCAGAGACCTTAAAGGTCGATTTATACAGCCGTGCGGGATCATGGCTGCACGGTCGGCTATATTATACATAGCCGTGCGGGGCCTAGGCCACTCGAGACGGCGGTGTCTTTTGAAATCGTCACGCTTGCTACCGAAACCCGAGCACTTTCCGCAACCCTCAACCCCGCATGGGATACCTAAGGTAGAACGACTGAGATATCTGACGTGGTCCCGGACAAGTTGCTCAGCGAGCAATCTCTCGCCGTGCTTTGGCCGTGGTGTAGCTACACCAAGGCAGAAAAAAACATTATAAATGTATGATTTAAAACGTTATTTCACCGATGTTTTTTCTATCGACGTCGAGTGTAAAGTAGTACTATTCGAAGTTCGTCGTGGACGTTGCAAATTTTGGTTTTAAGACATGAAAAACATGAAAAAAATTGAAAAGATGCAGATTTCATATAGAAGATGAAAGAGCACACCTACAACTTTAATTTAGCAATAAGATACCATCATAAGTAATATGCTCATTTGTTTTCAAACTCCTGAGACTGGTGCGTCATAGTTGAAAAAAATCAAAGCCAATTTTTTCGGTGTTTTTCCCGTGAAAAACTAAGTTATACCAATCTTTTCTGAGTTTTAAGAGTATATTATGTAATATTAAACATTGAAAGGTGGGAAAAAATTGCAGTTTCTCGCGATTTTCATCTGTCAGATTTTTTCCGCATCAACCGATTTCGATGATATTTATAAAATGTTTTTAATTGACACAAGTCTGTGAAACATGCTTCTTAAATTTTCAATACTGACTCACATTCGAAAGGTTAAAAATACAACTTTCAGTATTTTATGTATACCGTATGTATACATTAGGGTGGACCTTATTTTTTTCACAAAAGGACGCGCAACGAATTTGAAAATTTTCAATTTTTTAAATCTTGACATAAATAGACGTTATGATGTATCGTTGAATTTGTTTTTTTTTCTCTTTAAGAATCCATATATAGCATAAACAGTTGTTCATAGAAAAAACATCCGTGACCTTGAAAACTTAAGAAAATGAGCTTGACAAAATTTTTTTTCTCCTGATGCTATATTCACCTCCTTACATGCTACAACTTTTGTTTGAAGAGTTTTTTCATATATACATGACTTTAATAAGATCCAATTTTCAAAAGAAAAACAGTTCTAAGATCGGAAAAAGAAGTTATTCTGAATATTATGTGAATTACAAAAAGAGGTGACATAAAATTATTTCGTCCCTATCTCGAAGCTTCGAAGCTGTAGTCAACGGATAAAAGTAATAAATTTTCATAATTTGTTTCTATATTCACTATTTAAATTATTTCAATAATTTATTGTTAAGATAATATATTTATAATTTGAATTATCCTTTCGATAGCACATTGTTAAAATAATTGTATAATAAATAAATTTTCACAATTTGTTTCTTTATTTATTATTTGAATTATTTCAATAATTTATTGTTAAAATAATATATTTATTATTTGAATTATCATTTCGATAGTTCACTGTTAAAATAATTGTTTAAAAAAATAAATTTTTATAATTTGTTTCTATATTCACTATTTGAATTGTTATTTCAATTAGTAGTAACTTTATTGATTCCCCTAAGGGTTACAATTCTTAACATTTTTCATCCTCTCCCGTTTTACCTCCTCATCCCGCACCTACAACTAGTCTTATATCTATCTTATGATTCTATCTTAAATTCTAACTTATATTAGATATATATACATAGAGAGAGAGAACCTATTTACAAAAGAATTCGCTACTTACACTATTTACATTACATAAAATTACTCCATTACTCTTCCTCCTTATACCCTAATAATTCCCCCCTACCCTATCCTTCGACCCCCTCTTCCGGTCGCTGGTCCTCCATCCTAACTCTTTCACTTCATACCCTCTCTCCATTCTTCCACTCACCTCATCCACACCTCCCCACCACCCTCGTCATCCAACACCTCCCCTACCCACTCTTGCCATCCTCTTTCCTCATCCACTTTCATACACTCCTCCCACACGTGCTCCCACGTCTCAATCCCCCATACGCACCGTCTACATCTTCTCGCCTCATCTTCCAACCAATATTTCGCCCCTCTCATCTCATTTCCCAGCCTAAATTTCGCTACCCTCTGCCATCTGCTTTCCCCCCATCCTTTCCTCAGATATCCTGGTAATCCCTCCCCTTTCACCAACCCATACCACTTGTTGTATCTCGATTCTCTTATCCTCTTCCATCTCTCCACTTTTTGTCTTTCCCCTTCCCTTCTTTCTATTTCCTCGGTTACCGACTCCTTCCTCTCCTCTATCAACTCGCTCATCTCCTTTTTTGTCCATCCCCTCTCTTCAAAAAACTCCTCTCTCTCTCTTTCTCCCACCCGTCCCTTAACCCTCCTTTCTTAGCTCTTCTCCTTACTTCCTCCCAACACAACCTCGCTAACTCCCCCCCTTTGCCTTCCCCCAGCTTTTGCTCAAATCCCCATGCCCTCCTCCCCGCTCTCCCTCTCATCATTTCCCTTTGAAGCTCCTCCCTTACCATATACCCTGAAGTATGCCTTCCCACCCCAGTACCCACCTCAGGTATCTCTCGTGTAATCTTTCCACACCTTCCCTCTCCTTCCACCCCCAGACTTTCACTCCATAGCTTACTACCGCCCACACTAATTTATCAAACAGCCATATCCTCCTCTCCCAAACCTTTCCAAACTTCCTTTTCCCTATCCCCAATACTTGTCCCATTATCGCCGCCCCTTTTCTTATTCTTTCTTCGACATGTGCCTTCTGCCCACCGTCTCTCGTTATCACATACCCCAGATACTTGCACTCCCTGACCTCCTCAATATCTTACCCTTCCACCTCCACGACACTTTCTTCCACCTCCCTCCTCCCCTCCTGCACCTCATGATCTTTGATTTTTCCGCATTAAGCTGAAGTTTTTTCCTGTCCAAGTATCTTTCCAGCACCCCTAGCATCCCTCTCATCTCCTCTTCCTCTTCCGCTAGCATTGCAATATCATCCGCATATGCTAGTGTAAACACCTTTCTTTCTCCTATTTTTATTCCTTCCCACCCTCCCTTTTCCAGCTCCTCATCCATATCTGCCAACAGCATCGTGAACAGAAGCGGACTTAACGGACAACCCTGTCTGACCCCCCTCGCCGTCCAAAATAACTCCCCTTCCTCCTCCCCCACCCTCACCTTACCTTTCGTTTCCCTTAGTATCTCCTCGCATCTCCCCACCAACCCTTCCCTCACCCCCCTTTTCCTCAACGCTCTTAACAATACCTCTCTATCAACCGAATCAAATGCTGCTTTCAGGTCCACGAACATAATGATCATCTTTCTCTTCTTCCTTCTCACCTGCCTGTTTATCAAATAATCTATGACGTAGATATTGTCTATACACCCAAGCCCCTTCCTAAAACCGGCCTGACTCGCAGGCAGCAATCCCTTCCCCTCCACCTCTTCTCTCAACCTTTCCGCTAACACCGCTGCGTATACTTTGTACGCGGTTTGTGTCAGGGTTACCCCCCTATAGCTCGCAACGTCTCTACTCTTCTCCTTCTTCGCTATTGGCACAACAATCCCCTCTGTCCAATCTTCCGGCCATCCCTCCCCTCTCCATACCTTGCTACATACCCTCCACAACCACTCCTCTACCTCAATTCCTCCATATTTCCATACCTCGTTCTGTATCCCGCCCCCCCTGCCGCTTTCCCCTCCTTCAGCCCCCTTATCACCCTGCTGAATTCCCTTCTGTCTATCTCCTCCTCCTTATGCACCTCTCGCCTTTTTTCCCTCCTTTTCTTACCCTCCACTCTACCCCTCCCAATAACTTTTTGAAGTGCTCACTCCACTCCTCCATCCTTATACTTTCATCTACCGTCGTTCCTCTGCTCCTTTCCCCATTCACCACTTTGCATACTTGCCTCTCCGTTTTTATTTCCTCCACCTCCCTTTCCCATTTTTCCCTCTCCTTTTTCTTTTTCTCTTCACATAATAGCCTGTATGCCTTCCTCATTCCCTTATATTCTAACCCCTCTCCTCCCCACTTCCTCCATCTCCTCAATTCCTCCCTCAGTTTCCTTTTCTCCTCTTTACATTCCTCGTCCCACCATCCTCTCCTTCTCTTCCTTTCCTTATTCCCCATCTCCCCTAATGCCATCTTTATTTTTGTTTTCAACCCTTTCCAGTCCTCCTCCACCCCCTCCTCCCCACCTGTCCTCTTTCCAAACTTTTCCCTGAACTCCTTCACCCCCTCTTCCGACCAATTTCCCACAACTTTTCCCTTTCCCCTTTCCTCCCTACCTTTTCTCCCCTCCCTCTCCCCCTTAATCCACACTGTTAAGGGCATATGATCCGACTCTGTTTTTTCCTCAACTTCCATCCTTTCCACTCCCTCTCTCGTCTCCTCATTCCCTATTACATAGTCTATTACCGAGTTTCCTCTTCCCCCTACATATGTCCATTCCCCTTCCTCATCCCCCGCCACCGTTCCGTTCATGATCCCCCACCCTCTCGCCCCTTGAAACCTACATAACTTTCTTCCTTCCGCATTAATCTTTGCGTCCTTTGACTTCCTATTCTCCCTCCCCCCTCCTTCCACTTCCTCCTCTACCTCTCCTCCCTCCCTACCCGTTCTCGCATTGAAGTCCCTTACGTCCTTTTCTCTTCCTTCTATCCATTCCCCTAATTCTTCCATTTTCCTTTCTATATCCCCACTTACATACTCCCCTATCACCCTCCACCACCCCCCCAATCTTCAATTTCCTCATCATGATTCCCTCTCTCTCTCCTATTTCTACCCTCTCCTTCTCTATCTCCTTCTTCACCCCTTGTTATTTCAATTATTTATTGTTAAAATAATAGTTTAAATGAATACATTTTTATATTTTGTTCCTATATACATTATGTGAATTATTTCAATAATTCATTGTTAAAATAATTATTTAAAGAATGTACAAGTATTTACATAATGAATATAGAAACACATTTCTATAGATTATAAATTTGTATACTGTTTAAATATCGCGTTAGTTTGAATATGTTGTTCGAATTTCGCGAATATCGCGATCTGTATTCGTTGGTGATCCCTCCGATGTTACTCGTCCGAGGAGTTCGTTAACCCACAATAAATCGAGCAAAAACGGCGTGACTTTCTGGTTACCGGTAAAAGTCAGCCGATAAACACGGTAAGCCGTTGTACACCGGTCAAACAATGTTCAAATTAAACTCGTCCGCGATGGTACGGTGAGAGAGAGAACAATGCATATATACAGACATTGAACCGAGACAGACAGGCAAGAGAGAGACAGCGCCGCGTAGCGGCCTAGCTGACTCTCGCGCGACGTTTGTCTAAGCCTGGCGGTTCCTCGTCACTTGCTATCGAGACGTTCTAGCGGGCGCCTGCTCCCTAGTTCTTCTGGCTATCTCTGAACTCTTCGGTCGCGCTGTTGAATTCTTGTTTCAAGTCTTCGACGGCGAGCCATTGCAACGACCGCTCGAAACGAACTGGCCTCGCTTACGAGATCGTTCCGCTCGTTAAAAGAGAATTGATTAGCCTAGCGAGTTTTATCGAACTCTGGATTTTCCGAGTTTCGATAACTAAAAGTATTCCTATACATTTTTCACTGCCGTACGACCTTTCGAACCAGGCTGAGCTCGCTTACGAGTTCGCTCCAGGAAATTCCAACAGCGTTGTACCGGCAATAGTGACACGATCAAGCCACGGCATCCCCCGGGCTTTGATAATATAAACAGTGCACGGTTGCGATAGCTGCTTAGACCTTTCTAACGTGGCTATTGTTTCCCCGCACGACAAGTGTATTTCGGAGTGATTGACGCGAGTTACGTGTTCGTTTCCCGAATTCACTGCATGCCAATCAAGACATATTCTTGCAAGGAACCGTGAATACGCTTCCTTAAGGCAACCCGTGTTTCACGGAGGACACTCTTTCAGAGAACGTTCTCTGCCATACGCCCTGGCATACGCTTTGACGTCCCAGCGCAGCAGACCAACCGATACTCTGATTGTGATACGGTCAATTCTTTATACGCTTTGGCGGAATTGATCGGTCCATCCACAGGTCCTGAATCGTAAGGCCCAGACTAGTCACCCTCCATAGACTGAGACCGTGACGACGAGCTCGGCAGACTCGACCAGTTCAACCGATATAGTTGCACCTGCCATATACACCGTCGCTTGTACGACGGAGATAGTATTCCGAGTGGGGATCGCGACTGGTTGAACAACGCTTACGCTATACGCCGTTATTATTGTGCGCAGATAATAATTAGTGCGTGTAAGTGGTGAGTTGGACCACGTCTTCCACCGAGATTGGCAGCCGCGTGACGTATTGAGTCACGCTCGTGCTAGAAATCGAGGTAGCCGGAGCACGGGGCAATTCGGCTGGATTATCGAACTTGGAGCCTTACAACCTCCTTGTAAGATTGACCGCCACCCCTACACTCACGCACACGCAGTAGAATCGGTTTAACCGTGACCACGCCAGTGCGAGCGGACGAATTCTCGATCTTCGAGATAAGTCACAATAATACAGTCCACTAACTCTGCGCTTTGAGCAGATTGTCTGTATTCCCTCTTCACGACAGCGATTACCGCAGTCAGAAGAATACGGGAAACAGCGTCTCGAACGGGTACGTTACGTGTCCTATAGGTGTTTAACATCTTCGTTCGGTACTTTTGTTTTTTCAGACGCCAACGTCGCTAGACGTCACGGGACGACCCTCCAGGGAGAGAGAGAGCGAGACCGGCACGCGGACCGCGTGCCCACCTCGGGTTTTTTTTTTATTCAAATGAACGGCCCCCCATTAGGTGGGTCACTATCAATATAAAACCGCTGTACAAAAAATTACTTTCCCACCCATTCCTATTTCCTCATATTCGAGCCACCGTTAAAAAGTCGTTGAATTGTATTATACAGTCCACCTTTTTAACATATACTCTATAGAAGCGTGTTCTATATGTAATTACGTGTAATTATGTAAATACGTGTACATTGTCTAAACAATTATTTGAACAATAAATTATTGAAATAATTCAAATAATGAATATAGAAACAAATTGTAAAAATTTATTTATTTAATCAATTATTTTAATAATAAATAATTGAAATAACAATTCAAATAATGGATATAGAAACAAATTATAAAATTTATTTATTTAAACAATTATTTTAACAATGTGCTATCGAAAGGATAATTCAAATTATAAGTA
This sequence comes from Sphecodes monilicornis, assembly GCA_913789915.3. NCBI lineage: Eukaryota > Metazoa > Arthropoda > Insecta > Hymenoptera > Halictidae > Sphecodes > Sphecodes monilicornis. Next base: position 6,167,322 of record OU565286.1, on the reverse strand, counting down.
TATTATCTTAACAATAAATTATTGAAATAATTCAGATGGTGAATATAGAAACAAATTATGAAAATTTATTCCTTATATCCGTTAACTGAAAACGAATCGAAGGTTCGAAGTATCGAAGTTCCAAAGTTTCGAAGGTTCCATTTTCATCACCTTCGAAGTTTCTGAAATCGAAGCTTCGATATTCGAAGCCTAGAAATTTTTATACGGTGCGTACAGTAAAGGTTAACTAAGTTGCAAAATATTGTAGTCGACGAAATGACAATATTAGTTCTCCTAAAATTAACATGTTATTATTTTCTTGTGTATCTGGAATCATTTTTCATAGCAGCCACATTTTTATAGTAGTTCTAAGTGCCCAATATTTGCAATTTCTGAAGCTGCGCGAATTGAAAAACGAATTTTGTCGCACTTGAACGGGCGGCAAAATTGGCAAATCAAAGATATTTCTAATATTTTTGTATTAAGAAATGACACTTGCGTATAGAACGATAAATTATTTAAGAAGAATAACAGTATTTTGCGATGATAATTAAAAAGAAGAAAATGTTTCTATTTTTAATAATAACCGTGATATAAATTATTTTCTGGAGGTATGTCGTTTTCGTACTAATTGTTCAAAGTAGCAAACTTTGACGGTGTCTGTATGTAAAAATGATCCGACTTCACATGGAATGTGAATTAAATGATAAAAATAACTGAATGAAAAAAATAACTGTTATTCTCGTTTTTACAACACATATGCAATTTACGCATATCAGAATGTATAAAATGCTTTTCCACCAAGGGACAGGAAAACTTCCTATTTCCACGATGTTGTAGAGGAGAGATACCGATAGTCTACATAAGGAGCTGTGAAACTCCTGAAAACATCTTTTTTTTGTGCCATGCACAGCAGGAAACTGTGAACGCGCTCCCGAAAGGCCATCTGGAAATGCTCAAACGTCAAGATAATGGCCTCGCCGTGGCGAGCTGAAAATGTCGGTAACGTGAAAGCAAAATCACGGTCGGGGTTTTCTCCAGATCCCATTCTATGTAAAAAAAATCACGTCCCGGCAGTATAACCGGACCCTTGATCGGCCTTTACGGGGACGTCGGGGGTGACAAGACTCCACTTTGTCTGGGCTTGGTGGGATGTTAGGTTCAAGGGTGCACGCTCAGTCCCATGCAAGGGGCTGACCGGTCCCGTCGTTTTCTGTGTTGTATACGAAAGATTTACGACTGGTCGTTGCTATTGAGTTGGAAGTCAGGACATCACGTAGTTTGCAGAAGTGCAGTACAGTGTTGTCACCATCAATGCAGCGACCCGGAATCCGAAACATTGCGCTCAACGCGACAGACATGATTACTCGAAATTCCTTTATCTTTGGCCGCCAGCGTCGTGCCAAGCGACCAAACCAATCGGCACCAGCATGTCGGGTCGGGTATATCAGAGAACCAATAATACATAATGCAATGATAAACGTTTTTGTTTTTAATTATCTTTTTATGAAAGAATTACTGACCCAACAGTTTCGTAAAGGAAAAATGAAAAATAAAAAAAGTTTTACAATTGCATTTATTGATTCAGCGATTGATGTTTTTGATGTTTGCGCTTACTCGACGTCTAGTCTCTATTTGTTTTTTATTCGCTTTCTTCGTTGTGCCCGAAACTTATTATTATCGTCAATTAAACATGTAAATATGATCCAAATTATAACGTGTTTAGTATTATTTTAATCAGAAAAATGTCGTGATTGTGTTGGTAAAAGTTTCATAAGAAAGTAATTAAAAACAAAAAGATTTGTCATTGTATTATTATTAGATCACCGATATATCTTGACCTGTTTCATGTTATTATTTCTCGGCCGAGTCGAATAGACGAGTCCTCAAGGGATATATACCGCAGCAGAGGCGATAATTTTACTGCGGTTATTTTATACAGCTTTGTAGCACTCGTCGCGATAACACTGTAGAAATCTAATTTTTGGGCCCTGACTTCCTTGATTCGGTGCGTCACGACGTTACACCAAAAATTCTTAGAAATAGCATGTTCCGGTGTCCTTTTCGTAAATCTACTTGTAGTAAAACCGTTGCTTGTAGCGAGTGCTCCGGAATATACTGTCTTAAATTACAAATATTCATTTTTGTCATAAATGTATAAAATCTTCGGTCTAATTATTACGTTTGAGTCTCTTCCTTGCATATTGACATGCGTGATTCAGTTTGTTCGATGTAAAAGTGAAACGCTCTGTTACATCTTCGAGTTGGTACCGTATGTTTTCTTCTACATCTGCGAAATGGCTCGTGGTTCGAAGAGCCGGCAGAACGAAATCTATTTCTCCCGTTTCCTTCGCGTATATCGTCCGTGAAAAGTTGTTTGGGGTGAACCGACCACGTTCGTTGTAACTTGGCGAGAAATTATGTGTACGGCGCGGCGTGACGATGCAAGTCGTACACATTTTTTACGACATACTTTGTAATCATGTCTGAGGAAAAGGGTTTCCAAAAGCAGCCTGAAATTCGAATTTACAGGATATGTTAATAACTTTTTTTTCTTCTTTTACTGCCCGATATCGAATTATTACTCGTGACGTTGGACCATAGACTGCTTTTGGTGTAATAGTTGCTAGAATTTGCGGGAACAAGAACCGACTAGTTTCGAGGTTTCCGAAGCGAGCATAACTGACTGAGGCATATAACTGTAATCACTTCGATAACTCCGCAAGTGACGAGTTTAACGAAAATTGGTTTCGATGAACGTTTCGTAGTGCCAAAAGTGTAATATAGAACATTCTGTGATCCTTTGTCATCATTTGTGCTTCTCGTTTATTCAACTTTTTCAACAGAGAAACATGACATTGAAAAAAACCTATTTTTCAACTTTAAACAAATATTGTGATGTTATTATAAAAGATATTGAATTGTTCTTCGCAGCAGAAGATTCTGTAGACTTTCCCGAATACAGTAATATCCAATATTAATACATTATGAATGTTTAAACATGTTTAAACAGTCATTAAAGACGGAGGGACACCACTTTTGCACCAATTTTTTAAGATATTTTTGAATTTATCTAAAAAATAAGGGTCCAGCGTAAAGTCGTACTATATTACGCGATAAAGCAGACTTTCATCTTGAGACCCCCCCCCCCCCCCCTTTGAAGTTTACAACATCGACGTTTTTACCGAACCAGAAAGCAAAATATCTACGTCCGCGCTAGTGGAAGAGCACCACTGGCGGCAACTCATGTCTGGTGTAGATATTTTGCTTTCTGGTTCGGTATAAACACCTATGTTGCAAATTTCAAAAGGGGGTTTCTCAAACATCACAAGATTTGTTTAAAGTTGAAAAATAGGTTTTTTTTCAAAGTCATGTTTCTCAAAAACTGTACGTGTAAGTAAGGGCAGATTCGGAATCAGTGCAAAAAACTCTATAAGAACAACCCAACAGTTATTAGGAAACATAAAAAAAGTTGAAATTTGTTGGACAGTGTTACCAAATAGATGAAATAAATTCTATATTATATTGCTGAAGTAGAAACATTATATTTTAGTACAAAATTATAAATAAAAATCCATTGCACAGCAAGGCTATAATAAAAGACACGATTTAAAACAAAATTGATGACTAATAGATGTAAACATATCTGGCCTTACTACTGTTATTATTTTGTATCAAAGGTCTTTGGACAAATATATGAAATATATCTTTTTATTAGTATTTTGTATTAGTACAAACTCGAGTCAGGAATAAAATACTTTCTTTCCTTTTGCTCGCAATTTATAAAAATTGTGTAAATTACTTCCAATTAAGCGAAGTCGTCATATAGGAAGTTTCAGATTGTATGTATTAGGTAATTACAAATAGGAGAAATGCTAAGAATTATTTGTAGTTCGGTATTATGTATGTATATCGGTTTCGATATGACTTTGTTAACATGATCAACATTACGGCAACAGCTACAGAATCCACTAGTTTTAAGTTTTAAACCTCCATTTCTAAAAAATGTTGAAAATTTTAATGAGAATAAAAAAACATGAAAAATTTGCCCTAAGTAAAGGTAAATATATCGATATTTTTATATAGCGGTATGACCGTCATATCAGTATTTCGGTTTATATAAGGTTGTAACCCTTATAGCAATTATTGTGGGCATTTTAATAGGCCTTTGATGCAGTAGTGATTGGACAACAGTTAGAACGATCACCCTTTTCGCAAGGCTTCTTAAGGTTATTTTTACAGTATATCATAAATAATATATAAACAATGCATTTTCACGGTAAAAATTGAGAAAAAGACATACCCACGTTGGACTTGAATCTGGTCCGCCTGCAGAGTAAACTGATACACCCGCCACCCGCCGCGCCGTACCTACAGAGACTTCTTGGGTGTAAATGCTATCTATGATCCTGATTACTGGATACGTCACAAATTTAAATCAAAATATTTCAAAAACGAAGATCAATTTGAAGAAACCCAAAAGGGTTTTGTGATACCGCATGAGCACTACGCCCTCCATATACTGTCATTCCAAAAGCGAGTGCAAACCCGTGGCTTCCCCTTGTAAAATGGACAAACTTAAAGAAATAAATAAACTCCAAAGCTGCACACAATAAAACTTTAGTGGTTGCAACCATTGCGCCACAATAATAAATTGCGAGTATATTCATAAATAGGAAAACAAAAGATCAATTTGGAACATAATGTGGGATTAGGACCCCCGGACCACACATACCGTAGGAAATTAGGAAGAAGACGGGAGGGTTCCGTGGGTGAGCGCGTTAGTCGATCGGCTACCAACACACGAGGGCCCGGGTTCGATTCCCGGCGCGGTGCCTTCCTCCTTTTTCCTGAGATCCTACAACAGCGGTGGGCAATTTTGTCTCAATTGAGGCAAAACCGTCCACACCGTAGCGCCCTCTGTCCCCTTCCAGCAAGCGCGGTACAATGGGGCAACGAAGACACGACGAGACATCAGCGTACGCAACGAACGTGCGCGCTGCATGAAAGAGAGGTTAGTGGGAGAAGCAGGCGTTTGAGGGGCTCCACCCGTGCCCCCACCGCTGTCCTACAATAATAAGTGGGTTGTTTCGAAACTAATTTCGTTTTTCGTGTAGAGATGGCATTGCTCCCATTTATTATTGCTTAAACTTATTCTAAGTTGGAAAATCATTGTACATTTTGATAGATGGCATTTCGGACGTCACTTCGTGCCTTATAGTGCTTCATATAACTTTTCATCTTTCTTTTTTGTTATCGCACCAAATATGGAAAACAAAAGTGAGCATTGTCGACAAATTTTGTTTTCTTATCACCGCAAGGGTAAACATGCAGTGCAAGTATGGAAAAAGTTTTATACTGTTTACAGAGAGGATGTACCATCAGATTACAATTATTTCGTTCTTTCCAACACTTTCTAAGCGGTGTAAACATCATTTTAAACGAAGGCATCAAAAGTAATATAACTCAATTTTTTGCTAATAAAAACCAGGAATTCTACGTACATAGGATCTCCAAGGTGCCAGGAAGATGGAAAAAAATATCACTGAATAAATAAATGCAGAGTGAAAAAATTGTCTTTCATTTTCCCTTGGAAAAACGAACTTACTTTCCGAACAACTCGATAGTATATCATCATATGTAAATTTCTTGTTAATTAACCAACTATCGTAATTGTAGTCCCAACATTAGATATTTGTTGGCAAATTGTCGTAATAACTCTTTCGTCGTAGACCCTATGTTGGGAATCTGTAGGCAAAAACACTAACTATAGCACAACTAATTCCCAACTGTTGGATACCGGTGGCCAACCATAAATGCGATTAGGGTTATTTTAAAAACTTGTTTTAAATTTTAATGAGATTAAAAAAACCAAGATATTATTGGTAAGTAAAGGTAAATATAATGCTATTTTTATATAGCGGTATTACCATCATACCGGTAGTCAAGTATTTCGGTTTCTATGAGGTTATAAAGCTATACCTGAAAAATACCGGTATGATACCGGTAGTGTGTGTTTCGGTATAAGTTTCTGATTTTAAGGCCAGGGATTAATGATAATAAGCGTCGATCCAGTACTTTAGTGCTCAAATCCTCACTGTCGATCAAGACTACCGAATCTTCGAACAAGCTTATCCTACCCAGAAAAATCGAAATCGATCACCGGCTGGCTCTGCTTAGTCCTTGATAACACCAATACCATTCGGTTGAAGTTTCTCCGAAGTCGATTTCAGGATGCAATAGTCAGCTGTGGGACTCCTCGTCGAAGGACAAACTCGCTCCTTATTTGCTCGACGCGACGGTTCGAATCCGTGCTGTTGGAACTTGCTAAATTGGCCGGGCTCGGAATTTGTAACGGAAGCCACTGTCACGGACGAGTTTCGATGCAATTGGACAAAGGGTGGATGGGGATGCAGGTGCGTGGCCACATAAAGGGACTCGAGGAACGACGGGCACATTTTGCTCGCGCGTTAGTTTCGCCAGAATTCACCGGAACCGTGCTACATTGCGTTCGCTGTTTATGACGCCGCGTTATCGCGGACGTATAGACATGCGGGGGCAGGGCTGGGGTTTTCGGGGTTGGGGGTTGGAACCCCGTGCCAACAACAAACCAGTGATTTTCTCGTGGCTGAATCTCAGCTATCACTGACTCCCATTCCGTTAACTAATTCATTCGATTGCTGCTGATATTCGCGCGTCACCGGGACGCATGAGTAATTTAATAACGGGCTGATCTGGCTGGAATACAACACACTAATTCTTCTATATTTCTTATACTCCTCAGCGAAATCATAGCACATACAGTCGTGGACAAAATTAAGTGGACAGGTATAATGATCAACGCAATTTAAAACATAATCTTAATAAACTAGTATTGTACGGTACATTTAAGTTAACAAAGTGTACTTTAATGAAATAAACAACAATATCAATAATAAAAGTTAATATAATAGAATATATTATCATTAATCAAAATTGTATACAATTTTTGGTGGTCAAAATTAAGTGGACACTTTATAAATATTTAGAAAATAAGCAATTAGTATTTGGTATTGTAACCTCTTGCTTTAATTACTGCTTCTAATCGTCGTGGAATGATTTCCACAAGTTTTTGGAGGTAACTTCGATCAATTTGTTGAAATTTTATTTGCAATTCGTTTAAAAATACTGTTTTATTATGACGTCTTCCTAATGGTATTTCCGAATCTAATAAGTTCCATAAATTTTCTATAGGATTAAGATCTGCACTTTGTGGAGGCCAATAGAGAACATCTATCCCACAATCTTATAAAAATTTTTTCGTTTTCTTCGCAGCATCCATCCCTCATCGAAATCCATTTTTAGGGTTGACTATTCCATATTTTCATTTAAAATTTCAACAAACATATCTGCATTCATGATGCCATGGATGGGTGCTAAATTTCCAAACCATACCAAGAAAAACATCCCCATACCATTATGGATCCCCCTCCACGTTTGATGGTAGGCAACACATACTGCTTCTTGAGAGCTTCATTCGGTTTTCTCCATACGCGTGTTCTCTTTTTTTTTTAATTTAATGACTCAAATTTGCTCTCGTCACTCCATATAATTTTTTTCCAAAATAATAATGGCTTATTCACATATTTTTTTGCGAAAGGTAAACGTCTCTTTTTATGAAGTTTACTAATGTGTGGCTTGCGTCTAGTTAAACAACTCTTCGGATTAACTTCTTTTAATCTTTGTCTTACAGTTCTTGAAGAAATATTTAATTGTACAGTTTCAACAATATTTCGTGATGTTATCGATGGAATACGTTGAGTTTCTCTTACAATTTGTCTATCATCGTATGAATTTGTGCTACGTTCTCGTCCTCGACCGATTAAATTTTCAACAGTATCATACTGTAAATACTTGTGATAAATTGTATGCACTCTACTCTTAGAAACTTTGTATTTTTCAGCCATTTTACGATAACTTAGTTTATTTTTGCACTCTGAAACAATTAACTTTCGCAGGTGCAAGGGGAAATTCTTCTCGTCTCTTAGACATGCTCGGTTTATATTTCTAATCTTGTTTAAACAAAAGTTCAATGTCTACTGAGGACGAATGACACCGCACAATGCGAGAGTCAAACGTTTGTTTACATTTTTTCCGTCCCAACACAGAATGTCCTCTGCGTCCACTTAATTTTGTCCACGGTCTCAAAGACACCCATACAAACAAATATGCATAAAAATTAACAGAAACATTATATTTATGCTTTTACATACTAAATAAATTCTTTCGTTGTGTATAAACATTTTTCATGTTAGACATCTGCAATAAATTTATAACACAATAAATGAAAATAGAGATTATTCAGAATTTATGTTCTGTCCACTTAATTTTGTCCACGACCGTATGTGCTATATTTAATTTCTCGAAGAATAGAGTTTTTGAGTGAAACGTACAGTATTGTTGATCAAAGTAAGCACCATTATAAGCAACATATTCTGCCAATGAATTACAAGTTTCTTGAAATTGAAATATTTGGTCTATCAATTCTTCATTTACAAGATTGTCAGTCCTATTTTGTAGTAATTTTTACCAGCGACGAATAGTGCGTTGTTTAATTACCACATTTTGACCAAACAGTACATAATATTACCGTCAATGATGTTTGTTCCGATCATATAAAACACGACAACCGCATTGATTGACGTTAAAGTAAAATTGATTTAAAAGTAATATATATATATATATATATATGTTGTGATTTAGATATGTATTAGTATTACACTATCAGCAGCATTTCTTGATCGGAAAGCTTCGTAACATTTGCATTCTAAAATCGAAAATTTCATGTGCAGCAACCTTATAATAGGACATGTACTTTCGTTTCTCTTCTGCTTGTTCAAAAATTTAGCGTAGTAAACTTTATTTACTAACAGTCTCCTTCCCTCTGGGTCGTAAGATTTATTACAACAAACTTATGCTTGTGTAACGTTACTGTTAAAAATCGGACATTTGATACGCAGCAACCTAATAATTAAGTACGTATAGCATTTACCCAGTATGGTAAACCTAATATATAAAAACTATAAAAGTCTTAAGAAGATTGTACACAAAGATAGTTCGCATGTGTTACGGTTTATGTGAAAAACACAACTTCGAGCAACGTGCGTTTGATTGTGCACCGAAATCGATGAAATCGACATCCGGAAAATAACAGTTGCAGCATTAATTTGGTGTTTATTTTTAAGAGACGCATGTAGCTTAAATTTAAACACGTGCGTTTAATTAAGCGATTCGATTACCGCTGATGCGAATGCGTCCAGAATTTACGCGTCGCACAGTGGGGTACTTGCCCGATTTCAGCGGCCAAAACTCAATTTTTAAAATTTTACATAAATTGTAAAATTTTTGTTGCTTGAGTTAGTTGAATATCTGAGGAACAATCTCCTATCATTCGTTTTCCCATTAAGCACTGAAATTTGTTAGAAGTTTGAAATTCTGGTAACACGCTGTCATTTCTCAACGAATTCACCTATTAGTAATTTTTACCTTATTTACATAAATTAAATAGATTTTTGTTTTATAGAAGTTTTTTTCGCTAAGTATAGGGTATACTTTTAAGAGAAATTCACTTTTGTACCATATACATTTTTGTAGTTATTAATATTTAAAGATAACCAACGATTCAGTCACCTTTTTTATGTTTCTAAGACTTTGGTAATGATTTTGTTATACTTCAGGGTGCGTCCCGGTGTTCATTTCTGTGCCATTGTATTCTTTGAAGTTTTATGATTAAGATGCAAGAAAAATTGGTTCCGACTACGTCCGACTCCGTGTCGGTTTTATAGTTGATTATTTAGTTGAAATGAAAATTAAAGTTGTTTGTTTTTATAAAGTTGAAATGAAATATTAGTTTATAGTTGATTTACGAAAAAATGGCCATTGCGCGCGCGCGAAAATCGCAGCATTTCTCACATCCTGCATGTTCGCATTCGCTATATCTCCGTAAAGTGAGTACTTACTAAGGAATTATTTGAAGGAACTGTAGTTTAATAAATAATCTTCGAGATACTCCAGTTTTTCATTAAATTTTTTGGCTTTACACCCCTGCATAATATTAAATAATTGCTTTCGCGTCATAACTTTCATCCCAGATGATTCTCCAGTATTTGATGACATTTTACCACCTATATGGACATATATTGTCGTCAACTTACATCTCATTGCCGAAAAAGAATATATTGAATACGCAAACTAATTCTTCTAATAAACCATGTTTATACTTACCGAATATAGGTGAAATCAAGTAGAATATAAAACAAAATAGAACTTAGGCAAATTTATTGCACTAATTAACTTAAGTAAATACTAAATAATAATAATATTAAACACACAATATACACTAAAATAAGAAAACAGTACACACATGAAATTTAAATTATATATACTATAGGAATGTTTTAAAAACACTTTGATAGGTCTCATAGCATACGTTACTCTTTGACAGAATGGTTCCAACTGAATTCAATCAGAACGAAAGAGGTTTACCCGAATGCTTATTTCTTGTGTAACATAAACATCTCACGAGTTCGTAATCTAAACAGTTCCTTCGATGGGTCTCGTAGTATTACAGAGCCTCGGAACAAGCGGATGGAAAATGCATACTTCTCGCCATGGCTATATATTTAAAAAACAGCATTCTTTGTAATAAGTTGTGACGTTGCCTTTTTTCGCGGACGAGAGAAGGGTCAACTTCGGGATTTTATAGGCGCGTAGACCGGGCCTCGGCCGGCCGTACGGACGAGGTCCAACCGGCACAAAAACGCGACTCGAAGACTCGATAACAATAACTACGGACGATGTTCGGGCGCCAGGTATCGTAAGGATACCACGCGAAACGATTAATTTACGCGTAGAATCGAAACGAGAATTTACGTTACCGAGCTTCATGCGACGTTACGCGACTCGCGAAGGGTCAGAGGTCCGGACGCAGGAAGGACGGGGACGGCCCTTACGGCAGGACGGATCTCGTAGGATAAGAAACGACAGTTTATAGTTCTCGAGATTTAATTCACTAGATGTTAGCAGTTTTACAAATGAGCGGCCACGTGGCCTCGATCCGAGAGCCCGCGCTCTTTCAGTTTACGCGGAATTTCCTCGGGGAACGCTCTCTAGATTCTTGAGTGTTGGCTCGGTACGCTAGGTGGCGGTCCGGTCCATACGAATTGCCTTTTTGGCCGCGAAATTTAACGGAGAAGTGACGTCGCAAAATCTGCAACGTTACAAAGTATTTTAAAAAGATATTTTAAATGTAAATGATTACACTTTTCGATAGTGTACCTAAAAAAGACGAATAACGTAAAAATATTGATTATTCTTTGTAATAACTATTTTAAAAAGATACTTTAATTGTAAATGATTACACTTTTCAATAGTGTACATAAAATAGACGAATATCGCTAAAATATTGATTATAATCCGCAGTACTTGATTGAAAAATAGCTGCAAACTTTACAATTTGATATGCTCCTCTTTACGGACAGATTTTGCACTCAAAACATCCATCTTAGTAAAAACGCTATATAGTACAAAAAGTAGAAATCTCAACCTTTAAAATGATTGCTTTTTCATCAAATTTGGATAAATTTTAGCAAAGTTACAGCAGTTTAAATATTGAGCGAATTTTGAAATGGCTTTGGCCGCTGAAATCGGGCAAATACTCCACTGTGCGTCGTGTTTATCCCCGGTTCTTTTTAGCGTTTAGTTCGACGATAGAGAAGGTTGTTTTGCGCGAGTGAACATATTCTGTTATCGTATCTCTCACTGCAGCGCAGCCCTGTGATTTTGGAAAGCAAGATGGGAGGATCGCAAGTTGCAACATTTCATTTATACATCAGTGATTTTGGCTTATTACAGATTCGAATATGCTAATAGTTATCTGCCGGGTCGTTCCTCATTTTTGGGTCAAATTCTCAACCGCTTTATTACAGTAGAAAATGGGTATATAATATAGAGGGTGTCATATTTAAATCGACCCAGTCGAATATCTCCGACATTGTTGATGATACTACAAAATTTTTCAAACAAAAATTAAACAGTATTAGGGCGCACACTTTCTGATGTATGTATCTTTTTTTATGCGGACGTGTAGAGGTTATATGAGGATTAACTTTGCTTTTTTAAATAGAATTGTTGGGGACTCCGCTCGAGATTTGGCGAGAGCTCCAGAGGGTCGCCGGAATCGGACAGCGCTGTGTGTGCAGCCGGAAGATGGAAGGTGGAGGTGAATGTGAAGCGCGGTCACGCGAATGAATATAAAGAGAGTGGACTGTATTGAGATGATTTGACTAGAGATTTAATAGAACTTTGTGAACTATATGTATAAATGCAACAGTAATAAACGAACTAAATATACTTAAAGAGAACTTGAAAAGAGTTGAGGGGAAGCAGTCGCCGAAATAGAGATATGAGAGATCGCGTGCGAAAATCGACTGCTTCCTGGAAAGACTTGAATCGAAGTGGCCGTTGCCAGGGATTGTCGCGCTCCTCCGAAATTATCGACAATGCCATGATTGGCTAACCTAATTAGCATTTTTGAAGAGAGGGAGTGCGTGACAATCCTTGGGAGCGGTCGACTGTACAAACATGTCGTATAAAAACTGTGCGCTCGCAGTCTAACAGGTGCGAAACAATGCGCACGGGTTTTGTCGCGAACGCAAAATTAGAGCGAAGCGGCGATGCCGAGGTCGAACACGAGTTCAACCATAAACAACTCGTGAGACATATGTTCGTATTTCGCATTACACTTAATCCACGACTTATATTCGAATTAATCCCGAACAAGAATCGCATATTTTTTAATGCACTACTGTTGTATTCCGGGTGAAAATGAACTTTAACTCGAATGTTCACTAATATAAATATATATATATATATATATATATATATATATATATATATATATATATATATATATGTTTATTCGATGTTAAGGTTTATTCCGAAAGTACACGATATTGAAGACTTTGTAAGTACAGTGCTCGGCAAGTATCGTTTTGGTTAGAGTTCCCGCGTGGAAGTTCGGAGTTAGAGTCTGGATGATGAATGTTTGACGATTTAGGAATACGCGTACTTATATCTAGAAAGCGGAAGGGAAAGGGCAAGGATAGAGCTGAACCCTGGACCTCGTGATTCAGGGTTCGGAGGTGAGTCAGGGTACGGACGTGATTCTGTCGAAGGTGGTCGAAAACATCTTACTCACTAAGACAACGCGGTGCGTTGGCGGATATCGCGGGTTGGTCATCCAACACTACTCGATACTACTTTTTGAAGCATTTCTACAGATATTTGCTGACACGCTTGAATAAGTTTGTGTTTTAGATTATCTGGAGTTGTGCATTCTTCGGCATAAACTTTATTTTTTAAATGTCTACGGGAGTCAGATCTGATGATCTTCGCGGAAATTTAATACGTCCACCTTGTCCAATCTAACGGTTGGGGAATATTTCGTTTATTAGTGTGGCTCAGACTGTACGGTGATAATGAGCGGTTGCACCATTCTGCTGGAACCACACTCGCTGTCTCGTTGCTAGATCGACGTGTTGCAGGAATTCCCATGTCCCAGGAATCAAAATATCTTCTAACCTAATTATTTTTCACCATAAGTGATCTAGTACGTTTATGTAGGAAATTACGAGCAACATCGAGTAGTGCATTAAAAAATATACGATTCTATTAAAAAAAGGAAAGTTCATCTTCATATGACCTTCACGCGTCCACATAGAAGAAAGATACCTACATCAAAAAATGTGCTCCCTGACACCGTTTAACTTTTGCTTGAAACATTTCTTAGTACCATCAACAGTTTCGGAGATATTCAACTGGGTCGATTTAAATGGGACACTGTATATTGAGTTCCTCGTGTTAACAATGAGCTAATAATTACCTTGTGACTGAGTTTAAATTTATGCCGATTTCTCCCTTGTTGACTAATCCGTTTAATTGCCGATGAAATTTGCCCGTTGCCAGCAGACATCAATTAGATTAATGATGAAGGAAGAAGCGTCGGTGGATCCAATACGCCGTCGTAGTCTATATGCCCCGTTAATTGACTGTAATTAATCTTTATTTTTTGGTTATTTGATTTAACGATTCATTACTCTCGTCCAATTATAGCAGAATTATTAGACTTTTGTGCAAATTGTTCTTTTTCTGTGAAGATCAGTTTTTTAGTAATGCTTTATGAAATTAAATAATATTATTCATAATCTTTTTGCATATTTACATTCAACATCCGATTCTTTAACAATGACAAGCGTAAACTGTTTTAACATAAATAAACTATGTATCTAAAAAATGTTTTTCTGTGCAAAAATTCGAATCGAATCATCATGATTTTTCTTTCGTGAATGATATATTTTTGATATTATCAATGTTAAAAAGAAATATAAAGAAATTAAATTAGATGACACCGGTATAATTTTCAACGCATTACCTGAACAGACTGTAACGACGGGGTGGTGGGATTCATCGAATTCTCTCATTGTATCCTGTCATCGCAAAACGATGATCGTTTATCATTTCCACTTGTTAGTAAAACTCCAACTTGACATAAAAAATGGAAAGATCAGACAACGCAAAACATATTGGATTAATGAGATGGTGTTACATCTACTTTTCTTACACCATTTTGTAGGGAGCGTTCCCCTAACGCCGGATAGTAGCTATATCTTTAACATTTTTAACTTTACCCAACTGTTGTATCGTGTAAGTTGTAGAGGATCAAAAGTAAAAGTGAATCAAGTTTTATTACGTCGCCGTCGTCGCGTGTGCACAGAGGGAGGTAGAGAGAGGGAGAGAGAGGGAGAAAGAGGGAGAGAGAGGGAGAGAGAGAGATCTATGTACAGAAAAAAAACTTACAACTACTTAAAAACTACTAATCATTCCTAACTCTAATTGTGGACCCCCCCTTCCGGTCGCTCCTCAGACATCCCAGCCCCTTTCAACTTCATTCTTTCCCCCATTTTCCTGCTCACCTAATATTTTACCTTTCGCATTTTCCCTCCACTCCTCCACCTTCCTCATCCACTCCTCCCCTCCCCCTCCATCTTCTAACACTTCTCCCATTCTCCCCTGCCATCCAGTCTTCTCATCCACCCTCATGCATACATGCTCCCATGTATAGTCTCCATATGTAGTCTCTTCTTCCCAACCACACACTCTGCATTTCCTTTCATCTTCATCCAACCAATATTTCCACCCTTTCATCTCATTCCCCAGCCTAAACCTTGCCACCCTCTGCCACCTGCTCTCCCTCCATCCTACCCCCAGATATCCCGGCAACCCGTCTCCCTTGACCATCCCGTACCATTTGTTGTATCTTGAACTGCCTATCCTCTCCCATCTCTCCTCCCACTGCCTTTCCTTCTCTCTTTTCCATATCTCTCCCCCTCTCAGCCCTCACCCTCACCTCTTCCCAACACTTTCTCGCCAACTCCCTTACTTTCCCCTCTCCCAACTTTTTCTCAAAACCCCAGGCTCTTAAGCCCGCTCTCCCCTTCATCAACTCTCTATGCATCTCTTCCCTGACCATGTACCCCGGTGTACATTTTTCTACCCCTAATATCCACTTAAGAAATCTCTCCTGCATCCTTTCCAACGCCTCCCTTTGCTTCCGCTCCCATATTTCAACCCCATAACTCACCACCGGCCAAACTAACTTGTCAAACAACCACACTCTCCTCCCCCAGTCATTTCCAAACCTCCTCTTCCCTATCCCCCATACCTGTTCCATTACCGCCGCCCCCTTCCTTACCCTTTCCTCCACCTGTACAACCTGCCTCCCATCTCTCGTAATAGTGTAGGCAAGATACGTATACATTCCCACTTCCTCTAACTTCTTTCCCTTCCACCACCATGTCGCTTTCTTCGATCTTCCCCTCCCCCCTCTCCTACACCTCATCACCTTTGTTTTCCCCACATTTAGGTATAATTTTTTCCCCTCCAGGTACCTCTCCAACACCCCAATCATACCTTTCATCCCCTCTTCCTCTTCCGCTAACATCGCGATATCATCCGCGTATGCCAGAGTGAATACCTTTCTCCCCCCACTCTCACACCACCCCACCCTCCCTTCTCCAACACCTCGTCTATATCCGCCAACAGCAGCGTGAACAGCAGTGGACTCAACGGACACTCTTGCCTCACTCCTCTGGCCGTCCAAAACTTTTCCCCTTCTACCTCCCCCGTTCCCGCTCCTTTTCCACCTCCTCCTTTTGCAGCATCACCTGCTCACAAAAGGAGGAGAAAGCCCCCCATACCCTCCCGCTCCGGACTTCCTCCGAAATGATCGCCGGGAGCGAGAGGTCCCACCCCACTGCGCGCCGGAGTGCACGTCGTTCGCCCGACCATGTAGGACATTCCTCCACGGTGTGCTCCGACGTATCCTCCGGCTCGCCGCAGTGGCTACACGCCGCCGTCTCCTCTCGACCGATCCGACACAGATACCTTCCGAAGCATCCGTGCCCGGTCAGTACCTGCGTCGTCCGGTACGAGATCGTACGCCCCATCCCCTCTCGAGACCACCGTTGGTACTCGGGGAGGACGGCCCGGACCACACGCTGCCTCCCATCCACCGAGCTGGCTAGGTCCCGCAACCACGCCAGCCCAGCGTGCCCCCGGGCGCGGCGCCTATAGGCCTCCACCCGGAGCTCCCTCTCCTGGAGTTCCAACCCCTTCCGTCCAAGGCCCCGAGAGTACTCGTGTACCCCCGACAAAACCGCCGCCTCTGAGACGAGAGGGAGAAGGCCCGCGAGCAGCAGCGCTGCCGCTCGGGATACAGTGCGGTACCCCCGCACGACAGCGATGGCCAGCCTGCGCTCTATCCAGCAAAGCAGTCTCTGTGTGCTGCTGTACCTCCTGGCCTCGACATCGTGCGCCCACACAGGGGCTCCATATAGGACGACTCCCCGCACCATTCCCGTGTACAAACGCCTTACCCGCCCACCGGGTCCCCCAAGGTTTGGGAGGAGGTGACCGAGCGAAGCGGTCATCCATCAAACCGCCACAGGCCGTCGAGAACGAGTCCGAGGTACCGCATCTCGGACCCGGTCTCGACCGCGCCACCTCCCACGGCAACCCAGACCCGGGGTGGCGGCCCCAGCCAGGAGTCCTGGTAGAACCACAACGCTCTGGTCTTAAGGGGTGACATCTCTAGGCCCAAGGCCCGGATCGCCTTTACCGCGCGCCGCGCGCCGCCCTCCGCTCGTCGGACAGTACTCCTCACATGCGTCTCAGTGGACAGCACCAGCGTGTCATCTGCGTAACACGTCAGGCTGACCCCGGGAGGCATCGCGACCCGAAGCACTTTATCATACGGGAGGTTCCACAGCAACGGGCCTAAAACCGACCCCTGCGGAACCCCCCGTACGACCCCTCTTTCTTCCAGCCCGTTCCGGCCCGGAAACTCTATCTCTCTGTCAGAGAGGTAGCTTGCCAGGACTCTCCTCAGGTACGGGGGCATCTCATGGAAGACGAGGGCCTCCCGAATCCTGTCCCAGGGGATGGAGTTAAATGCGTTGGCGATATCCAGGGATATCGCCAGTGCAAGTTCACCCCCCCCCGTGTTGCGGCGTCCGAGAGAGCCCTCACCCGCTGAATCGCGTCGACGGTGGAGCGACCCTCCCGGAAGCCGAACTGCGTCTCGTGGAGTCCTGTGACGCCCCTCTCCGACAGGTGCCGGACGAGGCGGGCAGCAATCACCCTTTCAAAAAGCTTGCCCGCCTCGTCGAGCAGGCAAATGGGCCGACACACCGAGGGCGAGTCTTCGGGCTTGTTCTCCTTACGAAGGAGCACCATCCGACTCCGCCTCCACAGTGGGGGTATTCCCCCTCCCTCAGGCAGTTCGTATACAACTGTCCGAGTTCGAGGGTGAGGACCTTGGACGCCAAGGCCAATACACGGCCATGCACCCCGTCTGAGCCCGGTGCTTTCCGGGCCCCCCTCTTCTCAACGCGCTTTCTGAGCTCGTCGACCGTCACCTCCCACTCCTCTGACCATGGGTGAGGCCCCTGGTCCACCGAGAAGGTGGTGCATTGTCCCCCTTCACGCGGGAAGAGGGTCGCAACCACATCCTCTAGGAGGAGCCGCGTAGCTTGTTCATCACGATCTTATATGGGCGCCCCAGGGGTCCATATTAATCGTGTCGACAAGCTCCTGCCATGCGTTGGCCTTGGCCCGCGCTATTTCTCTACGGAGCTTCCCGAGCGCCTCGCGGTACACCCCGTAGAGCCTCGCCGTCTCCGCAACCCCGCCCGTTCTCCTCCTTTTGGCACGAGCGTACCGGCGTCGGGCGGCACCGCACGCTAAGCGCAGCGCTGCGATCTCGCCCGACCACCAGAACGCCGCCCTGCGGGGCGTGTCTCGGCACCGGGGCATGGCAGTGTCCGACACAGCTACCAAGACTTCCCGGAGCCTCAACGCCTCCTGGGCGGGGGTAAGCCCGGAAAGAACCGGCCCTTCCCAGGCCACCGCGTGGACGGCGGCTTTTAACAGGTCCCCATCTAGTCCCTTTAGGGACCATCGCGGCCCTCTGTCAGCCGCTCGGGGACGGGAATCCCGCGCGTTCGGGAGGGTGGTCCACACATCCATGTATATCGGCGTGTGGTCGGAGGAAATTTCTATCTCCCCCGCCACCCTCCAGCCCGACACCCGACGCAAGGCCGCCGGGCTCGCCCAAGTAAGATCCACTATCGAGACGCCCATCGACCCCACGAACGTCGGGGTGGAGCCTCGATTAAGCAATCGGAGGCCCAACACCGCCGCCTAGACCAACACCTCTCCCCCTAGACCAACACCTCTCCCCCTCTTGTGTTCGTCCTCGGGGACCCCCACGATACCGCGTAAACATTGAAGTCCCCCAGGACAAGAACCGGGCGGGCCATGTGTCGTGCAACACATGATTGCAGCCCGTCCAGGAACCCCCGGAATTCTCCGAGGACACAATTGGGCGAGACGTAGATCGCGATGATCACCAGGCCCCCCCACTGTACCGCAACGAATCCTCCCCCTCGTTCCAGAAGGGAGACGAGGGGGGATCCGTGACGCCCTACCTTATATATCGCGACGTAGCCGCACAAACTGGTCACCCATGCCGGGTGACTGCCCGTGTTGTACGGCTCTGCCGCGATTTCCAGCCCGACCCTTCGCTCGATGACGGTCTGGATAAACAAATCCTGAGCCGCCCTCGAGTGGTTCAGGTTACACTGCAGAACCGGTATTGATTTAGGGCTTGCTGGCATTAGCAATCCTAGTATCTACCATCGGCTCTACAGAGCAACCCTCCGCGGAGGCACGGGTGCACGCCGCGGACCCGCAGCGGTGCCCAGCCGGCCGCCCGAGGTCCGAGCATACCGGACGCTTGGGCGGGGCCCCACACTCCGCCGCCTGGTGCCCAGGCGCCCCGCAACGGTAACACCGCTCGCTCCTATCCACTTTGCTCTTGCACATGGAGCGAACGTGACCCATCCGGAGACACCTGAGGTACTGTAACGGCCTCGCTGCAAGCGCCTCGACGCGCGCCGACCAAGAGCCGGCCGGCCCCCACCACCTTCCTTATCGCTGCGATAGGTCCCTGAGTCCAACAGGAGCCCAGGGCCATATCGGCGCCAGAACTCCGGATCACACCGACCCGGACGTTCGACGCCGAGCAACCTCCCACCTCAGCAATTGCCGCCCCTATTTCTGCCGGGGTGACGGAGTCGTCCAGCCCACTCAGGCGCATCTCGCCACACCGAGTAGGCCGGGCAACCCTCACCCCCGTCCCAGCGAGGGCGGTGGAAACCCCCTCAGACAAGACCCTCGCCTCCTCGTGGCAGTCAGGGCCCCTGATCTCGAGGAGTATTCCCCCATCCCTCGTTCTCCTGGGGAGCACGCCTCCGACGATCCCTATTGACTTTAAGTCAACTCGGGCTCGGGCCGTGGCCATCACCTGCGCGTACGAGAGTTTTGACCCCTCTGCCACAGTGATGGTCACCGCCCCTGTCTTTGGCGTGCGCCCCAGGATACCTCCTCCTCCTGTCGGGGAGGGCGGGGTCCTTCCCGGTTTCCCGGCCGCGTCCCCCGCCCGCCTCCTCCCTTGTTCTCTTCGATTCCCCTCTTTCCCTTCTTCTTCTTTTTCCCCTTCTTCCTTTTCTTGGTCCCGGACCCCCCTCCCTCTCCCGGAGGAGGCCGGGTCTCCCCTTCCCCCGGTGGCTTGGTCTGGTTGTGGTTGGGGCCGGCCGCCAGAAGGGCGTCGAGTGCCTCCCGGGCTTCCCTCGCGAGCGCCTCGGCTCTTTTACGAACTTCGGTCTCCTCGAGGACCGCCCTCTTCAGCGCTCTTCTCTCGGCCTTGCCCAGAACCATTTTCCAGGCCGAGGGGTCGACTCCTGGCGGCGGATTGTCAGGATCCGCCCTGACATCCGACCGCAGCGCCGGCCCCCCCTCCTTGCTCTCCCGGGGGGTTGGGGGACTCCCCGAGCGCGTCGACGCCGTGAGTGTCGGGTTGGGTGTCGGTGACACCTCTTCCCCCACCCAACATCGCCGCACCCGCAGGGTGGTCGCTCAGGGAGTCCACGAATCCTTGGAGCTTCGCCTCCAGCCGACCGACCCTAGCCTCCACCAGCGAGTCGACGCGCAACAGGATGGCCCGGGTGTCGAGGACACCCAACCGCACGTCGCCGCCTCCGGGTACCACTTTATCCGTGGGGGGAGCGGCGCTCCTTCCGCTCGCCTCCCTTTTTCCCCGGGTCTGCCTTTCTGGCTCCTCCCCTTCCTCGATCCTCCTCTTTCTCCACTCTTTGCTCTCTCTCTCCCAAACCCTCTTCTCGGCCTCAAGAGAGCCCAGCCGGTCCCTCATCCCCTTCATTTCCGCTTCCATCTTAATGATGGAGTCGCGGAGGCGGGCATTCTCTTGGCCGCTCTCCCATGACCCTCCGGAGTTCGCCCTCCTGATCAGGGCCTGCGTATGCGCCCTGACCAGGATCATTATTTCCCGGAGTTGTCCGGCGAAGCTACCCTTCAACGATCGGCATGGCGAAGCTCTTGGATAGCTGGTCCCTGAGCCGCTTCTCCAGGTCCTTTGTTGGCCTATCGGTCAACAAACCATCTGGATCTCTCACGATCAGCGCATCCTTGAAACCATCCGCCACCCCTCCCATTACCTTCTCCACCTTTTTTTCACCCCCCGTACCCCCGGTCGCCCGTTCCACTGGGATCCGCGGCCGGCCGGCACGGCGGTGTCGTCCCCGAGCGCATTTCCGCGGCGATCTTCTCGCGAGCCCCGCCCACGATGCGCACGCGCAGCGCCTCCCACTACTCTAGGTTCTTGTTTTTTGCCTGCTCTTCCAGCGACAATGGGACCATCGGGTCAGGCTTCTTCGGACGCTCCTCTCCTCCGTCGCCTTCCTCTTCCCCCTCGCGGCGCCCGGCGGCGCTGAGGCGAATTCGGATACCGACGGGGTGCAGTCCACAAACTCCACCTCGTCCGCCGCAAACCCGCCTCCCGCCGCCGGGGGCATGAGGGAGTAAGGGTCGGGGTAGTCGCCGTCCAGTGACGCGAACCCGCTGAGGCCCATGGTCCCGGCCCCTCCCCATCCCATATTTCCCTTTCCCGGATTCATCCCAGCACTCCGATCGCCAGACAGAGGGCTTCCAGGGCTTCCCGACACACTCGTGTCAGGGAGTCCCGGGAGTCCCTCGTCGCTCAGGTCGAAATACTGTTCATTTGAGCCACCTATGTCCCCTTCCGGGTCCATAGATCCGTCCAAACTCAGAGGGTCTACCATTGAGAGTTCCTGGTCGTTGCCTACTCTCCCTGTATAGGGGGGAGAGTCTTCGCTGGTAGTCATACTCACTGCCGATGCCCAGTGGTCCACACCTGACAGTCTTCGGTAGCCGGCGTCACCTCGTGTGACTAACGACGTTTCGGGGGCCCGCTTGCCCACCCCCGATCCGCCGGTACTGGGGCATCCGACTTCCCCTGCACCGTAAACTTTGGTTTCTTTGTTTGTGCCTGTCATATTTCATATTAACTCCCCCCTTACTTGCCGTGGTCAGCTTGTAGGTGCGTGCACATGCCGACGCGCCGTCTTTCGACCGCCCGCCGTCATGTGCACACCCATTGGTCTTCTACTCCCCTGCACCCCTCTCTCCGTTCGCACACGCCTTAGCGTGCCCCAGGGACCACCGCGAGGAGGTGGAGAGAGGAATTTTAAGTATAGGACCCCGCCACTGCGGGTTTACCTACTATTGGATCAGAGCCACCAATAATCCGCCCCTATACTCTCAGTCCCCTTTTTTTTTTTTTTTTCGTAGTGGTAATCTCTCTTACGGATATCCATTCCTTCTCGAGGGGAGAAAGAATGGGTTATGTTGGGCTCTCCGCACGGGATGTGCAAGACCGGTATACCAACTAACTCCACTACGCCCGTTCCTAAAGCTCTTGGAGAATGACCGTCATCCGCGCGCTTGTCTATCCGGTCATCCCCCGCTTTAACATTCCTCCCAGGAATAGGACGCGGCCTCTTCCTACCTATTCTAATTAGATTCACCATACGACGGAGATATGGTGCCTCCCCCCCGTTTCAGGCCGACCGATGGATGCCTAAGCCCCCCCGGCTTAGTACATCCGACGACCTTCAGGGACGTCGTTGATGACCGAGGTCATCAGGGACGTCCCTGCTCGCGTTAGGGAGGTCGCAACGGGGGCCCGTGATCGCCACGAGCCCTGCGATCTCTCCTCCCCCCAATGCGGCCGGGGGCAAGAATACGTTCCCACTCCCATTCCGCTACCTCCTTCTGGAGCATTACCTGCTCGCAGAAGGAGGAAAATACCCGCCAGGACCCCTCGCTCTGGACTATTGCCGCGACAATAGCCGGGAGCGAAAGGTCCCACCCCACTGCGTGCTGGAGTGCACGCCGTTCGCGCGACCAAGCAGGACACTGCTGCAGGGTATGCTCCGACGTGTACTCCGGCTCGCCGCAGTGGCTACACGCCGCCGTCTCCTCCTTACCGATCCGACACAGGTACCGGCCAAAGCATCCGTGTCCGGTCATGACCTGTGTCGCCCGGTAAGAAGGCCTGTGCCCCATCCCCGCCTGAGTCCACCGGTGGTACTCAGGGAGGATGGCCCGGACAGCACGCTGCCGACCATCCTCCGACCTGACTCTCAGTCCCCTGCGTTCATATCCTTTATCTCCTTCATCTCTACCTTCAACTCTATTATCTCCCCCATCAAATTTCATATCGTCTCCAACATCTTCCCCACACTTTCCGCATCCTTACCCTTCCTCTTAGTCACCGCACTTTTTTTAAACACCGACTTTTATAATTCGCCCCCCTCTTCCCCCTCCTTTTCCCTACCCCTTTTCCCCCATATAATCTTCAAACGGCCCAAACCGCCACTTCCTAAACTGCTGCCACTATCCAATCTCCCTCTTTCCACCTTTGACGTTCTTCCCACTCTTTTCTCCTCCACCTTCCCTCCTCCCCTTCCCCCTCCCTCGCCTTACCCCCTACAACACTCATTTTCCCTCCTTCGTACCTTTCTCTTTCCTTTGCTTTTTCCACTCCGCTTTTTCCACTCCCGTCTTCTTCCCTATATAAACTTCCCGCTCTCCTGTAACGTGTTTTCCTACCTGCTCTATTCCCCACTAGGTCGCGACACGTGTATCTCCTTTTCACGCTTACTTCGCTTACCTCGATCGCCTCACCAACCTAACCTCCAAGCATCCCCTCTACTATCCACCTTATTCTCCCTTCCCAGCCTTCCTTTCCTCTTACTCTTACCCCTTCTTCCTCCCTTTCCCTTACGCCTCGCGCACCCTTTTCACCACACCTTCTCTCCACACGCACACCTTAAACCCTCCACTCTCTTTCACAATTACTCTCACCGCTGTACACACTTCACTCTCTCATGCAACCGGAAACGGAAGTCGAGATAAACTTTTATATATCTATTAATTTTTGTGGTCAGAAGACGTGTGAGTTGTGTTATTATATCTATTGATAAGTATTTTTTTCATTGTCTTTCTACAATATATTGCGCATAGTGTATTGGTTAAAGGCAAATTTTAAAAATAGACTGCATATTGCTAAAACATTAGAACCACAACAGACGAAACAGGGGACAATCTGCGTAGTTTGTTTACAAAATGGTGAAAAAGATTGGATTCAATGTTCAATGTTCAATGTCCAATGTTGAATGTTCAATGTCAAAAATGGGCCTACGAGGCTTGTGATGATATCCCGGAACGTTTTGATCATCATATTTGCGATCGTTGGAAATTGTTATTGGTCATTTTCACTGTATCCAGTTCTAATTTATAATCCTTAATTTATAAATAACGCAGTATACAAAAAATAAAGTATTATATTTTTTCATTTGTTTAAGAAGAATCTTAAGTGCCTGATGCTAGGGGAACTACATATCCTCTATAATTTTCAACGTATTACTTGAACAGACAGTAACGGGGTAGTGGAATACATTGAATTCTCTTATTTCATCCTGTCATCGCAAAGCCAACACGCGTTAATCGCACGGCATTGTTACCGGTAGAACGTTATGCATCGTTACTTCAACAATATCCATGTAATATGTGCCTATAGTATTTCGTAACATAAAATGTATATTCGTACGAAGGGGGAGGGGGAGTGTGGTGTTTAATGTAAAATTACAGCGGCTTGTCCGATTATTGAAAATCTTCCATTGACCCTGATAATAATTTGTAATGCGAGTAATAACGCGGCCAGATCAAGGAACGCGGATGAATAACGTTGAAAACGTATACGCGTTACGAATTCGTTTGCCGTTGCATCTAACAAATTGGAACTATGAGGGTCGTTCATTCGGCGAAAATAAGAAATATGCAAGGATTAGGAATGAAAAGTGATGCTTCTCCGCTATCGTAATTTACATTTAAATAAGGGCCTCCTCATGGCAAGCATTACATACCGAGAGCTAATTTACTCTGCTAGTCTTATGATGCCTGCTTTCGCTGTTTGCATGAGAAAAAATCGTGATATTATTTTGCAATTCCGTTTTGTAGTCCGTTTTGTTCATTGTTTGTATCAGAGATCGAAAAACATGTAATTATGAAACTTTTTGATAGGTTTTACTTAGGGCACGGACCGTAAAACTTTTTTTTAAGAACGTTTTTAAACGTTAGAAACTTCAATGGAAATAGATAATGAAAAATATTGGAAAATATTAGGTCGTTGCATATGAAGTGTCCGATTTTTAACAGCAACATTAAATAATCGCAACTTTTTCCTTTACGGAAAAGTTCTCTTATGGAACTTTTTCAAATAAGTGTTTTAAATTAATAATATAACTGTGGATTTTGATGAAATTTTACTATCTCACTATGTTGTTATTTGCCATTTTGATAGAGATGAATATTAAATATGAATGTTAAATATAATTTAATCGAATCATTGCATCTTTAAAGTACATTCTGAAGGTCAAATTAAGGGTTACCAGGAATGCGTGTGAGTAAGGATGTGTTAAATACTGTGAACTGATCTCACCAATCGGGACGAAGACAAGTTTACGATGGTCGGGTGAAAGTTGTACGGTAAACAGAGGTGAAAAGTGTGAACTAATCCGCGGCGTACAATTGTCAGCCGTTCTCAGCTCACGAACGTGAACATGTTGTGGAAAGGCTCTTTTACGTTTGTACATGTAAATTCAAACACATTGCTTGTTAGAACTATTGCTTATAATATTTATTAAATATAATACACGTCGCTACGTGAACAGGCAATAAACTTTAATATAAACTTTAATAAAACGAAAATGTTATACATTCATTGCGCGGGAAAAAGCCAAGTCCGATCGCGTCTCCTCGTGTTCTCTCGTGGCGCGCGCATCGCCATACTCCAACCCTCTCATGCCAAAAACCCCAGATTGGTCCCATTACCAACTATCAAACAATCAATCTTCTACGCGACTCTCTATCAGAACAAGGTAAAGGTGGTCCGTTTATACTAGTCCGTCAACGGCTCGCACGATTCCTAACGGTACGGCGGACACATTTTCTGTATCGATACACATTCATGCAATTGTTTCAAACAAATTTTGGGGAAAATAGCAGGGGGTATTCAAAATTTTTTTTAAAATGAACACATTAAAATAGACGAAATTAAAATTAGTTGAAGCGAATGCTGTACAGTGGTGCAAAATTTCCAAAACGCGGCAGAAATTTGTTTATTACAGAAACGCAATTTTTAAATTTTTTTGCAGAAGTGTTGAAATACATCGACCGTAAATCATTATAAAACCAATGTTGCTGACAAAAGCCAGGTCACTTTCTGAGTTGTTGTACATCGCTTATGTTTCACGCGCTCAGGTAGCATCAACCATCCTGAGCCGCCTACTATCCATATGGTTTCCCATATGTCAACCGTACTCCTTTCGTGACCCAAGGTGGTCACTGAGTGACGGTTCGGCTCTGTTGTTGACAGTGTATTGTCGTACTTGTTCGAGTTCAGGTACTAGTTCCCCATCTTGGGTGGCTCACTACACATTTGGTTTCCCAAATGCTGACCATCCTCCTTTCGTGATCCAAGGTGATCACTGAGTGACGGTCCCGCCCGAGATTTCTTGGAACTCTTTCATACCTGACCAAACTGACGAAAGTCGACGAGCACCCTCAGAAAGTGACCGTTCCGTTTGCCTTCTACTAGCACACACACCGGTTTGCTCGTGGTTCCTTCTATTTAGTCTACCCCTACCCTGCATATTTGTGGGAGGGGATTCACAACAAATTACAGTCTTCATTGTCTCTTCACGCTTATCTTGAACGCCGAAGGAATACAACATGCAACACTCAAATGAATTACGTATACAAACTTAAATCCATACAAACGTATATACAAAGTTAAACTAGCATAAATCAGTCCTTAACAACCAAAATACTAAATCTGACAGTGAAAACAATTGCGATATATGTATACTGTTCAACGAAAAATTTGTCCCCATTTCTTTGTTATTTTCGTGTATGCTCTTTGATTTTTTAAGTTTTATCGCATAGATATTATTCAGTGTGGTAAGTACATTAATTTCAATTTTAAAAAAAACTTGGACGGTAATTGTTTCTTATCTTTATATATTATTAAGGAACTTCGAGGACCACCGATTTTTTTTAGTTTGCAAGTAAACGTAAATATGAACGTTATAATTCAAAAAAGTTTGCGTCTTTTTGCGTCCTTGCTGGAAATAAGGTCACAATATTTTTGGAAAGCGCGTGAGATATACGCGGGATATAATACAAGTCGTACCTACTAGTGACTGCTAATTTGGGGCTATCATTTTACTTCTTCTATTCTATGTTTTTAGCCAATTATCTGAAACGACTTTTTCCCTTACCATTTTCCGGAAAATTGCAATGTATGAATCAGTTTGTCTTACAGTCAAACTCGCTTCCGCACCGAACCTATATTTTTTCATGTCATGAATCACTAACTCAGTTCTCCCTTATACACATACCTTTATACATCCATATACAGTGCGATGCATAACTACAGCACCACCTACATTTTTCGGTGTTTCAGGTTTTATAGTCTATAGTTTTATATTCTATATTCTATATTCTATATTATATATTCTATATTCTATATTCTATATTCTATATTCTATATTCTATATTCTATATTCTATATTCTATATTCTATATTCTATATTCTATATTCTATATTCTATATTCTATATTCTATATTCTATATTCTATATTCTATATTCTATATTCTATATTCTATATTCTATATTCTATATTCTATATTCTATATTCTATATTCTATATTCTATATTCTATATTCTATATTCTATATTCTATATTCTATATTCTATATTCTATATTCTATATTCTATATTCTATATTCTATATTCTATATTCTATATTCTATATTCTATATTCTATATTCTATATTCTATATTCTATATTCTATATTCTATATTCTATATTCTATATTCTATATTCTATATTCTATATTCTATATTCTATATTCTATATTCTATATTCTATATTCTATATTCTATATTCTATATTCTATATTCTATATTCTATATTCTATATTCTATATTCTATATTCTATATTCTATATTCTATATTCTATATTCTATATTCTATATTCTATATTCTATATTCTATATTCTATATTCTATATTCTATATTCTATATTCTATATTCTATATTCTATATTCTATATTCTATATTCTATATTCTATATTCTATATTCGGTCACTTTTAAAAAGTCGATAACTTTTTTAATATTGGATCCTACGACTTGAATTTTTTTGAGAACTAAAGTTTTCTTTCCATACTTACCCAGCTTAAAATTTTTGAAACCAAAAACGTTAAAACAATATCCAAATAATGTCCTTCAGTTTTATCAAGAACCGAATGGTCAATAAAATAATAATTAAAATAGTTAAAAATTAAAAGTAATGTAATTTTATGTTATTTACCTCTTCCCCTTCAAGTAATGTTTCCTTGTAAACACTTTATTTTACATAACAAATCACAAAATATCATAATTTCTACTGTAGAAACATTTCTGGAATTTCTGCCACGTTTTGAGGATTTTTCACCGTTGTGCGCTGCGCCGCGATATACTGTCTCGGACGACCGTCGCACAGTAGTCGAAACCCGTATATGTATTCCGGAAAAAACCGAAGAACATTTATGTTTGAACTTAAACTTGAATAAAAATTGGTATATCGGGGTTTTTGAGGTCGCTGATTACAGATTTTAAGTCAAAATGACTAAAAACAATATGGCTGATCCAAAGTAAAGCAATAGTTTAGTTTAAAAAAAACAGAATTAAGAAAAATTAGTTAAGGATTATCAAAATTAGTAATAGTAAGAATGAAATATACAGTTTTGTGATTTGTTAATGATAAAAATTAATTAAACAAAAATTTAATAGAATATCATTAATTATTGATTACTTTCTGTGAGTACAGCTTTCACACTTTCGTCCAATTTCTGATTTTTTTTTCTTTGGCTCTTTTCTTATTGTATTTATAGAAACCAGAATCATATGCATAACATCTTCATTAGTTATAATGCGAAAACGTTTTCTCGAATGTATCAACCGGTACTGCCGGTAATCCTCGTTTCGTGCTTCCTGTGTTTCTTCCGTTAGCATTCCTATAGGCAGCATAGCAGCTTCTATTACTTTACTACCATGCAAAAGTATTTTGTGAACTGTGTTTGGCATGAAGTACCAGCTATACATGTGCACATATAGGTCGGCAGTTTCTTTGCAATATTTGTTAAATTTTTCCGGTTCATTTGTACAACTGTAATTAATGGCTTGAAGTATGATGGAAAAACGATTAATCAGATCCTCGTTTACCCCGGCTACTTGTGTTGTTAGTTTCCGATTACTAAAAAATCTTCATGCCACCATTGCTCGTACTGAAGCCTTGTTTTACGTAATCCACTTTCAATTCCATTATTTGTTAAATTTTTCTTGAATTATTCTCTTTGTTTGATTTCGTTGTTGCTTTGTGTGCACATTTGTTCTCGAACTTTTAAATGGTAGATCGTAGGCTATGTGTAAATCGAATCAAATTATGCATTATAAAATATATGTTTATATCTAAGAAAAGAACAATGGCTTTCACATGTCCTCTATAGTCTTCCCTATAAGAAAACTGAATACATCACATTACAGTACATGTAAAATCATTAAACTTTTATCTAAAACATTTTTTCATATCAGAAATGAAAGCAAAATATTATATTTTTTCATCAAAATACTGATGAAAGTTACAGGAAAAACGCTCTTAATTTCAAAGCCGCACGTTACCGCAGCTGAAACCTGTTTAGTTATTAAGTTTCCAATTAAACTTCGATTATATGATTAACAATACTACTGTGCTTAATTTGTGTTCCACTGAAATCTGTAAGGATATAATTGACTTTTTTCATGTAATATATGTGTTTAATATGTACGAAATCAGATTACAAAATGATTTTTTATTTGTAATATTATATTATACTTCTACCTGCGTTATCTTGTGGGCGCGCTTGTGTCTCAGAATTGCTAGTATTCAGTTCTAGCTTTCATGCTATAAAATCCTGGCAGTTAACGGTATTTTCAGAAAATTTGTTATTGGTTACAGCATTTCAACTATCCTATTATGTAACTGTAATGAAAAAACTTGTGTATTTAACATTCAAAAAATTGGGTTTTTTCTGCGTCTGAACCACTGTGCGGCGTGATCACTTTTCAAATAACTCTAATTTCGCCAATTTCGAAGTGTCCAGTTTTTTAAAACCAAGTACATAACATATGGGGCTATAACTTCATTATCTCAAATTTTTTAATACTCTCCTGCTATTTCCCCCAACATTTGTTTAAAACAATTGCAAAATAAATTGTGAGAAAAACCATTTATTTCGACTGACACCATTTTTATCAGATACTCCTATGTTTTCACTATAAGCTTCTAAAATCTCATTTCCATCGGTTTGTAAAAACAACAATCTTTAAGATATGGAAAAATCCTTCGAGACTCGTTGATGAGCTTGTCACACCCCATGTGTACCGTATGAAATTTTTATACGGTGTGTTGCGTCGCCACCTCCAATTTCCGTCTGGGTTTACGCTACGGTCGAATTAGCTGAGGCCATTTTTGAGAAAGTCTCCTATTGCCTCTTTAACAAATTTATTACTTTGCAACCAGGGTACGGCTGCAAAGTGTTAGCAGATTTTCATGGGAAAATCCGCCCGGCCGTACCGCTGTCAATGGCACGTGACGTAGCGTAGGCCCACTTGTAGCGCCAGGAGGCCCGTAATTTATGGGTCAGGTTCAAGGAACGGGAACTCGTCTTCTTTCTAGTGTCTCCGAATGATTACCCCCAAAGCAGCTTACCAGCTCGTGGGCGTTGCACAATATCGAAAACCACCCTAAATGCGCCGATTGGTTAAGGACAATTCCCCACTATCCGAACCACCGTGGAGGGAATTTCTAGTCATCTCCAGTCGATTCCTTCCCATTTTTTCTTACATCAGATCTATTCGAACCATCGCTTTATTCACTTCACTCTTCGTTCATATCAACACTGTAGTAGCTAGTCCTTTCGTTAAATACATATATTGTTACCAGCAGTGTCTGATTATTTGCTGTGATAAAATATCACGAAAATCCAGAAACCAGCTCGTATACTTCCTAAAGATTGTGCGAGCACGCGTCACATCGCGAACACTACAATTTTCGCTACGTCGGTGACGTCACAACACGGTATGTACAGTAAAGGTTAATTAAGTTGTAAAGTATTGCAGTCGGTGAAATTATACTATTGTTTCTCATAAAATGAACGTTTTACTATCTTCCTATGTATCTGAAATAATTTCAGTTAGAGTATGGATATATTTAAGATGTACACGAATATATTGATAAGTGATAAACTAGGTTATAAGAATACAGAAATATCATGAGAAATATAAACACACCATCGCTTGTATATTTTGGTCGCTTGGTCGAGAGAGAGTGGGCCAGAGCGGGGCACGGACCTAAAGGACTGAGCTTAATTCTGCGGGGGTGAGCCAAAAGACTGAAGGGGTATCAACCACGGACCTAAAGGACTGAGCGTAAAATAGATATATGGGCGAGACGGGTCGTAACAAGAGCGGGGAGGGGTGGTAGACTGCGACTACTGATATATATATATATATATATATATACTATGGATACGGTATTCGGATTCTAGATATGTCCCGAATTGAACAGTAGATTTGGATGCCAGCGCCGCTATCGTTCGACCGGTGTTCTGTACCCCTCGTACCCCTCTTTACCCCGTGATCCCCAATACTTCTCCATGTGTTTGCGTCCCTCTAGATGGCGCTGCTTTCAATCGAGTTGATTGGACATCATCGACACTTTTTATTTCGTAGCGTGTCAATGGCGTCCAATCAACTCGATTGAAAGCAGCGCCATCTAGATATACATATATATATATATATATATATATATATATATACTGCGGCCATACTGAGTGGGCTGGGGCAAGACAAGTGTTGCCATCTATATAACGGTGCGGGAACATTGATATGATTCGATTCTGAAAAATGAATGCATAACAAGTGTATTTGTATAAAAACAGTCTAAAAAGTATAAAATAATAATAAATAAAAAAAACGGACTAAAAAGTATAAAATAATTTGAAAAAAATAAAAATGAAATGGACTAAAAAGTATAAAATAGTTTTTAAAAAACGGACTGAAAAGTATAAAATAATTTGAAAATTAAACTAAAATTTGAAATTGTAAATTTTGAATAGCTGCGAAAATACTTGTAAGATTTAAACAAACGAACAAACTAACAGGCTGCTGAGCGATTCCTCGCTATCGTCTTTGATCAGGATATCTACGTCCAACCTTCCCTTCGACATTTCGGATTTGCCAAGCAGTTCTAGTGAAAATGCGTAATAGTCAACCTTTGAATAGCGCAATAAGCATGCTTTGCTAATTGTCAGTAAAATTTTGACAGTATAATAAAAACTATTTTCCAAATTTATTTTTTCGAAATTATCGTGCGACGCAGTGGAATAGGCCTATATGGGATACCACTGACAAAAAAACGCATTGAGCATAGTATCTCATGGGTGATGTGGAAACCTATGGGTGTGAGGGTCGCCCCAAAAGCGCCACACGCAATACATACTGCAAACGGTAGGTACGAGTCTGAGGAGCTCTGAGAACTACGGCCGCCACGGGGAGCGAGACGCGCGGTCGAGAAAAGTAGGCGTCTCCCTCGAAAACGCGTCCAAGTGAGCTATTCCTGGACATGCCTGACCTATGTCATCATGATATAGATACATTACTGTTTTGGCCGCGCGTGCGCATGAAATCTTGCACCATATCCCAACACTGTCTATAGGCAACTTTAAATACTCGTTGGGCAAATTTGCAATGTAATCATGCGGTAAATAGATACATATAACTTATTTATAAATTTGTTCAACCATTGCAATGATCAAAATGCACTTTACGACCATAGGATACACCTTATAAAGTGTATGATTAATAACTATGTTAAGGTTAGATATAATTACATATGTAAGCAAAAAGTAATGTTGCCAGTAGTAAAAGAACCTATTTTAATAAACTAATATTGTTTTCTCGCCATTAAATTGTAGGGTAGTGATGGGTAACGTGAGCTGATGAGGTAGCAGAGCCCTGAGGCAGTTATATTGGAGCCGAATGTGCAATATTTTGTATATATATATATATATATATATATATATATATATATATACAAAATATATATATATATATATATACATACAGGGTGTCCCAAAAATGTCTGATTTCCTTTAAAGGGGAGGTTCCTGAGGCCATTTGAAGCGACATTTTCCTTTGCAAAAATGGCCGTTTCGGCTATTATTAAGGAGTTATTAACGAAAAACACGGACCAATCAGAGCGCGACCTAGAGGCGTGTTGGCAGAGACGGCCGCGCGCGACAAATTCGAGTGATGGTGATACACCGCGGTCGAAAGCAAGGAACAAACAAGAGAAGAAAATTTTTCGAGTCCTATGTCGGATAGTTCAAATTTGAATATGTTGTAGTCTTCAGTAGCCTATGAAGGAATCTCGAAGGATTTTTCGAAATCTTAAAAAATGTAGGTTTTACAGACGTGTAAAGAACTTTTTTTCATTAAATTATAACACTAGAACTAACGTACCGAGGAAAATGAGTTTTGAGGAGCTTGTAGTGAACACATAAGAGTATCTATTGAAAATATTTCGATTCGGAAGAAATGGTTTTTTCACCATTTATTTTGCAAATGTTTTAAACAAATTCAATTTTCCTATAGCCGGGACTGTTTTAAAAATTCGAAAAAACGTGGTGACAGCTTCAAGTTTCCTCTTTACGGACCTATTTTTTAAAAGGCAGGCGCTTTAGAATTGACGGAATTAGAATTATTTTAAAACCTTGTTTACCTTGGTTCTCCTGTAGAGCCCCAGCGAGGTGAAAATGATTCCTGTATTCACAAATTATTCTGCGTGAAACACTGAACCTGCCCACTCGTTAAATTCACAAGAGCATTTTAATTATTCGCTCTATGAAATTATCGAGCAGAAGGGGTTAATGTCCTCTCGCTGCACGATCCGAACCACATTGTTAATTTATTCACGATCACAATAAAACTATTCACATATATTCACTGGGTCCACAAACGTGGAAAGAAATCCACACAAATGATTTACAGAAATTCACATATCACGCACAACTAGTTCACATTTGACGCACGTAAATCGACTGTTTTGACTGCCCGTCCGCGAAAAACCGTCCGTCCATGCTGGCGATCGTAGGAAGACTAGTTTAGGACAGTTGACGAGGTTAACGGCCTTTCAACACCACGACCGCCCCTAAGTGACAGTCTGAGGGATCCGCCTGTCCCAGCAGGTAATAAACCAGGAAAGCGCCTTGACTTCTGGTTGCCAAATGAGTACAGTAGGTCAATAAAATGCTAAAAGTTTTAACGAACAGTAACGGCTTTTTGGGAATATTGCTTCTACCCTTTCTTACACCGGTATATCGAATAACGGTATTTCGTGCTAATTTGCAATTTCGTGAAACCGGTATTTGCTAAGGTAAAATACCGGTATTTTCGGTATTAGCTATAAATAATGAATATTTGTTTGGGGCATCTACTCTTACTTGAAATTTACAAATTAATTTTTCCGATAACGAATTCGATTTAATATCAAAAACTGTATCAACTCTGCTTCCAATAAAGCTGGCTATGGAAGCATTATGTCGTAAGGATTCCAACTTATTAACAGCGAATGCAACAATAAATTTTATGCTGCAATCACTTAAAGATCAGGACACGCCACTGTCCGAGGAACTGTAACAGTGCATTGAAAATTCGTATACGGGAAAGGCATAGCGAACTAGAAAATATTTCAAAGTATTTACATAATTATAACGACTTTAAAAAAGAAAACGAAAAGGAAGAAAAGAAGCTAACAAGATCAAATTTAATTAAGTTCGTCGTCAATTTCCACAAAAGCATTTATGAAAAGCAAACACAGACCTATCCAGAAGAATTCGTTGAGATGATGTTGATGTTAATATCGAAAAAGAATTGTCTCTCGAGAAGAAATTACAATTAGCTGCAAATAAAAAAATTTCCGGGCGGTTAGACAGTATTTGCGAATCGTAAGCAAGGCGGTTGGGCTCATTCGATGCCCCACGTGCTCTGCACGTTTTCCAAAATACGCCATCGTCGAGTTCTTTATTTCCGCATCCTTCGTTCAAGTCAAGGCGCTTTCCTCGTTTATTAACTGCTACATTCGAGTGAAGGCGCGTTCATCGTTTATGGCCATCGATGGAATTTTCATGGAACCGTCCCAGGTACGGTGGCAGGTACGCTTGTATCCCCGAGTGACGCCCGCGGGGGATCCGCGTGTCCCAGAGAGGTGTTGTCGTAGCAGGTAATAAACGAGGAAAGCGCCTTCTAACTCTCCATCTAGCAGCTGTTCGTGCCGCGCGGCTTCGGGGCCGCGCGCCTCCGTAATATCCCGGTGCAGCTTTCGCTTTAAATAATTCTTATTCCGTAAATTTTAAAGCGCCTGCCTTTTAAAAAATAGGTCCGTAAAGAAGAGACTTGAAACTGTCACCACGTTTTTTTCGAATTTTTAAAACAGTCCCGGCTATAGGAAAATTGCATTTGTTTAAAACATTTGCAAAATAAATGGTGAAAAAACCATTTCTTCCGAATCGAAATATTTTCAATAGATACTCTTAGATACACGTCTGTAAAACCAACATTTTTTAAGATTTCGAAAAATCCTTCGAGATTCGTTCATAGGCTACTAAAGACTACAACATATTCAAAATTTGAACTATCCGACATAGGACTCGAAAAATTTTCTTCTCTTGTTTGTTCCTTGCTTTCGACCGCGGTGTATCACCATCACTCGAATTTGTCGCGCGCGGCCGTCTCTGCCAACACGCCTCTAGGTCGCGCTCTGATTGGTCCGTGTTTTTCGTTAATAACTCCTTAACAAAGCCGAAACGGCCATTTTTGCAAAGGAAAATGTCGCTTCAAATGGCCTCAGGAACCTCCCCTTTGAAGGAAATGAGACATTTTTGGGACACCCTGTAGATACAAATACACTTGTTATGCATTCATTTTTCAGAATCTAATCATATCAATGTTCCCGCACCGTTATATAGATGGCAACACTAGTTTTGGCACTCAATATGGCCGCAGTCTACCATCCCTCCCAGCTCTTGTCACGACCCCTCTCGCCCATATATCTACTTTACGCTCAGTCCTTTAGGTCAGTGGAGCGGGGCCCCGAGGCCCACACGCGTCTCAGCGCGGCTACTTGCGCGCGCACCTATCCCCGGACTGTCGATCACGCGGTACATTTAAATGCGTCTATACAGTGTGGAGACGCATGCATAATATCTTACAATTTCTGATATCACTTATATTTTTATACTAGTTCTAAGTTCCCAATGTTTGCAATTTTTGAGGCTCCCCGAATTAAGAAATTGACTTTCAAAAAGGAAGAATCGTCGTATACGGCTTTAGAATATCGTGTTGGTAAAGAATGTTCGGAGTTGAATGGGGAAAATAACAGATAATTATTCCACCACTTAACGCGCAACAAATAAACAAATAACGATAACAACGAAAGTAAGCAACAATAATGAAACAACATAATGCTACAGAGAACAGCGACTTGGACAACGGTTCTAATTTCCAATAGCTTCGCAATGGTACAAGTGTAGAACGATGTGTACTGTATGAATGCTCAAGACTTTCTGTATGAATGTTCTGTATGAATGTTCGAGGACGACCAAATCTACATTTAGGAGAAAATTCCCTGTCCTCAAGGACATGGGAAAGTTTCTCCTAAAAATAGCGACTTGGAAAGAACTCGAGGAAAGAAAGAATCTCCGAGTCCGAAGATCCTTTCTTTTCCACGCTCAGAGTCTGCTACACGGCCATATTTTTCAAATTTTTTTACACTAGAACCGGTGCGGTGGTAAAATTTGCAAAACAAAGATATTTCTAATATGTTTGCATGAAGAAATGACATTTGCGTATAAAATGATAAATTACTTAAGAAGAACAGTCTTTTGCAATGATGATTAAAAAAAAAGAAAATGTTTCTATCGTTAATAATAACGGTGATATAAATTGTTTTGTGAAGGTAGTTTTCGTAACAATTGTCCAAAATGGCAAACGTTGATGGTCTGTATCTTTTGAACAATTTCGAAGATAACAAAAGGATGGCTCAACCCTCGCCCCCCATTTTCACTTGGACTACAACTTATTTCAATGCCATCAAAATTCGAGACATAGTCCCAAAAAATGATCGGATTCACATGGAATGATCACCCTCTTAATGTGGATATTTCGTTAAAAAAATAACTACGGTATAACTGCGTTTTGGAGAACTCTTTTTTCTCAAGTTTTTTTATACGATCTTATAGATTTCGACGAGAAAACACTGAAAATGAAAATCTTATTGCGCGGAATTCATTGGTTAAAAAGTTATACGCGTATAAAGTTGAACACTTTTAAGCCTTTTTGACAGGTTAGAGCGTAATCATATTGGATATTCGTTGAGTGGTAGAGGTAGGTAGGTCTGTTCGGCGCATGCGTTGGATAGATCGTGAGTGTTCAGCGCATGTGTTAGATAGTATGGTATATTTGTGGGATCGGCAAAATAGTTCTGAGAGTATGCGCTAGATGGCAATTCAGTGGTTACACATACTTTGTAAACATAAGCAATTTCAAATGTTTTTCACAAATTAATTATTAATAAATTAATTGTTGATTTTGAAATGGCTAGTTCAAGTATTAGAAATTTTAACTTTAAAGACATGCCAAGTAGTAAAGAAGAAGCAATTACTTGGGCTCAGAATTGTGGATTATTGTGGAAATTTAAAGAATGTCGTACTCATCGGTGCGAAATGAAAATTATAACAGTAATCATGGAATCGGTCGTTTTCGGTGTCCAGTAATTAAAATATACAGAATCACATACAGGATTTCAAAAAGAAGATACAGTCCATGATGGTTTGGGGTTAGGTCGTCGTGGGAGCGGAGAGGGCCGGCCCGACCATGGTATAATGTTTCGCATTTTGATATAGTAAATGTGTTATTATGTATTTCGTACGTGTTTGTGCTGCCATCTAACGTATCTGTTAGGAAGTATTTACCCCATTTTATGTGTACCACCTAGCAGCATATTGATATATTGCTAGGTGATACACATAAAATGGGGTAAATACTTCCTAACAGATCCGTTAGATGGCAGCACAAACACGTACGAAATACATAATAACACATTTACTATATCAAAATGCGAAACATTATACCATGGTCGGGCCGGCCCTCTCCGCTCCCACGACGACCTAACCCCAAACCATCATGGACTGTATCTTCTTTTTGAAATCCTGAATGTGGTTTTGTATATTTTAATTACTGGACACCGAAAACGACCGATTCCATGATTACTGTTATAAATTTTCATTTCGCACCGATGAGTACGACATTCTTTAAATTTCCACAATAATCCACAATTCTGAGCCCAAGTAATTGCTTCTTCTTTACTACTTGGCATGTCTTTAAAGTTAAAATTTCTAATACTTGAACTAGCCATTTCAAAATCAACAATAAATTTATTAATAATTAATTTGTGAAAAACATTTGAAATTGCTTATGTTTATAAAGTATGTGTAACCACTGAATTGCCATCTAGCGCATACGCTCAGAACTATTTTGCCGATCCCACAAATATACCATACTATCTAACACATGCGCTGAACACTCACGATCTATCCAACGCATGCGCCGAACAGACCTACCTACCTCTACCACTCAACGAATATCCAATATGATTACGCTCTAACCTGTCAAAAACGCTTAAAACTGCTCATATTTACACGCGTATAACTTATAAACCAGTGAGTTCCTAACAACCATACACACACTTTCGGAATGTCTTCATCGATATCTACAGGATCATATGAAAAAAAGTTCCAAAAAGTTAAGAACACGGGGTTCTCCAAAACGCAGTCGAGCCATAACTACTATTTTTACTGTAAAATAACTCTCGTTTTTACAATATATGTATGAATGACGTATAATATAAGGATGTGTGATGTTTTTTCATCAAGTGACAGGAACGTTTCCATTCTCCATGATGTTGTAGAGGAGAGATACCGATAGTTTACCTAAGGAGCTGTGCAGCCCGTAAAAACATTTTTTTTGGTGTCACGTACAGCAGGGAACTGTCAACGCGTTCTCGAAAGGCCATTTGGAAATGATCAGACGTTTAAGAAAATGGCTCGGCCAGGTCGCGAAGAAATATCGGAATGAACTCTGTCGTCGGATAGCCATGTATGTATAAATTCTAGATACAAAAAGAGGGTAACTAAATTCTGTCCGGGCCTCTGGTCAGACACTGCAGTGTAGAGTAAACGGACCTTATAGGCCTAGTTATACGTACCGTGCCGTGCCTTGTATTTTACATAGGATTGGGTCTAGACACGGGCCACGACCGTGGCTAACTCTAGACCCAATCCTATGTAAAAAACAAAGCACGGCACGATACGTATAACTAGACCTTAAGGCGGTGTACAGAGTATAGTGTATAGACATATATACACCACGCCGTGCCGGTACGAGTATACGGTGGCTAGTGAAATATCAACAGGTGCAGTCAGTCGGTTGTTTCGCTTAATCGGTTCCTATTCTGTGACCGAGACTTCTAAGCTCCGCCCTGTAATTCGTGATAGCCCTCGAGAGGATCCAACCAATGCGACTCCAGTGTCTTCACAGCCAAGTATGATTATCCGATCGCCTTTCGGAATCGTCCAGATCCTAAACTCCAGAACGTGCGACTACGCTGATTGAAAGTGAAATACCCGGATCTCCTCTTCCCTTAGAAACCATCGGTTCTGAAACTAGAGAAACTGTAACAGGATTTCAATTATCCGACTCGAATGTCGTACGAGACAGTAACGTCTCGATATACAGTGACTAACATAAATATTCGGACACTCTTAAAACTACGATCAATTCTTTAATATTGAACCCTACGATTTGGATTTTTTTGAAAGATAGAACAATTAGTTTAATTGGTGACGTAAAGAAAAATTGTAATTGGTCAGAATGGCAGAGAAAATACTAAAAGTTGTATTCTACAACGTTTTCGTGTTTAATTTTTTTAAAATTTCAAAAATAAGTTTTGTAGATCTGCGTCAATTATACATAGTCTGAAACTTTCATCAAAATCGGTCGACGTTGCAATGAGCTACAAACGTTCAAAGATGGTAAAAATTGCAGTTTTCGCAATTATTCGGCCTCTAACTGTAATAAATCTAAAGATTCTTACTTCTTTCCATGCCTGCCGTTGTTTTCGACATCAACCGGTGTTGATGAAATTTTCAGAATATGTATAATTGACATTGGTATATAAGAGATGTTTTTAAATTTTCAATATAGACCCACCTCAAAAAGTTGTAAAATTGCAGTTTTCAGTATTTTCTCCACAATTCCAACCAATTTCAATTTCTTCAAAATTGTTTTAATAGCGGAACTTTATTAATTAAAATATTATTGCTTTGGAAAACAGCTTTAAACGCATTGACACGCACATCATTCATAATTAATCGTGATCTTCGAAGATGTTTGATGTCGCGGAAGTATTTTTGTATAATTTACTTATGGTTTACATAAACTGTGTTAATACTTGCGAGCTTTTATATTCCAATTTAATATTCATATAAAATAAAACTTTGCCGTTACGTGAATTCACATTTATTGATTTATGGAAATCAGAAGTTTAATTTTCGATTTAATTTCGATTAATAAGGAGAATGATAAGAATAATTCACTGTCAATTTTATACATTTACAATGTGCATGTAAATTCAGGAAACAGCGCACAGTTTTAAAGAAGTATATTGTTCAAATGCTATTTACATACATGGTAACATGTTGTTCTAACATTTCAAGAAAGTAATCTTGTTCATTTTAATATTATTTAAGATGGTTTATTAATATTACAGTTGTTCAAATTATTAATATTATTAACATATTATTAACATTATTATAATAAATTTATTATAGCCCAATAATTATGGTACTTGAAGAAGATTAAGCAAGGGAGGGCTGGATGAAAGAGATATTAACACTAGAACTACCGGACCTGTCAAAATGACGGTTCTCAGATTCTGTACTTTACAATTACATATTGAGATTGTGAAGATGTTTTTGTGGACACTTATTTGATATATTTATTTAATCAGACTACTTAATCAGATTATTTAATCGTTTAGTAAAAACAGACGTACAATGTACTCGATAAATGTGGTCTTACAATTATATTTTTGAAACGCAGTAGGAATTACTTGCATCTAATTTTCGGTAGTTCGAATGTTAACCATTTGAATGGTGATAACGTGAAAGGTACGCAAATTCTTTTATGACTCATTTTACAGACCAATAATTATATGGACTGTAATTGTACTAGCACACTAAATTAATCCCCGAATTATTGCTGACAATAACAAACATGCCGCACGGTTTGCCCAACACAATACAGACGTATCACGGATGCGCGTGACACCTTAGTCTCTATTGTGTACTTGATCCTTCCGGTTTGATATCCTATCTGTGGCACGTAACGAGTCAGAGCCGTCAATCATTCAGTAGACACAGAGAGGGGCAGAGGAGGAGGGGGGGGGGGGGTAGAGAAAGAAAGGGACCGATGCGGAGGATTTTAACTGACAGGAACAACGGGGGGAACGATAAAAGAAAGTCAGGCTTGCAAGAAACACAGGAGAAAGTAAAAAGGTAGAAGCCAATGGGGCGCGGAAGAGGCGGGTGCCAGGCATAAGTTGTTTGGCATTCATTTGGCGTGCAATGCCGAGCCCATTCCAAGATTGAATCCCACAAAACTGGCTGCGCCACGGCGTTATAATTAATTTATAATACCTCTAATTACGTGGCCATGTCGGATGTGGCTGTCCCGACGT
This sequence comes from Sphecodes monilicornis, assembly GCA_913789915.3. NCBI lineage: Eukaryota > Metazoa > Arthropoda > Insecta > Hymenoptera > Halictidae > Sphecodes > Sphecodes monilicornis. Next base: position 6,125,302 of record OU565286.1, on the reverse strand, counting down.
TTAATTTGTCCGCTAATTAAACAGGGAACGCGCCCTACGAGCGTGCAACGCACCTACATAGTTTCTACGGTTTTGTTTCTCTTTCTGTTCTACAGAGTCATGCCCTTTCCAACGACCTACCGGCCGTTCGGGTTATGTGCCCTGAAACGACGAACACACGACTGCTCTTTGCGGTTACGCTTTATCCCCATGCAACCCCCGGCTGCCTATCGCCGAGATTTTACGATGATCTTCGCTGATAACCATCCCCCTTTTTCGAGGATCTCTATGGCCAACGTTGAGTCGTGTACCTTCCTGATTTTTTCATTATTTATTAACCTCTTCGCTGTGTAGCTTGATTTTTAAAATTGGTCCAATAATATGTCAATATTTTATTGCTCACACCGATCAATAGGCAGCGGATCATTGTACAAAATAAAAATTTTCTACGTAAATTACGACAAAGTGGAGTGAAATAGAAATTTATTTTCCTTCGTAATATATGTTTAATAGGTTGAACATAATATCTTAGTATGTTTAAATTCTTCTAATTTTTTCATTTTTTCATAAGTACATCAAATCCGCTGTCTAGTTATCATATTCACACCAAACCCCATTGAAAACTTCTGGGGTACGGTAAAAAAAGTGTAGAAATTTATAAACCAAAGATCAGAAATGATCAGTACCTTATAATAGAAACAGCTTGAAGTAACATTCCTTTTGATAAATCTAAAAAATTAATACATAGATCCGACGCCGAGAAGGTGTGCTGAAGTGATAAAACATATTAATGGACATAGGACAAAATATTAGATTAAAGTAAAAATTTGTTATCTTTTTATTAAAAGTTATTTTTTATGTGTAGTCTTAAAGCTTTGTCCATAGAAATATAATGCAATTTTGCTTGCCTTTTGTATATTATATTTAAGATATTCAGTAACATAATGTAAATCTTTATTAGTAATGTATAAACAAACGATTAATCAGTTACTACAAAAATATAAATACTCCATTTATGTTTTTCATATAAAATAAATAATTACTTTCTCCTTTCCGTTTCATGACATTTTTTGTTTTTTCCAAATAATAATTTACTTTAAATAATATATTTCAATTACATCTTCATGAGATAAAATGAGCAATCACGTAAAAGTAGGATTATATTAACATGGATTTTTATATTTTGTTTGTTGTATTATTTTTGCTGGTTTTTTACGTCAGAAGCCGAAGTTAACCAGTAAACGAATCTTATATTTTTTCAAAGATACAATATAATTTTTGCACGAATTTTTTTGCACATACCTTCGAGAACGTATCTATCGTGTAAAAATAAAATTTGATATACTATTACTTGGAGTATTCACAAAAAGAGTAAATAAAATGAATAAACTATTTTATCGTTTCGCAAAATGGTGACACTTTATCGAGTTTTTTAATTTTTTAGGGTTTTTCGCTTTTAGCACAGTGAAAAATGAAAGGAAATCAAGTTATTCTTGAAGATTCTGGTTCATATGATAGCGGTAAGTCTGCTCAAGTTTTTTTCAAAGTTTGAAGTCTATCGGACACCTAGATGTCGGGATGTGTCAGCCGTATCAGAAACTATAAGGTTTCGAGAAAAATATGTTCAATGTTTTTTCTTTCAGTTATATAGACACATATATGTGCTTACTTAAAAAATCCATAACCTTGGCACTTTGGCGAATTGAAAAAACGATGTTTTCGAAGTTCTACACCGGAGTACCCCCATAATGCGTTCGTTATCACTGTTTGTCTTCACAACAGCTTTCATAATTACAATGCTTTACGAAATGCAACACACACAGTGTCCCAGATTTTAGAAGCCAAAGTTTGTCAGTATATTCTATGGGTCTAAATAATAAAAAACTGTAACATAAACATAGGTCGTTTAAAGATTTATAATTATCAATTATTAGTTACTAATTAGTTCTAGAAGTAAACAGATTAAATGCAAATATTGCTGATCTGTTCCCTACGTAATTTCTATTTTTATCGTAACTTTTTAATCCTTATTCGTCCCTTTTGTCAATTTGACACAAGAATATGCATTTACACAGTGTACGTTGCGATACATGCAAAAAGCAATTTGTAGTACACACCGATTTAGAATTTGCGAAAAATGAGGAAAATCTTATTTCTAAATATACAAAAATTTCATTTTTATTATATTTAGTAAAAGAGTCGTTAAAGTTAATCGCCTACTCTTTCAGTGTATCGATTTTTCACCATTGTGTCAATTTGACACAAAGAGAGACATTCAGTTGACGAAATGAGGGACGGATGAGGGTTAATAAAGCTGTAAACGACCTATGTTTATATAACATTTTTTCTTATTTAGACCCAATATACTGAAAATACCGACACAATTTGGATGTTAAAACCTGAGACACCATATATATGCTTTACGAAACGTGAAAACATTTACCATACTAGAGCCGTAGATTCTACGAATGTCCCATGTGATAATTTTAATTTCGTGCTAAGCGTTGTAATTTTAAATTACACGCGCGTAAAATTAATTTAGGTTTCTTTACGCAAAATATGTTGTGGTTGCTCACCGATATACATACATCTTTTGTAATTTTGTTTTTTAAACATTTTATTTGAATAGTCATCACTTTTTTACGTCTTTCCTAATTTTTAAATACTTTTATTTTTTTATTTTTGGTTTTCGGTAGTAGAGGAAGTTACTCTAGTACTGAACACATAAGGATTTAGACGTTTCCTAGATTTTCTCTTTAAATCAAATTTCATTAACACAAAGGAAATGAAATAATCAGAAGGAACGTATTTCGTAACATAAATCGTAATAATTCACAAAATAAAATTTTTATAATTTAAAACTTGTAATTAATCGTTAGTTGCGTCAGCTTCTGTTTGGAATTCAGATAATTCAATTTGATTACCGCAGCAAACAGGACTTGTGTTTGGATAATTTTTTGGTTCATAGTATAATATACATATAATGTAGTATGATGATACAATAGTAATACAATAATAATACGCAATGTAGTATACCAGCATAATTAATAGATTGCGAATTTTATGCATTTATGACAAAAAATGAATAGACGAAATACAAAACTATGAAGATATTAAAAGAAATTAAGAATCTTATCACATTATGTTCGATTTATTAAAATTATCAAAAGAAGAAATGTATTTTCATTTAACTTCTGTCCCTCGCGATTGATTTGGAAAGTTCTTATTCTGCATAAAGATTTGCAGTCCAATAATTAGATATACAGCAATTTTTAAGAAGTGCCAAAAGTTTGATAAAATTAGAAAAAAATTATAAGGAAAGTGAATACTGTTTTGAACAAGAATGTTGTATTTTTCGAAATATTAAAAATTTTACATATTTTCAGTAATAAGAGCTTACAGAGACACATAAATGAAGAATGAATGATGGTTAGTACATTCCGATTGCATCAACTGCATATAAATTAATTATGATAGACAAAGGCCATCAACGGACATTGAGAAAAATGCTTCCAATTTATTACAACAAGAACTGCAATGTACAAGAATGATTCCGAAATACATATATTGTTACGCATGTGTGCATATAATTGTGAATATTGGGTAACATAATATTAGTAGCTATTGTAGTACATATTTGTTTGTCTAATGTGCTTTTGTTGCACATTTTTCGTGAACGAATGTTGTATGATGTTTGTTCTACTGAGGACAGTAGAACAAGTTTGTCCTACTTAAGGACATCAGTGTAATAGTTTCAGCTTGATACGATCATTAAAACAAAAAATACATTTTCATTTGGCTAATGTGTCTTACAATAAATACAAACATTCTTTATTTTGCATAAAGATCCGCAGTCTACTGATTAGTTTTATTGGACACTTTACTACAGTTAACATTTATTTATTCTTCTCACGAGTAAAATGTTTCCGTTACGTTTCAATTGTTTAATCAAATATTCAGTACACTGATATTCCCTATTTTTGTCGGTATTAATATTTAGAAATGCTGCTTATCACCTTTCTAGTTTTAGAGGAATACAGATTTCTGTAGTCTAGAAACATCACTGGATTCGCTCGTGTTCATCATTTACGCGTGTCGGCAAGGTTTGGAAAAAATGAAGTAGATCTCGTATCAGGTAGGTGCGAAAATGAAAGCCGGAACTAGTACAATGATATCATTTTGGTTCGTCTTTCTCTTTAATGCTCCTCTTTGACGGTGAACTTTAATTTCCTATGGGAGTTCGCGGACACTTTGCAGGCACGGTATCTATTACCCCAGTCTCGCCGGTTTGTCCTGAACCAGATCTCTCTCGCTTTTGCACCCTGAATACTATGTTCTGTCGCATATTACGTCCATGAAGATCAAACACAAGCCTTTATACATCGTACAAATTATCGAAACGCTTCTGCTACGGCCACGTCTATTAACTGGTCCAGCAGGTCCACGATTCTCATTTCAGGGACTATCAAGTACAAAGACTGTGCTACCATTTTAAAGGGCTGGAGAAAAATCGATTTTTGAAATGGATAAATAGAAATTAATATGTTTATTACTTCGAGTGATACAAGATTTGGCAAATACATTTTTTTTCATATAGTAATTATATAAACAAATAGTTATTTCAAATATATATTTCAATCCTACGTCATACAAATACTTACTGCGAAAGAGTATTTCGTTGAAATATGAGATGGAAGTATTTCAAATAATAATTTTTGCATGAATTTCTAGATCAAGTAATAGAATTTCAAATAATAGTATTAAATTAAGCAATTTTTAACTTTAATATGTAGTTAGAGTTTTATCGATAATACAATACATTTATTTTGTTCATAAATGACTGATAATATTCCATAAAAGTAATTTATACGTGGTACTGATATACTTTATTTGCTTTCAACAGAACACCTGATAAATATGTATGTTATAGATTTCAACATTTTGAACAACATTTTCTTCTTCATATAGTAGGGGGTCCCTTTTAGTTTTCGAGATATTCATAAAAAACTGTTGCTACGACTGCATTGAATTTTCCGTATGCGTGCACGCTCCGTGGCAACGTTTGCGTCAGCTCGGTCTGGCGGCAATCTGTTTACTGTTTTTATAAACCCTTTGCGGAGGCCGGAGAGGAAACTATAGAACGGACGAATCTTTTAGAACCAATAATGAAATATAGGTGAAAACGTGGAAGTCCAGCAAGAAGCAAGTATAGGGTGTGGCCGAATAACATGTGCAGCAGTGGCAACAGTTTTTTACGAATATCTCAAGAACTAAAAGAGACTCTATTATATGAAAAGGGAAGAGTTGTTCAAAATGTCGAAATCTATAATATTTTAAATTTTGTCAAAATCGGAGGCGAATATCTCTTTATAAATAATAATTACACAAATATTTATTACTAGGTAGAACAATAGTTACTGTAAATGAGGCAATTTAGATGTGGCAGTAATATCGATATCAAATATATACTCGAATACTAATATCAAAGATTTATTGTTATATTCATTATTAGGTATAACCATAATTACTTCAAATGAGACAATCTAAACGTGGCAATAATGTATAATACTTAAGAATAAAATGATTCTTAAATTTCTTGTTTGACAAAGCAGTATATAGATCATGAAGCTTAATAGTAGCTTAATATCTTCAAAAACTCCTTATCCACAAAAGTTAATGGACATTATACATAGTACAATACTAACATTCTTAACTCTCATACGTTTCTTTGGATGAAAATTCGTGTCTCTAGATACAGTAAAATCTTTGATTTCTTTTGTAGTAGTTTGTTCGGGAACGTTTTGCGAGTGTCAGGATCGTAAGGAATCGTAATAATAAACACTTAACTATTGATGTGAAATATAACGAATATAGAAATATGTATATGTATTTGGATTAATTAACACACACGATTACTAAAACATAAGCCGTACGAAATCTGTTCCACGATATTAGTATAAAGTTCATAAATTCAACACGTGGTCAACCGCACGAACCTTCCTTCGCTACTTCCACGTATTCCGATATTTTCTATTTGTGCTACAAGATATAGTGCTTTAAAATGTAACATTATAAATAAAGCCTAATTTGCAGGTTTAAAGTGTACAGACATTATTCTAGAATCTTTTGTGCAACTATTTTACGATACAGGAATGTTAATGCAATAAGTCATCTTCTAATGGCAACGTTAAATTACCGTAAGTATTACTTGTAAATGGCGGTAGTGTAGACTGAGTTTACATTTCTCGCTGATTTTCTTTTGTATCTCTTATATTGGCCATTGTGCTATAACAAAATACATAGAGAAGTTCAATCTTGCAGCTATAAACTTTAATAACGTCAATAAAAGTTCTTCCTCACTCAGCATACTCTCCAGATGCAGCACCTTCAGACTATCATCTGTTTCGCTCAATGCAACACGATCTGAAGGGACAGCATTTTAAAAACTTGAATGCAGTGAGAAATTGGGTGGTTAACTATTTTGCTTCCAAGGAACCTGCGTTTTTCCGCCGCATGCAACTCTTGCAGGAGAAGTGGGAAAAGATCATTGAAGCTGGTGGCCATTCTTTCGACCGAAAAAGATTTTCACAAATACTTTAAGATAAAAAAATCCACAGAACCACTACTTTTGCATATAATGCATGTTTCATTCAAGTATTTATGCACTGAAACACAAGCAAATCTATTTCATTTGATTTTTCGATTGCGAGGGTGTTGTGTCGTGTCAGTGCTCAAGCAGTATTTAGTGAGCCGCTGAGAAACACTCCTCAAAGAGAGGTAAATAAGTAATAAGGTAATTGGGTTTTCGGATAACTTTAATATAAAACTGAATATAGTGGACTGTATAATAGAGAGATGATGTAACTATCGATTCTACTTCGCAACTGTTGGTTTTGACTCTTAAATCGCGACTCTTACTTTCGACTCTTAAATCGCGACTCTTACTTTCGACTCTTAAATCGCGACTCTTACAACTAACGCGTGAGAGACAAGTAACCTCGTGGGGTTGAAAAATCCCTCCACAAACTACAAAATAGAGGGGGTCCCAGCCAATGATATAATATTTGGGAGGCTACAAATGACCTCCCAAAACAAGGGCAACGCCCATAGACGAAATACGTCGTAACGAGTGTCGCTAAACAGACGACACTCGGTTTCCTGCAATTTCGCCGGAAACCATAATTTAGGCTTTGGGCCACAGGCCCCCCTTGGCGCTAAGCGTGGGCCTAGGCTACGTCAAGTGCCATTGAGAACTGCACGGCTAGGCTGACTTTCCCATGGCCAGCTGATACTTTCCAGCCGCACCAGAGTCATAAAACAATAAATTCGTCAGAAGACGCTAGAGGACCCCTTCGACAATGGCACTGTTCAAAATCGACCGTAGCGTAGACCCAACCCGAAATACGAGCCGGCCATACAATAATCACGTCTCAACACGCCGCCCGCCTTGAACGAATACGTTCAACAAAAAAAAATATCGATAGCAAGAGAAGTTAAACAGCATGTAAAAGCTACGACAATGAAAATGACAATAATGAGATGTCGGAAAACTAAGTCGGAATGCGACATACAATATGAATCTGGTCATGTATAATACTATGTGTGAACGCTTACAAGTGAACATGAAAGTTCTAACAATACCAACTACAAATTAGACATAAGTTACACACATTATGACAAATAGTCGCTATAATGTCATATATAAAGATAAAAAAAAAAACCGGAGTAATATAACGTAATACAAAATACGCGCTCCACACAAACATATCATTTGTAACAAATATGATAGACACACAAAAAAAAAAGAATAAATACAAAACGATCGTAAATACGATATGCGTACTGAATACAAAATTAATTATGTGTCATTTATAATATGATAGACACACACACAAAAATAAACAGGATAAATACCAAAAAGAAAATCGTAAATACGATATACATACTCAGTAGAAAATTAATTATGTATCATTTATAATAAAATGTAATATAAAAACCACACATCGTAACAAATAATATAAAAATACTGTAAGCACAATATACGCGCCAATACAAATGTGTTTTGTAATAAAATATTATAGAGTCACACAAAATTGACAAATAAAATACTAAAAAATAGTACATACAATACGAGTATATGCAATGTTCCCGCAAAATATTAATACAAATCAAAATAACATGAAAAAACAAAGTATTACATGTAAATACATGTAAATCACGAGTGCTATGACAACAGTAATATCAAGTATCATCAGCTTGAACATGAAAAAATACCTATATGATAGTAAATAGCAGTATATTTAAAAATAACAAAGTACTGTTCGTATTCGAAATAAATTTCTTGTGCTCAAGATTACAAGTTAATATATTCGCCTGAATATCACTGCAACCACAGGTCAACAGTTGCTCATCGAAGGAAGAGTTCGGATGGGCACAGGTCAAAAGAAAGGAGTAAGGATTGAAGGAATATAATCCATTTTCCAACCTCAATCACCTTGATAAATTTACCTTAAAGAAAGGTTTCTTTCAAAATAAGTATTTACTTCAAAACAGTTCACGAAAATGTATGATTGGACATAAGAATTTGTATGCTCGTTACAATATCTAATGTACTCAAATAAGTGAAATAATTAATGAATTTATAGGAGAATGCAAAATAACAATATCTATGGGAAATAAAATATCATCTCCTATCATGAGCAATTAAAACAAAATTCGTTTCATATAAAAACACACGTTTCGTTAAAAATTCAAAACCAGAAAAAATGTAAGTAACATTCAATAAAATAAAATACTTGAACATCGTTTATAAAATAATAATACATATAAATAATAAGTATGAAAAATACCTATAGCTTGCTAAATACAATATATAGCTCGAAAATCTCTGAGCATTGCCATCAGGTAAAAATTAACCTGCCTTTGTCCCCTTGGGCACGATACCTCGAAACAGGTACTAAGCTGATCAATGAAATATTTTCGTTTCCAGCGCGTAAAATACTGCAAGCTAATTTTGTAGGGAAAATACGATGCCATACCTTTAATGCGTGTACGAACACGTTTGACAAATTTGTCATTCAAAATAATTGTGGCTAATAAAATAAGTCTAGCCATTGAAAAACAGTTCTTAATTTCAATTGGCATCTGCCTTATCAAAAACACAAATGAAATAAATGATAGAATAAAATGATTTGCGTCTCCAGAAAATATAGTTGACGCTTCTATTGCAATAAATTTGTTAGAGTCAATTTCCTCTAACACTTTCATAAAATGGACTATCACATGAAATAGTGAATTGGATATTTCCCAATTACGATATCCTTTAATATTCATTACGATATTTAATGAATTCCTTGAGAGCAACCTACCTTGAAATACAAGGTATAACAACAAAATACAATAAAAAATATTCGGTTGGTCATTATGATAGAAATTTAAAATAATAAATGAGGAATTAAAATGAAGCAGACAAATAACGGAACAATTCGTATTCTTAACGTAATTAATAAAATATGCTTCAGCTCCTCTTAAAATTGAGTTTTTATGTAATTTCGCTATTGAAGAAATAATTTTGCGATGCCAAAATTTAAAATGTATAAATTTCGCGAAAGTAATTGCCATAATATTAGGCTTCTCTTCGAAACAGAAACAAATAAAATAAAAATTGTTTCGAAAATAATCAAGATTATTCAATCTTATTGATTCCTTAGCATTTGGAACATTTAAAATATTATTTTTATTTAAGTAATCGTGGTCTTTACTTATCAATACCGACATTTTACTAATAAATGGTTCAAAATGACCAGCATCATAATAAGATTGATGCAAAAAATTGCCTCTTCCGGGTTGTAAATCCGTAGGCATAATATCAAACAATTTGTCGATATAATAATAATAAATTGGCTTACAAATAACGCCATGTTTAAATTTCGGTAGCAAAGACCGATCATAAATTGTGGGCAGCAATGGGAATCTCACACCCTTTGACCCCTGAATATTAGAATCAATTGACTCACGATTTTTAGAGACAAGACCATAATTTTGGCCACAAAATGTATTAGAAACATTATTATCAAAATTACTACGTATCTCTAACAACAGGAAACTTGAATGGTTCGTTTCTTCAACAATCAGTCGATTAGACCTTAATGTATCTACCTTATCTTTTGAAAATATCAAATCAGATTTAAGTGTTTCATTTGAGGTCTCGACATTTATAAATTTCTCGGAATGGCAATTTAAAATTTGTGTTTGAAATGAAAAATTATTCGTACTAACAAGGCTAGTGTCAATATTCCTCTGCAGCTCAGTCTGTATTTCTATATTCTGATTTACCTGATTACAATCTTCAGGAATTTGATTCAAGGCAACGTCATATCTCAAAATATGAGAGTGTGAGAATAAATCAAAATTAGATTTCTCACATAATAAAATTGAATCAAATGATTCTTGATCACCTTGAACCTTATCTGAATCTTCTGAATATGTTTGTAAGACACATTCAGAATCTAAAACATTTGATATATTTGAAGTTACTTCACATGTATTGTTATTAAAATTATAAACAATGTTCTCCATAATATTTATACAGTTATTGTAAAGTATTGAAAATTCTGAGCGTACATTTTTATGTTCCATAGAATCGTCTAATAACTCGATTTGTGATTGTAAGTCACAGAAATCCTTATATTTTATAACTGCGTGATCTAAACGAACAGTTATTTCAAAAATATCCATCTCTGGTCGAAATGCGTTACAATATTGAATCATACGTTCAAATTGGCCAAACACAACAGTTCGTTGCCTAATCAATTGTTTTAATAAAATTGCCATTTTAATTGAGAATGGAAATGAGATACGTAGGAGTCGGAAAAATGATTAAGAGTCGAATAGAAAAAATAATAAAAAATGAGTCGGAAGGAAAAATAATAAAACAATAATGAGTCGAATAAAGGAAATAATAGGAAATGAGTCAACGTCTCACCTGTGTGCAGTACACAATAAAATAGCTACGATTCCGTCGGTTTCCTCGTCCCACGATGAGGTCCCAGCGGATGCGTCGTAGTCCAAAAACTCCCAAGTTGTCTCGGAAGCGAGATAATAGCTGTCCGTGATAGATGGACAGGTTCCTTGATTCCCAATGAATCGATAATTGAAACGAACAGGCCACATCAAAAGGTCCCAAAATATGGGGATGATACTCGTGGTCCTGGTGTATAAAGCAACTTCCACTGCTCCATCCAAACAGTGGCTGCGTCGTAGAATTGCGTCCGTCTTCACCTCATGAACTCCGGGAAAATACACTGTCCGTGTAATGCGGCAGGTTCCGTAGATCCAAATAGTTGGAAAGTTCACAAAAATAGACCAACAAAGTTCCAAAATATGGACGTGGTCGATACAGTTACCGAATCCGATTACCAAAATGCCAAAAAATCCAAATAGGATATATATCCGGCTCGAAGGACCAAATGTTGTGTCGTGTCAGTGCTCAAGCAGTATTTAGTGAGCCGCTGAGAAACACTCCTCAAAGAGAGGTAAATAAGTAATAAGGTAATTGGGTTTTCGGATAACTTTAATATAAAACTGAATATAGTGGACTGTATAATAGAGAGATGATGTAACTATCGATTCTACTTCGCAACTGTTGGTTTTGACTCTTAAATCGCGACTCTTACTTTCGACTCTTAAATCGCGACTCTTACTTTCGACTCTTAAATCGCGACTCTTACAACTAACGCGTGAGAGACAAGTAACCTCGTGGGGTTGAAAAATCCCTCCACAAACTACAAAATAGAGGGGGTCCCAGCCAATGATATAATATTTGGGAGGCTACAAATGACCTCCCAAAACAAGGGCAACGCCCATAGACGAAATACGTCGTAACGAGTGTCGCTAAACAGACGACACTCGGTTTCCTGCAATTTCGCCGGAAACCATAATTTAGGCTTTGGGCCACAGGCCCCCCTTGGCGCTAAGCGTGGGCCTAGGCTACGTCAAGTGCCATTGAGAACTGCACGGCTAGGCTGACTTTCCCATGGCCAGCTGATACTTTCCAGCCGCACCAGAGTCATAAAACAATAAATTCGTCAGAAGACGCTAGAGGACCCCTTCGACAATGGCACTGTTCAAAATCGACCGTAGCGTAGACCCAACCCGAAATACGAGCCGGCCATACAATAATCACGTCTCAACAGAGGGTATAATTGTTACACTTAAAGCGCGCATAGAATACTGTGATTCATGAAGTGTTCAAACACAGCTGTTTCCACGACTTGCGAATACTGAAATCCATGTACTATCGGCTGTACAGTTTTTCCAATATTTTCCGAGGATTAAATTTACATATTTCAAACGCGCCACGCGTCTTAGTCAAATATTAGGGTTGTTTAAACGGTTCGCCTTCCTTGTAATATGTACACATAATGTGGATCCAAGAAGTATTTGATCTCTATATATCTGATCCACGAAAAATTACCTATATTTGCAAATGATCGTACGATAAGAAACTCGAACTCATTTTAAAGCTAGAAACCTCTATTTTCATAATTCGTCATTCATTTTATTCTAAGACTTTTTTTCATGATATAGCCGGCGAGAAATTCAACACGCGTTTTTTCTTGAAAATCTTACAAGTTCAAACGTCTGTAAAAACTTTGGAAAATTTTTTGCCTGATTGAAGCCACCCTAGACTTAGATATTGAAACTTTCTTTTTACAGTGACACCTTAAAAATTGATGTACGATATTTTTTAATCGTTTTCTCGAGGTTTGGATGGGGGGTGTAACGCCAAGTTTACAGTAGTATAAGTTACATCATGGGAGTTGCATACGACTGAACTTGTTCCTCACTTTTGTTCCATAACGCAGCGAGTCGTATATAAATGTTCAAGGAGCCTTGTAAAGAGTTGGCTTCGATGTACGAGTCAATGGCACTTTCGTTTAGGAGAAAATTTTTTGAAAAGTTTTGGAGACGTTTGCATTTGCAGCATTTTTTAGGAAAATTGAATCTTCAGTTTTTCACATGCTACATTATGTTAAAATGTCTTAGAGAAAAATGAATACTGCTTTGCGAAAGTACAGACTTTAAACTCTAAAATGGGTCCAAGCTTATGGCTGTACTATAAGTTTTTATGAAATCATCATAATAGTTAAATCTGACATTTTTTTAAGAAGCGGAAATGTTGTGTTCAAATAAATTTTGGATCCACTGAAAGTGAGAAAGAAGTTACATCGCCTCAGAATTACATATTTTGATTAATCGAACCACGTAAATACTGATTGATTGTTTTACAAAATTTTGTATTACAATAGTAACGAAGCATTTCAATTCTTTGAGCCATTATATTCGGTATGATTTCGATGTAATTCGTTCAAGTGAATAAATTACATATAAAGTAATGATACCCAACGTTTTCAAATGTGTTTGAGTTATTCGATATAAATTAATAATGCAGTCATAATAATCCAATTTTAATTAAACATACAATATCATATGAAAAAGTTTTATTCACATGAATGTAATATTCCATTGGAGATGTATTACAATGTGAGTTACGAAGATCGTTTCACAACTTATAGGGTTCGAAGTGTTTTATTTTGTAAAAGGTGTCCAGGTTTCTTCATTAAGTATTGTTCTCTTTGCGTTTGTACGCTAATGAAATTGCAGGATTTAAATTGATGTCGATTGGACGCGAACGTTGTCATTGCGCCTAATTGAAAATAAACGCCTTATCTATTACTGTAGTATTATCGTTTGTTTGATCTCTTTAAAAGTATCAGCAAAGTTGAAAGCTCGTTGTTTACTTTGGACGTTTACTCGCCGTTCGACTTTGCCATTTTTTCCCCTTACATCGCTTTTTCGCCTATTTATTATCATGTTTTATTCGGTAGGATTGGGGGACAATATTATATCATCTGAACCAATGAACTCGTTCGAGTAATACGACTGAAATGGTTGAAATAATTATTCTGATAATGATGACATACATAAGGCAATCTTTGGAATAAAAATTGAATTGTTCTTACTGTCTGGAATAAATAAAATGAACTTTTAGTTTCTTACCTTATTACTAGACTGCAGATGTTATACATTCACGACAAAAGGAATAACACTGTCCAACACCAAATTTGTTTCCTAATAACTGTTGAATGGTTCTTATCGAATTTTTTGCGCTGATTCCGAATCTGCCCTTACTTTTTCGCCTACATGTGAGAGGTTTAAATATACTATTGCGGTAGAAGATCAAGCAACCCAAAGATCATTGAACAAAGAACAATTTATTTAAAACACGGAGTTTATCAGAAGAGTGAAGAATGCGCTATCCTAATAAATCAATATCGCATGTCGTGAAGGAATGATTCTCTATTATTTTATAAACAACTTGAAATCTCATGCTCTGCTTCCATATACTGGGTGTTTAAATCCAAATGGAGCAAATTAATTCACACTACACGTACAATTTTTTGAGAAACATGACTTTGAAAAAAACCTATTTTTCAACTTTAAACAAATATTGTGATGTTATTATAACAGATATTGAATTGTTCTTCGCAGCAAAAGATTCTGTAGACTTTCCTGAATATAGTGATATCCAATATTAATACATTATGAATGTTTAAACATGTTTAAACAATCATTAAAGATGGAGAGACACCACTTTTGCACCAATTTTTGAGGATATTTCTGAATTTATCTCAAAAAATAAGGGCCCAGCGTAAAATCGTACTATATCACGCGATAGAGCAGACTTTTATGTTGAGAACCCACCCTTTGAAGTTTACAACATCAACGTTTTTACCGAACCAGAAAGCAAAATATCTACGCCCGACATGAGTTGCCACCAGTGGTGCTCTTCCACTAGCGCGGTCGTTCGTCGCGATACGGCGCGGCGCGACATAACGGCGATGCAGTGGCTAAAAGCGCGGAATTATGTCAGCTTATTTAAATGTTAAATTTTATTTAAATGTTATATATTATTTATTAGTATATTTATTCTGTATAAATTATTTTATGTATTTTTTTAATGTCAGTCTCTTGTTCATAGTATATTTCATACCAAAAAGGTCTTTTGCAACACAAAAAAATAATTTAATACAAAAATCTATTTAATATCGCTTATTGTGGAAGTGCTAATAAAGAAAACTAACTACAAAAGAAAAACTTACTAAATTATTTTTTTGTTGCAGAAGAACTTTTTAGTATGAAATATACTATGAAGAAGAGACTAAAATTTAAAAAATTCATAAAATAATTTATACAGAATAAATGTACTAGTAAATAATAAATAACATTTAAGTAAGCTGACATAATTGCGTGCTTTTAGCCACTGCGTCGCCGTTACGCCGCGCCCTATTCCGACGAACGACCGTGCTAGTGGAAGAGCACCACTGGCGGCAACACATGTCGGGCGTAGATATTTTGTTTTCTGGTTCGGTATAAACATCTATGTTGCAAACTTCAAAGGGGGGTGTCTCAAGATAAAAGTCTGCTCTATCGCGTGATATAGTTCGATTTTACGCTGGACCCTTGTTTTTTGAGGTAAATTCAAAAATATCCTCAAAAATTGGTGCAAAAATGGTGTCTCTCCGTCTTTAATGATCGTTTAAACATGTTTAAACATTCATAATGTAATAATATTGGCTATCACTGTATTCGGGAAAGTCTACAGAATCTTTTACTGCAAAGAATAATTCAATATCTCATATAATAACATCATAATATTTGTTTAAAGTTGAAAAATAGGTTTTTTTTTCAAAGTCATGTTTCTCAAAAACTGTACTTGTAGGCGAAAAAGTAAGGGCAGATTCGGAGTCAGCGCGAAAAACTCTATAAGAACCATCCAACAGTTATTAGAAAACATAAAAAAAGTTGAAATTTGTTGGACAGTGTAATTGAAATACAAAATTGTAGACATTACAAAAATTTAAGAACATTATTTCATTATATTCGACATACTAAAATTACTAAAAGCAGAAAAACATTCCCAATCAACTTTTATGTCTCACAGTTGGTTTCGAAATTTTGTTTCTTTGCATAAAAATCGACAGACTCTTTGCTACGCATGTAATGGAAGTGAAGGTAACATAAGCTTAAATGGATTGTTAACATTTTTCGTGAATGAGATGCATATTTATGTGAGTATGTGTGGTGAGAACGAGAAAGAGAAATATAATTAGTGAGATGAAAATGTATGAACTGAACCTAGTTGCGTGAAATGGAAGAAATGAATGGTCATGAAGAAGCATTCGGGATTATGGCGGATATCGATTGAGTGCGTGTGATACGAGTGTACAGTTTATTATATTATGTTATATTATATATACAGTAATTTATTTAACCCGTAAATGATACAAACTATTGTATCACTATTTTGTCCGCTGTTCGAACAAGTTCAAGTTGTTTCTGAAATGAATATGTATCGAATGATTTATTAATATTAACACTATCTTATTTATTGGTCTAGTGCTTATGACATGACCGAGGACAAGGAAAATTGGGAGTGTATCGCATAACCGCCATTTGTCGTTTAAAAATTAATTGGAGGAGTTATAAAGTTTAATAAGTGGGTTTCACGCGACCTAACGGACTAGTTCTTCTTATGTTCCTAACGAAAAATGTCCATTCTTCAGGGTGATTCGGTTAAGTGTGTGACATAAATTACTTGTAAATTATTTGGTATATGAAAGATGGTTGAAATGATAGTTGAGTTGAAAGAGAATATCTCAGTAACTATTAGTTTTATACCTTTATAGTTATTTATTCATAATTCAACCCCTCTTCCACCACAAGATTATAATTCATCCTTTGCAATAAAGAAATTCAAGGTGACTTTTATATCTCGATAGAAAAGCAAAATAGATAAAATCAAATTATTGCATTGTATGTTACTTTTGAAATTATACAGCTTTCGTTACAACCATTGTTTCATATACCAAATAGTTTTCATGTAATTTCGGCGGCTCACTTAACTGAAACACCCTGTATACATACACGTTTGTATCTTGCGACGAGAAGTGAATTGTGTACGATAATTGTAAACGCTCAGTGATTGGATAAGTTCGAAGCACCAAAACGTGTGGATGAGCAAAGTGTTTGTACTCCTCGTCCACGAAAAGATGGTACAGAGAAACTTGTCAGGATCTACGCCCCACTATCTGATATCCCTACTTCGTGCTACACGTCTTCCGCAATTCACCGAATCACTTGACGAAGACAGTAAACGAACTTATTGAGTGTGACTAGAACAGAGCGATGTGGTGACGCTGAGCTCAGGACATTGGCGTAACTTTGAAATCTTCATTACGTGTCTGACTCGCTATTATAATGCAAAGGAGTAATAATACATTCAATGATATCAAATATGTGAAAATATTTACATTTTATCAATGAGTAAGACTTCGGTAGTCACGGTTAATAAATTAGAGAATATCATGTGCCTTCCGTAGTTTACGGAGATCCTACTCCTATGTCGGTGTCGACCGTTCCCTGTCGAACCTACAACCGTAAGAGTGGGGTCCGCAGCCTGGCGTCAAGAGTGAGGTCTCGCAGATCCCCCTGCACCCCACTGTCGAAATCTGTGCCGTCTTTTCGTGGATGGGGAGTACATTGATTAATTTCGGTAAAAGGCAACGTCAACCAAAGTATTAAATTCATGTAAAAGCTTTAGTCTTCATCAACCGTTCATGCGTAATGAATTATAATTATAGCAATTATAATCTTCTGCCGCATTATGGAATTATTTATTTGCTATCGATGTGTCTGAATAACCAACTTCATTATCGACTAGCAATGTACAGTGACCCACGAATGTATTCGAACGCCCTTTATATCAGAATAACATTTTTAATATTAGACCAAACGACGACTTTTTTTAGCAATTAGAAGCATTGATTTACTAAATAATGTGTAGAAAAGATTCAGAAAAAATTACAATTTATAGGAATTACATGAAAAAATAAAAAAGGCACTTTTCAAAACATTTTTATTTGAGCCCGTAATGAAAATTGAAAATATGCGTCTCGTAGATCTATGTAAGAAAATGATGAAAGTTGCAGTTTTTTCACGACTTTTGTTCAGTTTCTGCTTAAAATTTATTATAATATAAAATAAATATGTGATGAAAATATGGTCATGAAAAGTTTTTTTATTCGGTCATTTTATATTTCATCTTTCATTCTCGTACAAAATTAAGAAATACTATATCCTTCGAGCAGGTTTGTCTTTTTGTAAATACCTTACCCTCAGTAATAAGATGTTGGATTTTTCTGTTCATTTCTGAACTATGTAGATTTGAATGATTTAATATAAATAAGGCGATGGCTGCTTCTTTCCTTTACCAGGAGATCCCTCGCTCTCTAATTATCTGTTGTTCTTCGATACAGATAGGGCGGCTTTGCTTCATCGATACAGATTTTAAAGGTAATATCATCGTCAATATCATAATGTTACTTTTATCTATGATATTAAATTTATATACAGTCGGGAACAATATAAAGTGGACACCCCTTAAGAACCAATAACTTTTAAACATTGGATCAAACGACTTGAGTTTTTTAACATGATAGAAGCATTAGTTTACTAAATAACAGGTGAACGAAATTTTGAAAAGATTGCTATTGGTCAGAATTATGAAGAAAAAAATAAACTTCAGTTTTTTCAACTTTCTTATCTGAGTTTGTAACGAAATTTTAATTAATGCCTTTTGTAGACCCGTGTCAATTATATACACGGTAAAAAATTCATCGAAATCGGTTAACGTTGTTTAGAGCTACAAACATTTAAAGATCTTCTTTCCGAGATCCTGTATATAATTCTGTATATTTTAATTACTGTTCAGCGACAGCTTGTAATAATTCAAGCCTGAAAGTTATTTTGTTTCGAAGGATTGCGTGTTTATGCCGGTAAAGTAGAGAATATTTTACCGGTACGGTCAATAATTTTTGGTAGGTAAGGTAGATAATGATAACAATTTTTTATTGCGAGTCGCCAAAGAACCTTTTGGGAAACATGTTTTTAATACAAAGTAAGCCTATGTGCAAAAATTCAGGTCAATCCGATTTGACTTTTCGGAACGTCAGCCACATAATTTTTTAAAATACGCAGCTATTTTTAAATAGCTATATAGATAATTTGATTTAAAAGAAAAGATGATTAACCGTCATGTATGCTTGTCGTGTTGACCTACAAAAAAATTATTTACGTTAAATTACATGATCCTATGGTATGTTTTCGAAGAGAATGATTTCAGTGGAACATTCTTCTATTTTTCATATTGTAGAAGTTCTGTATAAATACTCGGTGTATAAATAGTGTATTTTCGTGGAATAGTGATAGTTCATATGTATGTAACTATATGGAATATATATATATTTCTAAGCACATATACGTATAAATAAAACGAGACTTTTAATTGTTTTTATTATTTTATTTATTTTCTGGCACAAAAATAATATCTCCTTAACTCGGCGTAATGTGGCAGTGGCACAGATGCTTAATTGTGGAGAGAGCCAAGGGTTTTCTAAAACTCATAATTCACACGAATGTCAGTTAGCTGTTGAATGGGGTTGAGTTATGTTTTAACCCTTTCGCCATGGCAGATCTTCTCGCCAATGCACTGCCATTGTACGAGAAAATCTTTTACAACTCTATTGTACAAATGATTGAATTTTTTTCAGATTATATTTAATGAATATTTCGTCTGCCAAAAAGTTCTAGCTAATTTTAGAAATCATGTTTTGCAGGAATTACGTACCCCATTTGATTGCATTTCGACAGTGCATAATACGACTGAATTTTCCTGGTAGAAAACGTTGAATAATATACTTATCATTTTCTATTTCCTATTTTTGTAATTACAGGCTTAATGTATTGGGTGTCCCAAAATGTTTTCCCATTAGATTCTGTATTCGAGAAAAACGAGTTTGAAATGCCATGAAACGTACAGCTATTAATTAATATTACTGATTTATTGTATCTACTGATGTGTATGTGTTGATTTTTTCAAAAGCGGAGCATCACATGATTAAACATGTGGATAATTTATGCAATACTTTTCGTTGTACAATATACATAAGTATATCATGTTTTAAATGTCCGTAAATAAGTACCGTATGGATTTTCTATTTCATACTTAAAGCATGTTTGATTTAGCGTTCAGTTATTTTTTAAATGGCAAGCCGAAATATTACACATTGTAATACAAAAACTCAAGAGCACCCTCGTATCTTAATAAAAAAGCGAAACATCAAAAAATTAATTATCATATTATAGGCCCCACTCGATATCTAACGTTTGTAATATTTGTTTATACGACAAGTACAGTAAGTTTGTAGTTCGCGAGTACATGTAAGTGGTACAGTTAATGGAACTTTCCCATCAAAACATTTAAAATAAAGATGATATTTCGGAATTCTTTTTCTTAAAATATACACCATTTTAGATTGTACTAACTTTTAGTATACAAACAAATTTGTTGCTGTTCCTGTTGTGGTTTCATTTACAATTGGCGGTCACTGCACTGCTTACAAATTTCGCAAAAAAATAACCGATTCGAAAAATTCTTGCGGCATTATTATTGTGATTGTATTGGCTGTCGCATAAACCAAAACCATGAATTTTGGAATACGCATGTCTTTGTTATTCATACTTTTATACGTAAAATTAACCGTTCTTTCATACGTTTTGATTAAACTCGCATTAAACATCGCCACTTTGATTTTTTTGTCTCACAGTGATGCATACCATAGTCGTTGATATAAAGTTCAAGAATTTTTATCGTTTCTTCATTTCAGCAGATCTTACGAAATATGATGGCCACCATTTTCATCCCATATTTTGTTAGCAGTGCAGTGATCGCCACCTATAAATGACACCACAACATGAAACGTACCAAAGACTTTTCTGGATACTAAAAGAATGTACAAGCTAGGGACAAAAAGTTTTTTTTATAAATTGTATATTTAAAAAACAAAATTCCTAAATATCATCTTTATTTTAAATGATTTGATGGGAAAGTCCCCTTAAGTGACTCACTCTGTACATATACATATGATCATCTTCATCTGCTGACGTTTGTCTATGTTTCAAGTTTATGGCGATACTGGTCGATGGGCAATTACTGTTCAACGTAAAATTAGTCGTCAGTTTTACTATTTTACGGCTCCTGCTACTTTGCATTCGCGAGGCGTAACACCAATCAAATCGTATATGTCTTACTTAGGAGCATCAACTATTGAGATGTGGTCTGGATTATTTTCATAAAATTTGTATGGGTATTCAGTCATATGAGCCTTTCAATGAGTAAGTCGACAATTGTCCGTTTGGTTTAACATCGCGTCTTAAGGATTTAACCATCATTAAATAAAATAACTGCAATGTCCTTTCAGCGTGGCTTGGATAAGACCAACGTAACATCCTCCGATGGTATTGTGTTTCATAAAACTTTTACTTAATTCCTCATTATCCAATGATTAACTGTTTTCATTTGCACCATTTGTACCGTAAACAGCCCATATGTTTATGTATATTCATGTATGCAAACGATTGTATTTTGCTTAGGCAATATTTTTATAGAAACTTCTCTCTAGGCTTTTTAATCCTTGCAAAACGGATGTTTGTGACAACTTCATGGCCGTCATGATCAAATTCTTTCAAATCCTTACGTATAAATTAATGAACCTACATCCTTGAAATTAACATTGCTCTTCTTATTTAATCCGATAAAGTAACTAATTATTTGAATTGTCTACTACAAAATTGAAATTTAGATGGAATGATTCTAACATTGAATCAAAATAGACCCAAATCCCGTCATCCGAGGTTTAAGTACCATCTTGTCACTCTAGAATGTGCATTTGCAGCATTTAGAACGATTTTTCAACTCGCAATGCATATGTCAAAGCTTACGAAATTCATTTTCAATATCGCACGTTATATGAATTTAAAAAAGTAGAAATGAAGTGAACAACATGCTTCGAGTACAGTTCTTTGAAAAGTTTCAATCGAAGCTGAAGTTTTTTAATTGAAAATCCTGAAAATTTTTTGAAAATGAAATCGAAAAATTGATCGGTAAAGTAAAGGACATCATTGAAAATGCGATTTTTCGAATGTATTATTTAAACAAATCTTTTGTTCTACAAGTCTGCCCATCAGCTTTATCATTTTTTTATTTTTAATAGGTTTTGAGATGTTCGTCAAAATAAATTATTTACCTCTTTTTTCAGGAATAATTTTAGTTCTCCGACATAAATATTAATAGAAAAAATACATGTGAAATATTTTTTTGAAGTTGTTGCAACATTTCATAAATATCGGTGATTGATACTTCAACAAGTTTCCTTGTCAGTATATGTATAAATGCGCGTTTATCGTTGGGGTTAGATTTGACGATGTTTCGAATGTTGCATTTAACAAGGCAGTTCTTTTTTTTATCAAAGTAAAAAGAAATTATTTTGGCTGTTGTCTCGTTTCTCATTCCCTTTTTACTATTTCTTCTCCTCATATACAGCATGACCAGTTTTAATCTGTAAATGCAAAGTATTCATACACTATTTGCTACACAAAAGAATAGTTCTAGTAAAAAATTGAAACAAGGATCTCCTTCAAGCGACAAGCACAAAAGAAGCTCGTGTGAACTTGGAATTGACATATTACCTAAACTAATAGTATCTCGTTATAAGAAGGTTAATAATTTTTCATGAGGAAGAATGAACTACATCGATTGATGTATTAAACACTATATGGAAACCATACATCCTCCGTTCACTTTAAATGGGATACCCTGTACATGCGTCCTATCAGGGCCGAACTGGTTCAACAGCACACAGTGGGCCGTGTCTATGTATAATATAGGTGAAATTAATTAAAAAATGTTCATGTCATGAAATAGGTTAAAGCTAGGCCTATTCGTATGATAATGCTTGATTGCGACAAACATAAAAGGGCAGACACTTATATCTGATCTCATTTGTTAAACAAATAATAGTTAAGTTCAAGTCTCTTGAAGTAATGTATCAGTCAGTTTTCTTCGCGTCTTGAATGTTAATACCACGTGTGTTTCTAATAAAAAGCTGTTATATTTTTACCTCCTATTAAAGTCATAATTCACAATTAGACTATTACATAAAATAATATTCGTATGGTTTGGTATATCAACATTTATCCATTATTACGTTGATCTAACAGTAGACAACACTACTGTTGAGATGAATTATTTTAGCTGCATCAACTTGCAATTGCAACTATGAGACAATTTCATGTTTTAAGAAGTGATCTCGTAATAAGTAGAAGAGAGTTGTATAAAGAGTCGAGAGGAGAGGCTGTGATGAAACTAATAATAAGTTAATAACAATATTAATGCTAACTTTTGTGTAAATTTCGTTTTCTTGCAATTTTAAGTCTCTATTCGTTTAAAATTTGTTTAGGCGTGTAAGACTCGCAATCAATACAAATCGTAACTTTTGTTCAAATTAACTCTTAAAGTTTTGAGTTAAGAATAAAATACTATAACTAGTAAACTGTAAATACACAGATAAAGATAATGCCATTTTATAAAAACGGTTCCGTTGGTTCAATTTTGCTTCCGACTGTACTTTAGGGATCGACCCCGCATTCATTTTGGTGTCAATACACTTTACACATGTTTGTGATCACAACAAAAATTGGTTCCGGAACTGTACGGGAATTGTGTTTTTAGTGCGGTTTTTATAACGGTACGACGCAAAGTAACAACCGTATTATGCGTAGTTTGTGCATTTTGCTGTTATAAAATAGCGAAAGTCGCCTAACATTGTATTAACATATTATAAAATCATGATTTTATGCATATTCAAATTGAATAAAATAATGAATATAATCTCAACACGTTAAACGCAGAGCAATTTTGCCTCACTTTCCATGTGACTTTTTATTTAATTTTAAATACAAAAATACGACTGTGCATAAGCGAACTAGTTGCTTACAGTGTGATCCTTTTTTAATATTTATATTATATATTTTTCTGTAAATTCAATACCGTCAGTTAACAGAGACTGACATAGTGTATAAATTATAATTAGCTGTCTAACAATATGACAAATAAATAAAAGCCGTTCGATTAAACACAGAAAAAATAACAGAAATAATTTTGGCCCGCTAGATCGGGCAAATAACCCATTGTGCGTTGCGTTGGATCGACTGGGGTCGGGTTCTCGTGTAATTTTTGAAGAATCCTCCGTCGCGGATTGCTGAAGACGATTCTGCCGTCACGACCTCGCACCGGAATGCCAATAAAACTCATGAGCTCGGGTGCGAGCACGAGGTACATCCCGTAATTTCGATCAGAGGGTAGACGCGTACGGTGTCCGCGTTGCATCGGGGGTTCTGCGAAAGAGCACGTTTCACGGGGGGCGCGAAAGGAAGCTGGGAGCGTCGAGAGAGCGCGGTCTGGTTCGTATTGGTATTGGTTGGTATCACCCCGCGATAAAGGGGCCAAGGGATTCTAAGGGGGTAGATGCGTCGGCGTGTTGCGCCGTAGCTTTTGCCGCGGCGCCCGCCAGTCCATAGGCGAAGTCCTAACGAGCAGCCGGCGTGCGAGCCGCGTCTTCGGAAAGCTCGCTCTCCTCGCGATCGCAGCCGATATTTACGTGTTCGCGCGCGCACATCGGATCTCGTACGCAGTTTCACAGTTTCGCACCGTTTCAAACCGTTTCGGACCGCATCCGCCTGCCATCCGAGAGTCCGGTCTCTTTCATTTCTTTCCCCCGGTCGCGATTTATCGTCCTCCGAAAGTTTCTCGTCCCTCTTCATCGAATCTGGAGAGGATTTCTTCTCGATCCAGTGCGATTGAAAGTCGGTGAAATTCGTTCGAGACGAATCAGTGTCCGCGAATCGATCCCCAGGATTCGGACAGAGTGCTGGGAACGCGTTGATCCATCGATGAGCCTCCTCCGGTGCGGAGACTCCGGCGACATGTGACGGGAAGTGTCGATCGTGGGCCGACCATAAATCTCGATCTCCCAGTGTGTGGATCCGTATATACCGAGACACGTACTTCCCGGAGATTCGTAATCGACGAAAGGTTGATCGAACAACTTGGTGATTTTATTCGAGGATATTGGTGCGTTCGCGTGTTACGGTTTTACACGGTTTCTCTCTACCTATCTATCTACCTACCTACCACCCGGGTCGACGACAAGTGTGTGGGATGTTCGATGAATTGTTTTCGTTTCTGTGATTTATCGTCGCGCGGAAGTGATTGAACGGAGATCGAGGCCAACTGTATGTATACGTGTAAGTTTCACGGTCCTACGGATGATGCAAATCGAATTTTTGGTCTGATGAACGGTGGTGGACGGTCGCCGGGTCGTTCACAGGAGAGGTCGTTAATTTATGGTTGCTCGGTGGCCTTCGTAAACAAGTAGAAGTGTCGGTTGATGCGGCATGGTGAAGACCTAAGCGAGGGATTATGCGAAAAAATAGAATGAATTATTTACCGTTGTGAGGCTTTCTATTTTTGCTGGGAAATTGTGAGAAAACAGTGTTGCGATGGACGTAGCTTTTTCGGAGATCGTCTTCGAATCTTCACCCTTGAAATTTCTGTAATATGATATGACTGTTGGACATATTGTGGGAGGTAATCGTGTTCAACTTATTTGATTTATTCTTTCTTGAAATCTCTGATGAAATCTCTGATGTGATTGTTTTACACCTTCAATGTGCTCATGTTTAACTTGTTTGCATTATTCTTTCGTGAAATTTCTATAACATGATGTGATTGTTATACACATTGTTGGATGTGGTCAGGTTCAACATATTTGCTTCATTCTTTTTTCAAATCTCTACAATATCTGATTGTTGTACACATCAAAATAGTCATGCTTAATTCATTTGTTTTATTCTTTCATGAAATTTTTATAAGATGTTGTGATTGTTATATACATTGATGGATGCGATCAGATTCAACTTTTTTGCTTCATTCTTGTTCCATGCAGCTGATAAAGTCAGATTATTTAAAAAAGATTGATTTCAACATAGATTTCTGAGTACTTTCACATTGTACGTGTACATTGTGTTTTTATACGTCTCTTTTAGAACTTGATTGTTGATTTTATGTATTTCTAACAAGAATGAATAAGTGAAATATAAAATTTAAAGTAGAAAGATTTAAAGGTATTAGACTAGTTAAAATTATTGAAAGAAAAACATCATTATGATTTAAGTCCTGCCTCCCACAATCGATGCAGATCATTTTTATTTTGCATAGAGGTCCGCAATCTATTTATAACTAACCGGAGATTAACACTTTGACTGTTATGTGTGCGTGACACAATTCTTCGTCTATCTCTAAAAATTAATTTTATTCATAATACAGTTGCTTGGAGTGAACTTTGTCAAAATTTCAATAGTCCCTGTGATCAACTTTAACTTTTGTGTTTTTATTACAGTGATTAAGTTACTTTGATTTTGTGGGATTTTCGGTATTGTTCGCCAGTTAACAGTTTAAGCGAATCCTGTTGTTTCAAGATATTACAGTTTACGGTTAATTTTGCGGAGAACGTTGTTTTTTAAATCACTTTTGTGGAAAATCTCGCGTCGCGCGGTTGTGCCGACGAGTACGGTTTTAATCATCGTAAATTTCTCAATCATCAATTATAGACTCTAAATTCATCGACCTCTCTTTGTTTTTCGGGAAATTGTTCTGGAACATTGAATTATGAATCCCTGGACCTATTACGTGCTACCGCGTTTTTACTTTCTTTGAATTTTAGCATACCTTCGCAGCATATTTGTGAAACTGATCGTCATTGGCATTATTAAATCATGAGTTAGCTTTCAAACTAATTATCGCTCTGACATTTCTAACCCTATGTAGTAAACATTCAAATTTTTCCGAGAAGACATCGAATCCTTCAACATTGTGAACACAACGCGATATGTAGACTGCGGATTTTATGCATTTATGAGAAAAACGGGTTGGTGCAATTTTAAACAATAAAACGATTACAAGAATTTAACAATTGCTGATGTACTACTTTTAAGTTGTTAGGATTAATAAAAAAGAGGACTCCTTCTAAATGATTACTGCGTCTTTAATTCATGGAAACAATTTTTATTTTAAATAAAGATCCGCAGTCTATTAACATGTTCTCGCGTGTGAATTTAATTCGACGATTCACCAACTACGAAACTAAAATCCCAATTCGTTTCGCTATAAATGATCTAACTGACCAAGAAAGAACCTCATCTGAAGTTTTTATAACCTATTGTTAGTAAGAGTAGTAGGATAAACGGAAAGCCTGTTTTTTAACACATATTCTCCATCCGCATCTAAATAGTCTGAAAAAATCTGACACATTTAAATTTTTCCGATTTTTTAGTTGCAAACTCAGGTTGCGATAAATGAAAAATACGAAAAAAAGGTTTCTTATCGAAGTTTACCACTAAACCCACCGAGCTTTAGAAGTGACTGATATGTGTTGCCCCTTAAGAATAACACGATTGAAATCTCAGTTTTCTGCAATTTTTATTATACGTGCTTGAATAAAGAAACATGTAAAATCATTTTCAATAGAAGCATCTCTACAATTTCAACAATTATGAAATGGAAACTGTGAAATCGGTTTTCTCGATTCATAGTCTCTTTTATATAAATTCAGCAACACGATGGTTAGCAATATTGGTATTATTCATTCAACTTTGTGACCACTACCATACCTGACTAGTGCTCTTGATTTACCAATGTCTGAAATACTAATAGTATTTTAGTATCGCGTGAAAATTTAAATTAACGGTTCTCCTAATTACGAAACTAAAATCCTGATTCGTGTCGCTCACCTTACCACTGTCTGAAACACTAATCGCACTTTAGTATTTCGTCTAAATTTAAATCGACGTTTCTCCTATTAACAAAACTAAAATTCAAATTTTAACTGCTGTGCATTTAAAATTACCTTGTCTGTGAGGGTAGTTA
This sequence comes from Sphecodes monilicornis, assembly GCA_913789915.3. Classification (NCBI taxonomy): domain Eukaryota; kingdom Metazoa; phylum Arthropoda; class Insecta; order Hymenoptera; family Halictidae; genus Sphecodes; species Sphecodes monilicornis. Next base: position 6,097,377 of record OU565286.1, on the reverse strand, counting down.
GGGGTTTCTGCCCCATTTTCCCATTTAATTGCATCTAAAAATTCTGAAAAAATTTAACACATTAAAGATTTCGAGCCACACACTCGAGAATTTTTTCCAATTTGTCAGTTACAAACTGTGGTTGTGAAAATCGAAAAACACGAAAAAGTTCGAGAGATACAGGTTTCACATTGAAGTTTGAAAGCGATACTTTTTATAGTAGGTCAGCCATAAAATGTTATCATCGTCATTATTTCTTCAACGTTATCAACACCACCTGACAAGTTCTCTCGTCATATCACGTTCTGAATCATGAGTGAATTTAAATTAACAATTTTCCTAATTACAACAGTAAGATCCTAATTCTTCTCGTTCTACAAATATTTGAGCAAACTTTTTTGAAAAACAATCGAATTCTACAACTTTGTGAACCCTACCAGCCAAGACACGTTCTCCCGTTAGACCATCTTCTGAAACACTACTCGCAATTGTGTACGCGAATTTAAATCATCGATTCTACTAATTACGAAACTAAAATCCCAATTCGTTTCACTCTACTAAACACTTGTGCAATCTTTTTTGAAAAATCATCGAATTCTCAACTTTGTGAACGCTACCAGTCATGACAGGTTCTCCCGTCTGATTACTCTCTGAAGCGCTAATCACAATATGCATCACGTGTCAATTTAAATTAACAATTCGCTTAATAATACAACTAAAATCTCAATTCTTTTCGCTGTACTAAATACTAGTGCAAACGTTTTTGAAAAATCATCGAGTTCTTCAACTTTGCGAACGCAACCAGCCATGACAAGTTCTCTCGTCTGACCATCTTCTAAAACACTACTCGCACTTCTGTATGCGAATTTAAATCACCGATTCTACTAATTATGAAACTAAAATCCCAATTCGTCTCGCTGAGGCTAAGCATTCAAACTTTTTTGGAAAATCATCAACTTTGTGAACCAGACCTGTGCGATATTTATTTCGAATAATAATTTGTAAATAAACATTATAAATAACGCGCTTTAGTAATTGATAAATAATGTATTTCAATTTATGATATGTATCTCATTTTGTTAATAGACAGAATCTGAAGCTATGCAAATAATTGGGAAAATAATAAATTATAGAACTGATTATTTGAAAGAATAATGCTTATTTGTTAATCGAGAAATTGTCTCTGAAATAACATTCAAAATAAATGTCAATGAAATGAAAATATTGCCTAAACATTTATAAATGATGTCAATAATATCTGTATACATGTATATATTTATAAAAAATATCAAATGTCTAACAAAAAGAGTTGTTATCGTGGCAGAAATTTGTTTTGGTTTTTAATAGGATTCGTTCCTCAAACATTTGGTTTTTTAGTGATCATCGGATGAAGTGGCAAATGAAAATAGTCTCTCCACTGATGACGAAGACGGGAGGGGAGAATTATACTTCATAAATACTTTTCATATTAATGGATGGTTGATAATGTCCATTTCAACATGTGCCCATATTTAAATCCCAATTGATAAATCTAGAACAGAAATTATTAAACGTTTTCATAAAACTTCATAATATACGTTCTAGTATAAATCATTTATTCTTTTACATGAACGTAAAAGATAGTAAATACATGCACCTTCTTCGGCAGATCCGAAGTTATATTCGCCTCTTCGTTGATTATTTCGAATTGTAGGTAATTTTTGGCCGCATTTATTTTCACAATCATTAGCAACACTCAAGAAACGATGATCGGAATGTTTGTTTCACAGTAGTAGGTACAACCTTCAACCACCTAGTTTTAAATTGCGGGTGTAAAAGTGCAGCAACTACTGTATTCCGCAATGGTTATTTATGTTAAAAGAGAAAATTTCTTCGAATCGAATTTGTTGGTTTCTAATTTGTGCATCAAGTAAAACTAAAGGAAATTCATTTTTGAAAGTACTATGTTTATTAATGTTTATTAAGTTTAACAACATAAGGATAAGGGAACCATAAACGATACTATGTTCTTCCTGAAGTCTGTCAATCGATATGGCGACAGGTTCAAGATATGTGATATAATAGTTTATAATTATCCAGTTCATTTCATTAAAATCGATATTCATTTGTAATGCATCAATTAGTTCACGAATTTTACTTTTGACTGACAGTAGCTCTTTTAAGGTGTCATAAGTTGAATTTTATCTCGTTCTGCTGGACGATTTAACGAGGACCCTAATATCCTATACATAATTTCTACTAGAATCTAAGACGTTGTTACGAAATACTTTAATAAAATTCGAACCTGTGTCCGTTACGGTAGCATATATTCGGTCATTTCTAATATTAAATTGCTCGTATATTTCTTAGAGTAATATTACGATACGATCAGATGTGTGCGACCCACTGAATCTCCCTACAGGAAAAGATAACCTTCTTACAATTAGTGACGCAGCATCGAACCAATGTACTGTAACTCCCAAAAAATCTTCTCCTTCTCCCTGACCAAACATCTACAGTGGTATATAAGACAGAAAGATTTGTAAGTTTCCGTTTGATACTAGCTGTGTATTCCATAAATTCATTATTCATTCTTTTACTTAGAGTTTTTCGGCTATGATAATATATCAATTATTCTGTTTTCCTAAATTATTTATTAGATTTCGAAAGTCTTCGAAAGTTTTCGACAGTGTTTAATGAAACAAAAGATGTTACTATAAATAGTACCACATCATGTTCAAATTTCTATCGAGTACAATTATTAAGTACTTTTTACTTATATTTTCAGTTTCAACTATATTAATTCTTTGACTCTCGGATAATTTTAACTTCTTCGAACACTGACATCTTCAATTTCTTTATTGCCATGTACTTGTTTCAAACGGGATCTAAAATTTGAAAGAACTGAAAACTTGCCTTTAATTTCAACACTCTTCGTACATTTCTTACATACTGTTGTTATAGTACCCTTTAGGGATAGGCTTGCAAACAAATTGATTCTAAAAGTCAGATTCGAAAATCGATTTTAAAAGAAATCTATCGAAATACTATTTATGTCCGTATGCATTCTGCATGGCATATTGCTATAAAACGGAATACCATTATGTAAATGGGATCTAACATGCAATGCTTTAATTCTTACGGTAGTTAGAACTGATTTACAAAATCAAGTTGTTCAATAAAAAAGTAACTCAATATTAACTCTATAACTTATATAGCACCATCGAGATACCAATAGTATCTCATGACGAGCCACTGTATATAAACTTTTAAATTAGATTGATATATTTATTTATTTAGGACTTATCATCATGTATTAAACTTTATTAAATGGTTATTTATTAATATCAGTTTCCCGATCGCCCACTTTTAATCTCGAACTCTCCCGTGCCACCCCTTGAATCGAAGATCGATTCATAACTAAAAAGATCGAATCGTTTCAAAATCGAATATCCAAGAATCGATTAAAAAATATTGAAAATCGCTTCGAAAAGATCGATTCAGAATCACCCTACACTAGTACCCATCAAGGTGGTATTTGTGGGTATCACTTAAAAAATAAGTGACGTCTAGTAGAGCTTTTGATTCAGCTTCCTTCATTATTCCTTCATCAGGAACTACGTCACTGATGGCTTCACGTACAACGCATAATTGTAAACAGTTGGAAGCAGTTGTACTAGTCTCATTTCACTCATTGTTTCAAACAGTAATTCATAATATTATTCTTCAATTACTTTCCAATAATGAAAATACGCAAAGGAGATTTCACATGAGAATTCACCGAGAGCTAACTCAATACTGAACAGTTTTCTACGAATAGCACCATTTAACATCAACGAAATAAACCATAATACTCAATCAGAACTAAGAAGCGTAGTTCGTTCTTCTCATTCTGGAAGAGTAGTAAGCGTAGTGTATACATACGTCGTGCATTGTAGTCATAGAGTAAGGAACAGTAGATATACTGTTATACATATATATATATATATATATATATATATATATATATATAATATATAATAAATAAAGAATTTAATTGGAAATAAATAAATTTAATTTTCGTATTAAATACTGAATGATAAAATTTTGTTATTTGAAAATTAGATTATTTCTCAAATAAGTTCAAAAAGTAATTTAAAAATAATGTTACCTAAAAATTTTGTTAAACGCCGAGGCCTTCTCTGAGCCAGGCTTGCGCATTATCGAATTAAATTATTTGAAAAATAATCGTTAAGACAAGATATTATCCTATTTGGCTGCATGTCATTTGAAATAATCATATGTTAGTTTATTTGAACAGCCAAATAATTATTTGAAAATGATTTGATTATTTGAATTTCAAATAATTTTCAATTCATCTCTTATTTGATAATAATTCGTATTCTCCACATTCTGTTTATTTCGTGTACTAAGGAACAATTTTAAAAGCGAATGCAGCTAAACTTTAATTATTAAGCTACAAAAATTAGCATAACTAAATTTAATAATTAATTTACTTACTTCAATAACCTCTTCTTGAGGTGAAATTATTTATTATTTTATTTGTGCAATGCAATTGAAAGAAAATATTATTTAATTTAAACGCCAAATTCCAATAAATTATTTATGTTGTTTATAAAATTCAAATAATAAAGGATTTAGAATAATTCATTATTTCAAATAATTATTTGTTATCTTATTTCAATAGTAATGTGCTAAAACCTGTTCCGAACCACTAATTGCAAATGATAACTAGCGTTGCACCATTCAGCATCGAAAACCGAGGAAATCGCGTGTTTCCTCCCTCACCTGCGCGCGTAACAATGCGGCCGTAGCTTTTTCGCAAGCTGGAGTCTGGATTGTTGGTTATTCACGTGCGATTATAAACATCGTGCCGGTCACCGCAAAATTGGGGCACATCCAGCCAGCTCGCCGTTTCGTATCGGAGGTTTCCGGCGTACGAGAAAATAGGGAGGAAAAATGGTGGATAGAAAGGAAGCGGGGAATAAAAGGAGTGGGAGGGAGGTAGGGAAAGAGAGAGAGAGGAAAAAATACGTGTCGGGGAAAATGGGGTAACAAGAGGGAGAAACAGTGGCGGGGAGTCAGGGACGCGGAACCGGGAAACACCGAACAATACCAATTGCGACAAATTACACGTTGCTTTATCCGGTAGCGCTGGCTTGCGATTAAAAGGGGATGCGACGGTACACCGAATACTTCCAATGGGGTGATTCACATTTTTATTCGTTGCCTCCTTCGATGCAAGACCATCGAGCGAACGTTAACTGGACCAAACTTACCGTAGCCATCGAGGGAATTTAATTAACGTATTGGTGATCCTCCGCTTCGCACTTTTCATGCACTCTTTCGCTTCTGAAACCGCAGGGCGGAGTAGCTTCGAATGCCAATGGTACTTCTCGCGCGGAGTTCTCAATTTCATTTTTATACCGATGTCAGAGGTCATATAGCAATCCTAGCCATTTGTATCTCAATGGTAACTCTGTGGCGCTACTGAAAATTGTAACAATGTTCACATTAATAAGTTTACTTGTGGAAGAAGTGCGGGATAGTTTGATAACCAGTTTGTTTAAAGTGAATACAAATTTGCAGCGACCCACAGCGAGGCAGAATTGAAAAGAGCTGTACAAAATTTATGTCTCTGTTAATTATACATTAATAATTATAAATAGAAAGGTTTTAGGTTTTAACCCTTAGCACTCGAATGGCGACTCTCAGGCGCCGCTACAAAATGTTACACCATTATTCAGAATATTGTTTACATGATTAAATTTGTTTATATGTAATAAATGACGAAACATTTAAATATTGTATGAGGTACTATATCAGTTTCGTACGCATATAATGAAAAAATTGATGTACAATGGAAATATTCTAGGTTAGAAGGAATGTTTGATTTTTTAGTTGAAATTGCTCCGAGTGCAAAGGGTTAATCGGTTTAAAATCATTCGTTTTGTATCTGTTGGTATTTGTGGTATTTATTTTTGACATAGTCTCTACATGATTTCCACGTATCTGATCGTACAAATCATTGCATTCTGGCACCATATTCTTTTATAATCGCCTGAATACCTGATTGAACATCAGCCTACACATGGCATAATATTTTAATTACTTCCTACTTCAAGCTCTTCGCATTACTAGAGGACGTTGCACAGCGGGCCAGAGTCGCAAAATGCTGGACAAAATTCTTGCCTCTGTAAATTGTACATTATTCATTACAAACAAAACGGTTTTAGAGGTTTTTGATGATGTAGAATTTAATTCTGGTATTACTTATCTGTTAGAATGTGAAATTGTCTTTATAAAACTACCCTTATAGGGGGTATTTCAATCTAAGTAATTTAAACGTTGATAGTTGATTTTGAATGTGATTTTAAGCGATTAATGTCTTACGGACATATCTTTGGTAGCAAATAGTTAAAAAGTTAATGTTAACTAAAGTTGCAAGTTTTACTGATTACAAGTTTGACACGACTAAACGAATTTTAAATGAATAGAGACTTCAAATTACATAAAGAATGTAATTTGAACAAGCACTAAAACAAAAATCACGGTTACAGCTGCAAATTGCTGCAGCTAAATTTTCGTTTCTCGTGAATAGTAGTGTTCCCTAAACGTAATAATGGAAAAATGTTATTATTATTGTGTTATGCAAAAATATTGAATATTATTTTATGCAATAGTGTAATAATGAATTATTACTTTAGTTGGAAGTAAATGTATTAAAGCTTTTTTATTAGAAACACAAATGCTCGTAATGTGGCATTAACACTGGAGACGCGAAGAAAGCTAACTGACACATTACTTCAAGAGATTTGAACTTGACTATTATTTATTTAACAAATGAGATCAGATATAAGTATCTGCCGTTTTAAATCTATCGCAATCAAGTATTAACTTACGAAAAGACCAAGTTTTAAACTGTTTCATGACATAAAATTTGTTTAATTAATTCGTACGATTTTACAGAAACGGCCCACTGCGCGATGGATGAGAACGAATAATAGTGTATAATATCATAGGTAAATTAATAAATTACTAACTTAAAATTCTTAGTAATGATAAAAAGTATCGGAATGATTGGTGTAACTGGAAAGTGACATAAAGTAAAGATTTGCACTTGGATTGCGCTGAAAATTGAAACAGTGTTCACATTACTATGTTCGATTGCAAAGGAACTGCAATATATTTGGTATATCTGTTTGTTTAAGGCGAATAAAAATTTGTAGAGACGGATAGGAACAAATAAAAGCGTATAATATCATAAGCAAGCTAATAGATCATAAAGTATCTGAAACTAGTGTTACTGAAAAATGACACGATTTGTAAATACGTGATTAACAACTATGAGACGCTACTAAAAAATTGTAACAATGTCCATATTACTAAATTCGTTTGTAGAGGAAGTACAGTGTATTTGGAATACTAGTTTGTTTCAGACGAATGAAAATTTACAGCGAGGGATGGGAATAACTTAAAGTGTATCATATCAGAGAATCTTAAGAACCAGTATATTTGAAGCTTTTAGTAATAATTAAACTACGGATTTATATGTGAAATAACAATTGTTTGCACCAATTACAAGGTGTAGGGTATAATAAAAATGTATATATTCTGTTAGTAAATTGAATAAGTTTAAAATAACACGACAGTAATCGTTATTTCTTCTAACGTCTCATTGTTTTGTGTATCTTTTACTCTTTTCTGGGAAAAATGTATAAAATTCGCAGTATAATATTAGTAAAAAGCAACACGTGTCTGCAACTTTCGGGAAATTGAAAAATGACATAGACTAACGATTTTGTTACAGTGCAGATAATTTGGAACAGCGGTATTTCAATTTATGTATCTTTACCGCAACCCACTGACGACGGAACCTGGGTCTATTATTTAATAAGTCATCTTCTTGCGATTAAGTTAAATGGACAGCTGTTAGCTGTTTCTTTTCATTTGAAGCTCCGTTTTCGAGTAAATCAAGTTTGAAAATTCAGCGGATACGCGTAGCATTAGATTACACTGTCCAACAAAGTTCAACTTTTTTTATGTTTCCTAATAACTGTTGGGTGGCTCTTATAGAGTTTTATGCGCTGATTACGAATCTGCCCTTACTTTTTCGCCTACACGTACAATTTTTGAGAAACATGGCTTTGAAAAAAACCTATTTTTCAACTTTAAATAAATATTGTGATATTATTATAAAAGATATTGGATTGTTCTTCGCAGCAAAAGATTCTGTAGACTTTCCCGAATACAGTGGTATCTAATATTCATACATTATGAATGTTGAAACAAGTTTAAACGGTCATTAAAGACGGAGAGACACCATTTTTGCACCAATTTTTGAGGATATTTTTGAATTTACCTCAAAAAACAAGGGTCCAGCGTAAAATCGAACTATATCACGCGATAGAGCAGACTTTTATCTTGAGACACCCCCCTTTGAAGTTTGCAACATAGATGTTTATACCGAATCAGAAAGCAAAATATCTACGCCCGACATGAGTTGCCGCCAGTGGTGCTCTTCCACTAGCGCGGTCGTTCGTCGGGATACGGCGCGGCGTAACAACGATGTAGTGGCTAAAAGCGCGCAATTATGTCAGCTTACTTAAATGTTATTTATTATTTGCTAGTACATTTATTCTGTATAAATTATTTTATGTATTTTTTTAACGTTAGTCTCTTGTTCATAGTATATTTCATACTAAAAAGATCTTTTGTAACAAAAAAATAATTTAGTAAATTTTTCGTTTGTATTTAGTTTTCTTTATTAGCATTTCCACAATAAGCGATATTAAATAGATTTTTGTGTTAAATTATTTTTTGTTACAAAACACCTTTTTAGTATGAAATATACTATGAACAAACAAGAGACCAACATTAAAAAAATACATAGAATAATTTATACAGAATAAATATACTAATAAATAATATATAACATTTAAATAAAATTTAACATTGAAATAAGCTGATATAATTGCGTGCTTTTAGCCACATATTTTGCTTTCTGGTTCGGTAAAAGCGTCGATGTTGTAAACTTCAAAGGGGGGGTTCTCAAGATAAAAGTCTGCTCTATCGCGTAATATCGTACGATTTCACGCTGGACCCTTATTTTTTGAGATAAATTCAAAAATATCCTCAAAAATTGGTGCAAAAATGATGTCCCTCCGTCTTTAATGATTGTTTCAACATGTTTAAACATTCATAATGTACGAATATTGGATATCACTGTACCCCGGAAAGTCTACAGAATCTTTTGCTGTGAAGAACAATTCAATATCTTTTATAATAACATCACAATATTTGTTTAAAGTTGAAAAATAGGTTTTTTTCAAAGTCATGTTTCTCAAAAACTATGCGTGTAGACGAAAAGGTAAGGGCAGTTTTGGAATCAGCGCAAAAATCTCTATAAGATCCACCCAACAGTTATTAGGAATCAAATTTGGTGTTGGACAGCGTTATTAGATAGAAGTAGGCTTCGCGTCTGATCATGACCAACCAATTCTACTCTGTGCATATGCTACTGCATGCGAATCCGACGAATCTTTAAACTCAATTTTCTCGAAAACGAAGCTTCAAATGAAAAAAATTCTATTCTTTCTTTTAGACTAATTTTTACATGTAGAATCACCTCCTAATCGGTTGACCATGAGTTGCGGGACAACCTATATATTCTTCTGTTTTGCTACCATCAGTTCACAGGGACTGACGCCGCGCAAAATCTGTTAATGGACTGCGAGTTTTATGCATTTATGGCAAAAAATGAGTTGGTGTAACTTAAAATAGTAGAAACATTAAAAGAATTTAACAATATCAATATATTTTCGTTAACATATCAAGACCGTTAAAAAAGAAGGGTCTATATGGTTACTGTTGCTTGCAATTGATGCCAACAATTTTTATTTATTAACGGGTCGTTCGCTGCTGTTATTTGCAACGTTACAAATTAGGTAATGTTAGTAGTTTGGTGGATACTTCGGTATTCCAAATTACTAACAGTATTCAAAATATGCTGCACTTCTTCTACTTAACCCGGGAGTACGCGCGCGTTGGTCTTTCTGACCGACGATTTCTTATATATTGAAATACGATCTAAGTCTTCGACTGTTGATTTTTTCCATCCAGCTATTCTCGTTTGAAGGGGGTCTCGACTTGTTTATCTTATGTTGCGATACTTAGTGCAGTCGTGTTGGTTTTAAAACATACTATCGCTACGCGTCGGTCTATTCGACCGTCGCGCGCCTACTAACGTCAGTCTGCTTTCGTCCATCGAGTTTGACGCATACTGTGTAGCAATGATGGCTAATTTCATAACAATACAATTATACCACAAAATAATAATAAACCAGAAATTATTTGTTATTACAATTCAACGAAGGCAGGGGTTGATGTTGTAGACGAGATGAAAGGTGTTCTCTGTTGCGAGAAAAAGTAACAGATGATCTCTAAGATTATTCTTTTCAGTTCTGAATATGGCTGGGATAAACGCACAAATAATTGTTAGCACTAATAATAAAAATAGTTTTTTGCGACGTAAATTTTTAAAAGAACTTGCCTTTAATTTAATCCAAAAACATATACATGCTAGATCAAAAATCACATCATTACCTCGTAATGTAAAATGGGAAATAGAAAATATTATAAAACAACCAAATAATGAACGAGGATTAGTACATCCTGGAAGATGTTATTTTTGCTCTACTAAAAAAAATAGAAAAACAGGAAAACAATGTTCCAATTGTATCGCATTCATTTGTAATGAACATACAGTTTACTTCTGTCACGAGTGTTGTAATAATGCGAGCGAATCTAGATAATCAAGCGACGAATAATTATTACTTTTTTATTTCAACAGTTAATTTTATTCATTTATTTTAAATTTTATATTATATGGTTACTTAATATTTTATTTAATTTATCTATTTCATATTTTAGTTATTTCGTTACCAGTAATTTACTTTATAATTTATTATAATTTACTTTGGTTACCAGGTGACCATTTATGTTATAATAAAAAATTGTTATTGTTTATGTAAAACAATTCTGAAACAATTAAAATACAATATTACACATTATTTATACTATACTAGTCATTTTATTCAATTATTTCTCTTATATTAGCATCCGTCGAAATGACCGACGCGCCTACTAACGTAAGTGCTGGTGGCGCGCGTACTCCCGGGTTAACCTTAGGATAGCTGGAGTTTGGTCTATTTTGACACAGAGCTCTAAATGTTCCATCTAAATTCTAATTTCTAACTGCCAGTTATAAACTATTAGGTGTTCATATTAACACGAATGAGAGGATTAACGTTAGTCTCAAAGAAATTCAAAAATACTTTTTGATATTGTACACTACGATTTGGATTTTCTTTAGAAGTTAGAACAATTAGTTCTATTGGTAATAATAAGTGGTCGGAATTGCAGAGAAAATACTAAAAGTTGAAGTTTACATTCTCTTCTGTGTAAAATATACATATTCTGAAAATTTCATTAAAATCGATTGATGCGATAGCTAGAGTTCGAAAATCCCGAAAAACTGCAATCTTACACTATTTTTAAACCTTTGTAGCATCTTTGCAACGTTGGCTGATTTTTATGAAATTTTCAGAATATGTATAACTGATACAGTTCTACAAAACGTCTTTATTTAATGGTTCGGAAAGAAGGACTCTACAACCGTTTAGATCATTGCTTTGCAGTTTTCCCAAGAGTCACCACCGACATAGCGGATAGTTCTTCTACTATCCTTATATAGAATAAGGCTCCTTAGAATGTCGGGTCAATTTCGAACTCGTCAATATATTCCTTTAACTATTCTCAATAATGATCTAACACTAATTGATTTAATTTCTCAAGAAAATTCAAGACGTAGGTTCAATATTAAAAAAGTGATCGTCTTTTTAAGAATGTTCAAGTATCAATTGGGGTCTCTGTATCTAACAATAAGAGGATTTGAGTGCATCTAGTTATGATTACTATAAAATAATTAAAAACATCCTTAGTTCAAAGATTAACAAATTGTAAAACTTTAAGTATTAATGTTAGGCCGTGAACAATAAAGGAACTTGAATGTTTTTAAGGAATGCTTATATATTCACACCTCATTAGGTACAAAAGAAAAATAAACTGATAGTTTTAATATTAAACAAAACTTAACCATCTCATCACATATATTTTCTATGTGTGTGTGAATACATTAATCTCTATTAACCATCCTTTACCATACTCGGTACAACTTCTTACCGTTCTGCTGCATCGAGCCCGCGCTTAACGCTAAACACATGCACGCCATCCATCGGTCATACATATATATATATATATATATATATATATATATATATATATATATATATATATATATATTCAACATTAAGTATGTCTAAATACGTCCAATTTAGCATCTTCTTGTTTATGAAATTGTTGTATACCCGATAACTCATGTAAACACCAACGCATTACGATTACCAAGTCGTAGACACGTCATCCAAAACATCTGATTCACTAGGACCAAACAACCCTTAGACCTTTTTTCTTCCACGTTATTCTTTCCACTGCACACCTTTACCCACTCTCTTCCTCATTTTCCTCTCCAAAAACAATTATACAGGGTGTCCCAAAAATGTCTGATTTCCTTTAAAGGGGAGGTTCCTGAGGCCATTTGAAGCGACATTTTCCTTTGCAAAAATGGCCGTTTCTGCTTTGTTAAGGAGTTATTAACGAAAAACACGGACCAATCAGGGCGCGACCTAGAGGCGTATTGGCAGAGACGGCCGCGCGCGACAGAAGTCGAGCGATGGTGATACACCGCGGTCGAAAGCAAGGAACAAACAAGAGAAGAAAATTTTAAAGCGCTTGCCTTTTAAAAAATAGGTCCGTAAACAGGAGACTTGAAGCTGTCATCATGTTTCTTTTCGAATTTTTAAAACAGTCCCGGCTATAGGAAAATTGGATTTGTTTAAAACATTTGCAAAATAAATGGTGAAAAAACCATTTCTTCCGAATCGAAGTATTTTCAATAGATACTCTTACGTGTTCACTACAAGCTCCTCAAAACTCATTTTCCTCGGTACGTTAGTTCTAGTGTTATAATTTAATGAAAAAAAATTCTTTACACGTCTGTAAAACCAACATTTTTTCAGATTTCGAAAAATCCTTCGAGATTCGTTCATAGGCTACTAAAGACCACAACATATTCAAATTTGAACTATCCGACATAGGACTCGAAAAATTTTCTTCTCTTGTTTGTTCCTTGCTTTCGACCGCGGTGTATCACCATCGCTCGACTTCTGTCGCGCGCGGCCGTCTCTGCCAATACGCCTCTAGGTCGCGCTCTGATTGGTCCGTGTTTTTCGTTAATAACTCCTTAACAAAGCAGAAACGGCCATTTTTGCAAAGGAAAATGTCGCTTCAAATGGCCTCAGGAACCTCCCCTTTAAAGGAAATCAGACATTTTTGGGACACCCTGCATAGTATATAGCAGTTCGCAGACAGTGCAGAGCTTCTTCCCTTGCGTACTCAAGACCAGAAGGTTACGTTGTTGTACCTTACTTCGCCATCGTGTACGTCACTTAAATAAAAACTCATCTCGATTTTTATAAAGTGTTGCACTCGATTTTGAAACCCGGAATCCAACAAAATGTTTTGTGTCGGATGAAATTCCTCTTTTTTTGAGTCAAAACAGCTTCAAGTGCAAAGGATTGATAGGTTACGCGAGTGTCGAGGAATGTGAATAGTCGAGTGTCGCATGCACAGTGTCGAGGAATTTTTTTAACAAGATCGATCATTGAGATGTGAATTTCATGGAGGTGGCAGTGTCAAACACCTTGATCTATCTGAGAAAATTGCACCTCCATTTCGTGATGCAAGTTTATTATCAGGTGTCAGTGATCACGAACCTATTACTTTGTATTTATTTTGAACAAAATTGACATCCAGCTCTGTTACCGCTTTTTGAAGCACACTGACACAAGTCGGTATCCTAGAATATTCAGTTTTTTCCATGTTCTGCCACTCTAATGCTTATATCGTGAAATAAAATATACAGAAAATTATTTAACTAAAAGTTGGTGCTATTATATAATGAGTAATTAAGGTGTGATACAAAGTTTATCTTGTGGATTATTTGTTCCTACGCTGAATGAATGGATTAGTGAATGGACATCAAAGAAAAGTTCAAGTCGTCGAGTTAGATTTCATTACGCTTTCCTTGATCCCCTATCATTGTTTCCGAAACTGTTTTACTGTTGAGTTACGTGACAAATAGACTGTAGATCTATATGCAATATAAAAGATTCGCGCATTAATCGAACGAACCAGGAGTGAAATACAAATTTATTTTGACTTTTAATAATTATAATAAATCGAACATAATGTCATGATATCCGTTTTGTTCAATGTTTCTATTGTTTTATATTTCATTTACCCATTTTTGCTATAAATGCATAAAATTCATAACCTAATGATGAACATTGAGTGCAGCGATTTCTGGAACAGCGTGATAAATCCTTTATCTCAGTTTTAATGAGCGTTAAAAAGAAACTCGAGATGGAAGGTATGAACTTGCTATTTCATTCTTATTAGGGCATGCCTTCCCAATGTCAGATCACATAATACAGGAACAATTTACTAATTATATTGCAAGAAAAGAGCGAACGAACATACGATGTATACAAAAAGTATTTGTACATTTTTCTGATTCTCGAAAAGTTGTCGATATTTGCACGACGATAATTTCGTTACAAAACCAGTATAATAATAATTTGGATTCATTTTAAAGTACGAAGCCTATATTTTCGCAGACCATCATTCACTTTTTTTTTGTTTTCTCGTATACCTTAGGCATTGCAGAGTTGGTTGTTGGCTTTGGTCTGTAGATATCAAAAATGCGATAAATTGAATCACCTGTTTAAGTATCAAAAAATGTTTATCCTGGATGAACGTGTTACATATTTGAAGATCGAGACGTCCCCTTTACAACGACTGCTTAAAACTTGATCTACTATTTTGTTTTAGCTGGTTTATAGAACAAAAATGAGGAACATGTTTGGTCGTGTAAGCCCTTCATGGTGTACCTTGTCTTATTGCAAAGATGGCAGTACATCTGTCATGCAAAGCTGAATAAATCGACTAGAAAAATAGTAGATCAAGTTCTAACCATTCCTTGTAAAAGGAAAGCTTCAATTTTTAAATCCGCAATACTTTCAGTTACAAGAAAAATGTTTCAATGTTTCTACAGACGTTTCAATTTGCAACATTCTTGACTAAAAAAAGAGTCTTCAATTTCTCAGTTGCCAGTTCGAATATTATTTTAATACCTGAAACTTGGTTTTGTAGTGTTTTTAAAATAAAGAATTGACTACATACGTTAAATAAAGGTTCTTTTATCTAGATACGTGCACATATATGTTAATTACAACATTTATGATAAAATTTATAATAAATAACACGTAATCAAATATCAATGTTAACACAATTATATTACAAATGTAATTATTATATAATAATAAAGTATAGCGTAATTGCCACATAAGTGAAAGGACAGTGATAGAGTAACTTTTTTACAAATGGACCAACCACTACAGTTTTTCTGCAAAACTAGAAGAATTAAGTTAGTAGAAGATGTGTAATAAAAAATTTCATTTGGTTGGAATTGCAGAAAAATATAGTAAAAGTTGATTTTTACAACTTTTTTATTTGGACTTGTATTAAAAATTAAAAAGGTGTTTTATAGATTCAAATTAATTATGTACATGCTAAAAATTCCATCGATATTAGTTATTTGGTTATTAGTTATGAGTTATCCACGATTAAAAGTGGAGAAAGATTTTTGACTTATAACTGCGATATTCATCACTTTTAATGGTTTATAACTGCAGTGAGAAAATAAGTCGACAATATGGAATAAATTTTTCTCATTTGACGTCGCGCTTCCGAGAAAATCGACGTTGAAAATGCAGCGAATTCTCTATAAACTTTATTTGATGTTGCAAATAATCTTAAGCATAATTTCATTAGTATCTGCATTAAGTCAAAATAATTGAGCTCAAGTTAATTATGCCAGTTTAATGCTGAACTTTCTAAATATTTTATGACTAATTCTTCGTTGAACTTCTGAGATTATGTGTACACATTATATTTTAATTTATGGCGTACCTCTATAAAAAAATGTAAGGTAGTCACTTTTATTGCTTCTTAGATCTAGTGTTAAAGTAAAGTGATTCATAATTCATTTTATGCATTTATGGCTATTTCCGACTTGTTACAATTATTAATAGGAGAACTACATTTTCTTTTAACTTCTGTTTCTTACAATCGATTCAGGAAATTTTTATTTTGCATAGAAATTTGCAATATATCAACAACATTATGTGAGTGTTATTTGAAACAGTAGAAAGATTAAAAATAGTTAAATACATTGTGGTCCGGTGTCGTATTTCGCGGCATGGGTCACGTGTGACCCAACTAGATAGTGCGACAATCGAGAATAAGCTATATACATGCGAGTGACAAAGTCGAGTATTAATATTACGTTATACATATATACATAATCGTCTAAAGTTTAAGTTGTCCGTGTATCGTTAAATATATCATTGTACCATCAACCATTTCGTAAAATTCACCAAAAACCCAACATACATCAATATATTATTTCTAACTTTCTAAAATGGTAGATTAAAAGAAATTTCTATTTGGCTCCTGTCTCCTGCAATGGATAGAAAAGGGGTTCATCTCGCATAAGATTTCGCAGTCTAATGATTAACACGTTAATTGTCGAATATCAACACCAAAAATCCACTTAATCTCAAAATAATACTTTAACACTTTGAGTGTCGTGTCTCAGAAATGGAAGGCGGAATTAATTGGTTATAGTTAATATCAAATTTGGTTATAATCTATAAAATGCAAGAATTTATGTCACACAGTGGAGGCAGAGATGGGCACAAACTGATTAGTATCACTTTGTAACTACAGATTGATGGTATCGTTAATCGAAAATACTTAGTTATTAGTAAGTACTGAAACTGATTGGTTAGTCACTATTGAAAGTGATTGATTAGTTATCACTGAAACTGATTGATTAGTCGCTATTGAAACTTATTGTTTATTTAGATTAGTCACTGATTGATTTATTAGTCTTTGATTTGTTGCTGGTTAATATGTCAATCTGTAGGTATTAATCTGTTTGCATAAAAAGATGACTAATCATCTTCCATTTGTTTACGCCAAATCGGAATGTTGACTTTGTGCTCTTCTGTTTGTGAATATAATATATAAAAATATAAAGCGATGTCGTCATATACTATGATCACTGTTACATAATGAAACAATTTCTTCGTTAAAAATTTTAATTCTGTTGAGTCGAAACGATAAAAGTAAATAATGTTTGTTTTTGTTTTCCTTTCCATATTAGTACCCTCAGACAGGGGTAACCAGTGATTCAGATATCATATTTAAAAACCATGGATCACCCGTTTCTCACAAAAAAGGAAAATGGTGATGTCTTTTATGTGAAACCAAAACAAAAGTTAAAAAAATAATACACTACAGGTTTTTGAGGACTTGTATTGTATTAGACTCACTTAGATTGATCAGTCTTTATTCGTTAGTCACTTTTTATTAGACTGATCAATATGTATTCGTTAGTCACGTTTTATTAGATCAATCAGTTTGTATTCGTTAGTCACTTTTTATTAGATTCATCAGCCTGTATTCGTTAGTCACTTTTTATTGGACTGATCAATCTGTGTTAATTAGTCTTTTCAAATGTAGGTTATTAGTCGTTAGTTTGTAATAATTTTTTTGTGTACAATTTGTCTATCTCTGAGTGGCGACCAACTACTTAAGTACACCATTTAGAAACGAATTAGTTTTTTAAAATTGGTCCAAGTGACGAGTTTTTTTTAAGATATCAGAAAGATTAGTTTACTAGATAATGTGTAAAAAACTTTTTTAAAATTGCTGTTGGCCGGAGTTGTGAAGAAAAAAAGTGAAGGTCATGATTTTTAACTTTGTTATTTGTTCCTATAACGAAAGTTTAAAACGTGGCTTTTGTAAGTCTAAGCGAGTTGTATGCATACATAGGTTTATCGAAATCAGGTGACGCAAAAAAGATCATGGGCATTGAAAGATGCAAAAATCTTTAAATTTCGAGTTTAAATTGCATTTTCTCATCGTTTTTGCCCTTTTTAAATATTTGTGGCTCGTAGCAATCCTAATCAATTACGTTGCATCTTTGTGTATCTATATAATTTACTTAGATTTACAAATAGCATAATTTAAATTGTAGTTATAGGCACAGCTATAAAAGTTAAAGAATCATGACTCTTTTTTCTTCACAACTCCCACTAATAACAATTTTAGTCCCTTGCCGCACCATTTTCTTTGCAGCTACAACGATTAGAACGTCTTTAACGTAAAATGTGTCACAAAGGAGAAAAGAAAATTTATATTTTTTGTATTTACTTTAATGCTTAAATAATGATTACAGAATGAATGATAATATTCATATTTGTTAGACTTTATTTAAAATCTTGGGTGAAATTTCTTTTAGCACCCACCTCCGTTTGGCTCCTAACTTAACCGAAATATTGCCCATGGCAAGTAGAGTCATGTGGGTTGGTCACGTGACGCGGAAATGCTCTGCGCATGCGCAACAAACTGTTTGCGTTAATGGCCCGCATCCGCCATTTTCACTTATTAACACACCCTAAACTGTTGTTTCTTGTCTTTAATAAGTTTAATCAGTTACAATGAGTGACAGTTCTGATGAATCAAATAAAAATGATCCCGAGTGGAAGCCGCAAGCAGTGGCCCAACATGTTGCGCGTGGCCAATATTACTTTATTACTTATATTACTTTATTTGGTTAGATTAGATTAGATTAGATTAGATTAGATTAGGTTAGGTTAGGTTAGGTTAGGTTAGTTTAGGCTAGGTTATGTTAGGTTAGGTTAGGTTAGGTTAGGTTAGGTTAGGTTTAGTGGGTTTGGAGTTTGCTTAATAATCCTGATTTGTACTTTTATACCTCAATTCGGTATTAAATTTGTGTTTCGCCAGAAAAAAATTTACTTGATTTCCGCGCCACAAGGAACTCTCACCAAAATCTTTATCACGTTAGTCTAGCTCGTTATAATACGGCAAGGGGTAACAAAATTTTTTCACACATTATCTGCTAAACTAATCCTTCCAATATCTCAAAAATTATTCGTTTTTAAAGGATGTACTTAAGTAGGTGGCCGCCACTGTACATCCAAACTTTTCAATACTTACTTCATTAAACAAATTACTTTGATTTTATGGAATTTTTAAGGTTACTGGATTGGCTCTCACAGTGTTAATTAATGAAACGGGAACTAGAAAGTTAAGATATGTAATAGCGTGTACTACTCTAACCCTCTCGCATTCTAGACATTCTAATAAAATGTCATGTATCGAAATATAGCACAATATAAGACCGACGTGGTAATTCACGTGTTAACGAGTTGGCAGCAACGGTATCAAAAGTGTGTAGCAGATTTTTACACAGTAAGAACCTAAAGGAAAATATGCTACGATCCTCGTGTACGCTTTTATATTGTGCTATTCAATTTCGACAGCATACGTTTTATGTGTCACTTTTTCCCCTAGTGCATAGGAATTGGAAAGCCCGGGTAAATTCGGAAAAAATGTAGTTTAGAGTTTCCAAAGGAAATATAAATTTTGAATTTGTTGGGAAAGCGTGCGATTTGTTACTCTTTCTCGATTAAAAAAAGAAAATAGAAAAACTGAGTAACGAAGTTTGGTGTGGGTGAATGGCTAAGGACGGATACGGAACACGCTCGAAACGTTACGCACGGATATATCAGAGTCTCGAAACGTTGCGAGATTACGAGGAAATCGTTGGCGGATCGTATAAATTTCGCGAACACCGGCGGTTTCGTTGTGGGATTACAAGAACGGCTAAACCTGCGCGGCACGCGTGTCGACGCGATTTCTGCAACACTGGAAATCGGGTTTTTATAGAAAAACCGAATATCGAAAAAACTGATATTCGAAGATTAATATCTCAAAAAATTGGTCAAACCGCTTTTCGGATGTAGACAAAAAGCAATAAACTATTTTTTAGTTTTTTAATTTGTTTATTCGATTAGTCTATAAGTTCCCGCGGTTTCTTATTTTGCGTTAGATATACAGTGGATCCAGAAAGTATTTAAACAACTACATTTCTGATTATCGAAAAATTGTCGATATTTAAATTATGATGTTTTTGTAAAAACAAATAGTACTACTATGAGCCTGAATTCATTTTAAAGCTTGAAGCTTCTACTTTCGCAACGCAGTGTTCATTTTCCTTTAACAATAAGATATTTTTACATGAGGTGACTGGTGGGAAGCTAAAGGTCCGTTTTTCCTAAAAAATATTGAAAATTCAAACATCTGCAAAAACTTTAAAAATTTTTGTTCATAAATGAAACTTTCATAAACCGAACATTGGTCTTTTCTATTTACAACGACTCCTCAAAAATTGATGTACGATTTTTCTTCGCTATTTCAGGGATCAAATTCGGTCATATAAAGCTTCCATGGTACAGCTTGTACTATTATAAAGTTGACAGTACACCGCTCATTCAAGTCTCAATAAAACGAATGAAAAAGTCCGTATATCAATTTTTAAAGCGTCGTTGTTCAATTTTTAAATAGTCACGAAAAAAATTGTTCAGTCTTCAGTTTCCCTCTCGCTATATCCTAAAAAAAGTCTTAGAATAAAGTGAACGATGGATCATGTATGAGAGTAGAGGCATTTGACATGCACATGTGTTTAAATTTATTGTCGTACGACTATTTTTTTTACAAAACTATCAGTTTAAATGTAGGACATTTTTCGAGAATCGTGCATTTAGTGTTCAGATACTTCTTGGATCCACTGTATGTAGACTCTTAACATTAGAACCACCAGTCGAGTCAAAAGTGTTTACTTCTGATATTTTCTTTCACGATTATAGAGATTATAAAGATGTTTTCATAGGAACTTTTTGAATAAACTTCTTTATTCAAGCACACATTACAACGAAACCGTATATGTAAAATCTGAATATGCACAATCTTGTCGTTATTATTAGGTTCTCGCATACGAAATGTCCGGTTTTTAACAATAACGTTAAACAAATATAATTGGTTTCTAAATGAAACTTATTGATCAAAGTAAACACCATGGTGATAATCATATTCTGTCACAAATTTCCAGTTTTCGCCGAAGATTTTAGTGAAGCAGTTTAATTTTATGGTGGTCCACGTTTTTCATTTATGCAAATGTCATCTCTATTTTCAGTTTTTTGTTGTAGACCAACCAAATAAACACAATCGTATTACTTACATACGTGAAAATCCGTGCACAATAAAGATTATAAATGTTTATTCGATTTAGTATTTTTCCATAGGAAATATGATTTAAAAAAATGAAATGACTAACTTAGTTGTTATCGGTCATTCTGTATCTCCTAGCATAGGAAAGATTAATAGAACAAATGGAATTTTATGTTATTTATTTTATATTAAGCCACCATTAATTTATCTGTGCTACTGCCTATATACAGGGTGTCCCAGAAATGTTCGAATTGCTTAAAAGGGGTGGTTCCTGGGGTTATTGTAATACAGTGATGGGCAATTTGCCCAATTGAGGCAAAACCATCCACACCGTAGCGCCCTCTGTCCCCTTCCATCAAGCGCGGTACAATGGGGCAACGAAGACACGAGACATCAGCGTACGCAACGAATGTGCGCGCTGCATGAAAGAGAGGTTGGTGGGAGAAGCACGCGTTTGAGGGGCTCCACCCGTGCCCGCCACTGTTGTAAGAAGTGTTTTCCTTTTCGAAAATATCATACACGGCTTTGTTTTCGAGTTATTAACGAAAAACAATGGCCAACCAGAACGCAGTTACAGCTGACGGATTCCGGGCCAGCGCAGCAGCCGATTCTATTAAGGGGTAGCGTTGTTGTCGCGCTTTATTTATTTAAATAAAGCTTGCATATTCAACCGTAAACGTACTTGCTGTTTCGAATTTGTAGGAACATGGGTATAGAATAAACCACACTCTTTTGAATACGAAATAGAATTTATTCTAACTGAACGTTTGAAGACAAGTTATGAGGAACGTCTTTACTGTTCGACAAAATATTCTAGAGTGAGGACCGCTCTGGAAAGAAAAGTAAAAGATTAACTGAGAGTCGAGGGTCCCATAAACGCGGGCAGTATAGATACAGTGTATCATTTATTTGTATAGGCGGTCGAAATTCAAGCGATCGAATGTGCTACGAAATATCGGCAGATTATTTTTGTCAATTTGTTTCTTAAATAAATTCCGACAGAATTCTTTTATACGGCAATACCGAATTATTTTTATTAATACAGAACAATAATTGCACGCATGCTTGCTCGATTGTATTACTCACGATTCGAGCACAGCGCGACAACAACGCTACCGTTCAGTAAAATCAGCCATAGCGCCACGCCGAGCCGGAATCCGTCAACTGTAGCTGTGCTCTGGTTGGCTCGTGTCTTTCGTTAATAACTCGAAAACGAAGCTGCGTATGACATTTTCGCAAGGTATAAAGCTTCTTAGAGTAATCTTGGTAATCACCCCTTACAAGGAACTCGAACATTTTTGGGTCACTCTGCATATAAGTACATTTTTCACGATTTTCGACTTATAACTGCTATTTTTCCTACTTTTAGTCGTTTATAATTCGTAAAACAATTAACCAATATCGATGAAATTTTCAGCATGTACATAATTTATTTGCGTTTATAAAACACATTTTTAAAATTTTCAATACAGGCGTAGATAAAAAAATTCCAAAAATCAACTTCTACTGTTTTTATCACGATTCCGACCAAATGAAATTTTTTCAAAAATATGTTATTATACATCTCGTCTAATAAACTAATTCTTCTAACTTCTCAAATGCACTGAAATCATTTGGTCCAATAGAAAAAATAGTTATGCTGCTGGAAATGGTGTTGATAAACTTTCGATCTTCATTGTATATGTTAATATTTTATAGTTTTAAAACATGAATGTTTTAAGTAAATATATTATTACTATCGAGTAAATTTATTCAGTCGTATTAATTGAATTGAATACAAATGGGCTTGGAATCTCCGTCTTTCAAAGATAGAGACAACAGCGAATAGGTGCTAGCAGGTAATTGATTTTCATTTCGTTAGCTACTGGATATTGAGAAGGAAGTTGGCGGAGCGCATTGCAGGAATTGGCAAGTTTTTGGAACTCGTGGTAATTAAACATGCTATATAGAGCGATAACAATGTTCCCGGGACTGAGGAGCAATGCGAATGGAATAAAACTTCTCATTGTAAAAATTGCTCCATGTAAAATCGTTCCGCAAGTGAAATGATTGAACAGCTCATGGGAACAAATTCCTCTGCAACTGCTCGCAGTTCTCGCGTTACTCTTGCTTCAACGATCGGTACCACTTTTAAATAGTTATTCTTCCATCATGATTTTATTGTTTATTGAAAAAGGTCATATACAACGAAAATATTTTGGATCAGTAGTAATGTCCAAATCCTGGGGTCCAATTAACTCACGAACTCTGTTCACTTAAATACAGGGTGTTTCGCTTTAAACAAGCCACGAAAATACGAAAAATGTATGTGACGTAATCTAAATGGTTTCAAAAGACGAATCAGATGGAAGAATCATTTTCTATAAATTGTCATTTTTTAATGGTTTTTCAAGGTCACTCGTGTTTCTTTACATATATACACACATTTTTTGTTGTTGTATGTTATAGCTTACATTAATGTGCATTATTCATCCATGTTTAATAGCACGACATTGAAGTGACCGTGGACTCTAAAATTTTGCTAATTAATGCAGAACTTATTTTCTGTGACATATCAGGTTTCAATGACAACAGAAATTCGACCATAAACTTGAACTTGTAAATAATTATATTTATTATTGCAATAAATGTTCGAAATGATTCCTTCTGTCGTGATACATTTATTGAGGCGAAAAACGACAGATTGCACAGCTCTTTCGATGATTTCAGATTTCATATCAGCACATGTAGAAATTATTCGTTCTTTCATATTTTCTGGCGTCGTGGGCTGCTCTTCATAAACCGTGCATTTTAATGTTCCCCACAAGAAAAAATCAAATGTAGTGAGATCGGTTGAACAAGCCGGCCATGATGCGGGTCCATTGCGTCTAATCCAACGATTTGGGAATTTTTCGTTGAGGTACGTGTTGCAGTACAGGAAAAATGTGTTGGGCACCCATTTGGTTTGAAACCATTTAGATTACGTCACAAACATTTTTTGTATTTTCAGAGATAGAGGAGATATTTAGGTGGTCTGTTTTAAGCGAACCACCCTGTATCTTGGTTATTTCAAACAATACTATTCTACTAATTGCTAATTCTAACAATAATAATCACTATTGTATGCTCTAAAAAACTACATACTGTGGTATTAATGGTAATTCTTGCAAGTAGAGACGTGGAAAAGATATAGTGGTCACCATTGTTTTTTAAATGGTGTGTCCAATTTTTTATGGCGGCTACCTCCTACGCTCGTCACTAGATGGACAAACAGACAAGACAACGCCTTTCCCGCTAGTACCTGATCCGTTGCCGATTCCTATATATACCGTCCTAAGCTGTCCTTGCGATATCCCTGTGTCTAAGAGTCTAAGGCAAGTTCCGCTGGATAGCCTTACTGTCGAATCCTCCAGCAGGCTCAGGACGAAACGCTCCCTTTCCTTTTCTTTCTCTCACACATTTTGAATAGCCGCGGAAGGCGTATTCCGAGTATAAAAGTACTAAAGTGCATTTGTCCTAAAACTTACCGTTGCTGAGATATTTGACTTTTTTTATTTAATTTCATAACATTTACTATTCACTGATTGTATACATTTGATGTAGTGAGCATATCCTCGAATACGTCCAATAATGAAAGTAATAGAATGATGAAAGTCAAATATCTCAGCAACATAATTTTTGGAACAAATGTTCCTTCGTACTTTTATACTCGGAATACGTCAATCTATCGAAATCGAGCATAGAACATTAGACATTCCATTTAGAATAAAACAACTGTGACCGCTACATCCTCTCTACGCCTCCACTTGCAAGAATGCCATTTATACCATATTATTTAAACCCTACATCTTCTCTACGTAACATTTTCTCGTATTATTTGAAATAACCAAGCCATTTAAGTAGACAGGGTTCGTGAGACACACTGTATATGGGGTAAGGTTGCTCAAGTCGTACCGCATAAGAAAAAGTAGGTATAAATTGTAGGACTTATCAAGGAAATAGAAATTTTATGTGCCACTAAAAACATGTGTGAACATTGTTGATATTTATTACGATAATATTCCAAACGGTCAACTCTCTTAGATATAATTAACAAAGTTATAAAAACGAATTCAGTACGACTAAGAAAACCAGTGTTCTGAGTGGTACCACCTATATCTGAAGTCGTACCCAAGTATAAAATTAAACAAACATAACAGAACTATCTGTTTCTTAAATAACTTATTTAAATTATCAGTTAGTCCAAACATCGCAGACATATTTCTTTATCTTTTTGTTAACACCAGCACATAAATGAATCATATTTTCATCGAGCACTTCTGCAAAAATGTTCCACAAACTAATCGTTTTTAGTTGTTTGGACTTTTTTTCTTTTTAACTTCTATTGTTTGTATCTTTCTTTTAACGGCTCCTTTATTTTTATAGGTAATAACAAAGAGTAAACTCTTAAGACACGGCACGATTTAGATTTCGAACGAACATAACGAAACACTGAATAAAGCTAATATGATTTTGCTTGAAGTAAACAACTCCTTAAATGATATTGAATGACTTTAAAATAAGGAGCATGATTTTATCAATAATTGACTTGCTAGTTAAAATACTAAACATGTTCAGAAAATTATAAGACAATGATGAAAAAAAACTTACTTTTTGCCGTAGGCGTGCAGTTGCCACGATATTACGTCCAACATGTAATAATATTTAGAAGGTACGAGTTATGCAGTGGTACGACTTGAGCAACCTTCACTATGGATGTTCTTTCAAAATCACTCAACACTACTTGAAACATTTTTACTTAGCCTCGCCACGAATAATGACAGTCGTGGAAATCGTAGTAATATCTGTTGAATCACCCAGTATATTATGTACTCTGTTTCCTTTATAATAAATATATATTCTATCAAAATATTACTTTTATTGCGAGCTAGTCTTGTTATTGTAGCATAAATACATAATTCTGCTAGGAGTTCTGGATATTTGTGAATGGGAGGTATGTCGATCAGGATCGGAAGGGTTGAATAAATAAAAGGAAGAAAAATAATGCACTGTGGACCGTTTCTATAAAACAGGCAAAATTGATTTAAAAAATTCATTAAATAGGTTCAAACTAGGTCTTTTCGTAAATTAATACTTGATTGAGGTAGACTGAAAACGATACAGACTTGTATCAGATCTAATTTGTGAAATAAATAATTGTCAAGTTCAAGTCTCCTGAAGTAATGTATCAGTCAGTTTTCTTCGCGACTCGAGTGTTAATGCCACGTTCTGTTTCTATGCGAATGTTTTCTTACTAATTAAGAATAAATTTTTACAGTAAAAAACTACTAAGCAACTTTTGTATTTTTATTAGGTAGTTGCATATGAAATGTCTGATTTTGAACAGTAACCTTAAACAAATGCAACTTTATTCGAACATATTTATTGATAAAAGGATGCACCAGTGTAATCAACGTATTCTGTCATTAAATTGTTAGTAGAAATTGAATTTTTTGCTCATTCAAGTTCTTCATTTTCAGGATTGTCATCTTCATTTTGTAGTTTCTTTTACCATTCAACAATAGTACGTTGATGAATCACTACATTTTGACAAAAATTCACACAATGCTATCGTCAATCTGTTGTTTTTCCACGCATATAGTAGAATTAAAATAAAATTTATTTACACGTAAAATTAGACATCAGAATTAAAATTAAAGATAGGAATTTAACCCTTTGCACTCGGTGCTATTTGAACTCAAAAACCAGATTTTTTTCATTTCATGCGAACGAACCTGATAAAATGCCTCATACAGTACGTAAATGTTTATCTATGTATTGGATACAAACGAATTTAATAATGTAAACAATATTTTCTATAATGGTATAGCGATTTTCAGTGGCGCCTCAGAGTCGCCATTCGAGTGTTAAGGGTTAAGGACCAGCTTTGTAGCTCAAAGTCATCTGTAATAAACCTGTAGACTGTAATAGTATTTCTTTATCGAAACGCTTCATAACATTTGCATTCTAAAATTGGACATTTCATATTCAGCAATACCTCCTCTATAGTAATACCTCCTACTAAAGTCGTCATTCACTATTACACTATCACGTAATATAATATTCGATATTCCTTATATTGGACTAGCATAGGAGTGTTGTAACTTCTTTGGTATAGTTAGGTATATCAACGTTTTTCCATTATTACGTTTAAGCAACACTACTGTTGAGGCGATGCCAAAATTGAGCTGCAGCATCTTGTAGTTGTAACCGTGAGAAAATTTTTTGCTGTGTTGATCACAATTTTGAGTTGTAATTATGAAAATATTGCTAAAACACTCTTTGACAAATTATGAACATCTTGTTTATTAATTTTCATAATTTCTCAATATGTTTGTGTAAAGAATACGCTTGAATCTATTTTATGAATATTACTCTCTGTTCGGTGCGAATCTCGAGAGCGACGCGCGGATGATTCGTATCTACTTAAAGTTGTAAATTTTAAGCCCGATTGTGACGGACACGTCAACTCTGAAATCACCGATTTAGTAGCCGCCAAATTAATTTTAGATAACCGATTCAATGATTATTTCGGTTTATGAATTTGTGAGGTTTAGCGTTTCGTCCCAGGCCTGCTAGAGGATTCGTCGGTAAGGATAATCTAGCAGGCCCTGCCTTATAGGCGTGGGAGTTCGCGACGATTAACTCCATTTGAATTTTACGAATCTTGATCGATTCGATTGTACGAGATCGTTGAATGAACTTGACGTCGACTTCGGTAGACTCTTTGTCTCATTCGAATGTGTCTTCGTTCGTTTTCATTGATCTATACCAGCGAAGGTTCGACTTCGACTGTTTGATTGCGACCGACTGACTGTCGCGGTTTGGGGAGGACCCTTCGTTGTGTCGTGAAGGCGGTCCTCCTTTTCGGGGTGTCAAGATGGTGACACCCATTGCCATGCCGAAGAAGTGCACTGATTGGTTCTTGCCGAGCTCTGCATGTCCCAATCAGTGCATTCTTGATGACTCTTAAATCGGCCCTAAGCGAGCCTGTCCCAAGGAAAGCGTGGGACCGTACCCGACTCCCTCCGAGGGCGAAGCTAGGTAACCCGAGAACCGTGCTTTTCGGTCGGGAATATCCTTCGTCAGTGATAGATTTATGACGCGTAACTCTTAAGGAGGCGAAACAAATACGAAAGTTAGGCGATGGCTGGAGTGGTCACCAAATGTGCATCGAGCGCCTCATCCTTGAAAGTGGTCTCAGAGTCACGTAGACGCCATAAACAAATCTGAAGAAAAGACCCTTTGTACGGTTCCTTGCGACGGAACACTCTCCTTGTTCATAAAGTTGATTAACTAAATACTGACTAATTGCGTTCACAAACAGTTTTGTCCAGCTTTCGGGATTCTGACCTACTAGTTCGACGTAGCGGCCGAGTCCCGCGGTGGTTAGAAGATAATTGTTTTCTCATCGGGTGCATCCCCCATTAACATTACAAAGCGATTCTTGACTCCCCTTGGGACCCGTATTTTCCACGTAACGTTATCCTGTCGTCGAAATAACACCTCATTGGACGGTCCATCGATGCTTCCTGTCCGGTGATTGACACGCGGAAAATTACGTGTGACCGTCGCCGCGCGCTGCGTCACTGCTAACAAATCCAATCCAAGCAGTCGCCGCGATTATTCGGGAATTAAGCGTGCTCAGAACGTGATGTTTCCAGGTGTCGTGATCGTGTCATCATGCCGGGCTTAACGAGGGAGCAGTTAACGTCTGGGTCGTTAGGGGACGCGGAATGCGAGTGGACGCTTCTCTCACGCCGCGTTGCGAATCCTCGAAACTGCCGCGGCGATCGTTAGACCGGTACGGTCTACACTGAGAACAGTGCTTTACGGTATATGTTCGCTCTTGACACGCTCTCTATCTTCCTGATCGACAGGTAACGATGTACAAGGTGTCTCCGGCGTGGCGATTCGGACCAACTACAGTCTGCCGCAAAATTGTACACACACTTATCGAGTCTTGTGCAATCGGTATGTCAGATCTCGGGGCTAGTTCACTAATTGTTATAAATGAACTGTTGGTATTATTGGGAACTGCAAAGAAGTCCCTTGGAAAGATTTCGGGGAAGGCATGTCCCGAGTCACGCGTATTTACGGCTCTAGCGAAATATTGGCTAAGCGGCCACAGATACTGCGTAACGTGTGACGTTAAAACTGAGCGAAAGACACCCTTTGCTCCTCTTCCGTTTCAGGAGACATTTTTTTAGCTCCCTATAATACTAGGGTCTACGATTTTGGACGTGTACTTGAGGTGACTTTCTAAAATACGAACGATATTTAGGAATTTTTTTTCTTAAAATATACAAAATGTTCTTAAATTGTACATTCTTTTAGTACATAAACAAAGTTTCTTGCTGCGGTTCCTGTTGTGGTGTCATTTATAGATGATAGTCACTGCACTGTTTCCAAAATATGAGGTGAAATGAACAGTGGCCACGGTCACGTTCACAGAAGATTGTGAACCGCTTCGAAAAATTCGAAAGACGCATTTATTTGTTATTCATGCTTTTATACCTAAACTTGAACGTTTTTTAAATACGTTTTGATTAAACTCGCATGAAATATCGCCATTTTTATTTTTTTTTGTCTCACAATAGTTCACACCACAGTTATTGTTGTAAAGTTTAGGAATGTCTATCGTGTTTACATTTCAGAAGATTCTACAATGAGTTATGATGGCCACCATTTTCACCCCATATTTTGTATCCTGTGCAGTGACCGCCATCTATAAATGACGCTGTTAACGACAGCTTAATGGCAAAAAAAGCCTACGGCATTATATCATTTCTGCGTTTAATCCTTGTTTTTTCTAAGTATCCGCGCTACACAAACATATATATATATATATATATATATATATATATATATATATATATATATTTGTTGTTTCTTTCCCTGCAAATAGTGAATTTGCAGATTTATCAGTTTTTTGCGACCTGGGATGTCGTTGTTCGATTGCGTTTATTAAGGAAAATGTAAAAGAATAAATGTATAAAATCGATGTGAGGCTGTTTCGGGGATGGCGAGAGGCATTCTTATCGTTTCCGTTTAGCTATTGACGAGTGCCAACGCTCAATGGTATAGCCCAGCGTGCGCAAACAACAATAAGTGTTGTTTGTGGCCGTCAAGCCATACACGTGCTAGAGTCGACGCAGGTCAACTCTAGGCCGTTGTAGACCCCCCAGGAGATAAGCTCCTGCGACAACAGGGCCAAAGCGTGTGCGGGAAGACCAGGTCTTCCCGGGGCCGCGTAGGCTACCGGCAAAAAAACCAGCAGCGTTGGCGCTGCAAAGCAGAGGCAAGGGCCCCCGTTTTCCAAGAAGGGGCTGGCGCACAGTGGTTCCGATCCAGAAATATGGGGACATTTTGCCAAAAAATCAACTATCTCGCATAGATGTCTGTTGAATATGTTTTGCTTTCTCAATTTCCAGCAATCTCGAAAATGAAAGAAGTAATAAACTGCAATAAAAATTGTTACTGTTATCGACAGTTAAAGTTGGATGTTTTGAAGATAGCATTTTTCATGGAAGAAATTGGTTCCTTTCTTTAACATGTCCTGACGACTCTTTTCAATATTTTTCCACCACTTTTCTTAAAATGAAAAGTATATCTTTAAATTACAAATTATCACTGACAATTAAGCATTACTGTTTGTTATTTAAAACAAATTTAATGCTGACTCCATTGGGGAAAATCCTAAAAATTCTTAGTAATTCACATGGAATATCTTTTGACTCTCGAATATTCCCAGAATTTTACAAAGTGGACTATTCTCAGCATATTTTCTTTTATATAATCCTGCAAGAATCGGAATCACCTTCTTCCATTTTTACAAATTATCATTGTTTAAAGCTGCGCGCTTCGCTGTGCGTATAGGTGCTATGGGCGCATTCATCGTCGAGACTATGCTACACTAAAATTCCTTTGGCCACACGAAGCGAGGTTTTCAGGACATAGAGCGACATCATAGGCAATTCTTCAGAAGATACACACTTTCCAATGTTTATGCTATAATATATATAAACCTTCAACAATGATATTCACTGCCATTCTGCATTCAGTTGATACAAAGCCATACGAGAGTGAATCGTGCAACCGTTTGAGCGTTACATTGTAATTTGAATGCAATTATAAATAAATTCTATGCATAAAAGAGAAATGTTATCAGCAGAGAAAGCTCTTTGTACGTTTATAACAGCAGACCTGTCCAAATTTTAGTATACGTCCATTAGAAATGACGCTATACTGTACAAAACCAATCAATGGCCGTCATATGCGGCATTGTTAAAAGAAAAAAAAATTGTTATCCACCAAAGGAAGCTATAGATGTAACCGAAAAATATGCAAAAGTTGAGTTACAAAGTTTGCTAGATGACGCGGCTAAACGAATTTTAAAAAGCGTATGTGATTTAAAGATTTTAAAAATTATAGAACTAATAAAAGCCGAAAATTTTCACGCACTGTTACAAATGAAGATATATTTCATAGATTATTACTAACTTCTGATCCATATATATCTTCCTTGCGTATAAAGTCCAACAATAATAAACCTAAAACCCTGGACTCAGAGGCTGAGGAACTAATAATTAAATAAAAGCTTTTAACAGAGAAGGTAAGAATAATTAATTTAATTCTGTGTCACATAATTCTCAACTGATCACGAATTAAACTTATTGTATTTATTATTGCTTATATTTTAATTTGTGCTTTATACAGGTACCATAGACTTTGTGAATTTTAAAAACTTACCTGGAGATTCTGGAAAATACAGAAACAAGTTTACTCAACTAGCGATTCGTTAAACAAGTAGAAGAGTATTATTAACTAATTCATTAATTTGGACCTGTTTATTTAAAAAAGAAAGTGCTAAAATTTGTTATACTTGTACACATATAATAATAAAATTGCAAGAAAGGCTATTAAATAAACATAAAGTATATTACATTTTACAGTATTAAGAATGAATTCTTGTTAATATTCTTCACTCCAAATTTCACTTCGATATCTTTAATAGTTTAAAAGTTATACCAAAATGTCCCTGTATTTCTCGATCGGGACCACTGTGTGGCGGGTCGCCGTGATGCTGGAGAGGGGAGCGACCAAATTTAGCCAAATGCGCGATTATCTGGTCAGTCTTCGCCAGAACGCCACTCCCGAACGGTCGCGGCTAGCATATATCGAAAGTGGAAATAAAAGAGTTCCTCCCCTCATTGTTTTCTTCTTTCTACCACCCTCTCATTAGATCACTTTACAGACGCCATAATGGGAACCGCAACTGCAAACATTTTTTGTGTAATAAAAGAGTGTACAAACTAAGGACGAATAGTTTTTTATACAATGTATATTTTAAGAAAAAAAATTCCTAGATATTATCTGTATTTTAAACGATTTGACGAGAAAGTTCCCTTAATGCGCGTATAATTATGAATTCTATTCTCTGTGCACAAGGATGTAGAGATCCGCATATGTATTTTTGCACACGGATCCGTTCGGCAGGTTCGAGCAGTGATGCCAGAAATGTCAACTTTTACGTATACGCGCCAAAAAAAAGTAACATCTAGGTGGCTTGCCGGGATCTAGCACTGCCATAGACGAACTTGTAGATAACGGACGTTATTTTTCATTTACTTGTTTATTTATATAATTAGAAAATATATTTTTGTTATTTTGGATACAGGGAAGGTTTTTGGCAGTTTTCTTTTATCTTGCAACAAATGTTGGTATTCTTTATAGATTCTGCCAAATAAAATAAAATTTTATGTTATTTATATTATTATTTATTATTGACACCAGTGTTACGCGAGCGACCGCGTAATTTAGGCATACTTAATAAAAGACCGTTATAAAAAGGTAATTAATCTCTTTATTAAAAGAGGAAGGGAATTGCACGTCCGACCGGTACGACGTTCGTGAAGCGAATCTGTCCTTTGTCCTTGTTATATCGTCGTTTAGGCAACGACGATATAACAGGAGTACCTATTTTGCCACATTCGTAACATTATGTTATGCTGTATAATCCGAACATTTTTAAGTAAAGAAAGTATGTGAATGTTGAATGAAAAACATTATTTTTAAAACAGGGCCTTAAAGAACTCTCAAAAATTTGAAATTAGTACATTACTGATGCCACGCGCGGCTGGCATCACTGGGTTCAAGTCCGGCAACTGATGCTTTCATGTTTTTCGATCGGATTCTTCTCGACTGTTGATCTTAGAAGTGAGACGCAAGCGAGACAGCATTAAATGCACGCCCAACTGTTCGATTCTATGTAAATGCACGAATATTCGTGATATTAAAATACACAGGTATCCGTGTATATAATATTAGCATTAAGATCCGGATTCGTTTATTACACGTGAAATAGGGATCTCTACTTGGTACAATAGAAAAATGCGTGTAAAAATCGAGGTTGTCCAAGGAAATAGGTAACCAATTATAGTGATTCGTAGTGTCGATCTTCCTCTGTTTCTACGTAGACCACAAACCCCACCACGAGTTCCAAAAGCTTGAACACCTCGTGGTGGGAGTCGCTAGTATGCAACGAAAGAGGGTTCCGTACAATAAACGAGGTTGTAACTAGCGAGGTTCTACTGTATTATACTTTGTGGGCTCCAATAATCTGCATTACTTCGGGGTATAGGTTTAACTTTGAGAATCGTTTGAATTGAGTCTAGAGTCTAGGCCAGGGTTTGACTTTATTTGCTCGCGAGGACCGTTTTCCGAGGGCTACGCCTCCTCGACTCGGCCGCGCGTCTCGCTTCCCGTGGTCGCCAACGTGCCCGGACGGGCTCAGGCGCGATCATAACAGACAGATGAACGTGGCGCATAAGGGGCGACACTCGTTTCAATAGGTTTCCACATTACCATCGAGGTACTATTGTCAATGCGTTTTTTTTATCAGTGGTATCCCCTGTAGGCCTATTCCACTATGTCACACGATAATTTCGGACAATAGCTGTAGAAAATTAATTAAAAAAATAAATTCATAAGATGAATTTTAAAAATAGTTTTTAATTCTATTGTTTAAATTTTAATACGGTTCGGAACAACTTGATCTTCGTGCACGTTTAGACGTGCTTGGCAAATTGTTAAGGTCTATGGAAAGTTTGGACGTGGATATTCGCATCGATTTTGATAATCACTTATGCAATCTTCAATCGATAATAGATCAATTCGATACGCGTTTCAGCGACTTCGACTCGTTTAGAAATGATCTAATTCTCTTCGAGAATCCCCTCACTGTCAAAATTGCAGATCAAGCCCTCGAGTTTCAACGAGAACTGTGCGATCTTCAGCACGACATCCCTCTGAAAACGAGGGAAGAAAAACGAGCTGAATTCTTCAAAACGCTGGAAGAATCAAAGTACCCTATTCTTCGAAATTTTGCGACCCGAATATTCTCAATGTTTGGATCAACTTATTTGTGCGAAAGCTCATTTTCAACAATGCGCTATATTAAATCGGATCACCGTACACGTTTAAATGATTTTTCGCTTGCGTCGGCGATGCGAATATCCACGTCCAAACTTTCCATAGACCTTAACAATTTGCCAAGCACGTCTAAACGTGCACGAAGATCAAGTTGTTCCGGACCGTATTAAAATTTAAACAATAGAATTAAAAACTATTTTCAAAATTCATCGTATGAATTTATTTCTTTAATTAATTTTCTACAGCTATTGTCCGAAATGATCGTGTGACATAGTGGAATAGGCCTACAGGGGATACCACTAATAAAAAAAACGCATTGACAATAGTACCTCGATGGTAATGTGGAAACCTATTGAAACGAGTGTCGCCCCTTATGCGCCACGTTCATCTGTCTGTTATGATCGCGCCTGAGCCCGTCCGAGCACGTTGGCGACCACGGGGAGCGAGACGCGCGGCCGGGTCGAGGAGGCGTAGCCCTCGGAAAACGGTCCTCGCGAACAAATAAAGTCAAACCCTGGTCTAGGCTGTACAGTAATGTCAAGATATACAGTGAAAATGTCGGAATCATAATGCTACTTTTATCGTGTACAGGCACTATTGCTTGATTTCATGTCGATAAAACTGTTTTGTTCCTAATGATTTCTTTATGTAACTTTTACCAACACCGTCGTGACATTCTTCTGATTAAAGTGACACGAAACATGGCACAATTCAGATCCTATTTACTTGTTTAATTCACGATACAGTAGAACCTTCATTATTCGAACATGATTGTTCGGATAATAAATCAGTTACCTAGCTACAATGCTAGATTAGTTTTAAATAATTTGTATAACAGATCGTGTTGTATAGGGATCGATTTAAATTGAACTGTTTACATGTGATACAGGTATTCCCCATTGTTTCGGACAATTGTGGTTCTACTGAATCGTCAATAGAATAAGCAAATATGCTCCGTATCGTGTCTTGGTTGGTTTCATTTTAAACAGAAAAATGCCACAAATATTTTGGTAAACATTTCATAAATATGTAATAAAAAACAAAAAAGGTTCTCATTGGATTACAATTGCCTTACAGAAATCTTTCACAAGCATCGTGCATATTTCTTTCATACATACATATATCGAGACATTACTGTATTTTTACACATTAAAATTAGTGAGCGTGGTAAATGAAGAGAGCCCAACTATAATGTTTGATTAACTTGACACTTATTTTTAGAATTACTGAAACGTAAACAACGGAGGTATTAGGTCATTGGTCAACTAGACCCGGTCACCCGTACAAAATGTGTTAATCCCTTCGTTTACAATCAATTTCAAAGCTTTTTATTCTATTTTTCTGTTTATCATTCTCTACTCACTTGGAAGTAGGGGATGAATCGAAGGATTTTATTACAAATAAAAAGAAAATGGAACACGAAAACATGATGAATAGTTCTAGTTTAAAAAATTGTACAAAGTTCAGATACGTCATAATAAAGTTTAGCAAATGGCGTTTCCGAGATGTCAGTTTTAGGCAAGGGGTTGAGGTTATAGTTCAAATATTGGTTGTCTCAAAACTTAAAAAGAGACATAACACTACCATTTTAAAAACCATTTAACATCATACGTATACTTTACAGATTATATAAATTACATTGAAACACATTAACAACTGATCTATTGTAAAATATATAAGATCACTTAAGAAATGAAGATTGATTGTTTTTCAAATATTTTCTAGAAAGCCCCCTTACTTCAAATTAAAATTGTTTTAACACTTTGATTGCCAATCCAGCAATCTTCAAAATTCCATAGAATTACACATTCATTTATAAATCTGAAACGAGTATTTCTGTGACTTATACAATGGGTGACATGATAGTAAATGTATTAAATTGTCTTTCATAAAAACAATAAGCTTGCACTTTCTCAAATTGAAGACAAATTTTATTATAAGGTATGCTCGATAAAATAAAATTCAACAATTTCCTACAAAAGGCATCTTCATAATTTTCTAAATTACTTAATAATTCAAATATTTTTTAAGTTACTTAATAATATTCATATTTTTAAAATTACTTTATAATTTAAATAATTGTGGGATAAAAGCTTTGAAACCAATAAATCTGTCTGATTCGATGGGGTGGTAGTTTTAACATTGGGTACACCGTATATCGCAGAAAATTAATGATACGAGTGAACGTGTATAGTGATTTCAGGTATAGTAGTAGACTGTTTGGACATAGCTTGTTTAGGACACGGGTGCGAACGAGGAGAATCGAGTGTTTAGTCGATGTGTTCGAATGTGTGACAGGTGACGGGTTCCGATGAATCAGAATTCGTGAAGGTGGAGTTTATCGAGACGCACTATGCTTTTGTATATGCGACACGGTCGCACAGATACGCTGTTAGGTGGGGGGGATTAAATAGCCAAGAAGTGCACTTTGAGAAATGGTTTTAATAATGAGGTAGTTGAAGAAACGTTATTTACTAATTTAATGCAGAAATGCACTTTGAGGGTAAATTGAACATAACAGAAAGGTAATTTACTAATGAGGTAGTTATAAAGACTAATGCGAGGTTAATTAAATGATTAATGTAGCCTAATACAGCCTTACCCTTTAGAAGCAAATAGAATCATTAAAAGATTAACAAAACTCATCGGAATATGTCGCAAACTGTATTTAAATATTCATGTTTGTCCTATTGATACAATCTGTTGCAGTCGAAGCTAATTTGATTGCAAAATCCGTAAACTTTACCGGAACTAGAATATTTTATAAACAAAAAAAGGGAATTCGAGCCGTTTTTATTAATTGATTTTTATCAATGTATTAAATACAAATAAAATTTAAATAGATTTAAACCAGATATGATATGCCTGTGTTAACACTAATGTACTCATAAATGATTAATTTCATGTAAACTAATATAGTCGCTAATGACTCAGATATTAATGCGGCCTATATAAATAAACAATGTTAAAAAAGCTATAAATTAATGTGAAAATTGTTTCGTATCAGGGTATGGTAAGTTTTAGTGGCGCCATAGATATGCAAGAGTGTCGAAATTATGGAAAATGAAACAGTCTAGGTATAATGAGTTGTAACGCAAATTCAATACAACATCAAAATATAAATGGTATAACATCATTGCACATTCAATACAACTAATACAATTCAATGTAACAAATTAATTATAAAATCGTTGACTATGAGTAGTTTCCATTTAATTATAGTCGCCTACATTTGATACGAGTCACAGTTAAATCGTTAAAATTAGAACATACTTATATTTGCCACCGAACGAACTTATGTTACAACCTAATATACATAGTATTTAATAGGGAGAATTCCCCAAACGCCGGCTCTTAAGGTTATTCTTAAATGAATGAAAAAATATAGTACTTCATTTGTATTATTCCGTGGTATTTATAAATTAACAAATTTCGAAACCAAAATATTGTGACAAATAATCTACATTTCCGCATTGATTAACTTAAATTAACATTATGCGTTGGTTTTATGGTTTTAGGAAATCATTAAGTGTCCCCTAGCACAGGACACAATCAAAATTACTAATAATAATTTGCAACGATCTCAATTGTAGTACTCAAAACATTTTGGGATATCGTGACAAATGTTGCGTGTCCATTTTATGGAGCCTGAACATTGAACCCAATATTCTTCACTGTTTTCTAAACAAACTACGCAGATTGTCATCTGATTCGTCCGTTCCGGTTCTAGTGTTCTTGCAATCTGAAGTTTATTTTAAATAATTTTCCTCTAACCCTTGTTCTTACTATTCATGTTGTTTGAGTGAATTTTTTAATCACTGGAACCTAAATAATAAATAGTAGTACAAAAAGGAACGCTCCAGACTGAGAGTTATAATGTCCGACAATAGGGGGCAGTGATCATCAAAGAAAATTTTTCTAATTCAAATCAATACACTCTGTTCCGTCCTAAGACGAAACAGATGTTTCGATACAAGCAAACATCTGCATGGCAGACTTTAGTGCCCTTAGCCTGCCACTTTTCCAATTTCAATATCAATTAAGGTAGCGGCCCAGGCCAAGGTTTACAACACCTTACCGGGCCCAGGTTTACAACACCTTACCGCCCCCATCGAGTGAGGGTACCAAGCGTCCATCTCGGACTTTCCCCCACACCCAAGGGGGTGAGACTGCTCGGGGAGGCGCGCACAAGGTTACCCTCTCTTTCGCAAAGGTGGGCGTCGCAAATTATTCTAATAACCAATGAAAGATAAAATATAAGACAGAGATTCTTCCATCCCACCCACAGCGAGGCTAGCTGCGAAGAGACACAAGCGACGAAAGTCATTCTGCTCAAGTTCACCATTTAGTACACAACATTTTAAACAAGTTCAAAGAGTCAACCTCCGAGCGACCAACCGTTAGTAGTTCAGTTTCCATAAATACAAGTGTTATTTACATATCCTTCGGTGATAACGTCAGTACCGAAAGTACAAGTAGATGCGCACAAGAGTATCGCTTGCACACGCTGCAGTGCTCAATTCAATTGAGAAAGTGCACGACTAAACACACTCAATGCGGAAAATGTGATGGTAAACACATTATTTATCGAGGCTAAATAACAGTCTTATATATGATGAACGTGAACAAAAAATTCAATTTCCACCATAATCTAGAAACTCGAAATTTGTTGATGGAATATGTTGATTACAATGGTGTTAACCTTGATTAATAAGTTTTATTTAGAAATAAGCGGTGTTGGTTTAATACTACTGTTAAAAATCGAACATTTCATATACAATAACCTAATAAATGGCTTTATAGCGTGAAGGAAAGATGGCTGAAAATCTGTTTCTATTAACTAGTAAAACCAAATTACTCTCCGTTTTTTAGGAAATTGCATTTCATTATAGCCGCTACGATTGCAGTGTGTTATTGAAGCCCATGGGGAATCCACACACTGATAGAATAGCAACGAAATATGTGGAGAGGCAGTAAATCCTGCGGGACCATAAACAGACGTTCCTTCCGCGGGTGCACGGCAGCTCCTTTCATGCATAACCGTTTCGAACGCTTTACAAAATTTTTAGAACCGGTCAACGAGGAAACTTAATTTAAAAGGAGGTTACTTTGCAGAGAATTGACGAAGTTGTATTTATACTAGTTGTAACAATCTTTATTTACCAACTTCATTCCATACATTCTTAAGTATATTAACATACTTTTTGAATAAAGTATATTTTTTTAACTAAATTGAACTATAGTAGGCCCATGAACACTTCCATGACGTTGTGTTTTGTGTACAGTGTACATACAGTATATATAAATAAGTCATTTACGTAAAGTGAACGCGGATTATCGTGCAAAATAGATGGTCGTTTATTTTCCTACGAATTGTGATATTTTTGCCTTTTATAAAAATTGTAGTATCGTGAACAATAAGATTGCTTACAAATTTACTCAAACGATTTTAAAACTTTTTCTAAGAACTAGAAAAATTTTAGGCATACTAGATACTATAATTTAGTAGATATTTTGTAATTTTAATAATTTAAGTATTAATCCTTGTGCAGAGGACCGTTCTTACAGCTACATATATAATTGATGATGTTTATGACTATTCACTATTTCATTTATCAATTTTTGAAGGTATTTCTTGTACACACGTTAGTCTTCTGTTTTATAATGTAACAGTTGTCCATGTAATCGAATCGCCAGAAAATGGGGAATTTAATGTCGATTTTGATATTCTGGTTCAAGTAGACGAAGGTTTCGCTGTCGGTGGGTTAAATCCTAATCATATGACAGAGTAAATGTGTCGTGTTGAAAACAAAACCAAATCTTCACTTTTCTAGGATACAAAGTTAATAAATTACGAATTACCTTAATTGCTGTTATCTCCAGTAATAATATGAATCAAAATAACTGTGAAGTTAACAGTATTAAGGAACGGCAGTCTTAATGCTTTGTGTATAAAATAAAAAATTGCAGTGAATTAACAGGCAAAAACATGCTGCTATAAACGAAAGTTCACTTGCAACCACTATCTTTATATGCGCCGATTCATGAAAGTACTCTTGAAGTTTCTCTTATGAAGTTTAATGTATCCTGAATTCCTAAAGGTATAATCCATCCTAACTCTGAATGCTTTGCGCACTAAGCGCAAATATAATGTTATTATAAGAGGCAGAACAGAGACAAAACAATTCTTATAACATTAAGAATTTAATTAAATGAATGTACCATAACAGGGAACAAATAGTCCGCATATGCACTAAGCGAGTTTAACAACTGGGTCAAGCTTGAAGTCTATTGCTATTGAACGCAGAAAGCTGTAGAGGAAAGTTTTGCATTTTTTAAAACAGCTTTATCGTTGTATAGTGAATTTTTAAACAAAACTGCACCGGTACGGTAGCAAAGAGCAACAATACTGATTTTTTTTTTAAACGGAATTCAACAATTGTGTTACATGAATTGTTTCTGCGTGCTATTCTGATTAAACAAACATTTCAATGAAATCATGGGAAGGTCCATACTTGCGGAAATAATTAAAGTTTTCTTTGACGTCAATAACGAACGTGGCACCATTACATCTGAATATTGTTTCACGCGTTGTTTTGTGTTATCCATTACATCGCCCTCTTATTGAACACGCACATTTAAATAGTACCTTTTAATTTGTTATATTTATTTTAACTTATTATTAGAAAACTACATAAGAATATGTAGCGAATCAGTCTTCCTAAGTTAGTATTAAATATCTGCAGGGATTTTTTACTTTTAAACCACATATTTTTGCATTCATTTCACATAATCTTCTTATAACTGTCATTCTTTAATTCTTGTTTTTCCAATCGTTATTTATATGTTACTACTTTTATTCATTACGCCAATCTTCGTCTCAATTTATGTGGTATTAAAAATAATTGTTAATTCTCTACAAACTTCATTTCATGTGGCAAGTGATCTTGAGCATTATTTCATTAATATATTCATTACTAGATTGTGGATTTTATTTATTTATGATAAAAATGTATTGGGTGTACGTTTAAATAGTTCAACGATTAAAAGAATTTAAGAATATCAATAAATTGTTTACAACTTTATAAAATTACTAAAAAGTAACATAAATTTCTATTTGTTTCTTGTGTCGTACAGTCAATATAAACAAATTTTATTTTACATAAAAATCCGTAATCCATTCACTACATTCTAAAATAATCGAGCTGAAGTTAATTATGCCAGTGTGTTGGTGAACTTTTTAATTGTTTTCTGACTAATACTTCTTTGTATTTCCTGTGGTTGTATGCAAACATTCTGTCTTAGTTTATGGCGTATATTTTCAATTTTTTTGTATGATTAATATCCCTGGTATTGTTTAAGCGTGATTCAGAAAGGTGTTCAATGTATATTTAAGACCATCATCACATTGACATTAAAATTGTCGGATAAAAGCGCTTCATATACATACTAGGGATGGGCGATTTTTGCAAAAATATCGATTCTTGAATCGATTCTGAATCGCAGCGTCAAAAATCGATTAAAGAAAAATCTATCATAATACGATTTATATCTACAATACATTCTGCATCTAAGTCGGATCTAAAATGCAATTCTTTCATTCTTTTGGCACTTTAGAACCGATTTACAAAATCAAGTTGTTCAATAAAAAAGTAACTCTATATTATGTGTATAACTTTTGTAGCAGTATCGAGAGACTGTATAGATATGAACTTTTAAATTAGATTGATATATTGGGTGTGAAGGAAAGTCATCCATGTTTTTTCTCAATAGATGACGTTGAACTCAGTATCACGTGATGTACTAATCGCATCGGGGCATGCTTATACTTTTTGGAGAGGTTTGTTTACGTAGATAAAATTTCTTTTTGATAGTTTTGTGTTTGGTTGATTCAGTCGAGTGTTACGGCGCGTCAAAGATGGAAGTGAACAAGGAGAAAATTCGTTATATTTTACAATTTTGCTTCGATAAAGGCGAAAAAGCAGCGCAGGCGACCAAAATTGTGAATGAAGTTTATGGGCCCGATACTGTAACAGAAAATAATGCGCAATTTTGGTTTCGTCGATTCCGTTCCGGAAATTTTGATGTGAAAGACGCTGGACGTTCTGGAAGCCCCGTCACCAGAAACGTCGATGAAATCATCGAAAAAGTGAATGAAGACCGGCATATTAGCATCGTAGAGATTGCCAAGGAGCTAAAAATCTCTCATACAAGTGTTTTGGGCCATTTGCGTAAGGCTGGGTCAGGGATTGAAACTGTTATGATATCGGTTCCGGTTCTAGAAACACTTATGAAGAACCGAAATGATGTTATAACTGTTACGAGAATATCGGTTCTGGCTTATATCGGTTACGGTTCTCGAGAACAGATATTATTTCGGTTCTGTAACAGTTATTTTTCGGTTCTGGATATCGGTTCTGGGTTTCGGTTCCAGTTTCGGTTCTGTCTTCTGTCATTCTGTATTCTATTCTGTATTGTGTTCGGCCTTCTATATTTATTAGTTAAGTAGTTATTTATTGTTATTTATAATTTAAAAAATTTTTAAATAAATAAATTTTTACAATTTTTTTTCAATATTCATTATTTGAATTGTCATTTCAACAATTTATTGTTAAAATAATTGTTTAAATAAGTAAATTTTCATAATTTCTTTCTATACTTATTATTTGAAGTATTTTAATAATTTGTTGTTAAACTAATATATTTATTATTTGAATTATTATTTCGATAATTTAATGTTAAAACAATTGTTTAAAAAATTAAATTTTCGTAATTTGTTTCTATATTCATTGTTTGAATTGTTATTTGGATAGTTTATTGTTAAATTAATTGTTTAAAAAATTAAATTTTCATAATTTTTTTCCATGTTTATCATTTGAATTATTATGTCAATAATAATGTAATGTTAATATAATTGTTGAAATAAATAAATTTGTATATTCTATAAATTTGCGTTTCTATATTTATTATATAAATACGTGTACATTGTTTAAACAATTATTTAAATGAATACATTTTTGTTATTCTTATATTTCACACCAGCGCGATCGGACCGTCGCGGCAATGTTTGAAAATATATCAAAACTGAAGGCGAATAGCGGTATACATTTAATAATATTTGTAGAGAATAGTTACCGAATATTTATTGTATATTCGATAATTATCCATGATTCGCAATTGTTATTACGGAATATTGGGAAAAGGAAATTAAAAAACTATATTGTAATGGTGTGTGCGTATTAATTTTTCATTTATTTAAGTTAAGTCGTATACACAATATGTCATCAATAATATCTGATTTCATGTTTGTTCTGTAGTTATTTAAAATGAATTTCAGTCCTGAAAACAATCGTTCCACGTTAACTTGTGTGGCTGGGACTCCCAAAATTACTTTGCACAATTCATATAACTGTGGTGCTATATTTTTTTTGTTCTGCCAATAGGACAAGACATTTAATGAGTTGGTTACCCGTGGTTCTTTCAAATACTCCTCCATTTCGGTATCAATATTTTTTGTGTGAAATATAAGAATTACGAAAATTTATTCATTTAAATAATTGTTTAAACAATGTACACGCATTTACATAATAAATATAGAAACGCAGTTCTATAGAATATACAAATTTATTTATTTCAACAATTATATTAACATTACATTATTATTGACATAATAATTCTAATAATGAATATGGAAAAAAATTATGAAAATTTAATTTTTTAAACAATTAATTTAACAACAAATTATTGAAATAACCATTCAAATAGTAAGTATAGAAAGAAATTATGAAAATTTATTTATTTAAACAATTATTTTAACAATAAATTATTGAAATAACCATACACATAATGAATATGGAAACAAAATATGAAAATTTAACTTTTTAAATAATTATTTTAACATTAAATTATCGAAATAATAATTCAAATATTAAATATGTTAGTTTAACAACAAATTATTGAAATACTTCAAATAATAAGTATAGAAACAAATTATGAAAATTTATTTATTTAAACAATTATTTTAACAATAAATTGTTGAAATGACAATTCAAATAATGAATATTGAAAAAAAATTGTAAAAATTTATTTATTTAAAAATTGTTTAAATTATAAATAAGAATAAATAACTACTTAACTAATAAATATAGAAGGCCGAACACAATACAGAATAGAATACAGAATG
Organism: Sphecodes monilicornis; assembly: GCA_913789915.3. Lineage (NCBI taxonomy): Eukaryota > Metazoa > Arthropoda > Insecta > Hymenoptera > Halictidae > Sphecodes > Sphecodes monilicornis. Next base: position 6,052,442 of record OU565286.1, on the reverse strand, counting down.
ACAGAAGACAGAACCGAAACTGGAACCGATACCCAGAACCGATATCCAGAACCGAAAAATAACTGTTACAGAACCGAAATAATATCGGTTCTCGAGAATCGTAACCGTAACCGATATAAGCCAGAACCGAAATACTCGTAACAGTTATAACATCATTTCGGTTCTTCATAACTGTTTCGATCAGAACCGATATATAACAGTTTGAAACAGTTATTTCCAGAAACATTTCAGTCCCTGGGCTGGGTACACCAAGAAACTCGATGTTAGGAAGGGCGTTGTCTAGATGGAAGACAACGGCAGACCGCATACGTCATGGGTGACGCGCCAAAAGCTCCGGGAGCTTGGTTGAGGTTTTTCTGCATCCCCCTTACAGTCCGGACATCGCACCATGTGATTATCATTTGTTTAGGTCATTGGAAAATTCTCTTATGGGTGTAAAACTGGCTTCAAGAGAGGCCTGTGAAACCCATTTGTTCCAGTATTTTTCAAATAGGGGCAAGGACTGTTATGAAAAAGGAATCATGAAACTATCCTCAAAATGGCAACAAATAATCGAACAAAATGGCGCATATTTGACTTAAATTCGATAACTATAACTATCTATATTAAATAAAGGATTGAAAAAAGTGTAGAAAACATGGATGACTTTTCTTCACACCTATTATTATATTAACCGTTCATTTATAGGCAATGAATTTTGGAAGTAAATGGTTCCGGTGATATACGATTCCGTTCTTCAACCATAACATTCCCAACTTTTGACAATAATCTCTCTGATGTAACAGACGTTCCTACAACGAGTAAATATTAGGCAGTCACGACACTCAGTATTAGATACATTAACATTAAACCTATCACTACAGGTTAAAATGACGGTTTCAGTTTTTTTTATTTTGCAATTATTGAAATTATAGAGATGTTTTTGTGGCAAATAATTAAATAAATATATTTAGTAGAGCACATATTGTATTATAAACCTCACAAAGTCAAAATAAATTCAATGTTGTCATTTTTATGAGGCAACATATATCGGTTACTTTTATGGCTCGGTATGTTTAGTGTTAACTTATGCCTCTCCTTCAATCGAAGATCGATTTATAACTAAAACAATCAATTCGTTTCAAAATCGAATATCCAAGAATCGATTCAAATGAATTGAAAATCGCTTCGAAAAAATCGATTCAGAACCGCCCAAACCTAATACATACACAAGTAGTTTTCATCTTACGCTCAATGAAATTAGTATATAAACGTGACGGTACAGGTGTTCATATCACAGTAACTGATGAATTATGTGCATACACGTTTGTCAAATAGGATAACTATTGTTCACATATAAAAGTTCACATATACGGGGTGTCCCAGACCAACCGTCCACCCCTATTAAACTGGTGGAGATCGATTTTTAATGAAAACTAAAAAAATTGTAGTAACTAATTCGAGTACACTCTACCGAATGATAGTAGTTGCAATTTCCGATACTAACCGGAAATAGTATTTTCAAACCGGAAGTCGTCTTTTTTAATGGGTCCTGGTATCTTTTATTGCACATTTTGTTTTAAACACTTTTCTTGAAAATGCCTCCCATAGACCTAAAATAATCTCCAATGTATGAATTCACATTTTTCAAATTAATGATACAATTTTTAATAATCTATTTGCACAAGTTACAGGACAAACATTAAATGACAATAACTTCTCTTAAATAAATTAATAAACAAATTAACAGAAATAAACTATGGAAACAAACAAAAGAATAACAAGGATTAATTTTGCAAATATACAGGAAATAAATAGGTATCCAATATTGGTTCACGTAACTTGAATAAACGAGTGTAAATGGAAAAGTGTTTGCATTTACGAGAAAAATGTTTGAGACAAAACTTTTATCTTTTCTTGCGTCCAACCCGCATATGCAATAAAAATACAATGTCTCAATAAAAATAACGACTTCCGGTTTAAAAATCCAATTTCCGATTAGTACCGGAAATTGCAACTACCATAATTCGATAGAGCGTACTCGAATTAATGACTACAATTTTTTTAGTTTTCAATAAAAATCACTCTCCACCATTTTAATAGGGGTGGACGGGTGGTTTGGGACACCCTGTATATTCAATTTCAAATATTTGATACAAAAATAGAGACCTTCGAATATTTCACGAGCATTTAGTTTTTTTTTACTTAAAATTAGATAGATTCTGAAAAATGACGAAGTTCTTATATGTTTGTTTATAAAGAAATATAAGTGAACGAATACAATAGAAAACACAACCTCATGAATATTTACAAGTTGTTACTTTTTATATGTTAAAAGAAATAATGTTTGTTAATGTAAGAATTATAATATTCGTAACAACAAATTCCATGAACTTTATGTATGCTCTTTAGTAATTGTACACGGTTTATTAATATTGAACAAATGTAAGCAGCATCGTCTCTTTTTGAAATCTATCTAATTTCAATTGGTATAGTGAATCAATGTGAAACGTAAGGGAGACGCCACGCTTTTGCATTAGGAGCCAATAACAACTTTGTTTTCGTAAGAATTATTATTATTTTTTCTTATAATAGCACATCCACATACTTTAAAAAAATAAAAGCAGTTTTACGTTTTATTATATCAAATTAAACAAAAATAAAAAAAGAGCGATGTCGAAGGTCCTAATCCAGATTCTGTTGTGTTTCCAGATTCGAAACTTTTCCTTTCTGCTTCATGCTTTTATATCTCATTTGTTTGTACCTTTACAAATTTTCATCTTTCCACTGTCTTTTTGCAACATTATGCTATCGAACATATTTCCTTGTCATTCGAAGATGGGAAAAATTCGACCATAATAACTGTTACAAACCTGTCACAACGCCTTTCATCTTGTGTGGCTTATGATATTATAACACATATTTATTTTAGATTACATTATATTAGACTCTACACTCTACGCTTTCATTCTAACGACATACATCCCTCTATCACGCGGGCTTCTCTCTTCTATCCCCCCTCTCAGTCACGTAGTAAGACATTCGGGGCCCATGCCTCGTCAATTAGTAAGGAACTATATTACACAATGAAATAGGTACTCACTTAATTCAGTTTCTTTTACGCTTGTAAATAATATTACTCTATAAGACATGAAAAATTTTACATGTAATTTTTCGTAGGGTATTCACTTCGATGCGTTATAAAAACAGCACGTAACATGAAGCGATTCCCCCTCCCTATTCAGAAGATATAACAAATGTGACGTGACCGCCAGTAGCGTCTCTCCTACGTTTACCCTATTAATACTTTGAAGTTCTTTCCATTTCTGTAATTCTGCAGTATTAAGGCTAATTACTAAGGAGACTTAGATTAAATAGCAAAAGTGAAACAGTAACAAGTTCGCTACCAGTATCACATAATAATGTATGTATTAAGATTTACTGTAGGTATGTATACTGTAGGCACAAAGTGACGATCACAATATTGTATATCGCATAAAGAAAGTTCAATTAATTTTGTTATGTCGTGGTATGTATGAAACCATAACCTATACCAGGCCTGGCCGACACGAGGCCCGCGGGCCGCAGGCGGCCCTCCACGTTAAATTGCGCGGACCTCCTAGAAGTTAGCCCCCCACTTGTTGAAATAAATAATTTCAACAGTTGTGCTGAGTTGTGCTAGGTTTGTGCTACATTGTTCCCGAATATTATAACAATAATATAAACAATAAGCCTAAAAATTGAGAAAAACGATTTTTTTTAGTAGCACCCCCACTTTTCGTTTTTTTCAATTTTCTCAATTGTGCTAAGTTGTGCTAGGTTGTGCTAAGATTGTGCTAAAGTATTACTTTATAAAAATAATAAATAAAGAAGTTATGGTAAATAATCGTTTTGAACATGCAATTAACGTTTAAGATAGTAACAGTTATCCAAACAGCATATAATGATATATCTGAATTGTGCTAGCCTAGCACAAGTCAGATATGCAATATTATGTTTGTCGGATGACCAGAAAGTCAAATTAATAATATAGTGTCCACCGCGAAGGGCCGCGAGCAAGAGTAAAGTGCCCTTTATATCGTTGTGCTGGCGAAAAGAAAAGTTGTGCTGATTTGTGCTAGTGTAGCACAATTCAGATATATGATTATATGCTGTTTGGATAACTGTTACTATCTTAAACGTTAATTGCATGTTCAAAACGATTATTTACCATAACTTCTTTATTTATTATTTTTATAAAGTAATACTTTAGCACAATCTCAGCACAACCTAGCACAACTTAGCACAATTGAGAAAATTGAAAAAAAACGAAAAGTGGGGGGCTACTAAAAAATCGTTTTTCTCAATTTTTGGTGTTACTTTTTATATTATTGTTATAATATTCTAGCACAATCTTAGCACAACCTAGCACAACTTAGCACAATTGAGAAAATTGAAAAAAAAACAAAAAGTGGGGGGCTACTAAAAAAAATCGTTTTTCTCAATTTTTAGGCTTATTGTTTATATTATTGTTATAATATTCGAGAACAATGTAGCACAAACCTAGCACAACTCAGCACAACTGTTGAAATTATTTATTTCAACAAGTGGGGGGCTAACTTATAGGAGGCATTGCGCAGCCCACCGGGCGATTTGATATTTCTATTGAAACTTTTGTTTCTCGTTGTATGTATACAAAAGATATTAAATAAATGAAAATTTGCATGTGTCATTGTCATAATGAGCAAGTGCGACTACGAACTTCTCTGTATTTGATGTCTACGAACGCCAAATGTTCCTGAAAGCGAGTAACATTGTTTGTATGAAACGAGTTGTAAGTGATTTTGGATCCACATATCTTTGTGACACATTTTTTTCGAAGATGAAATTTAGAAAGAGTTCATCACGTGCTTCATTAACTGATGCCAATTTAGAAAACCAGCTAATAAGATGTGCAACGTCGAACATAAATATAGATTTACAAAAATTAAGTGAAAGAAAGGATAAACAAATATCCTATTAATTAAGATTCGAGAGTTAATCATATTAAATCATAGTATAACAATAAAGTTTTATTCATTTTTTAAAAGCATGTTTACCTAAAGTGCGGCCCGTTGTAACGTTACGCGGCATCAACGTGGCCTGTGAAACCATTTGGGTTGGCCAGGCCTGACCTATAGCATTATAGTCAGCGAATTTATAATTTTTCTGTGACAATATGTGTTTTCATATTTTACAAGAGGATGCATTGTTTTTAATATAATATTGTTATTATGAAGATTTTTAGTGAAATAAATACTGGTAGCGAATGTCTTAACTGAGTGCTTTGACAGTGTAATCTCAAAATATTCAATAATCATTTTGGCCTGTGAACGGCTCATTTAGATGACTACCTTTTAGGTGAACAACCCTGTATAAACGAAATAATAATTTTGCATTTCAGATTCACTGTCCCGGAAGTACCCGTTCTACCGAAATATTCAATCGTCAAGCTGATTCGAATATTCGAATACCAGAAGAGTTAAAGAGGGTTCAATAAACAAGAACAGGTGTGCAATTCTGATAGTGATTAAAACAAACGAAACTTCGGATGCATCCAGTGACTAGAGCCCCCCGGGAGAATGTTAAAGTACCACAATCTTGAAGAGTGCTTATGTTCTTCATTTAGAAGAGAGCAGAGGGCGTGATCATCGCTAACTTTTGGGAAATTTGGAGCAGAAGGAGTACACATATTCGTGCGTACACATTGTATACTATTATCTGACTCTGGTTAGCATTCTTCGATTTTCAGACAACGGTGCTACAGACAATCACGAATCTACTAAATGTAGAGAATCTTCAACAACACTAAAATTAATCTGACTTATCAAGATAACGAAATTCAGCCCCGCGATCTTGATCCTGTTCACGCGTCGTTCGTTTTCAATCGTCACCGATTTTCTGGCCGATTCTGGTTAGCATCCTTCTACAGACTATAAATGTGAGGAATCCCCAACAATAGTCAAATTACCCAGTGTACCAAAAACGGAGAAACTGAATATCGTGATCTTGAAGAGTGCTTGCTTGTTCAAGCAAAAAGTGTGTGAATTCTGTTGTGTAAGTTCTCAGGCAGTATAGACATAAGAGGAAGATGAAGACCGGTCGTGGTTACGCGAACGTGATTCCTTAAAACTAAGTTCTCGTGGATATGGGCTACCCGCGAGTGTAGTCGGTGTGATTCCTTCCGGAGACGATCGGAAGGACTTCTGTTCCGGAAACCAAGATTACGGAGCATCGAGTGAAAGGGGGTGAAAAGGTGAAGAGAGACAGGTAGAGAGTGAGCAAGAGAGGGAGAGGTTCGACGATTGGTTACGAAAAGGTGAGTACGTGTCGATAACAATAATCGTAGGATAAATTAATGTTGCGCAACGCAGGGCGAGGGTGTGCGGAGGGATAGTCGCACGGGACGAGCATTTATCAGCTCTTCGTACGCGATTCGATAATGCTGATTTACATATTTTCCGATAATGTCCCGGGCATATTTCGACGTGTGCCGTGTGCCCGTGCTGTAATCACGTGTGTAATTCTTGTCCGTGGGTACGCGCTTGCGCGAGTTTATAATGGCTAGGGGTATTAACGAAAATCCATCTTAAATCTCTTGTAAATTAAATCTTCGATGATGCTCCGGCGGCACCATCGTTATCCCGTTTCCCGTGCTTGATATCGATGCAGGTGATAACCAGGCTAATTAGCTTTTCTCCGAAATAATAGGGGAGCTTTATCGAGGTCTGGAGTGTATCTTAAGTTTCTAAGCTCGCGTACATTATCGACACGTTCTACTATCGCCGCCGGTCTTGGGGTAATTTACCCTTTAGGGATTTAATGACGCCGGGTACACCGTTCAAATATAATTCTTATCTTTTTTAGTACTTTGTTCTGGGTGTGCTCGCTCTTCTGTTCTTTTTTTCGCTTTTCTTCTGTATCGTTTCGACGTCGACAAAGTTGTAACTTTGCGAAGTGTCTGGCAAGCTGATGTGGTGCTCCAGCTTTCTTTTTAAGGCTTTTTAATAGGTTTACTACTAAACTACCGCCTTGAAAAGTGTCACAATGATTTAGTTAATGTAACTGAAATGGAACGATTTTAGTTTAACGTTGTAACGTGTTCGCTACTAGCGTTTCTTTGGATAACAGTTTATATAGTCGTAATATTATATATAGTCTACTGCAACATCGAGGCAGACTTGTGACACAAGTTTTGCACAAAGTCTACTAAATTTAATGTTACTAATTTCTTTCAGACCGGAATAAAATTAAATTTTTCCTTTGTCAACATACAGGGTGAGGTATTTAAAACAGGACACCTGAATAACTCGCTTGTTTGTGGAGATAGAAGAAAATGCCTCAAACCAAACTGATTTGATATCGAAGGACTCATAATCTGATGCTACTAGTTTTTTGATAGGTGGAGGCGTCAAGGAGATACGAAGGTCAACCCTGTTTGTTAAGGACTGATTTATGTTAGTTTAACTTTCTATATACGTTTGTATGGATTTAAATTTGTATACGTAATTCATTTGAGTGTTGCATGTTGTATTCCTTCGGCGTTCAAGATAAGCGTGAAGAGACAATGAAGACTGTAATTTGTTGTGAAACCTCTCCCACAAATATGCAGGGTAGGGGTAGACTAAATAGAAGGAACCACGAGCAAACCGGCGTGTGTGCTAGTAGAAGGCAAACGGAACGGTCACTTTCCGAGGGTGCTCGTCGACTTTCGTCAATTTGGTCAGGTATGAAAGAGTTCCAAGAAATCTTGGGTGGGACCGTCACTCAGTGATCACCTTGGATCACGAAAGGAGTATGGTCAGCATTTGGGAAACCAAATGTGTAGTGAGCCACCCAAGATATGGAACTAGTACCTGAACTCGAACAAGTACGACAATACACTGGCAACAACAGAGCCGAACCGTCTCTCAGTGATCACGAAAGGAGTACGGTACGACATATGGGAAACCATATCGATAGTAGGCGACTCGGGATGGTTGATGCTACCTGAGCGCGTGAAAAACAAGAGATGCACAACGACACAGAAAGTGACCTGGCTTTTGTCAGTAACACTGTTGTTTTTTTAGATTTAACAGTATGTTTTTTCACTTACAATCTGATAGAGTATTTGAAGACGAACACAATGACTTATTATTAATGTCATTGAAGGTCACTCAAGGTCATCTGCAAGAAAAAATAAATTGTCTCAAAGCACTCTTCGAATACTTTTGTGTATTTGTATGTATCCATGTTCAAGGTCGCCATTTTGAACACTTATCCTAGCAGTGAGTACGTAAATAACATGTTGCATGTAAATCGTCGAAGTGGTTGAAGAGTACTTTAAGACAATTTATTTTTTCTTGCAGATGACTTTGAGTGACCTCCAATGACCTTAATAATAGGTCATTGTATTCGTCTTGAAATATTCTTTCAGAGTGTAAGTAAAACGACATACTGTTACTTTAAAAAAAAACAGAGTTGATCTTCATATCTCCTTGACGCCTCCACCTATCAAAAAACTAGTAGCATCAGATTATGAGTCCTTCGATACCAAATCAGTTTGGTTTGAGGCATTTTCTTCTATCTCCACAAACAAGCGAGTTATTCAGGTGTCCTGTTTTAAATGCCTCACCCTGTATAGCCATTAGAAAATACATACGTAGGCATCAAGTGGATATCAATTTTCTTTTTCTTCTAGGAAATAACGAACGACAAAGAAATTTGAATTACTGTAATCATAAAATAAATCGTAGCGCAAGGGGTTAACATCTAACGGTGATTATTTCATAATTTTCAAAAACTTATTGTGTATGGTTAAGGACATTTTTATCGATTCATCAACAGCAATAACAAATACTATCGTACACCAAAAAGTCAAATCCTGCAACATAATTCAATAATTTTGTTTGGTATTATCATGTAGACGATTTTATGCTTTCTTTTGGTACAGCACAATTGTTTAAAACTGTATTAATAGGCTCCCGGTAGATAAAGTAAGAAATAGCGACATAATCACCATTAATTTGATTTTCTTTAAGTCGAATATAAAATTGTGGTCGTTACACGTGTGCGACGCTAGTAGTGAACGTGTTAAAAATTCTAATGTAGTACGATTTATTCAAATATGAACAGAATGGAAAGTAACAGAATCAACTATTGTACCTACGTGGCAGAAAATATTTGTTCGGGAACCCGGGACGAGAATTTTGTTGAGTGGACTGTATGGGAATGGGATCGGGTACGAACACAGGAGGGAGTTCGGTATTTCAAAGGAGTGAAAAGCGTGAGGGAAGGAACGGGAGATAACGGTCGGGCGAGCGAAGGAAAAGCAGAAAGATTCACTTCGCACGTGTGTAACGAAATATATAAAGTTTATTTTACGCACTCGCGGAAACGACAATAATGTGGACAATCACGGTGGCTTGACGCGATCGAGATGAGCGTGAAGTCGGATGCCGAAAAGCAGAAACGAAATGATTGAATCTAAAGATGGGCGCGAGTGTGTGTGTCAACGAGTATCGAGCACGATACAGAGCACGAGACAGAGCTGGACAAAGACGGCTATGGTAATAACGCGATCACCGGTGATTCCCATCGATCACGTGATCGCATATCGGCTGCGCGCGATTCCGAGAAACGCCGAAAACAAAAGGCGTCGCGCACAGGTGATTCGCAGGATCGGGAAGACATGGTATACGGGGCACGGGGCGCTCCCCAGGGGCGTAGCGCGTGATCTCCAACAGACTTAAAATTACCTTATATCTACGCTTAATCCTAAACAATATTCAAGCAGCAGATGTCGTAAGTACAGGGTAATTCAGCTAAGTGTGCCACCTAAATTACATGCAAAATATATGGTATATGGAACAATGGTTGAATTGAAAGTTGTATGGTTTCAGTAGTATACAATGTAATAATTAGATTTTTTCTGTTTTGCTTTTCCATAGAGATATAAAGGTTACTTTGAGTTTCTTTTTTGTAAAGGGTAAATACGAATCTTGAATAAAAAACCTATCAGGGTATATGGGATGAAAGACTAATAATTACTGAGATATTCTCTATGAATGATTTTTTAATGCATTTAGATCTGAAAATGTTATCTATTTGATTTACGTAGTCGAGCGATAAGTGCAAGCTATAGGCATACTTTTGAGTGTTTCTTCAGATATAGTAATGAGCAATGGAACTTTAATCGTAAATATCTCGATAACTATTGGGTATTTGAACCTATAATTGTATATACTCGTAAACAGGCGAACGAGATCTATAAGTGTGCAAAGTTTCAACAAAATCGGTGTCCCGAAGGTCTTGGAGTCTCCTTGTTATCCGAATCACCCTGTAGACTAAAAATGAAAAATGTTATTGTGTATACATACATTAGACACATATGATGAAAGAACCAAGAATACTTAAGAAAATAATGAATGCAGTTGCTATTTAACAAAGCATAAAATAGTCTCCCATTTATTTTTGTGTGGAAATGTTAAAAAGAATCAAATAGCATGACACGACATTAGGATATGTATTGACACGTTGAACGTTAAAAACGATGATACAAATTATAGAACTCTACCTTGAACCTTGGACCGCGGAGCTTGGGTCCATTTTGCACCAAAAAAATTGAAATTGTTTTTCACTGCTCAGTTTCTGCTAAATAATTTGAATTGTCAGCTGTCCTATTAGATACTATAGAAGACTGACGTGTCTAGTAAAAATATCTTGAAAAATAGGTTTCCAAAAATATACAAACAGCGCTGTAAATGGTTTTGAGTAACGTCAACTGTGTAGTTGTGAAAATGATTTGCCAACCAAGAGTTCAATCAGTGTTCAATTTTGTCATTTTGTATCATAAAAAATTTCTCCACATTCAATATTTGTTAATGCGATAACGTGTATTACTTATGAATTCTTTTAGTATAATAACTAGACTGCAAATGTTCATGCAATTTTCAGTTGTTATTAACGAATTTTTAATGATCGAAATCCAATAGAATCTTATTTCCTTCGCAACGAGTTTCAACAAATATGAAGTAGTATAATTATTCTATAAAAGGCTATTTTGATACTTGTTTTACTGTGACATAAAAGGTGCATTGTACTATAGCTGCATAAACATCCGCAGTCTAATAATAACATTCGGTATGCTTTTATATCACCCCTTTCAAAGCTTACTTTGAAATAGTTGTTCATAACAATTGGTTATAACAGTTTGCTCAGTTTTTTCAATAAACGTTATAATTTTATACCGGTTTCACTACTTTTATACAAAAATCTATACAAAATTTTTCCTTTATGTTTATTTTTTCTATATTGTTTATAACGATGAAGAACGATTCCAATATTAATCATATTAATCATTTTTGTCTTGCAGGAAATCAATGACTCTAGTTTCATTAAACAAAAATCAATTAAAGATACATGAAATCTGAATCCATGAACATTAAGGGGGCACTCCCATTTAGAATCATCAATTTTAGATCATTTATGAGACCAAAAATGGTTAGGTTCTTGTTGGTTAAGTGTTTTGAAATTTTGCATACATGTTTGACTATATTTTAAGATAACATAGTGTAATTTTTATGCATTATCTTTATTATTATTTAAATTATTGTATGATTTCAATAGCATATCACCTTTCATGTCTGCCATGATATCTCAATAATGGGTGGATCAATGTTCTTCAAATTTTGCACAATATAAAGTGGAGGACCCTTTATCTGGTGAACCGAGATTATGTTAATATCGATGATAGTTTCTCTGTCTTGCTTGAGGAGGTTTCAATCGTAGTGAATTTCTGCTGTATACGACTGTCATTTTGTTAAACAATTTTCATTTCTGTATCATTCCAGTTCACAAGATAATGGGATCTTTACTTTATTTGTGTGTAATATTCGAAAAGGATTGACCAATTGATTATTGAGATATCATGGCAGCCATAATAAGTGAGATTCTGCTGGAATCAGCACACAATAATTTAAATAATAGTAAAGATAATTGCATGAAAATTACAATGTGCTATTCTGAAATACAGCCAAACAAGTTTAGAAAATTTTGAAACACTTGATCTGTAATAGCCTAACCATTATCGATCCCATAAATTGTCTAAAATTGACAACTCTGAATGGAAATATGTACTCCCTTAACACGTTAAGCGCTACGCCAGCACGTGACAAAATTCCAAGAAATCGAATCAATTGTTTAATGGAACCCGTAACTGATAAGTCAAGATTTATTACAGTCACTGATTTTTTAACTTTCTTCTAATTCGTAGGTCCAAACAAAATTTTGATTTACTCCGTCTGCCACCCTACGAAATAAAGTTGAAATCTAGTAAAAGTATTGTATCAGTCACGTAGTAAGAACAAGAGATCTTTAAGAATTGTTTTTAGAAGAACTATTGGTTACAAGGGACTAGATCTTTTTTAATGTAAACAGGTAGATACAATACATGTTAACAGCTTCGGCAGTGTAAGCATTGCTGGAGTGCAACGTAGCGTCTGTCATAATGATCAAAACCCAAAAATGTGAGAAATTTTCTTAAAGTCAGACACTTTATACTGGTATTTAACTTATTTCGAAAGAAGAATATGGAAAGTTCTAGGGTAGGGAAGAAAAATTTACCTTTTTTGACCGATTAATTAAATTTATATTATTAAAAAAATATTATAAATAAAAAATCATATATAAATTTCAGATCAAATCTCCAAAGAGATATGTAAAGTAATGAACGCGCTTCGTCCGAAGTTGATTACTTTACTAGTTTTTTAATTATAAACATGCGTATTATACGCAAATAAAAAAACACTTGTACTTATCCGTTTACATCCCCAAACGGCCTAGTTCTATATATCCAACAGTTAATCTAAATAACATTCTGAAAAATCATTTCCCTTCACTGCCGTTACAAGAGAAAACACCATCCCCTTCCCCAGCGAAAGATGAAATCCTAACTTAATAGAAACTATAAGAAAGAACAGAAAAATAAAAAGAGAAAAAATGGCGGTCATATCTGACCTAACACATATCTGTGTTAATGGAACTTGCGGTTACCGGTTTAGTTGCGCTAGTCATTGTTAGTATCGTTCTTCCAAAAGATTTTCCAGGATAATTGATAATTTGGTTCGGAGGACGAAACAGTTTTTTAAAGGATGCACTTAAGACGGAACTCGGTTTACATGGAAACGGGTCAAGAGGTCTTCACATAAGAAAGTTAATTACGGGGCTGTCGCAGCTTACCGAGGATGCTGTGCAAAAACAAGCCACTTTTAAATGATAAATTATCCCGTAATGGTGGCGTATTGTCGTTCTTCGGCGGCTTCCTTTTCCCTGGGTCTAACGTCTGTTCTGTCGAGCGATTACAGGCACAGGTGCACGAGCAATTTCACTGTAATACGTGTCCTCGATGAAGCAGCGCAATTAACATAAATGGTCCCAAATGTTAACGTTGACGCCGATTTATTCGATTGCCCGATCGCAAACAAAAACATTCACCGATTACCGCGCCCGTTGAATGGAGATTTACGGCCTTTGAGGCGGGGTATTGGCGCATCTGTTCGCTCATGGCAATCCACACTGACTTCGAGTTGATTTACTGTTAATTCACTGCCAGATTTTAATTAGAATTATAATTGCTGCAATGTCCTCGATATCATCATCAAAATAACAATTAATTCCTTTACTATCACTCTGTTTATGACGAGAAGCTAATTCAGAACATCCCTTATCCGCATTAACAGTTGAAAAATAAGAGAAATTCAACAGTTTATGGTCCAGATATATTTCGGTGGTGTTTTATGTAACACGCATTTTATAAATTTTACATTGAAGCACACACTTAAAGCAAACCTTTGTCAATGCCGATTTAAAAAAAAAATACAATTATTTACCTAAATTTTCAGTGGCTTTTATTGGTGTAAGGAAGAAAAATGTATGAATAAAAAATCCGCTTAGTCAAATAAATGTTCGAATTGAAGACTTTGGTGCAGAAACAGGTCAAGTCCATTTTTCAGTAAAATTGTACATATTTTTGCATATTTTTAATTGCTTGAAATATTAACTAACAATTTTCAAAATCTCGATCTACATGGGTTTGCGTCGAGATCTTCAATTGTACTGCTTAAAAAGTTTGAAATGATATAGACATTGTATTAGTTTTCTAATAAAGGGGGGGGGTGATGATAGGAGTGGATGAAGATGCATGCATAAATGTTTATACAACATTTACTATAGTTCACTGAAAGTTTTGTGTAGAAATACATGTTTGACTAAATATTCATATATTTTGATTTGCATTCGCAAATAATGAAGCTGTTTCCTCTATGTTCTTCGCCAAATTGCAACCCCGACAACGCAGGGTGAACTGTGTAATGCGCTACAAAGTTGTTTCCTGCAAAATTGTAACACGTATCGAGGTAATCTTTTTGTAAATTAAATTATAATATAATATAATATAATAATATAATAATAATACTATAATAAATGGTCTCAACTACATGATATATAACAATTTTTGGTAATTATTGGGAAAAGGTCATTATACTTCGATTTTGATGAAATTTAAATATGTTGTGTAGCACCACATTTTGAACAACTTTTTCTTTTTCCAATATAGGGGGGACGCTTTTGTTTTTTTGAGATATTTGCAAAAAACTATTGCTAATACTATATTGAATTTTCTGTATTCTTTATACTCCGATTTCGATGAAATTTAAATATGTTATGCAGCAACACATTTTGAACAACTTTTTCCTTTCCCAATATCGGGTGGTCGCTTTTAGTTTTCGAGATATTTGTAAAAAATTATTGCTAATACTGTATTGAATTTCCCGTATTCTCGCACGCTCTATGGCAACGTAAAGTTGCTCCGGCGCGACGTCTGTTTACTGTCTTTTTGTTAACAAGTTGTGGAGATGAGAGAGAAAACAGGGTCTCACTCTGGTCGTACATATATAAGGTGAGCTTTCAATTTTGAAAGACTACTCTTTGTTTTTTGCATGCGTGGTCGGGCCAGCCTAACGGCCGGCCCTCTCCACCCCCTCCGCGACCTAACCACAACTCATTCTATTCGCATAATCTTTGCATTGTAGCTGTCATCCAGAATTTGATCTAATAATGGAAAAATCATGCGTATAGAATGAGTTGTGGTTAGGTCGCCGAGGGGGCGCAGATGACCGGCCGTTAGGCCGGCCCGACCACGCATACCAAAATTCAGGAGTAGTCTTTCAAAATTGAAAGCTCACACTATACAGAGATAAACCCTGTTTTTCTCTCATTTCCACAACGTGTTTACAAAAAAGTAAACAGACGCCGCACCGGAGCAGCCTTATGTTGACTGGTGGAACGTGCAACTATCTCGAAAACCAAAAGCGTTCCCCCTATATTGGAAAAGGAAAAAGTTGTTTAAAATGACGAAATCTATTGGGTTGGCAAGAAAGTAATTTCGGTATTTTTAGGTGAAATAAAATCCAATTTTTTTATCAAAGCAATGAACTTTAATCAATAAAATATTTTTCATTTTGTTCTATGATCTTTTGCCATCTTTCTAATAGCTTCATAATCCCGCGCTCATAAAACTTCTGATCCTTTTCGGTGAAAAACTGATCCAAGTGCGATTTCAGATCATCGTCATTAGTGAGTGTTTTACCATTCAAAGAGTTTTGTAAACATCGGAATAAATGATAATGTGATGGTGCAATGTCAGGGCCATATGGCGGATGTGACATCACTTCCCAACCAAGCTCCAATAACTTTTGACGTGTTACCAAAGATGTGTTGTGTGGCTTAGCGTTATCATGGTGGAACACGATTCCTTTGCGATTTGCCAATTCTGGACGTTTTTCTTTGATTGCTATGTCCAGTTTTGTTAGTTGCCGACAATAAACATCTGAATTGATGCTTTGGTTCCTTGGGAGCAGCACAAAATACACAATACCTTTGTAATCCCACCAAACTGACAACATGATCTTCTTTTGGTGCAATTCAGCTTTCGATGTGGTTTGAGCTGATTCATCCCGCTTGGACCATGATCGTTTTCGAGTTGTGTTATTGTAAACAACCCATTTCTCATCACCAGTGATGATTCGCTTCAGAAAAGGGTCGATTTCATTTCGTTTGAGATGCATATCGCACATGTTGATGCGTTGCATTAAGTGAATTTCTTTCAATTCGTGTGGAACCCAAATATCGAGCTTCTTAACGATTCCGAGGCTTTTTAAACGATTTTCTATAGTTGCATGCGTGACACTTAACCTGTCTGCAATTTCTCGGACAGTTATATGACGATCCGATTCAATAATGGCTTTCATTTGGTCATCATCAACTTCGGATGGTCGACCAGAACGTTGGTCGTCTTTAAGTGAGAAATTTCCAGAACGGAATTTTTTAAACCAATTCTGGCACGTGCGTTCTGTTAAGCAATCCACACCATAAACTTCACATATATCTTCGTGAGCCTCGGCATTTTTTTTACCGCTACGGAAATAAAACAGCAATATGTGCCTATAATGTTCGTTTTTGCACTCCATGTTCAAATTGACACAGAACTAACAATTTTAATCAAAATTACGTGTAACTTGTTGCAAAAGTAACCTAACAGATGCAGTTATGAAATGCCAGAAGGAAAACAAACGCAACGTTAACAGAAGTCAATCAAACAAAACATAACGTCATCTATTAGTGAAAACCGAAATTACTTTTTTGCCAACCCAATATAACATATTCAAATTTCATCAAAATCGGAGTATAATGACCTTTTCGCAATAATTATCCAATTTTTTTTAAGACAACTCTTAGAAAAAGAAAATAGGGAGATGCTGATATTTTTCATTAACCCTCTCACGCTCTTCAGAAATAATTACATAAATGATTCTATCTATATAGTCACATTTTAAAGAAATACATCTCACAACACAAACAGAAGGAGATCAAACATTTTACAGTATGTAAATATAGTAAATCAGGCATGTCCAGAAGTACAGTAAATCCTCTATAAACACATAAAAGCTGTAGCAGATAAACGCAGAAAATATATCCCCTCCACTTTAGTAATCCGATCTCGGCTCGGGTATATCGGTGTGAGCTACTACTAATGCGACGCGGAGAGTCGAAGTTGTCGGCACAATCCAAAGACCCGTGAATCATGACAATGTAACACCAATATTTAATTTTTTTTATTATTACTTATTTTTTTATGAAACTTTCATCGATATATTCGTGGCATTTTTCTGATTAAAAAAAGTCCAAACACGATATGATTTCAACTGTGTAAATACTGTTGTGGTATTTAGTGGTTTAAATGACGATGAACGTTTCGGGCATAAGGAAGGATAGCGTATGGGAAAGAAAGAGACGCGGAGAGTCGCAGTCGCCAGCCCAGTTCAAAGGCCCGCGCGTGGTCTCGCTTTACACGCGCTGTCCTTCTCTACGTTCGGCTCGGCCTTAGAAGCTCAAAAAATAGCTACCCGTCACAGATAAACGCTTGACTATCCCCCGAGGCTTATGAGTTTATAGAGGATTTAGGCATATTAATCTCTTTTGTTCAGATAGCTTTAGTCGATCTGAATTGTATTTACTTGCAACATTTTTCATAGCCACAAATTTATTACGAAAAATACTCATCTAATGAAAATTATTTGAAACGTAGATATACAATAAACAAAAATCAACTACAACATAATAATTTAATTTAGTTTTCCTTAACCTCCATACAACCCTCGGGATGAAAATTCAACCATTTACTACAGGTATATCCTGAAGTAGCTCACTTGGAGGCAAATTCGAGGGAGACGCCTACTTCTCCCGCCCGCGCGTCCGCTCCCCGTGGCGTCCGTAGTCCTCCGAGCTCATCAGACCCGTGCCTACCGTGGGTCCGTGAGTCGCCAAAACGCGCCACACGCGGTACATATTGCAAGCGGTAGGCACGGGTCTGAGGAGTTGGGAGGACTACGGACGCCACGGGGAGCGAGACGCGCGGGCGGGAGAAGTAGGCGTCTCCCTCGAATTTGCCTCCAAGTGAGCTACTTCTGGATATGCCTGTAGTAAATGGTTGAATTTTCATCTCGAGGGTTGTATGGGGGTTAAGGAAAACTAAATTAAATTATTATGTTGTAGGTTATTACTATAGTTGATTTTTGTTTATTGTATATCTACGTTTCAAATAATTTTCACTATATGAGTATTTTTCGTAATAAATTTGTGGCTATGAAAAATGTTGCAAGTAAATACAATTCAGATCGACAAAATCTATCTGAACGAAAGAGATTAATATGCCGTCTCATTTAAACGAACTAAAGGGCCTCGTTTTGTTCCACCAGCAGTTATTAGACAAAAATCTGTTTTATATCAAATAATTAGCTCTCTTATTCCATTTAATTCAATGTTTTTCGTTAAAGTTCATTATGGTTTCAGAAAATAATTTATAATGCTTTATCTCTATCGAATAACACTTAAGAGTTATTATTGTATACTGTTTTAATAGATTTAATAGATTAAAATTATTTAAGTGAGGATGTTGCAAAAATATTAGGAAGATGACGTCGTGCGATTTACAATTATTTGAAAAATAGCGATAATTACGGTAGAAAGCGACCAGATGGTCGTCCAAAAGTCAGAACTATTCGAGAAAGACGTGTAACTGCCAGGCAAATAGCCTCTGAAACTGCAACAACATGTAGCGTTGGAACGAAGAGACGTAAAATGTTAAAGAAACCATGACTCCATAGTTGCCATAAAGAGGCCCGATTTGAGATTGCAAAAGAATGAATACATTGCAATTAAAATGGTGATCATTACCGATGAAAACGCATCAATCTGGATGGTTCAGACAGATTGGTGGTGGGGACATGATTTGCGTGGCAATAGGCGATCAAAGGAAGACTGATATTAGGTTTATTTCATGCAAAACGTACTTTAATATCATAAGCGAGAAATTAACAAGGCATGCACGCATAGCGAAATATATTTTTCAACAGGGCAATCTAGCGTACGTACTTCGAAAGTTGTAAAAGCTTGTTTTGTGTTTCAAAAAATAGATATTTTGCTGCGGCCTGCAAGATCTCCGAACCTAAATATCATTGATAACAATTATTGGGCGATCTTATTTACTGAAGTATATTTAAAACGGAAACAATTTAATAACGTCGCGGATTTGGAAATGTGTGTGGAAGAAAAATGGAAATCAATAAAGAAAAAAACAATAAAAAATGTATACAAAAATATGATACTACATATTATTCATATAAGGTAAATTTATGATTTGATTCTTTCTAAAAAGTGTTACATGTCTTATAGTTTTGTCGCAGCTGTAAGAGCGTATTTTCACATATTATTAAAGTTCTTTGAACCCTAGCTTTAAGGAAGGCGTAGAACCGTATATATAATTATTATATGATGTAAGCAGCAACATTGGAAATAAAGGAAGACAAAAGTTGTTACTAGAATACACTTTATAGTTTCGTCGCGGGTGTAGATCTTGTTGACTGAAGCTGTATTTGTAAAGTCAATACCGAAATTCACAGACTTTTGAATCCTATAAGTCCGTATTCTGGCCTCGATGGAAGCTCATAAACGACGCGCTGCTAATCCGCGGTTGCAGTCTCGAGAGTTTATTCGAGTTTCGAGCAGACGAGTTTCTTCTATACTTTGAAGAATGAGTTGGAAAAACAGTTTCGCCGGTAGTTCCGCTGGTCTAGATAAGTTTCTAAGGCGGCGTAATTTCCGCGGAGACATTTTGTTCCATCGTCGACTATGTTTTACGTTTCGATGGCATTGCTCAGTCTCAGATAGCGGTTCAGAAATTGTGCATTCGTGAACGGAAGCCCGAGCAGCTCATATTGCACTATGGATGCACCTCGGAGAAATTCTCAGTGTGTGTTTGTAGTCTGTACGTAAGCGAAAGCAGTGGCTGTAAAGCGCGGGGGAGGGCCGCGGGAGAACGTCTACTTAATGGAACTGCTATCGTTTCAAACTATTCGCGATAAGGCTACTCTGAAAGCTCCGCACCCATTGGTTTTCTCCTCGGAACTCTCTGACGTCTAATACCGCGAATATTAGAGAACCTACTTCGACAATAAGCGTCTTGCGACATTAAGGTTTGCGCTTGCGTTACCTTCCGCTCGCATATCTGTTGCTGTACTATTCCCTCAAGCCTCTCGTAATAACTGTGCATATTTATATTGATGCGAACTCAGACTGTCAATCGCGTTTACACTCTTACCTCTTATCAGGGAATTTTATTATGTTCCTTTTAAGCAGAGGTCGAATGAAACTGTAAACGTTTATATGAAAAAGTTATTTCGTAAGCATTTTACTTTTAAATTATTTAATTTCTGTTTTAATTTAACTCTGTACACGAATACCCTCAATTCTGACAATAAAGTACATTTTAACAGTCATTTTATATTCGATTAATAAAAGTTCTGAAGAAATACATATTATTAAACAGATATTTTTAAGTAAAATATAGAAGTTTGTATTACCCTCTCACTTAGCATTATTCGAGGAATTGGGAGTAGGATGAATATAAATGAGTAACCAAGTCGTGATTTGTATGCAATCATTTATTGTACTCTTACATCTTGAGATATACAGAAAAAGACAAAAGGCATTATTTACCTGTAGGTACGAGGATTCGGCGTTTAGTTTTATGAGTAATACATTTCTCAAAGTACTGCATGCTTGTTCCACGCTAGATTGTGTAGCAGGAACTCTGTGCTAATTCTGGTTGACTAGAAATGATCTTATAAATCTTTGATCATTCCAATATTCTAGTGTATTTACATTTAAGTCTACTCCTTTTGAGTTATGTATATGTTTCAATTTTAAGTAAAGCTGCTCGTAATTCAGAATTGTTTTCATTCCCTTCATTATATGGATCACTAGAAGCATGAATTTCATCTAGATATTTGCTGAAATTAGTTGTAGACACAGTAAGGTTATTATCGTAAGTAAGAATTTTTAATTTTTCAAAACAGAATAACTGTTATTGTTAAACTGGAACATTTTTTCATTCCCGAAATAATAAACGTTCTCTTCTTATACGAATATTTGTAGAAATAAGTTCCAATAAATACACATCATTTTACAACTGTTGTGTTAGTACAGAAAAGTGAACAGTAAACAAATTGTTGTTACATCAAAAGTACTCGAAAATTTTAGCAGTTTCATTCGACACCTGTCTGCTATAAAGGATAAAGGAACAAATGAGTCATAAATGTAGAATCCCTACTCCTAATTACAAACTTGATATATGATCGATAACATAATTTGATTATGGATATTATGCAATAAAAGCTTAAATGTTTACAAACGTTCTAATATTAATTTATATGCAATATTCCATTTGAATTCTATTATTAAAAAAGAGACTTGCAATATTTCAAATTGGATAAAGATTTAAAAACTAGTCATTAACAATACCTATACGTGGTTCGAGTTAATTAGATTTCTTTTGCAATGTCGAAGAATTTCAATTATTTCTTTAACATCTAATCCAGTAGTAAAAATTTAATACAAGTCATTTATGGTTTATGGATAGACGTTTGTGTAGTAATAATACAGTAAAGGGAACGCCTCACCGATTTCAATGACCTTGAAATATGTTATCAAGGTCACCATTCTGAACAACTTTTATCGTTTTCTAGATATTTATAAAAATTTACGGACACCCACTACAGCGAATTCTACCGTTTTTAATAGTCCGAAGACGTGTTTGGGCGGACCCGCCCATTTTTAAGGTTTCCGCCCACTGTACCCCCACCACCAAATCTAACACAGACCTAACCTAAAATACGTTTAAAATGACGTGTTCGCTGTAGTGATCCTAACAGTTTTTGAAAAATATCTCGGAAACTAAGCTCGAACAGTGGTAGCATATATAGGAAAAAATTGCCCAGAATCATGCTCCAGATAATATATTTAAAGCTCATCAAAATCGGTAAAAAATTCCGTTTCTAGATTGTTAGCCCACGGAGGGTTAGGTTTGTACAGTCTTGACACTAATTTTTGTTAGGCCTAGGTTAGGTCTGGGTTAAATTTCTTGGGGTGATGGTGAAAAGGGATAGGTGAAGCCCCTCCCTCGCCCGAAAGGACGAATTCAGTCATTGGGAAAAGACGGTGTTTGATATAGCCATCCTAACATGTTTTTATACATTGTTTTGTAACATGTACCGGGAAATGTTGTTCAGAATGATAACCTTGACGACATATTTCAAGGTCATTGAAATCGGTGAGGTGTACCCTCTTTTGTATAATTACCGTTTTTGTTATAAAATATTAATCTATTTTCATGAAAACTCGCATGGGTTCTATGATTCAAAATAGCGGATACGTTAATTTTATATCCGAGTTTGTAATGAAAATCTGAAAAATATATTTTGTGGCTTTATGGTGGCTTGTTGATTCACGAATGAAATTACTAAATCTATATACTAAAACCAATATTCTTAACCATAGATAATGTATTAAGTTCGAATTAATGTAAAATAATGTGCGCCTCGAGTCTTTTGTGATTCCGTTTTAATAAACACATAAGTAGTGATCTTCTATTATTTTATTGGTTCAATTTTGTATCTTACTTTTTTTTATGTAAAAGATATGATGCATGAAAGAGTTTAGTAAATGATGTTTTGTAATGACTCTGTTCAATGTTATAATTTTATCTGAATATTAACTCTTTCCACTTTAAGGTCATCTCTAGCGCGACAATTCTATCTTCCCTTAAAACTAGTAAAAGCCATCTCTGAAGAGGAAACACTATATTTCCCTAAACCTCTTGAGTCACGTCTGGAGTGACAACACTATTTTCCTTAAAAACTTTTAAATAACCTCTATAATTTCTAAGTCACCTTCGGCTTGGCAATATTATATTTCTGTAGGACTCTAAGCTATACATATATTATTTTTCACTTTGGAGGCATAGTTTTACAACTAAGTTTTAAAAGACTTAATTATCTGTTTCCATGCTCAAGAACTTATACTCACTGTTTCCTGTTTAGACAAAACATTTATGATTTTGGGTCAAAATGAACTCAACTCACGCCATTCGTAGGTTAGGAGACGTTATTCTACTTTAAATGGATAAATTGCTGCTTCTAACAGATGCACTGTAAACCAACAAGGCATTATATATTAGTATCACGATATCTCCACAGTACTAAGCATCTTTCTTCCAGATTGCGGACCTAAATCTTTCATATTAGACCAGGTAATGTAGATCCAGGATTGTATGCATCGAACTTTGCGAGGTCTTTGGGTTTCCCTACCGATGTCCTGAGTTTTGCGCTCCGGTCGTTGAATTATGTACAACACCGGATCCCGGAGTTTCAGATTTCGAATTTCTCGCCCGAAATCTGAAGTTTGAACTCTGTCCGAGACGCCGTAACTCGGATTTAAGGCCTTATACAGCAGAACCTGAATTTTGAGCCATTAGATCCTGTATTTCGCGGGTGCTATCTTTTCGTGGTGCGAGACACCGCAAGAACTTTCCCGTCGTTTCGTCATTGTAAGGATCTTTTTACGGTTCACCGCTGACGGGCCTCGTAACTCGGCGAATCGGGAGCTGGATGTTTTGCCGGCACCCTGTTTCCCTGGACGACGGAAAAAACCAAAGCATTCAGTGAGTACAGGGATCAGAAACACGGGAACCAGAGGTCGGGGATCGCTTTCAATCCGGAGGAAAGATCCACGGGATCCTTATTTGCGGCGCAACCTTTGGGAAACAGCCTATCGCGATCAAACTTCTACAGGGTCGTCGAGGTAAATCCGGTAAAATCATTAGATAAAGAAGAACATTTCAAATTCCCGGAAAATGTCAATATATTCTTTTGCCAGTTTGTACAGGGTGTATAAAAAATAAGTGTAACACCGGTCGACGCGTAATTATACACCTCTGGATCGGTGGAGATTTGTAAAAAGAAGTCCGTGCAATAGTGCAACAGTGCATAGCACTCGTAACAAGGAACAAAAGTCTCAAAAGAATCATATAACGCAAATGAACCGTTCTCTTGAAAAACGACTTTAAAGTATCGTGAACTATTTTACTTCATATGTGTACAGGGTGTCCCAAGATGGTATCAACTTGTAGGGCATGATTTTACACGAAAAAATAAGTTGGAAATATAGAATAAATTTTTTTCATCTGACGCCTCGTTTTCGAGAAAATAGAGTTTAAAAATTCGGCGAACACGCGTGCTATTGAATATTAATGGTCTGGCTCATTTGGTCATGCCCTACCAATTCTACTTCTTGCAAACGTTAGGAGCGCGAATTTAATGGATTTTCAAAGTTGATTCTCTCGAAAACAAAGCCTCGAATAAAAAACATTTATTTCGTATTTTCGACTTATTTTCCCACGTGGAATCATCGCTTCTACGATTGTACCCAAAACTGGGACACCTTGCAGACAATTGAAATAAAATATTCAAAAGTTTGAAGTCGTTTTTCTAGAGAACGGTTTATTTGTAACATATTGTGCCTGTGAGACTTTTGCTTCTCGTAAACCGAGTACTATACGATGTAATAAAAAAAAATGTTGACCTTGAATATCAAGGTCAAGCACATTTTTGGACAGACCTCTTTTTACGAATCTCCACCGATCTAGAGGCGTAGAACCACGCTACGAGGAATGTAAAGTCTGACACTTATTCTTCATACACTCTGTACAAAAGTAGTGAATGGTATAAAGCAGAGTTGACAATTATTCGGTTCGTGGGCCGCATGCAGCCTCCGGCCCTTTTTTCCTTGCTCCCCAGCGATGTAGGGGAGCGATGCCCACCGCATCGATCTTTTCGATCGGAGGTGACGTGTTTCTTCCGTCTGCTGATTCCGTTATTTAGCTGCTAAAGGAAGATGCATAAAAGCATACTTTCCTTGTTGGGGGAAGCGGCAAGGTGGTAAAGCAGCTCGTGCGGCCCGCGATGGAAAAGAAGTATGTCACCTCTAGTATTAACCCTTTGCATTCGAATGATGACTCTGAGGCACCAGTAAAAATTGCCGTACTATTATTCAAAATAGTTTTTGTATTATTAAATTCGTCTGTATTCTATAAATTGCCAACCATTCAAGTGTTGTATGAGAAAACAGGTTTAATTTCAGGTGCATAATATTGTATAAAGGTTATATCAAATGAAAATGTTCTAGGTTGAGATAATGGACTTAACTTTCGAATTAAAATTGCTTCAAGTGCAAAGTATTAAGAATAAAATCACTCGATGTAGTCTCCACTAATAGCCATGATCTTCTCGAGCTTGGACTCGAACCCGCGGGCTCGCTTCACCTCCTCCTTTTTGGCCACTTTGCATTTACCTTCGTATTGAACACGCTCCACATGTAATAGTCACAGGGGGTTTCATTCAGGTCTACAAGAAGACCATACGTCGGGAGGCCAGTATTAACGGAGGTTTTCGTAATGCTTAATTAATCTTTTCTTTCAATTCGATCATGAATTTCTGCAGTGCAGATACCTTCTACTGTTTGTCAGAATTTCTGAATTTCTCGACTCTGTCGTAAACTTGCTACTTCTTGTAGCCAAAGCACAAGATAATTTCCGCGGGCAATTTTCCGGCGAAAAGTGATTCGAATGATTGCAGTTCTTCGGTCGTAGTCTCGGTCCGTGGCTGACATTTTCCCACTTGTTCACTGATTTATGGCTTGTATAGTGAGTTGCCTAATCAACAATTGCTTCGTGTATGTTTGCCTTATCTACATCGTGTTTATGCACTGTAGACTTTCTTGTGGGCGAAACGAACAAGGAAGCAAACGGTTTCCTCTGAATCGCGATGAAAATACCCGCGGTACCACGATAAACGCGAGAGACCTTCGGGAACCGCGTCTTATTGTGCGAAAATTTGTAGGTGAAATCCGGGCGACTGTCGCACGAACCACCGCGATATTGTTTTCTCCAATGTCGAATAAAGTAATAAAAGGCATTCCATCGATCGACCGACTGGTTGTCTCGTAATTCACTGATATTTATCCCTCACGGTGTATGTGGCATATTGCCTGAAAAATGGGAACGGCTTTTCTTGGCTTCTCAATACTTTATGGACAGTTTACACGAGTCGTAAAATTTTCATGTCGTTACTTTATTTGCAACCTTTAGCGATCAATCATTTCACCCCCCCCCCCCTCCCTCCGCTAAACTGATATTCTGATTTAATGCCGTTGAACGATTGACGACGTTGAAGTGTACCATAAATTGTGCAATATTATCATGTACGGATCAATCATCGGACGCTCGTGAAGAATGAAATATCATTATTATTACGTTATTATATTGTCCTCTGAATTGCTCGTCACGAGGCTGATAATGCTCATGCAATTTCAGGGCTTTAGAGATGACTTTAACAGAAACGTATCTTTAGAATATTTAAACCGTTTTACTACGATTTATGTTACGGTTACTGTGATTAGAATTTCTTTGTCGATCATAATTTCCTAGAAGAAGAACATGTATCTATTGTGTACATATACGTTTTCCAATGGCTATATATCGAAAACAACGATATATTACAAAATACAATTTTATTTTGGTTTAAAGAAAATTAATAACCTACAGTGGATCCAAAAAGTAATTAAACATTTCATTGTGATAATTTCGTAAAAAAAGTACAACCTTAAGCGTGGACTATTGAAAGATATGTTTATATGATGTGACAGGTGGGAAACTGAAGGTGCATTTTTTAAACAAAGCTGCAAATTCAAATGTATTCAAAAACTTTCAAAGTTTTCTCGTAAATGATGTTGCCATAGATTTGGAGATTAAAGCCTCTTCTTTAAAGCGATTCCTTAAAAATTCATGTACGATTTTTATTAACTGTTTTATGGAACAGAAATGAGGAACATATTCTGCTGTGTATAGCGTTCATGGTGTAACTTGGCACACCTCTCATTCAAAACTCAATAAAACAAGTAAAAAAGTCGTACATCAATGTTTGAGATTCCGTTGTAAGGAGAAAATTTTTATCTTTAAATCTATGATGATTTCGGGTGGACTGCGTTTTGGAGAACTCCGTGTTCTTGACTTTTTTGAACTTTTTTTTATGTGATTTCATGTTTATAAGCTATACGCGTGTAAAGATGAGCAATTTTAAATATTTTTGACAGGTTAGAGCGTCGCCATATTGTGTTAGATAGTATGATATATTTGCGGGATCGGCTAAATAGTACTGAGCGTATGCGCTAGATGACAATTCAGTGGTTTAGAAGTTATATGTACATGTGCAAACATAAGCAATTTCAATTAATTATTGATAAGTTTATTGTTGATTTAAAAATGGCTAGTTCAAGTATTAGAAATTTTAATATTAGATACATTACAAGTAGTAAAGAAGCATATTAAAGCATAGTAAAGAAGCATATAAATAAAAATTTATAACAACAATCATGGAATCGGTCGTTTTCGGTGTCCGAATAATAATATTGTACTAGAAACTGAAAAAAAATGTTAAAATTATCCTTATTTGTCCTTGTTCTGGGGCTGACCTGTCTTGTTCATAATTAGTTGTTTTTAACCTTTTAAACAAAATAATGTCCAAGTTTGAATTAGCACAAGCTGTCACTGAACAGTAATTGAAATATACAGAATCATATACAAGATTTCAAAAAGAAGTTACAGTCCAAGATGGTTTGTGGTTAGGTCGTCGTGGGAGCGGAGAAGGCCGGCCCGATTATGATACAATGTTTCGCATTTTGATTTGGTAAATGTGTTATTATTACGTACGTGTTTGTGCTGCCATCTAACGGATCTGCTCGGAACTATTTAGCCCATTTTATGTGTATCACCTAGCAAATATATCAATATGGCGGCGCTTTAACCTATCAAAAAGGCTTAAAAGTATTCAACTTCATGCGTGCATAACTTTTTAACCAATGCATTCTGCACAATAAGATTTTCATTTTCGGTGTTTTCTCGTCGAATTCTATAGGATTGTATAAAAAAAAACTTGAAAAAAAGAGTTCTCCAAAACGCAGTCAAACCGTGATTTCAGTTACGAAAATAACTTTTCAAAGTTTTCACAGACGTTTGAATATATAGAATCTTCGAGAAATAAAACAGCTCCTTTTTTAAAAATAAAAAAGAAAATCTCTATATGAAAGTATTAACATACCTATGCCCTAAACTTATTCATTGGCAAGTTATCGTAGCTGAAAGTTACAAGCATTGTAATGGAGCATTGCGTAGGCCAGGGATGGGCAATTTTGCCTCAATTTAGGTAAAACCGTCCACACCGTAGCGCCATCTGTCCCCTTCCAGCAAGCGTGGTACAATGGGGCAACGAAGACACGAGGCATCAGCGTACGCAACGAACGTGCGCGCTGCATGAAAGAGAGATTGGTGAGAGAAGCAGGTGTTTGAGGGGCTCCACCCGTGCCCACCACTGGCGTAGGCACTTCAGAACATTTGTCGACAGTCCGAAATAACTCACAAGTCTGCAACAATCTCAGCTACAATAATGTCCTAACGAATAAATTTAGGGTATGTTAATACTTGTATGTAGAGCACAGAAAAGTGCATCAAGCGGTATAGTCAAAAACATAGGTTTCTGTAAGGATTCGGTGGACATTTATCACAGGTTAGAAACTGTTCACAATAACTAAATTATACGTTTATTGTGCGACACATGCTTCAGCGTGCCGTGCTGGCGCGGCTTACAAATACAGAACAGAGAGTAACCGGAAGAGACGAAGCAGCAAATCAAGAGAAAACGATCAATAGGATAAGTCGTAAATCAGTTTCTACTTAAACTTCAACAGTTATTATTTTAAAAAATGGCTTGTTGCATTTTTCTGATCCACCGATGCACAGAAGAGTATAAAGTCATTATGCACCGTCCGATGCCACATAACTTTGATCTGTAACAGTCTCTTCTATTTCCAATAATTTAAAAAGTACAGCCTGTTCCAGTTGCGTGGGCACTATTCTAATAATATTTTATGGTTCGGGCTTGTATTAAAACTCTGGCATAGGATTGAACGAAAAATAGGCCAAATGATCAATGAATGCACATCAGTTCCTGATGAATGAACAGAGATACCTTAGCGAATGATAATTACACAAACAACCTTATCATAGGACATTTGGACCACCTCGAAATACAAATTTATGAGCTCACAATAACAATACTTACTTCGAATACCTAAGATGTCTTTCGAACAACAGCTAAATAAATGAATGTACTGCTAAATAGGTTATAAAAAAGAAGATTTTTTTTAGCGAGACATCTGTGAACTTACAATATTAATTGTATTCTTATTAACGAATTATGTTCATTCACTAGCCTTAATATATTATCAATTTTTAATTTATAAAATTATTTTTTAAAAGATTTTGACTCGTACAGAAGACAATGTTGAACGTAAAAAATGAGACCATTATAGAACGTTCTATTTACACTGGAATTAATTTTTTCTTAAAACCAATAGTGCTATTGCATGCAGCCTTGCAAACATAAAGATGTTTGGGCTGTTCAGAAGAATTGTCATGCTTGTACATGTGTTTCGAAGAAATCTTGCTATTTAATTCTATTTCTCGTCGTTTCAGTTGAATACAATTCCGCAGAAACGGTAGGTTGTTTAATTAAACAGTTCTGTGGGGATAAGTCGGCGCGGACAGAAAATAATTCACGTGAAACAGTACCAAGCCGAGATGCGATTCATCACTTTGAAGATGCGACTGTCAGAGACAGTCCGGAATCTAATAAGATAAAGTGTTCGCCAGAGAGAAGTATGTGCATTCGCGTCTTTGTTCTGTAGCGAATTGTTAAGTGGCAATCAATTTACGATTATTGGACGTTACCCACATTTCACGTGATCTAGTATTCCTTTAAGTCATCCTTATCTCTCAGTTTTTCACTTTTTAAGTGAAAGTAAATACTTGTTAAGAGGACGTATAACTATTATCTTTCACCTAGATTTTCAAATGTTTATTTTAAGCTTTTTTTAAAATACTCCAAGCAGATTGCGGATTTTAGGCATTTATACCAAGGATGAGTACATGGAACACAAAATAGAAGAAACATCAAATGAATTTAATATTTCTGGTAGATTATTTACAATCTATTAAAATTATTAAGAGAAGAATTTATGTAACTCCGTTTTCTTGTAGTTGATGCAGACAATTTTTCTTTAGGATAAAGATCAGCAGTCTAGTAATGACAGAACTCTATACGGTTATACTCTTTAATCGTTCATAAATAATGACTTATAAATGTAATGATTATATCTTCCGCCTTTTTGTGCAGTTGTTTGTTTGGTGTCGATGTGTCTAAATCATCAACTATAATGCATTATCGACTAGTGACCTACGTAGTACGTCGTGTATAAATAAAAAACAATTGAAAAACGTATAAAACTTCTCCATACATCTAACAATAATATTGGGATGTTTTTGTAGTTGAAAGTATCTGTAAACCAAATTTTTAGTTTATTTGTTACGTAAGAATATACAGATTTGATTACATTTTTACTTAATTTTGCAGACACAACAAATTTTCGACGAAATGGTGTTCTGCTTTAGAACGGCGAATATTGTGAATCATGTTTTCGTCCTTTGAGGTTATTTTTGTGGAATAATCCCACAGAGAAACTGAACATTTTCTTCTTTCTGATACTTTATTAGTTTACAGATTCTAATACACAAGTTCACGATTCCATTCTTGACCTTTCAGAAATTGAATACAATTCTTATTGCTTTATAAATAAATTGTATATATTGTTTTTTGGCAGCGTCGTCTGTTCAAATGCAGTTTGGAATAGTTCGTAAGGCCTGTGCTCATTTCATTGCTTCCATTTTCTTTACTTTGTGAGACTCGGTACTTTTGGACTCTTTGCTTCTATTAATTTTACCAAGTACTTTCCACAGGTTAAATCTTGTTGATATGTTTCAATTATTTAATAAAACGATAGTGTTCGTAAGTGTTTGCTGGTGTTAAATGACTTCTCCCTATTCGCGATTTTAGACAATCGATCTTGAATTATGCGGCACAGATTGGGAATAAAAGGATCCACTTATTGTTAGATCCCTGTTTCTGATTTATTTTCTCCAAGACGTTGCTCTTGTACGCCGGTTCTTGGTTATAAGATCTTGTACTTTGAACTTTTTACTCCAGTATGCAGATGCTGAAGATCGATCATAGAATCTTGAGATAGCCGACGTGGTATCTTAGATCATAGGCTCTGAATTCCGAATTATGCACCCTGAACCCTAGTCATTAAATCTTGAATGGCCTGGGTTATCGATCTTCACTAGAGAGTGCACGCGTTGAGGTGAAAATTATCCACCAGGTTTTTGTGATACTGTCACGTAAAAATTGGATAGTCGCAGTCTTCTTCTATTTTTAGTACCTTCGCAGAAGCTGATAGTGCCAAAACACACGTTGGCAATGTCGGTAGTCATGTTGGTAAAAATTATTACAATTTGCGAAAAAAATTGTACAACAATCCTACTAATCTCATATAAAGCCAATACTTTCGGAATCCCTCTTTAGATTTTCTCTATGATATTTGTGCATGGTTTAACAGGACAATGATGAAAGAGAAGGAGCAATTTTCGTCGAAAATTTAGCCAATTGATACGTCTACGAGGATGGCAAAACTTTTTTCATGTCTGAATTCACCGTAGATTTGAAAATTGCAACTTCTTCTTTAAAATGATCTCTCAAAAGTTGCTGTACGATTTCATTTCTAGCCAGTTTATTGAACTTTGACGAGAATGTAGATCAAATACATTATAGTAAACACATTTGAAGAATTTAGAAATAGTGTTGTATTATTTTCAACACAATACAATTATTATGGAGAGGAATAAGTGTCTACGTAGTTCCTATATCTTTCTCAAGTTCTTTGGAGCGGCGATTTTAAAGAAGAAGATTTAATTAAATCTATTGTGGATTTAGGTATGAAAAAACTTTTTCACTCTCGTAGAGACGGTTGAATTTGCAAAATAGAAAAACGATAAGAAGGGATTTTCAAAGTGGAAATTTCAAGCTTTCGAATGAGCCTGGGCGGATTATCGTACAATTTTTTTCACGAAGGTACAATAATTTAAATATTACCAATATTTAGCAAAGATTCAAGTGTCTCTAGACTTGTAGACTGGGATGAATACCTACATTGCTTTATAATAATTACAATATTGGATTTATTCAGATTTTGTGCGATTTTTATCATAATATGTTCTTAAATAAAGAAGTTTAATCAAAAATTCCTCACGAAAACAATTTTATAATCTTAATAATTACAAAAGAAAAACATAAATAATTCATTTTAACCTGCCCGGTATTCTGCTGTTCATTTACATACATAGTACAACTTACGTTTTTTACAGGCAAACATGTTTGTACTTATTACCAAATTGCGAATATTTATGCAAAATAAAAATTGTCACATAGACATTTGTCCCTTTTTTAATAACTTTAATTAGTTGAAAACAATACAACATCATGTTCCAATTCTAAAAATAATTTTACTCTTTTACATTTAATCTGCTAAATTTCGTCACAAATACATCAAATCCGTAGTCTACTTGTTATATTCATACCAGATACGAATTTTTATTAGATATCAGCTAGGATGTCAATTTGAATTAAATCGTCAATAATATATTGTTCAAATATAAATACGATTGTTATAATCTCTTATTATATTACAGTGCATCATTTATTTTTTTCTTATTCTTTAGGTCTGTATTTTGCATATCAAATCTTTTACTCAGTGAGTTTTATGCATCACTATTCGAGGTTTCGCCTCCCTTGTCGGAATACGCAACAAATTGTTGCGTGTCTGCGTGCAAATTAAGATTTATAAATACTGTAGATAATGTCAATATTTTTTCTCTTGAAAATCATTTTAATCATCTGTAAGAACAGTATAATTTCATACAGAACACAAACAATAATGACTTTCTACTTTCTTCAAAAATATTGCTTTTTCCGTTCAAAGTTGTGTGAAGGTTATAGTATTGCGGGTCGTTGAAGTTGTTTTGATGTGTGCTACAATGCAATATAAAAAAAGCTCATAACCTTGAAAGCTCAAAAAATGACCTCCTAGGAAACTTTTTTGTATCGGCAGAAATAACGAATATATTAACCCTGTCGATGCCTATATCAAGTATACTCATTATGAAAAGAGGGAATTTGTTTGTCTAACGGCGAGTATACTCGTCATGTACGAAAAACATTCGCATTTGCTGCTAAATAAGATTTAAGACATTGCGCGGTATAGTACAGGTGTTGCAGTACAAATTCAACCTTTTGAAAGTCAATTTCACCCTTTTGAAAATCAATTTCATCCTTTCTCAAATAAAATTCAACCTTGTGCAAATACAGTATTTTTAATTAAATTTTTTTCTAAAAAATCAAATCAAATGTAAATTAATTGTTAAGAAATTCTTTGTATTACAAAGATGAATATCAAGTACTTATTTAAAAATAATTATGAATTCATTTAATTTATAATGTATGAAATTCACGTATGCATGAAAACTATGTCTAGATAATGTAAACATGCATAACCTAGTCCCAGTCTATACATAATGGTTCTCCTGCAGCAGCCGCTGGTACAATTTGTAGAGATAAAAATAAATGGTGCGTGTAATTATTATTATTTTTTGCACTTTGCTGTACCCTCCTGTTCATGCTGATCTCTTTCAAACTCAAGAGAGATGCTGTTAAGTGTCATTATTTTTTCTTAATGGGTAAAATTGATGTGCAAATGGTTGAATTTGATTTGCAAAAGGTTGAATTTGATTTGCAAAAGGGTGAAATTGATTTGCAAAAGGGTGAAATTGATTTGCAAAACATGCTATTTGTTACGATTTGTGATGCTTTGCATTTACCTCTGTCTTCGCCACGTGTTATAGTCACAGAGGATTTTATTCAGTTCTACAGGGAGACCGTATGTTGGAAGACCATTGTTAATAGAGATTTTCGTAAAGCCTGATTAATCTTTTCCTTCAACGCGATCACGAATTTTGCACTTCTCTTGAAATTTTCTCTAAATATTTTCAAAAAGAGCAGGTTCATAATTTTTTGAAAATAAAAAGCGCAAGGAGCACTATATTTTTAGTGTTCTAAACCTCGCTTAATATTCAAAGGTTCATTACAGACAAGCTAACATTTCCAATCAAGCAGACAGCTTTCGTCTGTGGAAACTCCGGGGTAATTGCCTCATGTCCAGAACATTGTCGCCTGTACAGAGGTTTTGAAAATTGGACATCCATTATCTGAGAAGCGGTACTTTATCAGGCTTAGTGAATTCGGAAAACTGTGGAAAACACAGCTACGAATTTATAGCGATAAATTTCGCCGCTGAAACGCGATTCAACTTCACTCTTGAAGATCTTCCTTGGGTTAACAATTTCCTCGGCAACGAATTCATGGTGCCGTGTTCCTTCCGCGAGTGAATCCTGCCGACAGGCTGTGGGATTTCCTCTAGTCTGATTTACATTCGGCCAGCTTAATTGGAGAAACGGGAGCGTTACCAGTCTCTGCTAGTCTACACTAAATTCCAATCACCATTACGTTGGCGTTCTTGCGCACAATCGCGTGTCGTTTCGATCTTACCGGTGCAAACCTTAATTAATCATTTGCCCGACTTCCGAATATGTATCATGCGAGTATTCCATCTTCGTACTTTTACGCGGCGGTTTTGTTCGACGATCATTTCGCGAGCAGATCGTTTCCTGTCATAAAGCGTGCAAACGTTCCTTCGTCGGTGATGCCTGCAACTTTCATTGTTAACGTTTTACGAAATGGTTTTATCGAAATCTGCGATCGTGGAATAATTATACTTTAATCCAGGGTTGGGCACATTTTATTTGAAATAAAATAACAAATAATCATTTGAAATAATGAATTATTATAAATACTTTATTATTTGTATTTTACAAATAACATTAAAAATTTGTTTTCATTTTGTAATAGCCTTTATTACTAACCGGCCATTTCGTACAATTTACCGTTTCTTTCAATCAATGTACAAAACGATGATCGTCAACCCATTCTCTCGACAGTTGTTCCTCAATGCCATACCAACCTCTCATTGCCAATATCACACATTACACTAATCACTCGTGACTAACATCACGCATTACATTAATACTAACCTTTACACTTCTTACTACACGTTTTATTTCTATTACACTGTTCAAATGAAATAATAAATAGTTCCACGTCAAGAAGAGGTTATTGAAGTAACCGAATTAATTATTAAATTTACATGTGCTAACTTTTGTAGTTTAATGATGAATGTTTAGCTGTATTCGGTTTTAAAATTGTTCTTTAGTACATGAAATAAATGGAATTTTTTAGAGTTTTTCAAATAATTTAATTCGATAATGCCTGTTTGAGTCTGTTTTCCTGATTTTGTCTTAAATCCGAGCTTTTGAACATTGGTCCTGTAATCTTCGATCTTAGGATTTTGCATCTCTAGGCTTGCCTTTTCTATTTCGAATCTTTGAATTTGATGCACGCATCTTATCGTTGCGCGTCTGGATTGAGAAATGTCATGTGTTTCTTGATCCTGACCTTCGCATTAAGGTATTTATACTGAAAATTGTGATGATGAACCATAGAATCTCGGGTTTTAATTTTTAGATGGTGATTAATACACTGCGGATATTTATGTAAAACAGAATTTTTAAGCATCAACTGCAAGCTATTGAAGCTAAGTACAAATTTATTTTCCTCATTAATAATTCGAACATGTGTATACAGGGTGTTCACGCTATCACTAGCCAGCGTTTTTCTTACAAATAATAAATATCGGAAAAAAATGAGAAAAGAAAAAATAAGACTGTTTTTGCTAAGTAACATAATGGCGTATGTAATGTTCTACTGTTTGAACTATTTTCTTAGAAATGAAGGTGACCTTCAATTTTTCAAATGAAATGCTATGGATTTTTTTATGTCATATGAAAGCGTGTGTCAAGACAAATTTATTCGTATACAACACAATCACCTTCAAGACCATACAAGGTCAGAAATGGAAGGAAAATTTTCCGTTACATATATCCGTTATATCCATTCGCCCGGCGAATGTGCGTGTATGGGTTCGCTCGCCTTTCGATGCTTGAGGTTTACGAACGTAAACAGAAGGGTCCTTGAGGACACATCCAGCATGCTTAGCTAGGGTAATCCCACAACGCAAAACGTTGCCAAGCATGCCTTCACAATATGTAATATTAATTTTAAAAGTAAATCCTCTCCTTATACCTTAGTACGCACGGTTTACATACTATGGCCCGACTGGCAAGTTCGCTTATACTATCGATAATAACACCGACGGACGGGGCGACATTGTCTTTATTGTCTATATATGTTTACGAGGTTAACGCTGGAATGCGGCTTCGAGAATATTCGAAGACATGTCTGTGGTTGTCAGGAAAACCGCCGCATGTCACAATTTCAAAACAATTGAGTTTATGCGTTAATTGAGCTTTATAGTATAGGATTTACGTATTTGCCAGAAAAGAAGTCATGAAAACGAATTCGGAAGGGTAAAAGAAATAATGCAATTTCACCGATGTCCTATGTCAAAGCATTAGTGATCAAAACTTTAAACGGCGATATCTCGAAAGTGAAAGTATGTGATATGCGGCATTCTTCCTGACAGCCACAGGTTACCACAATAGAATACATTGATCGCGGTGCCAAAAGAAAATGAATTTAAAAACATCAAAGGCCGTACTGTGTTTGATTAGGGAATTCCCACAATGTAAGCGCATTATCAAGCCACAGTTCCGCCGACGGATACTGCAAAAATAATAATTTTGTTCGGAACGTAACAGCGGGCTGAGACTCAGATTGGTGCAAGTCACACACATGGTGTGTCGAGTTAAATAATGTTCTGCGTTGCGGCTGCAAAAACACATCTACAGGTTCAGAAAACTATAAAAAGTATCCGTATGCGACAATTAAAGCACGAGACAGAATTTTATACAATGTACAAGCGAATTATCCGATTAAGATTGACTTATACCGATATACAAATGACTCGCGTAAATATTCGAACAGTCTTGATAAGACGATAACTTTTTTAATATTGGACCGTACAACTTGGATTTCTTGAGATGTTAGAACAATTAGTTTACTACATGACGTGAAAAATTTTTTGAAAATATTGCAATTGGTCGAAATTGCAGAGAAAATACAAAAAGTTGTATTTTACAACATCGTTATGCGGGACTTTATTGAAAATTTTAAAAATATGTTTTGTAGATCTTTGTTGTAAATGAGCAGTTGAAAACAAAAGCGCGTAACGTGGACTTACACCATTATAAACCCAAATGGTTTGTTTTATTTGTTTAGTGACAAAATAATAAGCTGCCATTTTTCAGTAAAGAATGAAGTTGTACATACATCGTTAACTGTAAGTGAATGATGTCTTTAAGATTCGAGAAACAATATTAACTGAAATCTGCAGAATTTGGACATACACCACTATGATTCTCGGCCTACTATGTGCATGTATGTATGTCGGTGAGAACAGAATTTCGATGAAAGGATATATTGGGGAAATAGTGTCGATGTAAACATTGTCGAGGAAGTCACTGTTGGTCTTGTAGAACGGACCCGTGTTTCCTTATACAATTACTTTTTTGCGAGTTTCCCTCGGCGACCCTGTATTCAGAGTGATCCGCTCTCCGACGCATAAAACACGGTTGGTCCGAATCGCCAAAAACACGAACTAAAATCAAAATTTCAACTTCGTAGGAAATTTACAAAATTTTGACCATAAATTTTTATATCCATGGACTAACTTTTGCCAGGCAAGCGTGTTGCCATAAGTCATTCAAAATGTTTTGAGAGACCTTTGGAAACCAGGAAAAATGCCAGTTCTAGAATGATTACACGTTTCTTCTAAAATTGCATACTTTACGTCATTATATTTTCATAGCGATAGGAATTTGGGCAAAACCAACTCTATAATGTTAAAGAGTGTTCTTTCAGCTACAGGAATATGAATAAGTTTTTTGGAATATACGTATTTTCACCTTTGAAAAATATCGTTAAAGAAATCCTATTTTTTCTCGTTTTTTCGTATTTAATGACTATTACAAAGCGGTAGTTACGAGTTGTTACGACGAATATTGCGTGACAGCACTTGGCGGAACCTACTAAATTGATGTGATATGGAATTTCTTGCAGAGACTTGCAGACGCGAAAGTTATAACAATAAATATGTAGTTGAAACACTAAAAGCTATTGCCAG
The DNA here is from genome assembly GCA_913789915.3 of Sphecodes monilicornis. Classification (NCBI taxonomy): domain Eukaryota; kingdom Metazoa; phylum Arthropoda; class Insecta; order Hymenoptera; family Halictidae; genus Sphecodes; species Sphecodes monilicornis. The sequence goes on along the minus strand of OU565286.1, from coordinate 6,014,258 downwards.
CCGTCATGTTTCGATATTAAATAAAAATTGTTTTCCTTTGTATTATGATCGGAATGGCGACTAAAGTAAAGTTATACTCGGGTATTTCAAAAGGTTTATTATCCACCTTTAAACTAATATACCTGCCGTTAAATCAGGTTTACGGTGTCACCACTCTTTTTGATTTTCAAACATATTTTAAGCCATTTTCATTTACTCCGCTTGTTATTGTAATGATCCCTAACTTCTACGGCTAAACGAGTATTTTGGAGTTTTTTTTCAGCAAACTAATGGAAAATGTCATTGAAAATAGGTATCATAGTCATTGGAGAACTTTCCGAAGAAGCTCAAGAAGCAAACAACAAATATGTAAATATTATAGAGAACATCATACGCAAAAAATATCGCGAGTGAAGATCAACGAAGATCTATTTCACCGCTTAATATTAAGCTCCGATCCGTATTTGAGTTCTTATAAACACCGAAAGCTTGAAAAGAAGGAAATAGATATAGAAATACGGAGCCTGACAGTTTTACCAACGGAAGTAGACGAACCAAACAATGAAACAGATTCCGAAGTCGATATTGGTCACATTAGTACTACACAATATTGTAGAGAATATGCTTCCTACCGGAGAATAATGCTACAGATTTAATAAACACACACGGATGTTTTAATATACATTATTTTAATATAATATAATGATGCCGACCATGCGGCTACAGAACGATACAAAAATATGCATGATAGCGTAATAGAAGTAGGAGAAGAGGAATAACGCGGGAACCCATAACAGGTGTCGCCACTTAGTTGCGTGCTTATTGCCGCGCGATTATGAGCGGCTCAACAAATATTAGTCGTATTAGTTATTAGTAGTCGATATTAGTTGTATTAGTCACATATTTTGAATTTTAGGGGCTCCAATGATGTTGAGAGTATTATTATAAATTAGTTTTACTTGATACCATCTGAGGAGTAATTGTGGGTCACACATGAGACCAGTACAACCATTTTCAAAATTTTTCTTCATAAAAGTGGATATGAAAATCAGATTCTACGACTCAAAAACATTATGAAACCACGCCTTTTATAGTGAATAACGTAAAAATAAAAGTGCTATGAATTTAGTTCGCGTTTTGGGCGAGACGGACCACTGTGCGACGCAGTACAGTCCAGAGCAGTACATTAATATTTGTAAATGAGCTTATAAATAACTGGCGTATATCGGGTGTCGATCACACCGACGGAAAGTTGATCGCGTTCCTGGTTCTAATGGGCGTAAGTAAGTAAGTGCAATCTCCAGCATGATGAGGGTACGAAGGCAACGTGTCGGTTTTCCGATAAAAATAACCAGCTCGCTCTGCAAACCGTAACCGATAAAGCTGAATTATGCGGGAAGCGTAATATGCTACGGCGGAATTTCTGTGACAGTGAGCCCAAGGGGGTTGGTATGCAACTTGAATGAATGATACATTCGAATTAATGAAGATCGTTTGAATTTAAGTGATGCGTCTGGTCGAGGGGCCGGCGGGCAGCAGCTTCGCTTTGAAGCTGCGTCGCAAAGAGGTGCAACCTTTTCCAAAGGGCTCGCTGTTTTTCTCTATCGCTCTGACGAGCCCTCTATGTTGGTCTTGCATAAGAAAACAAAGGAGAACAAAACGAACTTTACATGAACCGTTATCGTCACGAGGAAACTTAACTGAAAGATAAACAGCGATCGCCTCGCACACACACCTCCGTTCACAAGTAATTCGGATACTTACAGTGACTCCAAAAAGTATTGGCACAGGAAATATCTGATATTCGAGAAATTGTTTGTCGATATTTAAAAGGACAACATACTTGCTTGTGCAGTCATACAGTTGGGGACAAAATTAAGTGGACATCCATTAAAAATGAATAACCTTTTAAAATTTGGACCATACGACTTGACTTGTTTTGAGATGTTAGCAGAATTAGTTTACTAGGTTGTAACGGATGGAGAGGTTACAAGTGAAAATGATTATTACAATATCTGGACTGATACTTTTATTTGAATGCAAGAGGTTGACAGCGTGATAAGTGACAGAGTGTGGATGTACGTGAATGTCTGTTTTGCGTTTTTCCTTTTGGTATATATACAAAGTCTCGGAAGAAGGTAACGCCTTTTCCGAGAACGCGCGGGTGGAGCTTGCTCCCTGAAGGCGCGAGGGTGGAGTTACTTTTTCCTTTAAAACACCGCCCTGATCGGCGGCGGAAAGGGACTCCTTGTCGCCAATTTAGGTGGCTCTTATGTTTTGGGACTTTCCTCGACCGCGCTAGCCGCGCGGTCGGGAAGTCCCGTAACGGTACACGGCTGGCGACGTTTTCATCAGCGAAGTCTGCTATGCACGTGAAAGCAATAAAAGAATAAAATCATTTCCGGGCTTGCAAATATCAGGGAAGGTTTTTCTCGCCTAAACCTTGACATCTGCAAGCGGACTGTTCGAATGGTTATTACGGTCGCCGACCGTGTGCCGCTACAAGGTAATGTATAACAAATATTAATTAAGAATCACGATTAGTCCAAATTACGAAGATAAAAGTGAAGTCATGACTTTTAATTTTTTGATTTGTGATTATAATGAAAATTTCAAATATGTCTTTTCTAGATCTAAGTAAGTTATACACATGCACAAAGTGTGAAAAAATGGTCAGAAAGTGCGATTAAGTTCAATCGTAGGCCTAAAATTCAAAGATTCCTGCGTCTTTCAATGCCTGTAGTTTTTTTATGCGTCATTCGGTTTCGATGAAACTTTGTGCATGTATATAACTTGCATAAATCTAAAGGAGGCATATTTTACATTTTCATTGTATACACAGATAAAAACGTAAAAATCGTGACCATCACTTTTTTCTTCGAAATTCCAAGCGATAGCAAATTAAAGAAAATTTTTGTACACATTACCCAGTAGTTTAATCATTCTAAGATCTCAAAAAACAAGCAGTTTGATCCAATTTTAAAAAAAGCTTTTAGTTTTTAAAGGGTATCCACTTAATTTTCCCGCCCACTCACAGTGGTTTAGAATTGCAAAAACGAGGAAAAAAAATTTTTTTAAATCTCTGAATTTCGGGCCTAAATCGGATTTTGTCACAATTTATTCTATTTTTAATCATTACTGGCTCGTAGCGACCTTAATCGATTTCGTTGAAACTTTGTGTATGTATACTTTGATCTACGAAAGGCACATTTTAAATTTTGATTGTCGGCACACATAAAAAAGTTAAAATTCTTGACCTTCACTTTTTTCATCACAACTCCGCCCAATAGCAATTTTAAAAAAAGTTGTTTTCGCACATTATCTAGTAAACTAATCCTTCTGACATCTCAAGAAAAACTCAACTCATTTGGATCAATTCTAAAAAAGTTATCCGTTTTTAAAGGGTGGTCTTAAATTTTTGTCCGCTACTGTATAGACAGGGTGGAAATTATAAAGCGTTACAGATGAATTTGCCAACGTGTTGGTAACGACCCAAATCGCCAAAACATGGACAAAACATAAGGAGTACTCTAATTTAGTTAAAAATGAATACTCCGGCAGATTGTAGCACGCTAATTCTAAATCCGATATCAAAATTTTATAATTATAATAAATTAAAAATTATAATACCTTTTCCTAAACGCAAAAATCAATAAATCACATAAGCACTCAAGAAAATAATAATGTAAGACAGTATTTTACAGTATGTTTCTTTTCAAACATCAATCTTTATGTTTCAAACTGCTCCTTTACGCGTTAAAGACAAAATTGTTTTTTTTATTTTACTGCCGTAGCGATGACCGAGATATAGATAAAGTACCATTTTTAAGCAACCAGTTAGTCATTTTCAAACTCGGAAAAACCCATGTCATATCCGCGACCAGCGAAAGAAAAGCTAGCAGGTAGCAATGTATGGTTATTTCAATGTTTCAACGAAAAACTAACTCAGTTCTTAGAAATATTTTACCGTGAACAGTTCACTGTGATCCGGTATAGTGCTCTCTTTGAACAAACCGGCAAACCAGCAAAATTTTCTGTGTAATATTTCGAGAGAAATAGTATTCTGTTTTCAATATTATTCAGTGATTGTGTGAAACAATGGCGGAAAAGAAATATGGGAATACCAAATATCAAGGAAATCCGACAATTCTTTGAGTAACACATTTGCTATATTGAATCCGCCATTTCGTTTTTTGTAATTTTTAAATAAGATTCATATTCAACGATCCAAAAACCCCCGGCATACCGATTTTCAACTAAATTGGAGTATTTCTTCTATTTTTGACCACGTTTTGACGATTCTGAACCACTATGATGAGTGTAACTTGTTTGTAAAAAAGGAATAGCTTCAGTAAAAAATGACAGATTTGAGATTACGCTCGCAAGATTCCCTGTGGGAATTTATACAGAAAAATAAAAAAGTGTGTGCTCATGGAGAATTAAAAGTAAAGGTTATACAGATCTGAATAAAAAGATGCAGTATATAATCTCTTAATAGATCAAAAGCAGTGGGCCCAGAAGAACAAAAAGATTCATTACACAATCTCTTAAATAATGAATAAAAAGATGTGGATCTGGAGGCCAACAAAGAATTGGTTGTAAAGACGAATATAGAAGCTCAATGAAGTCAAGGTGTAGGACAGAAGAGAAACAAATGTGTATCGAACTTATTATCGATTTTGATGCATAGGTGGCAGTAAAATGAATTGTACTATTACGACCAATAAAATACAGTTACCATCTCTAATTCGATAATAGTAATGAATAATGCGATTGTTCATATGGAGTAATCGAATGTTTATATTGTATACAGTATTTTAACAAGCGTGTTTATAAGATTATGTTAATCGATTCATTAAATATTTCTCATTCATTGAAGTCTGGTTGTTGTTTCCGATTGTTTCCGACCAACGCACGGTGGGCTGTTTTCATAAAATAGGTGGAGTTAATTAAAAAATTTCATGTCGTAGAAAAAGTTAATACTAGGTCTTTTCGTAAGCTAATATTTAATTGAGATAGACGGAGAAGGACATGAACTTACGTCGGTCTCATTTGTGAATATGATAAATAAATAAATAGTATAGCGAAGTAGTAAGAAATAATAGACAAGTTTAAGTCTCTTGAAGTAATTTCGCAGTCAGTTTTTGTGTTAATGCTACGTTCTATGTCTACACTATTCATACACATTTATCTGTTTCTATTAAAGAGGTTTTATATGTTCACCTCCCACTAAAGTCGTAATTCACTATTACACTATCGCATAAAATAATATTCGATATCCTCTATATTGGACTAGGATGGAAAAGTTGTAACTTCTCTATTCGTTTAAAATTCGTTTCAGCATGTCAAACCCTCAATCTGTAAAATTTGTAACTTTCGATTTGAACTATTTACTTCCGAGGGTATGTCTTATTCCATAAGATATTAATTCCTTAAAGTCACATTCGAAATCAACTAACAAAGTTTCGATTCCTTAGATTGAAACACTCCCTAAAAGGGTAGTTTTATAAAGACAGTTTCCCATTCTATGAAACAAGCAATACCAAAATTAAATCATACGACCCCAAAATTCCTAAAATGTTCTGTTTGTAATTAATAATGTATAATTAACAAAGTTGTGAATTTTGTCCAGCTTTTTGTGATTCTGGCTTATTGATAATGACCTGCTGAGACCTTGAAATAAGAAATAATAAAAATGTACCGTACGTAGGCTGATGTTCAATTAGATATTCAGGCGATTATAAAACAATGTAAAGCCAGAATGCAACGATTTGTACAATATGATACGTGGAAATCACGGAGAGACTGTGTTAAAAATAAATATTACAAATACCAACAAATACAAAACGAATAATTTATACCACTTTGTCGGTTGAAATCTTGTTTCGCCAAAGAGAATTAATGATCGTATACACAACGATTGCGTTGACATTTACGCGAGAAATAATTAAACTGCGTGTTTTGGAGGGGTTTTAACGGCTAATGTATGTATTGACAAAGGTATTCACGCACTTTATTCGAACCCAGCAAAATGGCTACCAAACAATTTTTTCAATTTCTAAAATACGTAATGGCATACCTCGAAAGTAAAAAGAAAAAAACTGAGTAGAATTCCTGAAAAATTCCTTTAATTGCCTTATTATAATCCCAAAGGCAGATGTAAGTGGCTATGAAGACATGAACCATATATTATGGCAATGCAAACTTTACGAAATTCGAAAGATTAAATTGATAAAAAGACTTACATAAAACAAAATTACAATTATCCTTACGTACAGAAATGTCAATCGCTGAACCTAATATTGTAGCCTGTTCCATTCCTAAAACAATTTAATCTGCGAATCAAGAGATTTGTACTACTTTTTTTAATTTATTGTAAATACAATTTCATACTTGTGTATGTGCATATCAATCTCGATCCAGGTTTTCTAAATCAAGGAAGTCCATTAAACATGATAAAACAACGAATGCGTGAGCTTTATGTTAGTCCTAGTGTTAACAAAAGTAAAGGGCCCTTGTGTTTATTAGAAAATATAAATATTTCTAAAACGTTTATTATGTTTCCCATTCGGTACAAATGAATTTAAGTTAATAACTAGACTACGAACCTTTACGGAATATAAAAATTGTTTGTATTAGTTACAAGATATGGAAACGAAATAGGTGTTTATTTCTCCCTTTACTGAGATAATATATAAGAATTATATGTTTAAAATAATGCAAAACTGTTTGGTCTTCTCCCTCGGATATTGAATTCTACAAGGTGCTCCACCTTCTTTATGCCCTTCCAGGCATTTTCAGAAATCTAATAAACATATGGGAATGTGTGTGTGTGTGCTTGTTAGATTTCTGAAAATGCCTGGACAGGCATAAAGAAGGTAGAGCACCTTGTAGAATTCAATATCCGAGGGAGAAGACCAAACAGTTTTGCATTATTTTAAACATATAATTCTTAGACAATAATTAATATCTACGTAGCTCCTATACCTCGACGGTATCCTATACCGAAACAATTTTTATTTGGCATAGAAATTCGCAGTCTAGTTACAATAAAATCAGGATCTGAATAAATACGGTTTTGTCATTTATTAAAAGCTATAGCAACTGGTTAGTTTTAAAATTTGGAGAACTGAATGTTAAAAACTGAGGCTATTCTTGCGTGTTCCCAGAAAATATAAATATCTCAATATATTTATTATATTGTCCACTTGACAGGAATAAATTTAGCTTAATAATTAGTTACACGACACAGAAACCAAATGGGAATTTGTTTTTCTCTATAGTAGTTTTATTAAGGTGCAAGACATGTATTGACATTTTTAAATGCTTTTAATCCTTGTAGTGTTCGAAATTGCACATAATCATAACGTTCTATGTACTTTGCTTACGTGACTCTTTACTCCCTTCTTGAAGCCACATGCTGCTCTAGGGAGGTCCGCTCGTTTCCTCTAAAAAATAACTCGCCCACGGGGTGTAGCAAGCTGGGAAAAGTCAGAGGAATATCCACCCAGATGTACGCACAGCCCCACCATCACAAATTTCTAGACAATTTTGGACCATATAAAGGGCATCAACTAGCTCATGAGCGGGCCCAGTTGAAATTCAGTTATGTTGTATTAAGTTACACTCCGCGAGATCGGGTATGAGTTCCTTTCGACCATATCTTTCTGGAGTACGTATCACTATCGTCGACACAGTTAATCACGGTCACTCCCGCATTGCTCAATGCTTCAAAACCGAGAGTAAGGGACACAGTATTGGTGACTACAAGTCACATATATGTATGTAGGATCTTAGGAAAAAGGAAGGTACCGGCCACGCCAGGAATCGAACCCGGGCCTCGCGATTTGTAGCTGATCAGCCCCTGCACATACACACGGAACCCCCCGACTTTTCCTAATCATCATACGGTATTTAGTCTGGGGGTCCCGATCCCACATATACAGGGTGGCCCACATAACTCTGAACAGCTCAATATCTCGAAAACTATGCCATCGATTTTAAAGTTCTTAGTCTTAAATTGCATGGAACTGAAGGGCCTTTCTGACTATATAAACGTGAAGTGGCCTAACTTCCCCTTTAACGGGGGAGGGGGGGTACCTCTGTAATTTTAAATGGAACCCCCTATAAAATGTTACATATTTAGATTCTACAGGAAAAAACAAGTCAATATTGTCTGAAACATTTTTTTGTCAGATACTTCCATGATGAGATATAACAGTTTGAAGTTTCGAGTTGTAGGTACTTGAAGCTCTCGGAAATAGCGTTATGGAATTATACGCGCTTGAGTACTTTGCTTATTCGTGAAGAAATAAAATGTACTTTAAATTAAATGTTCAAAATGTCCACTACGGGCTTGTAAACATTTATTTACTCGAAACATCAAACTTGTTCTAACATTTTTTAACATTTCGGGAGTCACTGAAGCGCAAGCGTCACGTATTCTTTGTTTCATATCCTCTTTTGTCGTCGGTGGTTCAAACATAACTTTGTCCTTTACATATCCCCATAAGAAAAAATCTAATGGCGTTAGATCGGGGGATCGAGGAGGCCATTGACGAGGTCCCCCACGACCTATCCATTTGTTCCCAAATTTTTCGTTCAAAAATTGCCTGGTGATGATTGCAAAATGTGGAGGAGCACCGTCTTGTTGGAACCACATTTCTCTTCTAACGTGCAGCGGCGCATCTTCCAAAAACACAGGCAAATGATTTTTTAATAAATCACAATAACTTGCAGATGTTACAGTTTCTTGAAAAAAATAAGGTCCAATCACAAAATCTCCTATTAGGCCACACCAAACATTTAAAGACCATCGATGTTGAAAGGGAACACATCGCATCCAATTTGGGTTTTCCACGGCCCAATAATGCAGATTATGTCTATTTACATGCCCTGAATTCATAAAAGTGGCCTCATCGGAAAAAAGTATTTTGCACAAAAAATCATTTTCCACAACACCCTGCAGCCACTCACAAAATCTTACGCGGTGATCGTAATCTGCTATCGAAAGCTCTTGTGATAAAACCATGTGATATGGATGATACTTTTGCCGTTTCAAAATTCGTTGAATCGATGAACGACTAATATGTGATGTTTGTGCAAGTGTACGTTGACTAATATGAGGATTTAATGTAATTGCAGCAAGAATACTGGTACTATTATTTTCATTAGTGACAGCTTTAGGTTTATTGCGAGTTTTTTTTACACAATTCACCGTGCTCGCGAAGCCGCTTTTCTAAATTATGAAATGTTGCATGACATTTTTTGATCCCATAACGTTCAAAAAACATCACTGCTGCACGCCGATAATTTTTTTGGTATTCACCTGACGTTAATAACATATTCACTTCTGTGTCAAAAGTAGCCATAATCACAATGTTACTGCTTGAATAACAGCTCTAAACTGAAAACGTTTTCATAGATAAGTGAGTCAAACTCAAGAATTGTAAATATTATTGTTTGTGTTCCTTCACGAATAAGCAAAGGACTCAAGCGCGTATAATTCCATAATGCTATTTCCGAGCGCTTCAAGTACCTACAATTCGAAAATTCAAACTCATCTCATCATGGAAGTATCTGACAAAAAAATGTTTCAGACAAAATTGACTTGCTTTTTCCGGTAGAATCTAAATATGTAACATTTTATAGGGGGTTCCATTTAAAGTTACAAAGGTACCTCCCCTTCCCCGTTAAAGGGGAAGTTAGGCCACTTCACGTTTATGTAGTCAGAAAGGCCCTTCAGTTCCATGCAATTTAAGACTAAGAACTTTAAAATCGATGGCATAGTTTTCGAGATATTGAGCTGTTCAGAGTTATGTGGGCCACCCTGTATACAAGTGTAAGCCCCTGCTTCCGTATAGAATATATTGTACTTCTTGTTCGGTACATTCTAATGCCTTTATTTTCATATTCATATCTATTTAAATTCTAGTAGCTTCAACTCCAGTAGTACACCTTTGCCGCTCGAGGTGTACCAAATTTCATTCAACGATACGAAGAGCCAATACCAATTACCCATCCCTTAAACGAAGTGGCGATCCTGTGGTGAAAAAGACACAGGAAAGTCCCCGGTTCTCCCACTATTCCGTCGCAAGGAACCGTACAAAGGGTCTTTTCTTCAGATTTGTTTATGGCGTCTACGTGACTCTGAGGCCACTTTCAAGGATGAGGCGCTCGATGCACATTTGGTGACCACTCGAGCCATCGCCTAACTTTCGTATTTGTTTCGCCTCCTTAAGAGTTACGCGTCATAAATCTATCACTGACGTAGGATATTCCCGACCGAAAAGTACGGTTCTCGGCTTACCTAGCTTCGCCCTCGGAGCGAGTCGGGTACGGTCCCACGCTTTCCTCGGGACAGGCTCGCTTGGGGCCGATCTAAGAGTCATCAAGAATGCACTGATTGGGGCATGCAGAGCTTGGCAAGAACCAATCAGTGCACTTCTTCGGCATGGCAATGGGTGTCACCATCTTGACACCCCGAAAAGGAGGACCGCCTTCACGATACAACGAAGGGTCCTCTCGGAACCGCGACATCAGTCGGTCGCAATCAAACAGTCGAAGTCGAAGCTTCGCTTTTATAGATCAATGAAAACGAACGAAAACACATTCGAATAAGACAAAGAGTCTATCGAAGTCGACGTCAAGTTCATTCAACGATCTCGTACAATCGAATCGATCAAGATTCGTAAGATTCAAATGGAGTTAATCGTCGCGAACTCCCACGCGTATAAGGCAGGGCCTGCTAGATTAGCCTTACCGACGAATCCTCTAGCAGGCCTGGGACGAAACGCTAAACCTCACAAATTCACAAATCGAAATAATCATTGAATCGGCTATCTAAAATTAATTTGGCGGGTAGTAAATCGGTGATTTCAGAGTTAACGTGTCCGTCACAATCGGGCTTAAAATTTACAACTTTATGTGGATACGAATCATCCGCGCGTCGCTCTCGAGATTCGCACCGAACACCCACCTTCCCGAAGTGGCGACCCTGTGGTAAAAGAAACACAGGCAAGTCCACGGTATTATATCAATCCATTAAACCACGCGGCGACCTGGTGGTGAAACAGACATCGGCCAGTCCACGTGTTCCTATCTTATGGCGACCCGTTAGTGAAACAGACACCGGCAAGTCCATTGTTCCTTATCTTAGCGAAATGGCGACCCAGTAGTGAAACAGACACCGGCTAGTCCACAATCGACAAAGTTTCCCTAAAATCTAACAAACCTTGGTCACGCTTCACCTGTTCAACCCTTGGCTCGTAACAAATGAATAAAGTCCACAGTGTCTAAGGGGTCTTTCTCATTAACTATTGCAGTTTAAAATATATATAGTATTTAGGGTTTCTTTTTAAATATACAGTATTTGGTTAAACTTCACTGTGGGGGACCAAAAAATTTTACGTTTCCTGTATGTAATTCTGTACATTTTTACGGGATAATGATAGAAGCTTAAGTTTTGCCGGAGTTCACTGGTCAAAAAGTTACACGCGTGTAAAGTTGGCCGATTTCAAGCGTTTCTTGTTAGGTTAGAACGTCGCCATATTGCTTTGTACTTACCAATTATCCAATCAGCAGAGCTGCTACGTCACACCACAAGCACGCATAAGCACGGACCACTTGCAATTGTTAGTCGCTTGGGTGGCTAGGAGGTTTCGCCCCCAGACCCCCCGGGAAAACTAACCGAGAACAGTATCGTTTATCTGAACTATAATTGCATTTCCAGATGCTGAAACCCAAACACTAGGAATTCGAATTAATACTAAAAAATTGCCACTCCCTTTTGTTTTTTTGTGCTGCCACCTAGCGGATGCTCTCATTATATACATACCCGCTCCTTCGGCCGTGTGCTATCATTAGCGGATCCACTCGGTAAAAATCAATATTGCGCCCTTAGTTTGTACACTTCTTTAATATACAAAAATTTGTTTATTGCGATTCCTGTTGTGGTGTCATTTATAGATGGCAGTGACTGTACTGCTGACAAAATATGTAATTTATTTTCTGAAATGAAAAGTCGATAGAAATTCTTAAACTTTATATCAACGACTATGATATGAACCACTGCGAGACAAAAAAGTCAAAATGGCGACGATCCAAACGTGTAAAAAACGATCAATTTTACGTATAGAAGTATGAATAACAAAAAACCTCATTTTTCCAAATTAATCGGTTTGGTTCATAAGATAGCCAATACATAAACGAAAATTATGTCGCAAGCATTTTTCGAACCCGTTCGCAACTTTTTTGCGAACATGGCTACCGCTTTCACCTCATATTTTATAAGCAGTGCAGTGACCGTCATTTATAAATGACATCACCACAGGAATCGCAAAAAAAATGTTTGTACACTAAAAGAATGACAAATTAAGGACAAAAAGTTTTTATATAAAATATATATATGTAGGATCGTCTGTAAACATAACTGGTGTATGTATATGTGTGAGGCGATCATGCGAGACGACACGAGAATCTGGTATTTAGTCTTGTCTTGGATTTTGACTCGAGCAAGTGTGTGCGAACGGTGTGTGTGAGAGAGAGAGAGAGAGAGAGAGAGAGAGAGAGAGACGCGGAAAACGGAGAGCGGTGCCGAACGCGTTGCGAATCCTTCGGGCGGATAGCTGGGCCGCTTTAGTGCAGTTCGTGTGGTTAAGTGCAGTCACAATCTAGTATAATATCGGGACGTGTTTTTGTATCGTATCGCTGAACATTTTTGCGCCATAGATACTCCGTGCGATCGAAAGATCCCACATATATAAAGAAAATTCCTAAATATCATTTTTATATGGAATGATTTGATGAGATATTCCCATTAATAACTTCGTTTGTTAAATTTCAGCAAATGCCTGGAAGATCATACAGAGGGTGGACTACCTTGTAGAGTCACAATTCGGGATGTAAAGTATACCGTGCCGCTTGGAAGTCCAATAACTTACCAATAACGAGCTATTTGTCTGTGACATTCGAAATTTCGAACGACGAAGAGAGCAGTATTCGGCTGTTGCAGCGAGCGTTGACAAGTTGACAATATATTGCGAAATTTCCACCTCGCGCCACCAAACCTGTTGAAAACGCGACGGGCGATACGCGCCCGATTAAAACGGATCGTAATTCGCGTTACCGCGCGAATTCGTCGAAAATTTTGCGACAGGACCCGTGAAAGAGTTGCACGGATAATCCAAAATCGTTTTTGCGATTAAACTGGATTCCCCGTCTGCGTTGTGTGTGCACGCGCGCGCGCGTTTCGCAAAACGAAACGGTGGTAAACACTTGGTAACACGTTCGTGCGCGACCGATCGCTAAGCCGATTCTGTAAAATAATAAGCATCGTCGGCAATCACGGGGGCGCAAACGTCGCCGAGGAACGCACGGACGGACGACTTGTGTGACAATTAGATTTAATCCCCTGTGACGCATGAAATCGCGAAATCGATTAAACAACGGCGCTGCTGTCGAGATTACTCGCTTCGAAAAGCTTTTTGGATTAAATATAATGTCACGTATAACGACAGTGTTTCACTACAGGTGGTCTCCATTTTAAGAGATCAACCTATTTGCCGGAATAAGTCGACAGCAAGAATAACTGCATTGCGATGGTGGACTAATATGTGAATTATTAACAGTTGGAAATAAACTTGTGACACTTGATCCCGGCAGCGTGTTTGTTCAGTAGAACTGGTAATGTTTCCTCGGCTTAACTATTTTACGATATAGACATGGACATAGCACATACAGTGGTTGTTATTCCTAAAAACGAGTAACATTTTTAAAATTATACCAAAAATATTGAGTTTTTTTTCTTGATATTAGAAGGATTAGTTTATTACGTAATGTCTATATATATATTTTTATTTTTAAATTGCTATTGGTAACAATTGCGAAGAAAAAGTGAAGGTTATGAAGTTTCTTATCTCTGCCTGTTATGAAAATTTAGAAGCAGCTAAAATATAAACATAACAAAAGTTATAGGCATTGTAAGATGTAAAAATCTTTGAATGCAGTGTTTGCGATTCATTTGAATTATTTAAATTATTATTTTATTATTATTATATTAACTTTTTTATGTGCCAACCGATTTCGACGAAACTTTGTACATATATACAATTTCCTCAGATTTGCAAACTGCATGTATTAAATTTTCATTGTAGGAACAGATAAAATACTTAAAAACCATAACCTTTACCTTTTTTATTGGAAATACGACCAGAAGCAGTTTTCTAAAAAAAATGTTTACACATTATCTAGTGAACAAATCCTTGTAACATCTTAAAAAGACTGAAACCATTTGGTCTAATTTTAAAAATGTTATTCGTTTTTAAAGTGCGTACGAATACTTTTTACACTGACTGTAGTTGGAAACGATCGTCGATTTGTTTAACATATTTTAGTTTGCGGATAACTCACATGAAAAATGACTTTCAAGAAAATTACACTGACCAACAAATTCTAATTTGAAGTTTTAATTACTGAACACGAATAGGAAAGTAGTCTTTCGGAATAATTTTTTTCAATCATTTGAAAAAAGTCCAATTTTGAAATTTAACATTCATGTTGCAGTAGAGCCCCGACTATCCGAACCGATAGTATCTGAATTCTTGATTATTCTAAATGTTTTACATGTAAACAGTTCAATCTAAAATCTAAAGTGATACAAATACTGTAGTCCAACACTGTAGCCAAGTAACTCTTCTATTACCAAACACTCGTGTTCCATTCATTAGTATAAACCAAATTGTGCTGTGTTTGGTGTCATTTCAATCACAAAAGTGTTATGAATGTAATGATGTAATGGTTAAGTGTTAGAAAGTGTTAGAAACATAAAAGAAAAACAGTTTTATCATACAATCAGTATTTTAGTCTGGAAACATATCGAGATATTACTGTACAACGAATGATGTTGAGTCGAATGAAACTGTAAACATTTAGATGAAAAATTGATTTAGGAAACATTTAGTTTTTAAATTATTTCTTTCCTATTTTAAGTTAACTCGGTGAATGGATACACCTTATTTCTGGTAATAATGTACAATTTCAACTGTTGCGTCGGGTCACTGCTCAAATTGCAATTAGCGAGCCGCTGAGATACACACCTCAAAGAGAGATAAAAATAAAATAAAGAGAATAATCGGGTTTCCGGATAACTGCACAACTTTAATAAAATGGGTATGAAGAACGGTATAAAACAGAATACAAAGTAGAGGTTGACTACGTACATATTGTTACGCGAGCGACCGCGTAATTTAGGCATACTTAATAAAAGATCGTTATAAAAAGGTAATTAATCTCTTTATTAAAAGAGGAAGGGAATTGCACGTCCGACCGGTACGACGTTCGTGAAACGACTCTGTCCTTTAGGTAGCGTTTAGGTAACGACGATATAACGGGAGTACCTATTGTGCCATATTCGTAACACCACCCCCCTCCCTTCAAAAAAACAAGAACTCACAACATCAAAACACTCAATAATAACTTATCATCACTAAAGATGCCAGTGGTTCTGTAGGCAAGAACAAAAAGAAACGAAAGCCGTGGACCCAGCAAAACCACAACCAATTTGGTATGCACCCAAGAAAAGTTAATTTTCTTGCCTCAGGGAAAACCACGGTTTAAAAACCTGAGGAAATTGGCGGCTAACATAACAACATTTAACATTAATAACATTTAACATTTATCATTTTTTTTTTTTTAACACAACATTTTGTTCTTGAACTTCATCTTTACGAACACGAACCTACTCCCCCCTCCGGTCAAAGTTACTCCAGTTTCATTGCTCGACTCGATTCGGAGGGCCGCAGACACCATTGCTGAAAACAGGGACACAGCCTTGCGTACCAAAGCTCTAGTAGCTATGATTGGGTCTCTGATTTTTCAGACCCCGCCGTTCAACATCTAACAGGCCAATTATTTTAATTTACAGATTCGTACCGCACAATTTACACAGTTGAGATGCCTACGCGTGTTCTCGGACGAACACGTGGTCCGAAACTCTACCTTCGTCAAAAGCAATGCTGTGTTCGATTAGGGAATTCCAAAATGCAGCGCATTGACGAACAACAGCACGCCGACGGAATTAGAAATAATTTAGACTATGTTCAGGGCTCGGCTGCGGTGCCTGCTTCCACAATATTTATCCCACTTCTGACACCAGTGTTACGCGAGCGACCGCATAATTTAGGCATACATAATAAAAGACCGTTATAAAAAGGTAATTAATCTCTTTATTAAAAGAGGAAGGGAATTGCACGTCCGACCGGTACGACGTTCGTGAAGCGACTCTGTCCTTTAGGTAGCGTTTAGGTAACGACGATATAACGGGAGTACCTATTGTGCCATATTCGTAACACCTCCCCCCTCCCTTCAAAAAAACAAGAACTCACAACATCAAAACACTCAATAATAACTTATCATCACTAAAGATGCCAGTGGTTCTGTAGGCAAGAACAAAAAGAAACGAAAGCCGTGGACCCAGCAAAACCACAACCAATTTGGTATGCACCCAAGAAAGGTTAATTTTCTTGCCTCAGGGAAAACCACGGTTTAAAAACCTGAGGAAATTGGCGGCTAACATAACAACATTTAACATTAATAACATTTAACATTTATCATTTTTTTTTTTTTAACACAACATTTTGTTCCTGAACTTCATCTTCACGAATACGAACCTACTCCCCCCTCCGGTCAAAGTTACTCCAGTTTCATTGCTCGACTCGATTCGGAAGGCCGCAGACACCATTGCTGAAAACAGGGACACAGCCTTGCGTACCAAAGCTCTAGTAGCTATGATTGGGTCTCTGATTTTTCAGACCCCGCTGTTCAACATCTAACAGGCCAATTATTTTAATTTACAGATTCGTACCGCACAATTTACACAGTTGAGATGCCTACGCGTGTTCTCGGACGAACACGTGGTCCGAAACTCTACCTTCGTCAAAAGCCATGCTGTGTTCGATTAGGGAATTCCAAAATGCAGCGCATTGACGAACAACAACACGCCGACGGAATTAGAAATAATTTAGACTATGTTCAGGGCTCGGCTGCGGTGCCTGCTTCCACAATATTTATCCCACTTCTGACACCAGTGTTACGCGAGCGACCGCGTAATTTAGGCATACTTAATAAAAGACCGTTATAAAAAGGTAATTAATCTCTTTATTAAAAGAGGAAGGGAACTGCACGTCCGACCGGTACGACGTTCGTGAAGCGACTCTGTCTTTTGTCCTTGTTATATCGTCGTTTAGGTAACGACGATATAACGGGAGTACCTATTGTGCCATATTCGTAACAATATATAAAATTCGACTTGTTCCGACTTTGACTCTATTTCGCGACTGATCTTGCAACGAAGACATAAAAATAAAGAAACCTCGTGAGGTTGAAAATTCCCTCCACAAAATACAAAATAAGGGACCTTAACTAATAATACAATTTTTGGGAGGTTATCAATGAGCTCTAAAGCAAAGGCAACCCCCATAGACGAAATACGTCGACGCCATGAATATCGCCAAACAGTGACGACACTCGGTTCCTCGTACTTTTTTTGAAAGCAATACATCAGGCTTAAGGCTACAGGCCCCTGGCGCTATAGTGGCCCGGATTGAGAAATGCAGTGACATTTGTGTATAACTTTTGAACCATAAGAGATATTGACATGAAACTTGGACTTCATATATGATGTAGTAATGTTACTTTACAGGTAGGTTAGAAAAATAACAACTTCATATTTTAACAAGATAAACAATAACAAATATAAATTTTATTTGACTGTATATCTTTTAAAGCTATTCAATAATTAATTTTGCAGCTTCCGCATCTAATTGTTTATGTCTTATGTTACTTATGTTACGGATCAGATGTTAAGAGAAGTCTATAAAATAAATCTCCATTCGTAATCAATCTGGAAAATTTTCTTGTATTTTTAAATCTAAATTTTTAAAAATCTTTGTGTCTGCTTTCTAAAGCTTCCTTGAAGCGTTTTCGTACTTACCAACACGAAGAAAAAAAATTTGGAATATAGAATAACAGGTACTAAGTCTAGATTAAAATACATTATGTAAAAGAAACAACGCGCGTTGAGATATAATACATACACAAGTCAATTACGCGAGGAAAAAGTGTCGTTCCTCGAACAATATTATGACGCGCGGTCGTCGCCCCATATTTCGTCACAGGACAACAGCTGACCAGCGACGACTCGCGCTCTGAGGACAACGCCGAATTCAGATGTTTAGAAAGCGGCAGTTAGCATTCGCACTTGTCCGAACGTACTTCGAGGAATAAAATGCATTCTTTCAATCTTACGATTTTGATCTATCCTGTGAAAACCCTTCCACTCTACAATTAAAATCCAAGGAAACTAAAGTGTAGAACACGAAACTAAGTAGAAGCTTATAATTTTAGACACACATATTCATAAAACTTAAATAACTTTAAAACTTAAAATGCACAAAACAAAATAAAAACTTAGTGGTAGCTTTCAATATGTACTGAGAAATTTCTCTTGGAATGTTTCACTAATGCGGAGCGGACAATTCTGTTTCAACTGGCTGCAGGAAGAGAATCGAAGCCTTCGTCGAATGCTCATCTGCACTGTAGGATAAGCACTTCAAGTATATCTAAACAAATCTTTCAAACGTCTTAGTTCGTTGCGGAGTTTCGACGCTGGATCCGAACGTATACACATAAGATGATGTGACGCGGATGGATTAAACTATAATAACTTCAACAGTGGAACAGCGGGGGGAAATGGTTTTTACATGATCTTGTAGGGGAAGATCTGCTGCAAATTTGGTTACAATGCGCGATCCCCTGGGACAAAAAATATACGCCTTGTCAAACGTAATGCATTTTGAGATTTTTGTTTGTTTCATTCAACGTTACGTTTAACAGACATTATATACAGTAATTATTAATGACGTGCACGATTTCTTATCTCAAAAGAATGCTCTTCAAAACAAAAAAAAATCGAAACCAAATATCAACTGAGATCCTCAGGCCACCATGAAGAAACAAAACAGTTTTTCCGCGTAAGAGATTCCAATTTAAACATGTTCAACTTTACACGTTTGTATAATTTAAATCTGAATTATATTTGATTAATTTACTTCATTTTCGACGAATTTCTCAATCCGGACCACTGTGGCGGCGCTATGTGTGGGCCTACGCTACGCCAGGTGCCATTGAGAGCGTTACGGCTAGGCTGATTTTCCCAAGAGTCAGCTGATACTTTCCAGCCGTATCCGAGTCATAAAACAATAAATTCGTCAAAGAGACACTAGAAAGACTCTTAAAAAATCGCACTGTCCAAAATCGACCGTAGAGTAGACCCAAACCGAAAGTCGAGCCGGCCATACAATAAGCATGTCTCAACATTGACAGTAATTATACTTTATATTTGATTAATAAAAGTTCTGAAGGAACATATATTATCAAACAGATATTTTAAAGTAAAATATAAAAGTTCACATTATTTTCTCACTCGGTATTATTCAAGGTATCGGAAGTAGGATGAATATAGATGAGTGAGCAATTCGTGATTTTTATACAATTATTTATTTTACTCTTACATCGAAAGGAAAAGTGGAAAAGACAAAAGGCATTATTTACCTACATGTACAGTTCGGCGTTTAGTTTTACGAGTCATACATTTTTCAAAGTACTAAATGCTCGTTCCACGCAAGATTGTGTAGCAGGAACTCTGTGACGTGCTGATGCTAGTTGACTAAGAAAAGGTCTTATAAATTTTTGATCATTCCAATATTCTAGTACATTTAAATTTAAGTATACTCATTTTAAGTTATACGTTTCAATTTAAAGTATATGCCCTTGTAATTCAGAATTGTTTTTATTTCCTTTAGTAGATGAATTACTAGAAGCATCAATTTCATCTATATATTCGCTGAAATTTGTTGTAAGCGGTGTAAGGTTATTATCGTAAATAAAAGGTTTTGCTTTTTTCAAAACCGATTAACTGTTATCGTTGACCTCGAACTTTATTCATTCCCGAAAAAATAACTGCTTCCTCAGAACAGAAAAGTGAATAGTCAAAAAATTACTGTTATATCTGAAGTGATTGAAAATTTTAACAATTTCATTCGACCGTTGGTTTTAAGCGATTGTATACGGATTTCGGATATTGTAATTGCTTTTGATTCTGTATTTTAGATTATTTAGGATATTGATTTAACTGTAGGTATTAAAACGTTATTGAAAACGTGTACAGTATTACATCGGTTACGAATTTTGCTATAAACTGTCACCAAGGCATCACGGGACGAGTTACACTCTTTCTGCATTGAAATTTCGAATGGCACGGACAAGCAGCACGTTATCGGGGAATTATTACATGATTTTTGAACGCTAGAGTATTTGCCTCTATCTCTGCGTATATTTTTACTGTTATCGCATTAACACCCAAAGCCTATATCCCGGAAATTGATATAAGTATTGGAAAAACATTTCAGTTGTGTTCGACACGCACGCGGAGTATAGGTATTAGTAATCGGCGAGAGAGAAAAAAACTGTTAAATAAAAATAATTGTTTTGTAACTGTTGGAAACCAGGAAACTTAGTTACCGATCGATAATTCCAATCGCGACATCTTCATTAGGATTAAGCAACAACGTATCTATTGTAATGAGGCGTACGTGAGGAAACGAAGAGACACTCACTCTGTGTACAACTCCGCGTGCGTAAAGTCGTTCATGTTTATATTGTCCGTAAAGTGTGCCGTTCTGAATAAGTATATACAGGGTGTCCCACATAAATGGGAACACCTAAATATCGGTCGTATTTACAGTCCTATCAGAAAACTTCAGAGGACAAAGTGACACTATTGCAGGGGGCAAATATAATGGTAAAGAAAAAAATTTTTTATGTCGTGTATTTTAATGAAATTTCGAGGTCACCGATGTTTTTTTTAAATGGAATAGTATATTTTTTACGATAGCATGATAGACAATAAAAAACTGAATTTTATGGATACCAACTTTTTGTCCTTGAAATGACCTTGAGCAAGAATAATCATGTTGGAGCGGATAAAATGTGGAAGTTTAAAAGTTACGGGTTTCAGCAAAGATTACGCGTTGTTTACGGCAGGCTGACCTTTACATATCATAATAAATGTTCGAAATGTTGACCATCCGCCTTTATGCAATATTGGAATCTTGCATTAAATGATCTGTAGGCATTGTCGATTTCCTGAGACGTAATTGAACGTCGAACGAACTTATACACGGAACTCTTACTGGTATAAAGTATGCTGCATTTTTACGCCAGGATTTGTCGGGCCTTTTAGAAGAAATTACGTTATTCGATCGGGAGCGCATGTGGTTTCAACATGATGGTTGTCCAGCGCATTATTGTAAAGTTGCTAGAACGGTGCTAAATACGAAATATCCTAGACGCTGAATTGGGCGACGAGGAACAATTCCATGGCCAGCCCGTTCTCCGGATCTGACACCATTGGACATTTATGTATGGGGCAAGATAAAATGTATTGTGTACAAAGATAAACCCACAACGCCAGAGGATATGCGGCAAAGTGCAGCATGTGCTTCAATTACGTCTCAGGAAATCGACAATGCCTACAGATCATTTAACGTAAGATCGCAATATTGCATAAATGAGGATGGTCAACATTTCGAACATTTATTATAATATGTAAAGGTCAAGCCGCCGTAAACACCGCGTAATCTGTGCTGAAACCCGTAAGTTTTAAACTTCCACATTTTATCCGCTCCAACATGATTATTCTTGCTCAAGGTCATTTCAAGGTCAAAAAGGTGGTATCCACTAATTTCAGTTTTTTATTGTCTATCATGCTATCGTAAAAAAAATATACTATTCCATTTAAAAAAAACATCGGTGACCTTGAAATTTCATTAAAATACACGACATAAAAAATTTTCTTCTTTACCATCATATTTGCCCCCTGCAATAGTGTCACTTTGTCCTCTGAAGTTTTCTGATAGGACTGTAAATACGACAGATATTTAGGTGTTCCTATTTATGTGGGACACCCTGTATACAGTAACTCCCATTAATATTCGGACACAACTATAAAGACGATAACTTTTTCAATATTGGACCATATGACTTGGATTTTTTTGAGAAGTTAGAACAATTGGTTTACTACATGATGAAAAAACTAAATTTTGGAAAAAATTGGTCGGAATTGCAAACAAAATACTAAAAGTTATTTTCTACAACTGTTTTATGGGTCTACATTAAAAGTTTAACAAATACGTTTTGTAGATTTGTGTCAACTGTATACACTCTGAAAAGTTAACCAAAATCGGTAAACGTTCCATTGAGCTACAGCCGTTTAAAGATGGTGAAAATTGTAGCTTTTCACAATTTTCGATCTTAAACTGTAATAAATCGAAGGATTCTTACATCTTTCAATGCCTGTCGCTGTTTTCCACATCATCCGATTTTGATGAAATTTTCAGAATGTATATAATTGACACAAATTTACAAAACGTATTTCTTAAATATTCAATATAGGCCCACATAACAAAATTGTAAAATATAACTTTTAGTATTTTCTCTGCAATACCGACCAATTGCAATTGTTTCAAAAATTCTTCTTCACGTCATGTAGTAAACTAATTGTTCTAACTTCTCAAAAAAGTGCAAGTCGTATGGTCCAATATTAAACAAGTTATCGCCTTTTTAAGAGTGTCCGAATATTAATGGGGGTAACCGTATACATATATAGACAAGTGAAGGGAATTCGGAGCACTGCGTTAACCTATTCTACAACAGTAACTATATCACCGGTATATACAGTGTGATCTATAATTGGTGGTACAACCGAAAATGGGATGATTCTACATACAAAGATAAGTCGAAAAAAGGAACAACATTTTTTCGATTAACGTTTCGTTTTCAAGATAATCGAGCTTGAAAGTTCCGTGAACACGCGTGTTATTAGATACAAATCGGCTGATGCGTTTGTTCATGACCTACTGGTCAACTCGACGGATTGTCAAACGCATTTCTCTTGAAAACAAGGTATGAAACACAAAAACGTTATTCCCTTTTTCGTCTTATTTCAGCATGTAGTATCACCACCTGACTGTTTGTACCACGATTTCGGAAACACGATGTAAATATTTATCAAAATCGATTTAAGAAGGCTTGAAGCACATATTCCAGCTTAATTCCATATAAAATTAACCACTATGATTTCTATAGTTGTCTATTCGTTTATAAGTATTTGGACACTTACGTATTTACAGATTTGATATAGGGTGATCAGTAAATGTCGGTACAATCGAAAACAGGGCGATTATATATATAAAAGAAATAAGTCGAAAATGTAGAATAAAAGTTTTTCAGTAGGCATTGTTTTCGAAAAAATCATCTCTTAAAATTCGTCAAGTTCGCGAGCGCAGCCCGGTAGGTCATGAACAGGCGCGTCAGACGATTTGTATTCAATGGCACGCGTGTTTGCTTAATTTTTAAACTCGAGTTTTTTTCGAAAACAAAGCCTTGCATGATAAAATTTTAGTCTAAATTTTTTATTAACCATTTTTTACGAAGAATCACTCTCACTTCGGTTTACCACCAGCTACCGATCAACCTGTACAAATGTTTTTCAGATTTAACTTGATTCATGGATTTATTATCTTGTTCTATGACTTTGACATTAGTTTTGAGCAATACAAATAATATTATATTATCAAATAATAAATATTATGTACTGTGTTTATAAATTATAAATGTAGATAAACATAAATGTACCTATAGAAGCGGCACGAAGGTGTCAAGTTTCACACGATTTTATCATTAATCTACATTTTTTAACGGAGGGATGAGATACACAGAACCGTTAGTATCAAATGTCCAGAAAGAGAAGGATATATGTGTAGACGAAACAATAACTTAGACGTTTTTATATCAGTGGGGGGTAAGAATTGAAAAATATATATTACACATTGCATCTTTTCTATGGTAACTATATACATGTTCAATAAATATTACTTTTACTGATCTCAATTTCTGTAGACTGATAAAACTAATAAAGATGGTCTGAATAATGTGATATTCTTATCACATTACCTACCGGCGATTATTTCATAATTTTTGGAAGTTTATGATCCATGACTGAAGACTATTTAATGGTTCATCCAACAGTAGCAGCAATTTCAATTGTGAATCAACAGGTCATCCTCGGTAACTTCATCTAATAATTTCGTTGGGGATTACAATATAAAGGGAGTTTTCTAAGCTCCTTCTTGATACAGCGCAATTATTGAAAATCCTAATTATAAGTTTCCTTTACGTAAAGTGTTAATATAACACTGAAAAAGGTATTATTTGTGGCTCAACGACTCTAAGTAATTATCTGTGATCATTGAATTCTATTTAACTGCTTGCATTCAATTATTTTCTTTACACATAGATTTCTAGTCTAACGTCCATACTTGGACAAAATTGAAGTAGTTTATTTACTGAAATTGTAATGAAATATAAAATTGATCATGGTAGTGTTTTGTAAGTTTCAAATTTAGACAAATAGTTACGTCACTGATTGCATTTAAGGAGACCATCATCGGATTGAAGGAAATGTTTGAAATTTGACAATTTCTATGAGACAAAGTTGCAATTTGCGGTTCAGGCCGAAATTAGTCTTTTACACAATATATTCATATAATGTGGGTGACACTCCAATACAAAAACCATTATGATCGAAGAAATGTCATCTGACAAGCTTCATGTTTATTAACATTTTTCCTTATTTGTATTCTGAGCTAATTAGTAAAACGAGTTTAAAAATTGTTCTGATCGTCAATCTACAGATACTTAAACCGCTTGAAAAGAATTATGGAAGGTCTGATAATGAGGTTAGAAAATAATAATTATCAAAAAAGACGGTATAAAATTATTAAAGTATTTACGATCAATTCATCTATATCAGCCTTTTGTATTTCTGCAAAAGCACGGGAACTTGTCAGATTTTCAACATCAATTTTCTCGAAAGGAAAGCCTCAT
The DNA here is from genome assembly GCA_913789915.3 of Sphecodes monilicornis. Taxonomy (NCBI): domain Eukaryota; kingdom Metazoa; phylum Arthropoda; class Insecta; order Hymenoptera; family Halictidae; genus Sphecodes; species Sphecodes monilicornis. Next base: position 5,989,277 of record OU565286.1, on the reverse strand, counting down.
ATAAAAAACTTTTATTTTACATTTTTGACTCATTTGGTTAAATGTAGAATCAACCCGATTGTAGCATCTGTTACAGTTTTCCGTACCATTGTTATCGCTGTTGTTTTATTAAGCGGGCGTCGAGGATGAAACGAGCAACCTTAGCGAAAATTTACCCCCGTTTAGAAATTTTCATGGCGTAGTCCGCAAAAGTTTGGCATGGCGGTATAAGAGGAAGCCAGTGAGTCGTTAAGACAACTAATTAAATATTTTGTAGCGAAAGCTTGCAACTTCCCCTGTAAATTTTGCAGGGTACAGAATCCCCAGACCCGCGAGGAAATGCATGTTAGTAGACGGAAGCATAAATTTGAAACTGTTTAAGATCGCGCCGACCAAATAAAGTAGCGTGTCGGAGCCGTTCCCTTTGCCGTAAAATTAGGATGTATTTCGTTTAATGAAGAGGATGTAGCCGCCTTGATGTGCGCAACATCGTTTACTTTTGCTATTAAGTTAGCTTCACCCATTTTCTCCATGTTTCCATATTTTTCCACTCCGTTTAATCAATCCGGCTACAATATTGAGTTAAGGTGTTAGTTCTTTGTGCCGAAAGAATTCAAATAGAAGTTCCTGTTTCTACCTGTCATCACGCTTCTGGAAACATTTTTCGCTTGTTGAAAATTCTACATGAGGTACATGGTAATCTCTGAATGGTGGTAATAATAATGTCGGGTCGCAACAAAAATACGTTCGCTTACATTCGGTACCTCTTCTTAATTATTAATAAAGTCCAAAATTATAATAAGTACAAGTGGCTTTTTTCAATCACAGTTATTGTTCGTATGGTGCGAATCTCGAGCTCGATGCGCGGTTGACTCGTGCCCGCTTGAGGTTGTAAATCTCAAGCCCAATCGTATGGACGCGTCGATCCCGAAATCACCGTTTGTATTACCCGCTAAATTAATATTGAGTAACTAGTTCAAATGATTAGGGTTACGTGTTAATTCGTGAGATCAGCGTTTCATCCCAGGCTTGCTAGAGGATTCGTCGGTAAGGCTATCTAGCAGGCCCTGCCTTAGACGCGTGCAGATCCGATCACGATGATCCGTATTGTTACTTGCCTTGTCTCGATAGTGCAAGGTAGTAAGTGTTCATTTCCGACTGTTCGATCGCGACTGACTAGATCGCGACAGACTTGATCGCGACCGACTAGATCGCGACCGACTAGATCGCGACCGACTAGATCGCGACCGACTAGATCGCGACCGACTAGATCGCGACCGACTAGATCGCGACCGACTAGATCGCGACCGACTAGATCGCGACCGACTAGATCGCGACCGACTAGATCGCGACCGACTAGATCGCGACCGACTAGATCGCGACCGACTAGATCGCGACCGACTAGATCGCGACCGACTAGATCGCGACCGACTAGATCGCGACCGACTAGATCGCGACCGACTAGATGCGACTCACTGACCGTCGCGGTTTTCGGGAGGACCCTTCGTCGTATCGTGAAGGCGGTCCTCCGTTTCTGGGTGTCAAGACGGTGACACCCATTGCTATGCTGAAGAAGTGCACTGATTGGTTCTGCCGAGTTATGCATTTCCCAATCAGTGCATTCTTGCGGACCTTTAGATCTGCCCTAAGCTAGCCTGTCCTGGGAAAGCGTGGGACCGTACGCGACTGCCTCCGAGGGCGAAGTCAGGTAACCCGAGAACCGTACTTGAACCGTTCTCGGTCGGGAATGTCCTTCGTCGATAATCGATTTACGACGCGTAATTCTCGAGGAGGCAAGAAAAAACTAGGCAGGCCCGGCAATGGCTCGACTGGTCGCCAAATGTGCATCGGTTCCCTAATCCTCGAGAACGGCCTCAAGTCACGAAGACGTCATAAGTAAATCCGAAATAAGGGCCTTATGTCTTGTTCTCTTGCGACGGAACAGTTATGTACTTCAAGCCCGTGGCTTCCAACAACGAGCGAGACTCGTGGTAAGAAAGGGCCAAAAACAATAAGGACGAGCCTGACTCAGGTGGAACAGCGAATCCCCACTCTTGACGCAAGACTGCGGATCCCACCACTGATCAGTGGATCCCACTGTTACGCTTACGTTTTGGCGGGAACGGTCGACATAGGCGCTCAGCGTCACCACCGTCTTACTTCATGGTCAACACATCTCTCTGTTACAGTCGCACTCAATACGCTCGTTTGCTGTCTTCGTCAAGCGATTCGGCCAATCGCGGAAGACGTGTAGCGCGCAGTGGGAGCATGACGTGGTACCCACAAGTTTCTCTGTGCCAACTCTCGATGCGCGGGCAACATTTCGTTCGGACCAAAAGTGAACAACGCGAGCCTGGCTCGTGGTACTTCATTTGTGACAAACGTAAACAACACTAACACGAAGATTACAAGATCCGTTTGGACAATCAAAAATATCAGTAAAGATTATATCAATAAAATAACTCGGTATAATAATATAATACTTCTTAATGAAGTGTGTAGCATTTTAATGGACGCATCGAAGCAGTACAATTTGATTTTATATATCACATTTTTTCGCGATATCACGGTAAACTTGAGTATCTTCAAAGGTTTTTCGAGGTTAATTCAAGGTCATCATATTATAAGTCGCTAAATTCGTACTTCCATCGGCAATAACGTGGTACTAGGAGAAAGGGACATTGACTTCGGAAAAACTCAGTCATCTTGATGACTCAGAAAAACTGTGATATAAAAAAATCAAATTGTACTCATTCGATGCATCCCTTAAAGTGCTACACAATTTGTTAAAACATTATTATTATTTTAATACATTCAATAGATGCCGAGTTATTTTAGATAGTAGTTCTTACTGACTCACCCTGTATATCAATATTAACCCCTTGGCTTACAATAACGAGTGAGACTCGTGGTAAGAAATTTGGGCCAAAAACAATAAGGACGAGCCTGGCTCATGGTACTTCGGTCGGACCAAAAGTGAACAACGCGAGCCTGGCTCGTGGTACTTCATTTGTGACAAACGTAAACAACACTAATACGAAGATTACTAATTTTCTACGAGTTTTCTCAAAACATTAGTATTTTATATTAAGGATTAATTTACAAATTGTTACTGATACATTATCCACTTTCAAATTATAAATCATTTTTCTTCACCGATGAATTGATTGTAATTACTTCCCAGACTTCTTAAAAGTATTAGTTGTGCCCAAACGTGTTTATTATTTCACAATTCCTTTCGTTGCGCCGGATTATACATGTCATAAGACGCATACATTTTGCGCAAGTTCGAGCACACGGCTAAGCAGTTAAATGGCTCGACGCGTGACCGATCTTCTTGTTTATTATGGACCGAGCAATCGGGAGTTAGCGGGTACGACATGGGGTTAATAATGAGTCATAACTAAATTGTTCCGAATTAGGACATTTTTATGTTTGCAACCGAACGAATTCATGTTAGAATTCAATAAATTAAGGAATAATAAGTAACTGTAATAAGTCATGTTGTATAAATAACTTAACGCATTTGTCATACAATTGAAATATGTTATTTCTATTATCTGAGAAATTTAACAACAATAATTTAGCAACAGAATGGAAAAGGTTAGAAGCATGTGATAACTATTGTGATACTATTTGTTCGACCAGTGGCAAATGTATGCTACTCGTTTTGCCTGTAAGGAACCTATACTACCTTATTTACCCTGTGACTGACTTATAATCATATTACTTGTTTGACTATGTCTTGATTTAAACTATTTGTATTGACTAGTGGTTGAGCTCCACTACTTGTATCGTAAGTGGTCGGGTTATAGTGCTTTTATGACTAGTGGTCGAGCTGTACTAATTATATCATAAGTGGTCGAGCTATATTACTTGTATGACCAGTGGTCGAGCTGTACTACTTATATCATAGGTCGTCGAGCTATACAGTAAATCCTCTATAAACGCATAATCTTCGGGGGGATAGTTATGCGTTTATCTGTTATAGGTAGCTATTTTTTTGAGCTTCTAAGGCCGAGCCGAACGTAGAGAAGGACAGCGCGTGTAAAGCGAGACCACGCGCGGGCCTTTGAACTGGGCCGGCGTCTGCGACTCTTCGCGTCTCTTTCTCTCTTTCCTATACGCTCTCCTTCCTTGCGCCCGAAACGTTCATCGTCATTTAAACCACTAAATACTACAACAGTGTTTACACATTTGAAATCATATCGTGTTTGGTCCGTTTTTAATCAGAAAAATGCCACGAATATATCGATGAAAGTTCCATAAAAAAAAATAAGTAATAATAAAAAAAATTGAATATTGGTGTTACATTGTCATTAAGCACGGGCCTTTGGATTGTGCCGACGACTGCGACTCTCCGCGTCGCAGTAGTGGTGGTTCACACCGATTTACCCGAGCCATGATCGGATTACTAAAGTGGAGGGGATATATTTTCTGCGTTTATCTTCTACAGCTTTTATGCGTTTATAGAGGATTTACTGTATTACTTAAATGACCAGTGGTCGAGCTATACTGCTTGTATGACCAGTGGTCGAGCTATACTACTCTCATGGTCAATGGTTGAGCTGTTCGACTTGTATGGACAGTGGCTGAGCAATACTTGTTTGAGTACAATGTCAATTGTATCGTTTATCTTTTAACTGTTTAGATCTAGACTAGTTCGTGTGGTTCATTCTATTGGTTTGCCTATATTACTTGTTTGTCTACCTATTACACTATGCTACTTATGCGGAGAATGATTGAACTATACTACTTGCCATACAGTCGGGGGCAAAATTAAGTTGCTTTAAAAAGTAACTTTTTTTAAATTTGGACCAACTGACTTGAGCTTTTTTGAGATACTAGAAGGATTAATTTACTAAGCATCAAAATATTATTATTACTTATTATTATTATTAATATTATTATTACTATGAAAAAAAATTAATAAAGAATTAACGTCGGTCGAAATTTCGAAGATAAAAGGAAAGATCACGATTTTTAACTTCTTTATCTGTGTTTATAATGAGAATTTCAAATATACCTCTTCGATTAAGGTTGCTATGAGCTATAAATAATTAAAAATCGCAAAAATTGTGAGAAACAGCAATGTAGATTAATCGTAAGCCGAAAATTCAAAGATTCTTACATAAAAATATCATAAATATGTTCGTCTAAGTGCATACGAAATGAATTAAAAACAAAGAAATTGTGAATAAATGGTAGAATGATAAGTATTATATTTAATTGTATGCAAGGAAGTAGATTGGAAAAATGGCAATAATGAATGTGAGACGTCAAACTTCCACGTCAAAGTTTACGGAGAGTTACGAAGGGATACATTTAATTTGAAGTGCAAGGATTAATCAGCACTTCAATTCTGGTTTGAATCTTTTTTAATTTGACAGTAGGAACGCATGTGTAACAGATTCAAAACTCCTCTAAATAAATAATTCATTTTCGCTTTGTATGACGTCAACGCGACTGATTAAACAGGCTTTTGGCTTTGATCGAGGTATTTCCGGGTAATTTGAGTAATTTCAGGGTTTGCATTTGTGCTCGCAATTCCCATATTTGCGAGAGACAACAATTAAAGACTTTGTTGAATATTTAACAAGATCCTAGGAAAACGTGCCCGCGGGATCTGTTATAGTTAGTATTTATTTATCATCATACGTATGTCCTGAGATATTCTCGATTATGTCGTTTCTCGTTTAACTTATACAGGGTGTTTCGTCTAAAACAGGACACCTAAATATCTCCTCTACCTCTGAAAATACAAAAAATGTTTCTAACGTAATCTAAATGGTTTCAAAAGACGAATCGGATGGAAGAATCGTTTTTTATAAATTGTAGTTTTTTAATGGTTTTTTCAAGGTCACTCGTGTTTTTTTACATATATACACACATTTTTTGTTGTTGTATGTTATAGCAAACATTATTGTGCATTCATCCATGTTTAATAGCACGACCTCGAAGTGACCGTGAACTCTAAAATTTGCTAATTAATGCAGAACTTACTTTCAACGACATTTCAGATTTCAACGGTAACAGAAATTCGACCATGAACTTGAACTTGTAAATAATCACATTTACTACTGCAATAAATGTTACAAATGATGTCCTTCCGTTATGATACATTTCGTGAGGCGAAAAAATACAGATTGTACAGCTCTTTCGATGGTTTTAGGTTTCATATCAGCACATGCAGCAATTATTCGTTCCTCCATATTTTCTGGCGTCGTGGGCTGCTCTTGATAAACCGTACCCTTTAATGTTCCCCATAAGAAAAAATCAACCGGGTGAGATCGGGTGAACGAGCCGGCCATGATACAGGTCCATTGCGTCCAATCCAACGATTTGGGAATTCTTTCCCATATTGCAACACGTGTCCACAACGAAAAATATGTTACCGTTGAAATCTGAGATGTCGCTGAAAGTAAGTTCTGCATTAATTAGCAAATTTCAGAGTTCACGGTCATTTCAAGGTCGTGCTATTAAACATGGATGAATGCATAATAATGTTTGCTATAACATGCAACAACAAAAAATGTGTGTATATATGTAAAAAAACATGAGGGACTGTTGTAGAGTAGGTTTTACACAGTGTTCCGAACTCTTTCCTTTGCCTATATATATCTTTATTCTGAACGATACACTTTACGGACGATATAAACATAAACGACTTTTTCGCACTGACGGTTGTATACAGAGTGAGTCTCTCTCTCTTTTCCTCACGTACGCCGCATTACAATTACTTCTAAAGATGTCGCGATTGTAATTATCCATCGGTAACCTAGTTATTCTGGTTTCCAACAGGGACCTTGAAAAAACGATTAAAAAATTACAATTTATAAAAAACGATTCTTCCATCTGGTTCGTCTTTCGAAACCATTTAGATTACGTTAGAAACATTTTTTGTATTTTCAGAGGTAGAGGAGATATTTTGGTGTCCTGTTTTAGACGAAACACCCTGTATAAATAAGTGCCTGTTGATGTTGAAATTGTTAATTAATATCTTAGTGTTCGAGCGTGTGCAGTATCTGCTACTCCATTTGCAATTACGTTTATTAATATTATGATTGGAACATGGACGTTCAGCCAATCACGCGGGTACCTTTTCAGAAATATTTTTGTTGCACGTGAAAAATAACTAATAAATTGTTTACTCGGTCTCCGCCGCGTTCTCTACAACAATTCGAATGCTCATACACGAATCGTGCACGCGTGTGTGTATCTATGTGGTATGAAAATCCGTAAAACGTCAGGATAGTTTCAATATAACTGAGCGAAATTGTCGTTTCATTTTTATTATTATTAAACCGTTGTCGGAAAGGAAAAAGTTGGAGTCACATTTTTTATTTTCGTAGATCAAACTGCGAAAATGTGAGTTTCTATGAATATCCATGACCTACTCGTAAAGAAGATTAAATTCAGTTTCAGGCCTGGGCGAAACAAATTGTTGGACTTTTAACGAGACATTCTACATTATCCTCTTTAACTCTTTAGACTCTGCTTCATCTGATTATTACTTGTTTCTCTTTCAAGTAATTCCGTTTGAAAACACTAAAGTACAACATCAACTTCATCAATACTGTGTAAGACAAAAAGGGACCGGTGGACTTTCGCAGAAGTATAAAGGGCTGATAGAGATGAATTGATTGTAAATTCTTCAATAATTTTATACCGTCTTTTTTGAAAATAATTCTTTTCTAACCTCATTGTCGGACCTTCCATAATTCTTTTCAAGAGGTTTAAGTATCCGTAGATTGACGAACAGAACAATTTTTAAACTCGTTTTACAAATTAGCCAAGAATACAAATAAGGAAAAATGTTAATAAACATGAAGCTTATCAGATGACATTTCTTCGATCATAATGGTTTTTGTTTTGGAGTGTCACCCACATTATATGAATATCATTATATGAATTGTGTAAAAGACTATTTTCGGTCTGAACCGCAACTTGCAACTCGGTCTCATAGAAATTGTCAAATTTCAAGCATTTCCTTCAATCCGTTGATGGTCACCTTAAATGCAATCAATGACGTAACTATTTATCTAAATTTAAAACTTACAAAACACTACCATGATCAATTTTATTTTCATTACAATTTCAGTAAATAAACTACATCAATTTTGTCCAAGTATGGACGTTAAACTAGAAATCTATGTGTAAAGAAAATAATTGAATGTAAGCAGTTAAATAGAATTACAGATAATTATTTAGAGTCGATGAGGTACAAATAATACCTTTTTCAGTGTTATATTAACACTTTACGTAACGGAAGCTTATAAATAGGATTTTCAATAATTGCGCTGTATCAAAAAGAAGCTTAGAAAACTCCCTTTACATTGTAATCCCCAACGAAATTATTAGATGAAGTTACTGAGGATGACTTGTTGATTCACAATTGAAATTGCTGCTACTGTTGGATGAACCATTAAATAGTCTTCAGTCATGGATCATAAACTTCCAAAAATTATGAAATAATCGCCGGTAGGTAATGTGATAAGATTATCACATTATTCAGACCATCTTTATTAGTTTTATCAGTCTACAGAAATTGAGATCAGTAAAAGTAATATTTATTGAACATGTACATAGTTACCATAGAAAAGATACAATGTGTAATATATATTTTTCAATTCTTAGCCCCCACTGATATAAAAGCGTCTAAGTTATTGTTTCGTCTACACATATATCCTTCTCTTTCTGGACATTTGATACTAACGGTTCTGTGTATCTCATCCCTCCGTTCAAAAATGTAGATTGATGATAAAATCGTGTGAAACTTGATATCTTCGTGTCACTTCTATAGGTACATTTATGTTTATCTACATTTATAATTTATAAATACAGTACATAATATTTATTATTTGATAATATAATATTATTTGTATTGCTTAAAAATAATGTCAAAGTCATAGAACAAGATAATAAATCCATGAATCAAGTTAAATCTGAAAAACATTTGTACAGGTTGATCGGTAGCTGCTGGTAAACCGAAGCGGGAGTGATTCTACGTAAAAAATGTTTAATAAAAATTTAGACTAAAATTTTATCATGCAAGGCTTTGTTTTCGAAAAAAAACCCGAGTTTAAAAATTAAGCGAACACGCGTGTCATTGAATACGAATCGTCTGACGCGTCTGTTGATGACCTACCGAGTCTACTACTCCTTACAAATGCTGCGCACGCGAACTTGACGAATTTTAAGAGATAATTTTTTCGAAAACAATTCGAAAAAAAATATATTCTACATTTCCGACTTATTTTTTTTTATATTTTTCGATTGTATCGACAGTTAACGATCACCCTATATCAAATCTGTAAATACGTAAGTGTCCGAATTCTTATAAGCGAATAGAAAACTATAGAAACATAGTGTTTAATTTTATATTGAATTAAGCTGGGATAATTTCCAGCTTTCTGCTGTACCACAATTTCAAAAACACCCTGTATACATATACAGTGAAGAGCAAAACTGAATCAACACCATTTGAAACAGCATAACATTTTTAAAATTGGTACAGATGACTTGAGTGTTCTTGAGAAGTTGAGAGGATTATTTTATTACAAGATGAGTAAAAAAACTTTTGAAAAAATTGCAATTAGTCGGAACCGATGAAAAAATAGTAAATGTTGACTTTTGCGACTTTTTTATCAGGGCCTGGATTGAGAATTTAAAAAATTGATAATGTTCACTCAAATAAATTATATATATTCTGAAAATTTCATCGATATTGGTTAATTGGTTTATGAGTTATAAACGATTGAAAGTGGTAATAATTGCAGTTTTTCACGATTTTCGACTTATAACTGCAATTATTACCACTTTCAATCGTTTATAACTCATAAACCTATTAACCAATACCGATGAAATTTTCAGCATATATATAATTTATTTGAGTGTACATTATAAATTTTTTAAATTTTCAATACAGGCCCTGATAAAAAAGTCGCAAAAGTCAACATTTACTATTTTTTCATCGGTTCCGACTAATTGCAATTTTTTCAAAAGTTTTTTTACTCATCTTGTAATAAAATAATCCTCTCAACTTCTCAAGAACACTCGAGTCATCTGTAATAATTTTAAAAAAGTTATACTGTTTCAAATGGTGCTGATTCAGTTTTGCTCTTCACTGTAGTAACAATACACTACTGCGGTCCATGAAAGTATTCGAACGCTGTTTAAATCAGAATAACTTTTTTAAAATTGCACCAAATGACATTAAATTTTTTTAGCAATTAGGAGCATTGATTTACGAAATGGCGCGCAGAATAGATTTTGAAAAGATTTCAATTGTTAGGAACTATATCAAAAAAATAAGATTACATTTTATTATGAAGCAAGGTATCTAGATACATGCCGCAGTGTTTGGTCTACATAAAAACGATCGTATCGTCGATCAGTTTGGTTAATAGAGCTGTTCTTTGAAACTATTTGAATACTTTCGTGGGACACTGTAGCTATAGACATTGGGGGGGGGGGGAGGTGTATTGTACCAAATCACCAACAATGTTTTGCTTACAGAAGTAAAACAAGTGTCGATATAAACATTATCGATGAATTAATATTGCCGACGAAATCAATGTCGGCCAAATGTTGTTGATTAGAACATTGTCGGAAATTTAATACAAACCCGTTATGGGTCTATAAAACTGCGATTAGCTGCTATCGAGCTATAATTCTTCAAGTACCTACATCGCCCCAGGTTTGTATGTATAGTCACCTACATTTTCGTGGGTATTTTGAAAATACTACTAACTTTGTTACTACGTTGTATCTGTAGTTGTATTTTGTTGCTATTCTGATGTATAGAATGTACTATCTACTCAGCTATGTGTACATTTTGCGGTTGTTTTAATTTTTACCCGCGCTAAGCAGACTACGAGTGCGAAAATTTCTATAAAGCCATTTAATTAAGGATAATTTATAATTATTGGCATTAAAATCCATACAAACTATGTATTAGTCATAATTCGATTCGTCTGTATTAAATACCACGAATAAAAGAGTTATCGAATGAGGAAACAGCATGGATTAATGCTTCTAAGGACATATGCTGTTCTAAACGTATAATTGCGAAAAAATTAATCGATCACATACAATGAGAAATAATTACGTGAAAATTACGGCAAAAATCATTTTAAAGGTGGTAATCGAAACTTGTCGAAATGAGAACATATATTGGTAATGAAGTCTGCGGATAAATAAACATAAAGTGGAGCACAGCGTCCAGCTAGACCAGAGCTGCCAATAAGAAGGAGGTGTGTGCAATATTTTTAAATACTTCTATTAAGGTATTTTTGGACAAAGCTTTTACGCAAACCAGTTTTTAAAGACGAACATAAACAGGCTTGACTTTACACGGGCACACATTTCTCAACGAAGAAATGGGAATCTATTATTATTTTGAGATGAGAAAGAAAGTTCAATTTAGCTGGACCAAATGGCTGCAAATATTACTAGTATAACCTGGGAAGTGAAACGAAGGTGGCAATAAATCGTAATTTCGGTGGTGGTTCCCCAACCATTTTGGGCTGCGTTCATAGCTGACAAAAAGACTTCGATCTGTTTAATTTACCACAAAATGAATACGGGAAGATACACAGAATTGTTACAAATGATTTTATTACCATTTATAGAAAATATTGAAGACGACAATTTCTTGTTTCCTGATATGAATCCCAATGTTAATCTTTGGCGTATTGCGCGAAACATTTATGACAGTGGCAAACAGTACATCTCAGTTACTGAATTATGGGAAGCACTTAATGAAGCGTGGACGTCTGTTGAAGTAGAGACACTTCAAAAATTAAGCTTATCAATGTCAAATCGATTTTTTAGGAGAAATATTGGGAAAATAATGGCTAATTTTGAGTTTACTCTCTGTTAAATCATATTTAAATGTTTTTCTTGAAATAAATGATGAATTTATATTTTGAAACCGACGTAGACGCTTTCTTTAATTAATGGTACTAAACCAAAATTTTTAATTGGTATGGAATAATAATAAGAATTTATCAAAGAACATGGTGGCTTTATATAAGTTTCGGGCAGTGTAGATACTTTCGCAGTGTCTTGAAGAAGAAATGTGTTCGGGAAGAAAGCAGTTTTGATGCTTTGACTGTGGGCCAGTGAGAAACAAGATGTTTGCTTTATGCGACACAGAAGTGGTCATAATTGGAACATTTGGCTAACATCGGCGTCAATAGCGCGCTACGATAATTTCCAGCAGCGTTGGACGGTATTGTTTACAATCAAAGTGGCTAAGAAACGAACAAAGAGAGTTTGATGCTCGGTTAATCATGGTTACGAGAGGATTCTAAACATCGGAAGAATCGGCGATTGGTCTGTGAATTACTTTCCGCAGCGGCTTTCGCTGTTTCGAATGCGGTTGCGGATTTCTCCTTTCTCTCCCTTCCTCTCTGTCTCTCTCTCTCTCTTTCTCTCTCTCTCTCTCTCTCGGGTCTGTCGCGGTTCGTAGAGAGTCCGTGCTTGTTTAACTCGGCACTGTTTACCGCATTACGAGATTATATCATGCTTCATAGTACACTGCAGTGAATGTTTAATGGAGTGGTACAATGGTGGGGATATACGCCATAGGTGTGCTACGTACGTACTACCTAATGCTCGCCTTATCCTCTCTGACGGCCTTGCTCTTTTGGTCCATCCTCTCGTCTCATCCTCCTCTCCGTCTCACTTTCTTACGGTTGCATCCACTTTGCACCTTTCTTTTACCACTTTAGACTATTCTGTAACAGTTTCCATTGGTTCCGTTTGTTTTCTTTTAGGGGAAAGTTGCCAAACGCGTACTGGTCGCCAAATGTATACCCGGCGAATTCAGGGAGGGCTTCTCGTGTAACGGTAGTGAAAACAAGTGATTTATAAGAATTTTTTTCAGATTAACTATTGGATATATGGGCATAGGCCGGTCTGAGATGTAAACAGATAGCCTTAGAGTACAAGTGATTTTTTAGTTTCATTTTTCTTATTATTTATTTAATAATACGCATGTTTCTCGAAACTATGTATTTTAAACTGGCGTGCACGATAACTAAAAAAATTAATAGTAAAGTAATCCACTTCGGACAAAGCTCATTCTTTTCTTTGCACATTTCCTTAGGGATTGAACCTGAAATTTTTGATTTTTTATTTATAATATTTTTTTTCAATAATATTGTAACTAATCGACTAAGAAAAGTAAACTTTCCTTTCCAATATAGAACTTATCCAACTTTTTATATTCTTTTTTCGAAATAAATTAAATACCAGTATAAAGTGTGTGACTAAAAAAATGTCTCATTTTTTGTGTTTTCATCATTATGACAGACGTTACGTTCTACACAAACAATGCTTATACTGCCGAAGCCGTTAAGAATTATTGTATATTACACAATAAATAATATATCAAATTTAACAAAAAAAAAAATACTTGTACTTCAAGACTATCCGCTTACATCCCCATAAAGATCTAGACTCATATATTCAAGTTATTCTAAAAAAAAATGATTAAAGATCACTTCGTTTCACTGCCTCATGTAAACGCTACAAAATTTAACAAATATCATGAAATTTTATCAAAGTGATGATACGTCTCATGTTGTGATTCTTTTTGTAATCAATTTAGCTACTCTTTTATCATACAGAACAATTGTTTAGAACAATTGCCTGCTATATCTACGTGTTTAAAAATCGTATCTTGTTGGCGTAGACGTAGACTATTAGAATTTTCCGAATGGACTAAAACCAAGAATCCGGATGATTCTTAATGATGAATTGCATGTTCCCTCATTTTATTATTCGTTCAATAAATGTTCGATAAAAAATTGTATGATACATTCAACATAAAAATATAATTTTTGTACAAGCGAGAGCTAGTAGTATACGGAATAGCTTGTAGAAATTTCAGAGCAATAGGCCACGTAGTTTTTGAAACTTTATTTACGTCAGTTGAAAAAATTCGTTTCGGTAGAAAAGGATTCAATACTTTGTACTAACAATGTTACTCCGAAGAATCGTTCTTCTGGAATCGTCGTAACTTGTTCATTTCAATGAATTTAATCCTATAATGGTACCCTGGGGTATCTTATGGCTTCAGTAAAATTTTCTCTATACTGCTCTACGTATCAGCATTACAAGACAATTCTAAATATGATATTTTGTTAACTTCGTTTGAACGTTTTAGGTTTGTAATCTTAAACTATACACTTAAAAGTATTTTAGTAAATTTTAACTAAATTTTTAGGAAGATTGCAGTGTGGTATTTCTTAGTCTGAAGAAACAGTATACCACTTCAAGCTTAAGTATAAAATTTTGGAAAAGTATTTGTAAGGTTCTATACTTTTAAAAAGTACAACAGAAAAATCAATTTTTGATCCATTTATGTACATGAGAATGCGCCTTTGAGGGGGTATTTCTGGTTTCCGAAGCTGTTTTCTCATCAATCTTTAAGAATTTATTTCAGATGAACTATTAAAATTTTGTATTAGGCTTTCCTACACATATTTATGGGTACCTGAAGTAAAAATAATAAAAATTACACGAGTTATTGTCTAGAACATCCTACGCAACAATTCGGGCTAGAAGGACAATTTTCCAGTTATAAAAACTACTATTTTCTCCGGCCGAATTTCAGAACAATGCAGTGGAATATTTAGCAACAAATTTCCTCTCTGAAAATCGAGCCCGCGCCAGACACACCAACAACCTCGCACACATCAATCAAAAAACTCATCATCCACCAGTCACCAGTTAGAGTCCCTCTTATTTACGATGTGTACGATTGAAAGCCGCTATTGTGGGCGAATTTCTACAAACGATTTTTCTCAGTCGGCAGCGAATTAACGCTTGGATAAATACCTAATCCCTAGATGTTCCTTCTATCATTAATCTCAAGAAGAAACTTCTTGACAGAAGTCATAAAGCCTTACATTAGGTTTAACAAACAAAAAGAAAAAGTTTACAAATATACACCACAGTGGTGCACCACAGTGGCGAACTCCCTCCCCTGCACACCTTCCTCCAGAACCTAACTCACAAGGAGAAGACGCGGTCATCGGGTCGTAGATTTTGTCGAAACATTACATACTGGTAGATTTCGTTTTCCTGTTTATGAAAATAAAAAATAAAAAAATAATTGTCCTAAAGAGCAAATTCGATCATAGAATACGTTTCTTTTTAAAATGTAATATGTTTCGTATATTATATATCATCGCGTAGAAACAATGCTTGATACAAGACCGTGACTCGTGACGATAGTAAGGAGAATAACATAAAGTACGTCGTGTTGTGGCTTAGAAAGCGGATTGTTTGAAGTAGCAACAGTTTTTTGCAGATACCTCAGAAACGAAGGTCGTGCGGCAGTAATATGTGTAGGATCTTAGGAAAAATGAGGAATTCCGCGCCGAGAATCGAACCCCAGACCCTCGCGGTTGTAGCTGATCAACTCTTACACATACCCACGGAACCCTCCTACTTTTCCTAATCTCCATACAGTATTTGATTTGGGGGGTCCTGATCCCACACTCGGCCATCCTGCTCCGGCATTCGCCCTCGAATGCCCGTCGCAGCGCCATCGTCTTTTTGGCCTCAGCGCCATCTACACAACTCGTCATCAACTTCGTCACTTTTCGAGAACACCATCCTACTGCCCCCTCTAGCAGTTTTCCCTGGATGTGTCCCTTACTTCGCTTCGTTGTCCTTTCGCTCGCGTGCGACCGTCTTCGCAACGCTTGCTCACTCCGTTCGTCATCTGTCACCATGCGTCGGATCTTAGGAAAAATGAGGAATTCCGCGCCGAGAATCGAACCCGAGACCCTCGCGGTTGTAGCTGATCAACTCTTCCACATACCCACGGAACCCTCCTACTTTTCCTAATCTACATAGAGTATTTGGTCTGGGGGGTCCTGATCCCACACTCGGCCATCCTGCTCCGGCATTCGCTCTCGAATGCCCGTCGCAGCGCCATCGTCTTTTTGGCCTCAGCGCCATCAACACAACTCGTCATCAACTTCGTCACTTTTCGAGAACACCATCCTACTGCCCCCTCTAGCAGTTTTCCCTGGATGTGTCCCTTACTTCGCTTCGTTGTCCTTTCGCTCGCGTGCGACCGTCTTCGCAACGCTTGCTCACTCCGTTCGTCATCTGTCACCATGCGTAGGATCTTAGGAAAAATGAGGAATTCCGCGCCGAGAATCGAACCCGAGACCCTCGCGGTTGTAGCTGATCAACTCTTACACATACCCACGTAACCCTCCTACTTTTCCTAATCTCCATAGAGTATTTGGTCTGGGGGGTCCTGATCCCACATATGTATAGATAAAAGTTGTTCAGAATTATGACCTCGACAACATATTTCAAGATCACTGAAATCGGTGAAGAATCTCTAATCCGAATAATTACCATTTTATATTTAATCGCTATTATATGTATATATTATTGAGTGCATAGTGTTCCAGCCGATGTCAAGGCAAATACAATGGTGCACTATGTCAAGAATTTAGAATGACTTTGAATAAAGAAATTCCGACTAAATTAAGGGAAACACTATCATGGGATACTTTTGTTAAGTTGAAGTCACATTTGGGCCCGATTGTTCAGTTTTTTTCGAGCCATAAATAAAATACGTTATTACGTGTACAAATTAGTTCGTAGCACGTAAGTAAGGTTTATGTTATATAATGATGCATACAAAATGATTAATACTTAATACCTCACTTTTCTATAAAACATCTAATTGGTTTTGTTTTATGACAGAAGGAGTATTCTTACACTTTCAACAATTTATTAGTCTTCTGAAATTTTTTATTCATTATGCTGCCATTTAGGTATTGCGTGTTTTGCAGCACGACGGTGTTGCAACTATCATTCATAATTTTTACTATTTTAGGTGATCTGATACTATTTAGTCGGAAAGTTGCAATATAAATTTTAGTCGGGTTGAATGTGGATGAAATTTTGTTTACAAAAGAATACAAATGAACCAAAAATATACATATTAATATTGATAGAAATTTGTAGAAGTTCACGTGCTCTCACCAACTTCATGATTTCTTATTTCGGTTTATTATATCTTTAGGGAAATAAATGTCAAATATGATATAATTCCGATGTTATTTACTTGTGCAGTTTTCATCAACATATAGAGATAACTCTGAAGGGAACTTTCTCATCAAATTATTTAAAATAAAAATGATATTTAGGAATTTGTTTTCTTAAAATATACCATATTCTATAAAAAAAAATTTTTGTCTTTAGTTTGTTTACTCTGTTAGTATACAAGCAAAATTTTGTTGTTGCGGTTCCCGTTGTGGTGTCATTTATAGATGGTGGTCACTGAACCGCTTAAAAAATATGGGGTGAAAATGGTGACCACGTTCACAAAATAAATTGTGAGCCGATTCGTAAAGTACTTGCAGCATTATTTTCGTTATTGCATATCACGCCATGTATTATATTTTCCGGGCCTCCAGAGAAGGGCTCACCAACCTAACCTCGTTCAGGCCCGGTATCGGGCGCCAAAACGCGGGGCAGGATTCTACTTGGAAGAGCGAAGGACGTCCCGTGCAGCGGGAAGCGTTGACGTACAATAAGCGAATCTTCGAAAGTATGGCTGAGAAGTCGTTTAATAAAAACAAAGCACTGCAGCGACAGACGACTGTGGTCAAAGTTAGCCAAAGCGCTAATTTTACAATGAATCGCGGCGAGGTGGTCACGTAGCACGCTTTACAAAATTCTCCTCCCGACTGTTGCGGTCCATGGTGGCTCAGGCGAAATACGACAATTAAATCTTAGTCACGCATAATTATTTCCCGAAACAATTCGGCAGCGAACAAATTCTCCTACGATGTTCTAACGGCAGAATACACGACGACATTTTACTCTTAGAATCAATACGGCAGGGCATCCTACGTCAACAGTATGATACAATGCATTTTGTTAAGGCTTCGAAAACAGTTAGATTTATTACCTAGCGACGGAGGATTTTTAGTATACATGCAATTTAGTTTTTAAGCCAAAACAGATGTACGTCGGACTAGGACCCCGAAAATTGCTTTACGATTTCCAGTTGGTACCCACGTGCATCTCGGGTCTCCTAGCCTTCGAGCAATAAAACAATAAACTTGTACAGCGCCAGGTAAACAGCGGTAAGGCGAGCGAGCCACCCTAACGGGCCTTGCCGTCAAAAACCCCCCACAATGAAAATTCGCCAGTTTCCTCCCTCCTTGGGCCCGTCCACAGCGGCCATCTTCTACCCCCACAAGGCTTGTAGTGGGTGGTAACAAGCAAATGCGAAAAGGGCATGGCTCAAAATCCACTTGATGCCAATAGGCTAATAGTTAGATCCTCCCAAAAACCGATTTGTATATAAGCGCGACAGACTTAGCGACAGTGTGATTCATAAAGTCCGACTCGTGTAAAACACATGGTAAATACACATTCTTAGTCCACGTAGTTGTCCGCGTTTTCTATCCAACCTATTACAGTCCACTTATACAACCATACTTCTCGACAGGACTTCATATTCGGTGAAGTTCCTCCGCGTTGTTCGATCGTCGCTAACCTAATTGCCGACGCCGCGACGCACATACACATTTCATATGGGAAATTACGCGAAATCATCGTACGTCACCTTAGGCTAGAAAACTCGGCGAACGAATTAAACGTCAACGAAATCATGGCTACATATCGCGGAACGAAACCAGAAAAATGAGGACCGGCAACGGTTCCTCCAGGACCCACAAAAAAGTCACTCGAGCCATGGGAATGATGTTGGCCATCTTACCCAAAGTTGAGCCCTTCCGCCTTGATGATGACCGGCAGCCAGGACTCCCGCGAATTTAGGAAAGCACTTTACATAGCGACTTTACGCGATTACGGCTAACGCAACAGTAACTAGCCGATTTCGGCAACGCGGTACGCGGAAGCAAGAAGATGTCCCCCACTTTCCTCATCTTTTCTCTTCCCGAACTGCTGCCCCGTGCGCTATCATCGCTGCATAGGGACGAACCTCACGGGCGGGCCCCTGATCCTGACCTAGGCACTTCCCGATTTTCCATAACGATCGCGTTTTCGCGACAGGGAATGCCCTATGTCGCCCTAAGACATACCGGGTGTGCCGAGCTGCACCGGCAGCGGTTCGTTCGAACCAGTTGGAACGTCACGTCGGAGTTACATACGTGCAAAATTTCACCCCCACGTCACGTGCATTAGCTACGCAGGAACCAAAACGATGAATTTTGGAGCACGCATTTTTTTGTTATTTATACATTCATACGTAAAATTGATCGTTTTTATACGTTTCGATGAAACTCGCATTAAACATTGCCATATTTATTTTTTTGTCTCACAGTGGTTCGTACCATAGTCATTGATATAAGGTTGAAGAATTTCTGTTCTTTTCTCTTTTCAGAAGATCTTACATTGAGTTCTGATGGCCACCGTTTTCATACCATATTTTGTAAGCCATGTACAGTATTTCATCGATAAACATCGTCAAATTCTGAACAAGAAACGTCGCCAAGCAATCCCCACTTCCGCGGGGTATACCTCGTGAGGGGCCGTGAAGATCGAGAGGCCTCGGTCGCCGAGAAATGTAACATAATACGGGTCGAGTATATCGGTGAGACCACTACTAATCCAATGACAAAAATTCTTTATTTTTTTATGGAACTTTCACCAACATATTCGTGGCATTTTTCTAATGAAAATGATACCAAATAAGATATAATTCCGATGGTATTTACTTGAGTAATGGATAGGGAAAGTTTCGAGCGCAAGGAAGGACAGCGCATGGGAAAGAAAGAGACGCGGAGGGTCGGAGAGTTCAATTCTCATTACTAGACTGCAGATTTTCTGCAGTTCTGGCAAAAATAGGTAAATGAAACACAAAACTGTAAAGAGATCAGAAAAATTGCAGTATTGTATTGTTGAGTTATTTTTAATTTATTAAAACTCGTACGCAATTCGTACACTGAATTTCACGCGTTTGATGATGCGCAATTTTTCTGTATCGTGATCTTTCTAGTTTTCTTCATTTTTGTGCGTTCGGTCTATTGTCAACTAGGTTTGGTTGTGATTGGTTGTGTCTGAGTTTGAGTGGTGGTTTGTAGGTGTGTCTGAAGATTGTATAGCTTGAAGAAGTGGAAAGGCCTGATGGGTCATCGTTTCGGAAGGTTTGTCCACGTGATGTACGTATGTCTAGGTCATGATTTCGGCACATTCGCAGGTTGTAAACGGTCCGACCAACCGTGCTAGCTGATCATCAGTTGGGGCTTTGCGAGGACTCAACACTATGTTTTCATTTATCTTCTGTTTCTTATAATTAATACAGCTAAATATTTATTTTGCATAAAGATCCGCGGTCTACCGATAACAGTATTTAAACACTACATTTTTGATTCTCGACAAATTGTCAATATTGAAATTGTGATAATTTCTTAAAAACAAATAGTACTACCAAAAGTCCATTTTTCCTATAAAAATTCTGCAAATTCAAACGCCTCTAAAAACATTCAAAACTTTTTTTCGTAAATGAAGCTGCCATAGATTTGAAGACTATAGTCTCATCTTTACAACGACTCCTTAAGTTTTTCACTGTTTTATTGAACACAGATAATAGAAGGAACAAGTTTGATCGTATAAAGCCCTCACGGTATAATTTATATTACCGTAAATTTGGCGGCCTCCTCTAATTGAAAGCTCGATAAAATGATTGACAAAAATTATACATCAATTTTTAAGGCGTCGTTGTAAAGAAAAAGCTTTAATTTTTGAATCTATGGTAGTTTCAATCACGATCAAAGTTTTTATAGACGTTTGAATGTATAGAATTTTCGAGAAAAAACACGTCTTCAATTTCTCGCCCGCTATATAATAAAGAAAAATCTTAAAATAAAATGAACAATGGATTATTAAAATAAGAGGCTTCTTTCTTTAAAATGAGTTCAAATCTAATGTATTATGATCAATTTTTACGAAGTTATCATAGTTTAAATATAGGAAATTTTTCGAGAATAGGTATTTAGTGTTCAAATACTCCTTGGATTCACTGTGAACAATTCGAGTGCGATTCTGACTCGTTGTTATATGGTGAGGGGTTTATAAAAACAAAATTAATAGAAGTTTAGCTAGAAACTTAATCGGTGCACAAATAATTTTTCCAGAGAGTGTAGCTTTCTCGGATCGAAGATGGTTGTGCTTGTTCGGTTCCCGATCAGTTTCCTGTAAATTCGGTCGATAGATACGGCGGACACACAGAGAAACAGGATTTCCCATTTCCATTGCACCCTCTCGATTATTTTCTTTCACCAAGGGGTTTGCCTCTCGACTTTTTCTCGAGTGTTCGTCCTTTTCCCGAACAGAGGAAAAGGATCGAGGAAGAAGCATCCTCTAACTCGTCCTTCCAATCTACTTCTGATTTCTTCTCCTTTAACGTTGTTAGGATTTCCAGATATTCCCGGCATCCATAAGTACGCGTGGACGAGGCGCTTCTTTCGTTTCTCTCTTTCGTCTTTTCACCTTTCCCTGTCGAAACGTGTTTCCAGGGTAGTTCAGAGAGAGAAGAGGGAACAGAATCTAGCGCAGCCATTTCTCGTTTTATGTGGGTCTTGTTTCAACTTCTCGCCTTCCTCTCACCCTTTTTACGTGTTGACTTTCACGGCTCGCGGAATAAAAATTTACTCTGTCGGCGTCTGGGATGTTCGCTTTTCGGCTTCTCGCTTTTCAGACTTTACAACTTTTGGTTGCGGAACCACGTTACAAACGAAAGACCTGTGCACTGCTTGTCCGCCGGATGATGGCCAGGCAAAGTGTTTCGTTCCCACTCAACTCTGATTCCCCTACCATCGTACGCATTGTTGCTAATGGCCGAAGATAGTGAGGAAGAACGACAGCGATCACATCGAGTATTTCACGATGACTGCACAGTAGGGTCATCCTTAACTATAGAGGTGAAACATTTCTTTGAGATTTTTTCTCTTACTCCCCTAAATTGTGAAACTTGGTGAGAAAATGATGTGTGCAAGAGTAACCAATAGGACAACGGGAACCCGTGTCGTATTTGCGTTAAAGGTTTAAAATTTTAATGATTTTGTGTCCTCAGAAATAACTGTATTTCGTTATTCTGGAAATATCATTAAACGTTTTTGAGTGAAAGACAATGCCTTAGAGGAATAATAATGAGATTTATGTGTTACTTTCAAAAAATATAAAAAATCTTGTTTGATTTACCATTAAAATCAGAGTATGATGCAGAACCTGGCAAAGGAGGATATATCAAATCTGGACTCACCGATTTTGATGAAATTTTAGTGAGGTAGTTTTCCAAATAATATTTGACTCGAATTTTTTCCCGTGATCATCCATGTTCAAAGGGCGAAAACAGCCCTTAAAATTGGTCGATATCGGAGAAAATCAACAACTCCAATGGGTTGTCACCCTTTCAACATGGATGATGGCCGGAAAAAATACGTGTCAAATACTGAAAACTACCTCTGACTAAAATTTTATCAAAATCCGTGTGTCCTGTTTTGATATATACCCTTTGTCAGATACTGCATCATACACTGAATTTAATTTACTGATCAAACTTAAGGATTTTGTATGTTTTTTTAAAGTAGCACATAAATCTCATCATTAAATTCTAAGGCATTGTCTTTTACTATACAATATACAGGGTGGGGCACTGTAAACAGGTTACCTGAATAACTCGCTTACTTTTGAAGATAGAAGAAAATGCATCAGGCCAAACTTACTTGATATCGAGGCGCTCGTAATCTGATGTCATTAATTTTTGTATAAGTGGAGACGTCAAGGAGATACGAACTCTGCTTTTTTAAATGGGACGGTATGGTTTTTTATTTACATTCTGATAGTGTGTTTAGAGACGAATACAATGACCTATTATGAAGGTCATTCAAGGTCAACTGCAATAGAAAATAAAGTGTCTCAAAGCACTCTTCGAACACTACGACGATTTACATGAAACATGTTATTTACGTATTCACTACTACTTCAAGTGTTCAAAATGACGACCTTGAACACGGAGACATAATCTAAAACGTTGCAATACTGATGATACTGCCTGACGAATTTCAGTTGTATCTATTACAGAGCAAGCTCTTTTTATACGTTCTTGCATATCAACTGTGGTTGTTGGTTTTTTTGCGGTACACTTGTTTCTTCAATTTTTCTCAAAAATAAAAATCTAGTGATGTCAGGTCGTGGGGAACGTGCTGGCCATTTATTACTTCCTGATCGACCAATCCAACGACCTTCAAATGTCCTGTTCAGTAATTCTGTAACATTTCGTGCTAAATGAGTAGGACATCCGTCTTGTTGGAACCATATGGACTGTCGCATGTCCAGTGAAATGACCTCAAACAATTCTGACAAAACGTCTTTTAAGATTCTCCCGTATTTATGACTACTTAGCGTGCCACAAATGAAATATGGATCAATTTCAAGTTCAAGGTCGTTATTTTGAACACTCGAAGTAGCAGTGAATACGTAAATAACATGTTGCATGTAAATCGTCGTAGTGTTCGAAGAGTGCTTTGAGACACTTTATTTTCTATTGCAGTTGACCTTGCGTGACCTTGAATGACCATCACAATAGGTCATTGTATTCGTCTTGAAACACACTATCAGAATGTAAATAAAAAACCATACCGTTCCATTTAAAAAAAAAACAGAGTTGACCTTCATATCTCCTTGACGTCTCCACCTATAAAAACATTAATGACATCAGATTACGAGCGCTTCGATATCAAGTAAGTATGGTCTGATGCAGTTTCTTCTATCTTCAAAAGCAAGCGAGTTATTCAGGTGACCTGTTTATAGTGCCCCACCTTGTATACACCAAACGTTTTAAGATGAGAGAAGTCACAGATTTTCGGCCTTGTCAGTACATTTCACCCTTAAGCTCTCATCTTGAAACGTTTGTTGCTCATAGGAACGTTGACCGATTTCGATGAAATTTTTGACCGTATGTATAATTGGCACAGTTCTCCAAAACGTATGTTTTAAATTTTCAATATAGACCCATATACAAAATTTGTAAAATCAACTTTTCGTATTTTCTCTATTACTCCACCAAAATTCAATTTTTTCAAAGTTATTTTGGTACATCAGCTGGTAAACTAATCCTTCTACGATCTCAAAAAATCTAAAGTCGTCAGAACTCATTTAAAAAAAGTTATTTCATTTTAAATTGTGTACGGAAACTTTTTTGACTGACTGTATATAGGTAAATTTAACGCTTCTTCGCACATGCGTTTTTCTGACGCTTCTATCGGATCGACGCCACGCCGTTTCTTTCCCCTCTCTCGCATTCATCCTCAGTCATACCAGCCCTAAACTCTGTTCCACGCGAGAGTAGATTCGCTCAGTAACCGGTTTTCGTTCGTTGTGCGCATCTCCCACTCCATACGCCCCCTTCCCAATGTACAACGCCAATCCGCATCATTCGTAGTGTTCTACCAGGTGTTGCCGCATAACAATTTCGGGGTTAAATTGCATGTTACTCCGGACCTCTGTCCTTTACCTTTAATAACGTTACCTACCGTTATTTGTTTACTTTGGTGACTTGTT
Organism: Sphecodes monilicornis; assembly: GCA_913789915.3. Lineage (NCBI taxonomy): Eukaryota > Metazoa > Arthropoda > Insecta > Hymenoptera > Halictidae > Sphecodes > Sphecodes monilicornis. Next base: position 5,964,716 of record OU565286.1, on the reverse strand, counting down.
CATATCGGCCGCGCGGTCAGATACAAAGGTGCGTATGGTGAGGTCAACGAAGTCGCGAGGCATGCGCGATCGTGATGGAGACACGTGCTGCATGAAAGAGAGGTTGGTGGCAGAAGCAGGCGTTTGAGGGGCCCCTACCGTGCCCATCGCTTAGTGTCTTGAGCTCTGGGGAGTCTTATCTCGGTATATAGGGAAAGAGAATAAATACAATGCGAGGAATAAATGCTTCCTCTTATCATATTTATTTTCTTACTCTGTCAAGTTATGCTGACGAATTTATGAAAAGTCGCAAGAATACAAAGATAGAGCGCGACGAGTAGACTAGGCGGAACGCTATTATCTATATACGCTTCGACGAGCACGGAGGCATTCGACAGAATGTCCGCTTGGAGTCATCCGATTCGGAGTCATCATAGCTGCTGTCGTCTGGCGTTAAGGGTCCGTTCCTCGGGCCGCGGTCTTGCTGCACGCCTTCCATCCATGCAAGCTACGTGACGTCTTACAGCATATTGAGTAAAATAATGTTTTGCGTTTGTTGTTACAAAAAACTCCAATACGCATTGCGGTTGTTATAAATGATGCCTTTAAGATTGGAAAAATAAATATTAACTCATATCTTCAGAATTTTGACTTACACCACTATGATTCTCAGCCCGCCATTTAACCGTCGATTACTGTATTTCATTCGGTCTCGGTACAACTCGCTGTCATTCATCCTGATTGTCTGCGATGGTAAGGGAGTCAGGATACAATTAGAATGTAAACAATTTGCTTAGCTAATATCCGACGCACGGACAATATTACAGGGTGGTAAAATCACACAGAACTCTCCAGATTTACATTAATCGTGCCCGCACGTCAGGTCGGTAACAAAATTCCAGATTGCATTACTCTCAAGGAGGGCAAATAATAAACAACGTTTCCATACCGTTTAGTGTTGATTTGGTCGGTCTCAATGCCAAGTCGCTCGGCGTCAGATTTGTTGGTTTATTTATGGGCCGTGCATAAATATTGCCTCGATCCCGTAACGTGCCGCGATTTCTACAATTTCCTCGTTATAACATCGCAGCTGACGCGCGATGAATCAATTTATTCCGCGTCGCGATTCCCCTCTTGAGTAACACAAACGAGAAATCAGTTCTGTTGCCGTTCGCGCCGAGCCGGTCGGGTCGGTTCATCGAAGTTGCGCTGGCTGGCGAGTCGGCCGTGATCTTTCTGAGCTTAAACTCAGCCTTAAACTTTCATCACGATGTTACCCGGTCTAGTCGGTCCGTATTTCTATCGCCTTTTCCCCTGTTCCGCGTTGAATCAGCGACCCTAATTGGACGTTGGAACAGCACGGCGAGTACCGACGAGCTAGCGAGCTTTCTCGAAAGCCTCCCGAACCGGTTTCCATCGAATCAACTGACTACTGAGACATTCGTGAACCCTATAAATCACGGGAACAGCGAGATTTCACGTCTAGAACAACCAACTTCCAAACAAATGCTTCTTCTTGGTTTCCTAGTCCCGTGGAATAACTGGAAACCTCACACCCTCGCTTTATGATCTTGTTAACTGTTAACGCTCCGATTCAAATCATCAACCGTCGCCTATAGCCGCGGGATGACAGTAAACCGAACACCGCGTCGGCACTTGTCGGTCACGAACAGACCGTTCGATTACCATTACCTTTTTGGAATCGACCCGAACAGACATTATCGATCGTTGAACGAGTGAAGTGCTCGGTTTTCAAATTCTGTAAAACTTGCGTTTCCTGCTGTGTTACCTCGCGTGCAGAGTAGTGTCTTCTCCGCTTAAAGCGAACAATCTTATTTTAAATAGACTATGTATTTTGCTGTCATCGAAGAACGGGAGTACTCGTACCGGTATTCCGATCTAACAAGGAGAAGATACGGTCATCGGGGCTTAGATTTTGTCGAAACATTTCATACTGGTAGGTTTCGTTCTCCTGTTTATGAAAATGTAGCATTATAGGCGTCGATACTCAATAATTTTTGAGATATTTACAATTTAAATTTCATTATACCCGTTAAGCCGTTAAGTACAGTTTTGGTTGAAGTTTTTGTCAAATGCCGAACGGCGTGGTGGTAACGTACTAGATTCATTACCGGGAAGGCCAGTGTTCAAATCCCTTTTTCCTTTCTTTCCATTTTTGTCTTTTTTTCTGTTCAGTTTATCTATTTTAATTAATTGTATTTTGCACATGAAAAATACACTCATAATATCTATAGGAAACAAAATATAAAAATTTTGTTGAAAAGGAACATAATTTGAAAGAAACACTAACTTCGTCAATCTTAACGTATCTCGAAAGTTGTTGAGTATCGACGCCTATGATGCTACATTTTCGTAAACAGGAGAACGAAATCTACCAATATGCAAATTTTCGAGATTATCCGGGACCCCATGACCGTGTCTTCGGGGAGAGTACGATTTCTCGTTTTGAGGTTATATTTGTGTTCTTGGGGTTATTTCAAGAAAAAAAATGTATATATAACATGGTGTCAAATTGGCCTGGTTTAGCCGGTAAAGTAGATTTCCTGTTTTTTATAAATTTGCAAATATCTCGGTAACTATACAAAATATGGCAAAATATCAAGAGACCTTTTTTATTCGCATAATCTTTGCATTGTAGCTGTCATCCAGAATTTGAACTAGTAATGGAAAAATCATGTGAATAGAATGAGTTGTGGTTAGGTCGTGGAGGGGGCGGATCAAAACGAGGGGCCACGGAAATCGTACTCGTGCCGTGTCTTCTCCTTGTAAGACGAAAAATCTAATCGTCTTGGTTCTTGTTCGGCCATCCACTCACCGTCGTGTGAACATTAACTATTATGTCGTTACATAGGTTCTGCAGATTTTTTACCTTAAAATATATGCTAAAATAATATTGTTACAATTTTTTTTTCAATCGCAATAATGGTCATCAGCTTCGATGACATTTTCCTAGTTCTCCCGCTAGAGTATGATTTCGCCGCGGAAAAACGCAGGTTGTGATATGCTTGGGTTAGGTTAGATCTGGGTTAGATTTCTTGGGGTTAAGCCGCAGGGAAAGTGGGGGAGCCACCTTTTCATTTTATGGATGCTTCCTATTTCTTTCTACTTTTCCGCAAAAAGGAAGCAGCTTCAACGTGTAAATTGTTCTCATTGGAGCAGTAAGAAAGGTATAGGTTTCGTATCATGTATAAAAATAAATCAATGTGAATGTTATGTGACTATAAATTCGTGGCACGTGTGAAACAGTATTTAATTTTGAATTGTTTTCTATTATTTATTTATTATTTATTTTGTTATTTAACGTCGCTTCAACTGCCAGGGTCATTAGCGACGGGGGTGGAACAATGAGATTTGGTACTGTAATCGGTGAGTGTACGATGAGTGTGTTTTCTATTGGTTTACTCAAATTACCCAAAAGTGGAGCTATATTTTTATTGCTTCATCACTTTTAATCACAAAAAATCATGTTCATATGTTATTGAATATATGAAAATATGCCTTATAATAAAAGAGGATATTGCTGTAAGTATAATTTTAATTCCGTTTGATACCAAACTTCAAATAAATAGTAATTTCGAAGTGTTCATAATAATTTGATTACTCCCTGTATGCAGTTATGACCAGACTACGGATTTTACGCATTTATGATAGAAATTAAAATAACACTGTCCAACAAATTTCAACTTTTTTTATGTTTCCTAATAACTGTTGGGTGATTCTTATAGAGTTTTTTGCGCTGATTCCGAATCTGCCCTTACTTTTTTGCAGACGCGTACAGTTTTTGAGAAATTTGAGTTTGAAAAAAGACCTATTTTTCAAATTTAAACAAATATTGTGATGTTATTGTAAAAGATATTGATTTGTTCTTTGCAGCGAAAGATTCTGTAGACTTTCCCGAATACAGTGATATCCAATATTAATACATTATGAATGTTTAAACATGCTTAAACGATCATTAAAGACGGAGAGACACCACTTTTGCACCAATTTGTGAGGGTATTTTTGAATTTATCTCAAAAAAAATAAGGGTCCAGCGTAAAATCGTACTATATCACGTGATAGAGTAGACTTTTATCTTGAGAAACCTCCCTTTGAAGTTTGCAACATCGACATTTTAACCGAACCACAAAGCAAAATATCTTCGCCCGACATGAGTTGCCGCCAGTGGTGCTCTTCCACTATCGCGGTCGTTCGTCGGGATACGGCGCGGCGCGACGTAACGGCGATGCATTCGCTATAAGCGCGCAATTATGTCAGCTTATTTAAATGTCAAATTTTATTAAACTTTATAGTATTGTTGTTTATTATTTATTAGTACATTTATTCTGTATAAATTATTTTATGTATCTCTTTAATGTTAGTCTCTTGTTCATAGTATATTTCATGCTAAAAAGATCTTTCGTAACAATAGAATAGTTTAATACAGAAATCTATATAATATCGCTAATGTGAAATATAAATATAATATACATTATTATACATTATATATATATTTTATATATATTATGTATATTTCATTATTTATATTATATATATATATTTTATATATATTATGTATATTTCATTATTTATATTATATATATATATATTTTATATATATTATGTATATTTCATTATTTATATTATATATATATTTTATATATATTATATATATATATTTCATTATAAATAAGCTGACATAATTGCGCGCTTATAGCCACTGCATCGCCGTTACGTCGCGCCGCGCCGTATCCCGACGAACGACCGCGCTAGTGGAAGAGCACCACTGGCGGCAACTCATGTCGGGCGAAGATATTTTGCTTTCTGGTTCGGTTAAAATGTCGATGTTGCAAACTTCAGAGGGAGGTTTCTCAAGATAAAAGTCTGCTCTATCACGTGATATAGTACGATTTTACGCTTGACCCTTATTTTTTTGAGATTAATTCAAAAATATCCTCAAAAATTGGTGCAAAAGTGGTGTCTCTCCGTCTTTAATGATTGTTTAAACATGTTTAAACATTCACAATGTATTGATATTGGATATCACTGTATTCGGGAAAGTCTACAGAATCTTTTGCTGCAAAGAACAGATGAATATCTTTTATAATAACATCACAATATTTGTTTAAATTTGAAAAATAGGTCTTTTTTAAAACTCAAATTTCTCAAAAACGTAAGGGTAGATTCGGAATCAGCGCAAAAAGCTCTATAAGAACCACCCAACAGTTATTAGGAAAAAAATTTGGTGTTGGACAGTGTAATTAAAGAAGAAGTGAAGTTTCTAGTTGGCTCCTGTTTCTTGCAAATGATCTAGAAAATTTTTACTGTATATAACAATCCACAGTTTAGTTATGATAGAAATGAATAGAAGGAATGCAAAATTGTAAAGACATTAAAAGAATTTCATAATTTTTAACCATTTATGAGTTGCAACAATTCATTGAACAGGAATGGTGTCAATTAAGGCAAAAAGCAATTAAAAATCATTCAAGTTTCTGCTAGTATTAAATATTACATAGAATTGATAAATTATTTTTTGACATTCCATTCTTATAAATGCATGTCCAATCACACATTGTTCCATTAAATTTCATAAATATTCATAGCTTCCCATATACATATGCATTGAATATCAATACTTTAGTACAAGCAACTGTGCCATATGAACAAAACTAGCACAAAGCGGTGTATACACAGTAAACCTTATATACAATAATGTGCAAAAGTATCAAGACACCGTTTAAAAACAAATAACTTTTCTAAAATTGGTTAAAACGGCTTGAGTGTTTTCGAAATGTTAGAAGAATTTGTTTGATAGTTAATAATATTGATTATAAAAAAAGTAGTGTACAAAAAATAATTAAAAATTACCATTGGTCTTTTATTTGTGTATAATGAAAATTTAAAATATGCCGTTTCTAAAATACGCCTTCTAAAAATTGTGAGAAATTGCGATTTAATCCCTATAGCTTTTATATGGGTCAACCGATTTCGATGAAATTTTGTGTATGTACATATATTTCGGGACCAGCCAAAGTGGTACTCGCGACGGCACAGGAACAAGGGGCGCAAAGTTCACAAACACAAGATGCAATACACCTGAAATAGTAGTGGTAATCTTCTCAGCGAATAGCGAGAAGCCTGTGACTCAACTGTGTGCGCGTGATCAATCAGACGGCCTTTTTGCGAATCCCTTTCGCATTCCTTCCGAGTACCACCTTTGGCTTTCCCGAATAATACATAACGCACTTAGATCTACAAAAGGCAATTTTAAATTTCTATTATAGGCGCAAATAAAAAAAGTTCTGACCATAATTTTTTTCGACATTTCGACCAGTGGTAAATAAATTTATAAATTTAGTCATTTTTATAAACTATTCAGTAAATTAATCCATCTATCATCTCTGTTTAGTCGTCCACTTGCCCAATTGAATTGAATTGTGCGTATCTGCTTGCACTTTCGGCACTGACGTTATCAGATCTGAAGGATATATAAAAAATACTTGTGATTGTGACAACTGAACTGTAACGGTTGGTCGCTCGGAGGTTGACTCTTCGACTTGATACGATTTGTTTAAACGTTGTGAGCAGAGCCACTTTCGTCGCTTGTGTCTCTTTGCAGCTAACCTCGCTGTGGGTGAAATGCAAGAATCTCGGTCTTCTATTTTGTCTTTCATTGATTATTAGAGAAGAGGGTAACCTTGTACGCGCCTCCCCGAGCAATATCACACCCTTGGGTACAGGGGAGATTCCGAGGTGGACGCGTTGTACCCTCACTCGATGGGACCGGTAAGGCGTTGTAAACCTGGGCCCGGTAAGGTGTTGTGAACCTTGGCCTGGGCCGTTACCTTAATTGATAGTAAAATTGGAAAAGTAGCAGGCTAAGAGTACACTGAAAACTTCCATGCAGATGTTTGCATGTAGCGAAACATCTGTTCCGTCTTAGGACGGAACAGTCTCAAAAAACACAAGGCATTCGAACTAATTTTAGAAAAGTTATTTGTTTTTAAATTGTGTCTGGATACTTTTGCACGCTACTGTATGTTACTTGTTGGGTGCAAATTGCTAAATTATTAGAAGGGTCTATCATTTACAATCTGACTATTCGAAATCACTATTGACTTGTTCTAGTTTCCCGATACCTTGCTATTGACCCGGTCCACTTGTCTGGCGAGCAACTATTGACCTGTTCTAGTTTCTCTTTTTGTTACGTTTATTGAACAAGAGCGTGTTAAATGTTAAACCGGTATATTGACTTGCTAATCAATGCTCTCTTTAATTTCGCAATGAAAAAACCTCTCTCATTAACAAGTGATGCGACCAAGGTATTTATTTATCCCCGGAGAAAACACGGTACAATGTTTTGCACCGAAATATTAAAAGGTTCAAACTGGACGGGAACCGATTCATACAAATAGTGAAACTGTTTGATCGCCAGAGGTAGTGGCGTTTTTTCGGAAAGGAGAATGGTAGAAAATGGCCAAAATCTGGGTAGCTGCAGCACCTAAAATATTGCTGAGTGTCTTTCAATAGATTCTAAGGAATTATAAGAGCATTTTTTTTTTAGGGTGCATATAATGCAAAATGATTATGAAAAATGCAAACAAAGTGGTGCGATCGCCAAGCGGAGTACATATTACGATTCGCTGGTATTAAATGATCAAAGCTTTGAAATGAATGCATGCAGTATAAGAATTCAATAGTTACATATTTTGTAACTAAAAGTCGATATTTACATTGAACATAAAAATAATTGTCCAAAATATTAATTGACAACCACAAAAAGACAATTGTTTAAGAAAACTGATTTGTACGTATTTATTCGAAGAATTGTGTATCTAATTATACTATAACTTACTTGTATAACCAAATGGAAGTTCTTTAACGAAGAGAATAATTGTTTATATACATAAATATAAAGTCCTGACTCACTGACTCATCAACGCCCAGGCTAAACCCTTGGACCTAGAAAGCTGAAATTTTGCACAGAGGTTTCCTTTATGATTTATATAAGAAATAAGAAAGGATATTTTGAAATTCAATCCCTAAGGGGGTGAAAAGGGGTTGCAACGTTTGTATGAGGAATATTTTATTTGTGGTCGGATTTGCTTGAAACTTGGTTTTCGTGCTCTTTGATATAATTAATCAAACATGGGACGTTAATTATGAAAATGGCATCAATTCAGAAATCTAAGATGGCGACATGACATAAAATTAAAACTCTACAGAGGTGAATGGGGTGTTAAAAGGTTTTACGGAAAATCAATATCAATTTCCGAGGGCATTAAACGGTTTCCTGTTCGAGCGAAGCCGCGAGCAAAAACTAGTATGATATAAATGTGGTATGCAATCCATAAATATAATAGAAATCATATGATATATGTTCAGATAAATGAATATGATGATTCCGAGTTTCAAGTAAAAACAGCTTCTGCATCCCTTCATTACTGAAACTATCATATCAACCTCAATCCGAACAATAGTATTTTACTTAAAACGCAATTAAAATCTCGCCATAGCAATTCGATAAAATATTTTGTATATGTTCTATTGGATAAAAGTAAAAATGGATTATTATCAATTATTGGTCATACGTGTGGGTGTAAAGTTGGACACCGTGTCATGTGTTCTCGGAATCAAAGTGAAAACCCTGCATCCCCTAACTTTTTGAGAGATTACTTCGAGGAAGATATATCTTCTTCTTCTGAAGAATGCAGAATATTACAGCTATTCTGTGGCTTAAAGAACTTCCATTTGATTATACAAGTAAGTTGTATGTAATTAGAAACATGATTCTCCGAATAAATAAGTACTAATCAGTTTTCTTAAGCTATTGTTTTTTAGCGGTTGGTAATTAATATTTTGGACAATTTATTCGACAATTTTTAGAAAATAGTTTATGTACGATATAAATATTGACTTTTAGTTACAAAATAGGGTTTGAATTCTTATACTGCATGCATTCATATCAAAGCTTTGATTGTTTATAGTCAAAGAGGCGCAATACTTCTGTTGCTATTCAGATTTTGACCATTTTCTATCATTCTTCTTTCGAATTTCTTGTCTATCCCTTTTAAATACAACTTCTATTTTCTTTTATTGAAATTAGGACTTATGGAGTTCTGGGATGTAATTCTTTATATGTATAACAGAGCAATCACCATATAATGTTTGTAATTTAAAATGCACTAAATGCTTTCACTTTGGTTTAATTTATCACATGTTTCTTGTGATATTTGATTCAAATAAAAGATCTGACAAGTTTAATATTAAGCACTTCAATAAATATTCTCTTCTTGCACTTCTCAATTTGCCTGTTTAATAAAGTTTGTCTCATATTTTTGTTGTGGTTCATAGCAATTGTTACCAGTACACTGTGGATCTTTTTGCAAAATAAAAATTTGCGTTGCAGGAAACGGCAACCAAATAAAAATTTCTTTCTTTCTTCAATAATTTTAATAAGTTGAAGATAACACATGAATGTTCCTAAATTTCTCTAATCTTTCTACTATTTTCGGTTGATCTTTCTCTTAAAAAATGTCCACACTTTCAACCGTTACAATAAAATATAAAGAAACATAGCACGTTGTATGGTTATAGCCGACTGTAGGGATAGAGAACGCGTCCCTATAAGCTCGTTAGATAAGAGACGCAGTGACACATCAAATCAAGTGGAATCGAGCCAACAAGAGCTTGTCAAACCAAGTAGTTGAAGCTGAGTATCCGTCACAGCTCGGACAAGCATACTACTTTCCATTCCTGTTCGCTGAAGAAGTAGATAATCATACGAATAATTTTGCTAATCCTCAGGGACATTTTGATCTAACAACTCAATTTTCCCGCACCCATTATCATAGCAAATGAACTCGATTCAAGGAGAGCAAACTCGTGCCACTCCCCACTTGCTCGAGGTCGCAAATACTAGAAAGTGAGAAGACACGGCGAGTGCGAAAGCGATGAGAAAATTTTCCGGAAGATGATGGCTAGGCAAAGTCTACGATTTTTCACGTGTACTGAAGGGACACTTGTACACGGAATCCGTGAATTGTGTATTTGCGAATTAAGTATCCGTGTCCTTAACGCACATGTAATTCTGCATTATATTTGTTGTGTCGTGGCAGTGCTCAAACAATATTTAGTGAGCCGCTGAGAAATACGCCTCAAAGAGAGGTAAATAAGTAATAGATAATTGGATTTCGGATAACTTTAATATAAAACTGAATATAGTGGACTGTATAATAGAGAGATGTTGTAACTATGGATTCTACTTCGCAACTGTCTTACAACTAACGCACGTGAAGTAAAGAAGGCTCGTGGGGGTGAAAAACTCCCTCCACAAAATGTAACATAGTGGAGGGCCCAGCCAATGATATTATTATTTGGGAGGCTACGAGTGATCTCCCAAAAGAAGGGCAACGCCCATAGACAAAATACGTTACGACGAGTGTCGCCAAACAGACAACACTCGCTTTCCCGTGATTTCACCGGAAATCATACTTTAGGCTTTGGGCCACAGGCCCCCCTTGGCGCTAAGCGTGGGCCTACGCCACGTCAAGTGCCATTGAGAGCGGTATGGCTGGGCTGACTTTTCCATGGTCAACTGATAGTTTCCAGACGTACCCGGGTCATAAAACGATAAATTCTTCCAAGAGTTAGAGGAACCCTTCGACAATGGCACTTGTACAAAATCGGCCGTGGCGTCGACCCAAACCGAAATACAAGCCGGCGATAATATGCACGTCTCAACAATATTCTCCTTGTACACGGATGTAGAAGTCCGTGTATTTTTGTATACGGATCCGTTTGGCAAGTTCGAATCCAACAAGTGATGCGTTTTTGTTTTCCAATCGGATTATTTTTGACTTTTCATGTTAGTTGATTAGGATTCGGATTCGTTTATTACACGTGTACACGTGTATTTATATTTCTCACGCTTCCCGACTCCCCCATTCTCGCACGCACTGTCCCTATTAGCCGAAAGCGACGACGAAGAATGACAGTCGGTCATATACAGAGCTAGGTAGAACTTTGGATAAAAAATATCTCAAATACTACCTTAAATAGTTGTTGTTTCACAATTCAAATAAAATACTACTTTAAATAATCAGTAAAATTTCTGCAAATAACATATTTTTAAAAGATACATACATTAAAATATTTCAATTTTGCGTTAAATAGCGTTTAAAATATTTCTTAATGATAAAAATAGATTGAGGAAACAGGTAGATAGTATTAAAATTCACGATACCATGACATTTTCGAAGTCGATATTCTCGAAGACAGGGCGTCAAATGAACAAAATGTATTTCATATTTTCGATTTGTTTTCTCATGTAGAATCACCGTCACGCAGAGTCCCATTCATGTAGAATCAACAGACAAGAAATCTGTTTATAGGTAAATTAATAAGTAGGTACACAGATTGTTAAGGATACTCTCGCAAGACTAACTGCTCAGGAACTACTGTCTTAAATAATTCGTGATTGAAGGTAATAAGGTGAAGGGAGAGCTGATGAATAGGGATTCAACGGCAAAGTTGGGTTGTTTTGATGCTATGGATGTATAATGTGGCGAAAATTAGTTACAAATTAGACTGAATTGCTGATGGGGTACCGCCTGGCACAAAAGTAAGTGGATCAAGTTCTATTCAACTAACATTACTATTATACTATTTACTAATAGAGAATATTAATACTTTCGCGTAAAATGTCATTTGTTTGACGAGAGATGAAAGTAAATGAGCATATAATAAATACATAATAAATTAAACCCGTATGAACCCCTTGGCGTACCCGCTAACTCCCGATTGCTCGGGCCATAATAAACAAGAAGGTCGGTCACGCGTCGAGCCATTTAGCTGTTTAGCCGTGTGCTCGAACTTGCGCAAAATGTATTCGTCTTATGACATGTATATTTTGGCGCAACGAGAGGAATTTTTCAGCAACTTTTCAGATGTCTGGGAAATAATTATGATCAAGTCATCGGTGAACAAAAATGATTTATAATTTGAAAGTAGATAATGTATCAGTAACAATTTGTAAATTAATACTTAATTTAAATTAATAATGTTTTGAGAAAACTCGTAGAAAATTAGTAATCTTCGTGTTAGTGTTGTTTACGTTTGTCACAAATGAAGTACCACGAGCCAGGCTCGCGTTGTTCACTTTTGGTCCGAACGAAGTACCATGAGCCAGGCTCGTCCTTATTGTTTTTGGCCCAAATTTCTTACCACGAGTCTCACTCGTTATTGTAAGCCAAGAGGTTAATATTGATATACAGGGTGAGTCAGTAAGAACTACTATCTAAAATAACTCGGTATCTATTGAATGTATTAAAATAATAATAATGTTTTAATAAATTGTGTAGCACTTTAAGGGATGCATCGAATGAGTACAATTTGATTTTTTTATATCACAGTTTTTCTCATCAAGATGACTGAGTTTTTCCCAAGTCAATGTCCCTTTCTCCTAGTACCACGTTATTGCCCATGGAAGTACGAATTTAGCGAACTATAATATGATGACCTTGAATTAACCTCGAAAAACCTTTGAAGATACTCAAGTTTACCGTGATATCGCGAAAAAATGTGATATATAAAATCAAATTGTACTGCTTCGATGCGTCCATTAAAATGCTACACACTTCATTAAGAAGTATTATATTATTATACCGAATTATTTTATTGATATAATCTTTACTGATATTTTTGATTGTCCAAACGGATCTTGTTATTTTACTTCTCCAATAGAACTTATGTGTTCAAGAAACTACAATCATCTATTGAAAAGGAAATCCTTCATTAAAATAGATTTTAACACTGCTTTTTCTAAATTTTTCAAATACTAAATATGATGTGAAGAATATATTTCCTCATTAATTCTAAGCAGCATGTGTATAATATTTTGGCTATAATAATTAGTATAACATTAGTATAATTTTACCAATTCATATCTTACGAATTATGTTTATATATAACTATAAAATTATAGTATAACATTCGTCATATTTTACCAATTGTATTAGTATAAACGTACTAATTCATATCTTACTAATTATATTTATATTTAAATACAAAAGTATAGTATAATATTAGTCATATTTTAGTAATGTAATGTTAATATATAATGTTATTTTTGTCCTTAACTGTTTAAAGAAGTTTGGCTACGAGAATGTTATTTTCCTAAAATGAGAAACAGTTGTCAGAGGTATGGAAAGATTTGCGTTCTTCATAATTGGCACAATAATTTTAAAATGACGTGTAAAGTACTTTCACCGAAAGACGATAGACCACTAGCTTTTCAGCTAATTATCTCGAACGTTACAGGCCAATATTAAAAAATTATACGAAGCGGGAATTCGATCAATTTTCCCGTCAGCCGTGAAACGATTCGATTTATATTAAGACTCCACGCTAAATAACACGGCAACGAGGCCGTGCTTAAAACACAATTACTCGGACTGGTTAATGGATCGTTCAACACCTGCCTCTTTTACCGGGACTACCGCGGACATTTAATGTAACGAGCGGGAACATGAAACAAATTGGAACGTAATCCTTTTTTCAAGTACGCATGACCCTCTCCCAATGTTCCGCCAGGCAGCGCATTTTCTAATGAATGAATAACACGTACGCCGTCGCCATTTTTGGTTAACGTTACGGAACGATATTATAGTCTGATGAGCCATCGATCTGTTCCGTTTGGTTAACGAGACATAAATACACTTCATTCACCCGAAAAGCTGTTTTACGAATCCGCTGGTCTTGTTCTGCTCTGATTCACCTGTATAAATTGTTTTCAATCTCTTTACCGCGCCCACTGTTCCACCGGTGCTCATAAATGTCACACAAAAACAGAACAACTTAAATATTTCATAATTAGGAAACGGATCTTTATAAAAAGTAAAAGCTTTATGCATCTATTGCGTCAAGCTCGGGTTGAACAAATATATGTATAATTCTTTTCTCAAATGTCTTCCTTAATTCTTCCGAGGTTTTCATTGTTTGCCATAAATGAATGCCATAAATCAAATTTTCTAAAATAAACTCGTCGCACACATGCGGATTCATTACATTTGTTGTGGTGAATAAACAATGGGAAATGCATATTATTTTAACTAATATACTTTAATAATATCACTTACAACTAGATGTTAAACATTATTCCAGGTCTCACACGTGCTCGCCATGCATCGAGCATATCCCTCTCGACGTGGAACCCCCCTAACCTCAAACAATCTCACTCACTCACATTCCGGATTCTCACTCACTCTAGCGCTCACTCTTCCATCTGTATCATTCATTCTGAACTCTCACATACAATATAAACAATCATCATTCACATTTGTTTCATCTGTAATAGAGTTTGAATCATTTTGCATTAGTTTTTCGCGGAAAAAATGTCGAAAAAAGCGGTATTTATTGTTTTATACCACGGCGCATCCCACCAAAAAATTCGTATACAACAGTGGTAACTATACACTGCAAAAGTTATAAATGACGTCACTCTTGAACTTCAATGCGAAATTTGCAATTTTCCGATTTTTTGAGATTTCTGATCTTTTACAACGAGGATTTTCAACTAAAAAATCTGAATTAATTGCAGTATATGTATCTGGGTATTTAACATCTGTATGATTATTTTTTTAATTTTCTCGTATAATTAAATGGGGAGAATAAGACAAAAACTAATTTTCCATTTCACCTCCCAGTTGAGATATACGATTAAAATTTTACACAACATGATTTTTCCTGAATGGCCGTTTAATTTGGTCCAAGGGACCATCTTATACGGCTATATTCTTTATTGTACTGATTACTTCTTCAACATTTCTGCATAATGTTAAAATCCTAATAAAATTTCACTTATTTGAATACACCACAATAAAAGTTAGTTTTTAAAAATAACAGGAGAATAGTATCACCCATCACGTGGCAGTCAACGTGTTCATGCTAATATTTTGCTTATTATTAGCCTGCGAATTTTTAAGTTTTGTATCAAGTAAAAATGTAAGAACCACAAAAAAGTATAAAACGCATTTAAATTCCAGGTAATTATATACAAGTTGGTCGTCATCACCGATTTTGATGACATTGAAATATGTAATCAAGGTCATCATTCCGAATAATCTTTTCCTTGTCATCGAAATCGATAATGAAGACCAGTGGTGGGCACGGGTGGAGCCCTTCGAACGCCTGCTTCTCCCACCAACCTCCTCTCTTTCATGGCAGAGCACACGTTCTCGTTGCGTACGCTGTTGTCCCGTGTCTTCGTTGCTTCATTGTACCGCGCTTGCTGGAAGGGGACAGATGGCGCTGCGGTGTTGACGGTTTTGCCTCAATTGAGGTAAAATTGCCCATCTCTGATGAAGACCAACTTCTATATACATATACAGGGTGTCCCACGTAACTGGAACAGGCTGTATCTACTGAACCCTTGGAAATAGAAGAAACTGTTACAGGTCAAAGTTAAATTGTATATTATATTATGCACTTTTGTGCATCGGTGCATCAGAAAAATGTATCTGCCATCTCTTTTGGAATAGAAACCTATATTTTTGACTGCACCAATTGATGCAGTTTCTTGTGCCTACACAAAAGTATTAACATACGTCCACTCACGATAAAACCAATAGCACCAACATGTGCCCCACGTGATACCATTCAACGTGATTAATGCGAGAAAAAAGGTTTTGTCACTGTATTTGACATTGCTCACGGATCTATCTGACCGTATCGTGTTACAATTTCTCCGCCTAGTCGAACAGTCGAGCTTTTCGGCCCCTGGAGGGGTACATCCCGCAGTAGGAAGAGTATTATACAATTTGCTGCAAGCACTATGTGCATTCTCGCACTATTCGCGGGATTGCTGTATAACTAGATTGCGCGGACCATTATACAAAATACAATAAGCTTGTTTTGCGTCAATTACAAGACACAAGAGCTACGTAAACATTTATTTCCCTTATTCTTATTTCCTTCGTTAATCATCTTAATATGTTGAAATTAATATATCGACATTCTCGAACTTTTTAAAATCTTTTCACTGCTTTAAATTGCACCTACTCTTATTCGTCATAGATGCATAAAATCTGCAATTTAATAATTACCAAATTCAATCTTTATTTAATTTTAATGTTAAGTGGAGTAAAGAAATCTCTATTAAACTTGAGTATTTTTTAATTCCCTCGGGAAAGCTTGATTACTCGTTAAGATTTACTGTTCACTTATGATATTTGTACCACAAGCTGCAGACTTGTTTCATGTGCATGATCATACGCTTATTTGTTTCACTCGTATCGATGTATTACATACTTGTGCTCCACTTACCGTGCACGCTATCGAGTTGAAAGCGTGGATAAATTGTACCGAACAGCGAGACGCAATTAAAGTCCGTGAAGTATAATTTAAATTGCTTTTAGCTATTCAGTGTCGGTCAGTTATAATCCAATAAAATGCAACGATAACGTCAAGTCCACTCCTACTTTTTACGCTCGCCTGCTCGGCTACCGAGTCATTCCTCGGTTTTAACATTCAAATTGAGCGTGTAATTTGAATAATCGATTGTCAACCGCGGTTCAGTTCCGGCGATTAAAATCAAGAGGTAATAGTGGCGGAAAGTTCTCCGAAGTACTTTCGGCAGAGGTGACTTCTCGTGACACAAGTAACGCTGAATAGAAACAAGGTATTTCGAGTATTACAAAAAAAAAAGAACGTGCCTCAATCTACTTTTTGATGTCTCTTTAAACGTTCGATGTTTAACTTTTCACTATTGTTCCAAGAAGCTATCACAAATCGTGTGGGTGAATCATTGTACTGGCTGCGAGTCATAGTGGTGTAAGGCAAAACTCTGAAGATTTGAGATAATATTGTTTTTAGAATCTTAAACTGAAAAATGGCAGCTTATTCTTTTGTCACTAAACGACTTTTTTTTATTTATTTATTTTACGTCGCTCTCAACACTTTGCTAAGGTTTTTTTGCGACGGGACCTACAGTTTATTAAGGTGGGTTCCGAAATAGAACGAATCATTTGGAACTATAGTGGCGTATATGTCCATCTTGCGGTCTTCTGTTTTCAACCGCTGATGTACAACACAGATCTACAAAACGTAATTTTTAAATTTTCAATATAGATCCACATAAATAAGTCGTGAAATACGGCTTTTAATATTGTCTATTTTTTCACATTGTGTATTAAACTAATTATTCTAACTTCTCAAAAAAATCCAAGTCGTAGGGTAGAATATTGAAAAAGTTATTGTTTTTTTAAGAGTGCCCAAATATTTATTGGAGTCACTGTATATCGATATAAGTTCGTCTTAATTAGATAATTTGCTTGTGAATTATATAAAATTCTGTTTGGTGCTTTAATTTTCAGGTCCAGACATTTTTTCATAATTTTCTGAACCTATAGATGTTTTTGAAACCGCTTCGCGTCTATAGAGTTTTTTTTATAACAAAAAACGCAGAACATTATTTTATTCGATATATTATGTATGTGACTTGCATCATTTGATTCTCAATCCGCCCGTCATTTTACTTGCTCGTTCTTTTACGACCACATAGCTCTGACGGAAGATATGTGTTTTGAATATTAACATCAACCGTACCTAGAATAAGATATGACTGGTATACGTTGTTTTATAAACATTGCAAGACTGAATTCTTTTAGATTTCTTGCAATTTTTATAATAATACATGCTTTATTGAAGAAATTTATTTAATAATTTCTAATGGGAACATTTTTGTAATTCCACTAATTATAAAATAAAAAATGTGGAACCGTTCATTTAATCGGTCGTGGTACGGTTAGTGTTACACTTCCCGAATGAATTTCCCTATAGCAGCATTAGCAAAATGATGACAATAAGGTCTCGATATGTATGAAATCTTCATGATCGAATTTTCCCTTATATCGAATACAGATATTATTCTTTGATCTCTTAGCGTCGAACGTAGAGGAAGATAGTGGCGAGACAATGCAAATCCAGTGTCAAAACTTTTTTGCGATTAATTATTATTTTTCCAAACTTTTACCAACATATTCCTGATATTTTTCTGAATGAAATGATACCAAACATGTCACACTTCATATTTACATGTTTAATTCACTATACAGTAAAACCACAATTATCCGAACTAATTAGCGGAATATTAATGTTGGCATAATAGAACAGTTGTCTAGCTATGATACTAAATTAAATCATTACTGATTTGTATAATAAATCGTGTTGTATATCGATTGCTTTAGATTGAACTGTTTACACTCGGATAATAGAGAATTCAGACATCTTTGATTCGGATAATCGGGCTTCTACTAAATCGACAATTAGTCGAGTAACTATAATCCAAACTATGTCGTGGTTGGTCTAATTTTAATCAGAAAAACTGTCATAAATATGTTGGTCAAAGTTCCGTAACGAAATAGTCAAAAACAAAAAAGTGTAGTTGAATAAATGATAAGAAAAATCAATGCCATACAAGACATACCAGATTTTAGGCTCAATTTGTATACTCGTATAGTTGGTGCCTCCGAATATACAGGGTGTTTCCTACTTTTCCGGCAAGATTGTAGGAGCATGATCTACAAGTGAAAATACGAAAAAAATGTTATATGAAGTTTGTTTATAAACGCTTTATTACAATATTATAGGCAAATATTGAATAATACGGAAGGTCGATTGTGTTTACTTAGCCTGTACTTACGAGATATTTCTTGTTTTCTGACTATTCATTGTAGCCGCAGTAGTTGGCTTTCAGTTACATTCAATATGTGCCTGTAATATTGTAATAAAGCGTTTATAAACAAACTTCATATAACATGTTTTCCGTATTTTCACTTGTAGATCATGCTCCTACAATCTTGCCGGAAAAGTAGGAAACACCCGGTAGAACGTGAATCTTTTCTACTGGGAGATTTTTAACAATAACGCAATTGCTGCAAGACCACCTGCCAAATTATTAACAATAAAGTATGCCGCGAGTCCATTAACGTGATAAATCATAAGTAGACTGCGAATCTTTATGCAAAATAAGAATTGTCCAAGTCAACAGTTAGAAAACCAAGGTTAATGAAAATTTGTTTTCTTTTTTAATTACGTCAAAGAAACGAAAATAACATAACATTGTCCTTAAGTTCTTCTAATGTCTTTTCAGTTTTGTATTTGACCTATTCATTTTTCTTAGAACTTTACTTTATGGTTTAAACCGTATCGCCTTTACCGTATGGCGTTCGAGACGCTCGGGAACAGAAATCGGCACGCCACGCCCACAGTCGAAACCCGTATATTCCGGAAAAAACCCAAGAATATCTATGTTTGAACTTCAACTTCAATAAAATTTGGTATACCGGGGTTTCTGAGGTCGCTGATTACAGATTTGAAGTCAAAATAACTAAAAATAAAATGGCTGATCCAAAATAAAACAATAGTTACGTTAAAAAAAAAACAGAATTAAGAAAAATTATTAAACAGAAATTTAATAGAATATCATACATAATTATTGATTATTTTCTGTGAGTAGACCTTTCACATTTTTGTCCAATTCAAGATTTTTTTTCATTGGCGCTTTTCTTATTGCATTTATATCTGGATCCGAAGAAACCAGAAGCATATGCATAACATCTTCATTAGTTGTAATGCGAGAACATTTTCTCGAATGTTTCAATTCGTGTTTCCTGTGCTTCTTCCGTTAGCATTCCTATAGCCAGCATAACAGCTTCTATTACTTTACTGACGTGCAAAAGTATTTTGTGTACTATGTTTGGCATGATCTACCAGCTATACAGCTGCACATATAGGTCGGCAGTTTCCTTGCAATATTTGTCAAACTTTCCCGGATCAATCGTACAACCGCAATTAATGGCTTGAAGTGTGATGGAAAAACGATTAATCAAATCTTATTTTACTTCGGTTAGTTGTGTTGTTAGTTTCGGATTACTAAAAAATCTTGTTGACGTGTAACCATCACTGCTCGTACTGGTCCATTGTTTTACGTAATCTACTTTCAGTCTCGGTTTTTTGTTAAATTTTTCTTGAATTATTCTCTTTGTTTCATTTCGTTGTTGCTTTGTATGCACATTTGTTCTCCAACTTTTAAATGGTAGATCGTAGATTATGTGTAAATCGAATCAAATACTGCATTATAAAATATATGATTATATCTAAGAAAAGAACAATGGCCTTCACATGTCCTCTATAGCCTTCCCTATAAGAAAACTGAATACATCACATTACAGTAAATATAAAACCATTAAACTTTTATTTAAAACATTTTTTCATAATATCAAAAACGGAAGCAAGATATTCTATTTTTTCATCAGATGTTACAGGATGGATGTTACAGGAAAAACGCTCTTAATTTCAAAACCGCACGTTACTGCAGCTGAAACCTGTTTAGTTATATTCTTAACCGTTTGAGTTCCAAGCAGCGCGATCGCGCTGTTGAGATTTTATGTCGAGAAAACCCAGCACATTTCGAGCATTGTGGACAACTGACGGTGCGTTACCGATTGTCGAAGTCGCGCGCTCAGATTTACCGATGGAAGTACATCACACAGCTCTTTTTAATGTAAATAGTACATTTTACAATAGGTAGAATAATACTTTAATAATGTAATAATACATTACAAAATAGAATAAAACAAGCGCTATCGCGCTGCTTGGGTCTTTTCGTAGTCATTTAGAGAAGGCGCGGTTGCGCTGTTTGGGATTCTTCGACGGTGTTTTTCCAATACCCCCTGGGATTCAAACGGTTAATAATGTACTGCATTACAGCATCAAGTTCCAGCGTGCCGCTAGATACCGTAATAAAGTTCGATCTAATTAAACTTCGATTTTATGGTTAATAATACCTCTGTGCTCAATTTGTGTTCTACTGAAATCTATAAGGATATTATTGACTTTTTCCGTGTAACATATGTGTCCAATATGTACGTAATCAGATTACAAAATGATTTTTTATTTTATTAGCGCCCATTACTGTGGGCGCACTTGTTCCTCAGAATTGCTAGCATATAGTTCCCTAACTTTCATGCTATAAAATCCTTACAAGAAACGGTATTTTCAGAAAATTTGTTATTGTGGGATTGGAAGGTTTTGCAAGAACAAGCTTCAACGTAACGTATTTATTTAATAAAACTTATAACTAATCTAATGTCCTACGGTACGGCTTTATCTCGCATGGTCTACACTACTTTTACGCTAAACTTCGCTGTTCTTCATCTACGCTATCCGACTTCACTGTTCTCGCTCCAAACCCGGAATGCTCGACTTCGCACTCCCCACTTGCACCTCACACACACACTCTCTCTCTCTCTCTCTCTCTCTCTCTCTCTCTCTCACTCACTCCTTCGCTCTCTCTTTCTTTCTTGACCACAGCGAAAAGGTAAACAAACACGGGCCACCTGCAGACGCTCGTGCACTCGCTGAACACCTGCAAATCAGGCGATCCTACATTATTGTTTCCAGAAGTTCAACTATCCTACTATGTAACTGTAATGAAAAGACTTGTGTATTTGACATTCAAAAAATTGAGGTTTCTTCCGCGTCTGAACTAGGGCTGTTACTTCCCTTCGAAGGTCGAAGATTTCGAAGCTTCGAAGCTTCGATTTCAGAAACTTCGAAAGTGTTGAGAATCGAAGTTTCGAAGCTTCGATTCGTTCCCAGTTAACGGATAAGAGACGAAAAAAGTTGAATCTGCGCGAATGAAGACGCTCATTTTCTAAAATGCGTTACAACGTAAGACCGCCACGGGAAGCCTTCACAGAATTTAATAAAACTCATTGAAATTTTGTTTCCAAAGTATTATTTTTCAAGTACATTAGTGATATGATCCCGAAATTTATTAATAGAATGCAGTTTTTTAAATTAAATTTAATTACGAACAGTCCAAACGGAAAGATTAGTCTCGGTCACCGGTGACTGACATGGCGCTTAACGCGTTAATATTTGTATTTATCAAAAATCGTGACATGCTATGAAACTCATAAGTTACAACTTCATACGTTTCGAAGACTTTGAAATTTCGTGCACTTCCGAGACTTCGAAATTTCGAAACTTCGATACTTCGAAACTTTGAAGTTCCCTTCGTTCCTCCGAATCCTTCGAAGCTTCGGAAAAGTAACAGCCCTAGTTCATACTGTACGGGCCTAAGGTGGCCCGAGAACTAGCACAATCACGGGGAGCGAGACGCGCGAGCGGGTGGAGTGGGTGTAACGCTTGAAAATCGCCTCCGATCGAGCAACTTCTCTCCGTGCCTGCTACAACTGAAGTAAATCCGCAATTTCTGGTAGATAGTACTGTTGATGCTCTTTAATAGATCTTCTGTGCCTAAAACAAGAAATAAGGGGATCGGACGACAAAAGTAGCATTGAAAGTAAGTCCCTACTTTGACCTATCGCGATACTTTCCTGGTGTTTTGTTGTCTGTATTTCCGGTAATCCGTATTTTTCGACTCCTGGGCCTCTTCAGATGATGTTTTCCCCATGATGTAAAACTTTGTGTACAGTTGGTGTTAACAATCTCCACGGATAGGTTTGACGAAATTTTTCCGCTGTTTCCTCTGCGTAGTGTCCAAGTTTGTTAGCGATGGTGGGGTGATGGCAAGATAGAACGTTCAAAATAACATTAAATCTGCGAAGTATGTCGGCATCAATTTTTGTTATTTTTGCTGCAATATCCGTGTTGTCGAAAAATCTCCTGGCTGTATTTCCATAAGCCTCATTTGTGTCCTGAACTCGTTCTGTATTCCTGCCTTCTCTGCTAAATGTTTGTACTTATTTTCTTCGTTGTTGCGAATGCCGGGCATTAAGAGGTGATAATTCGAACTGGTAGTTTTCTTCGATGTCGTCATGAATAAAATCTCCAGACTCGTTGAATATCTTCTTAGTTGCGTGGCATACACTGCATGTTGCCGATGATTTTGTATCCGTCAAGTGTTGTGTAATTTTACCATCAACCATTGTTAAAAATATTTTATGTCGGATTGTAAACTTCGTCTCACGTACAGTACATTCTGTTGGTATTGCCATGACGTCTTGCTTAATCTTTTCTTTGCTTTCCCTTGCATATTCATATTTAATAGGCCGGCAGTAGTGAACGAACGATGGGCGGGGATTTTTCCAAATATCACCAGCTACATTTGAATTTGATGGCTTATTGAAGCCACACTGTAGGAGAAGTGGCGACATCGACATCGTGAATAAATTGGCATCAGTGGCATCTGCACTTATTTGTTGCTGCGCCGCGTCTCTGCGCCGCCAACGTAGATGGCACCGTCATATCGTTTAGAAAATCCTACAAATATCCAACATTTTTTCACCAAGGAGTTAATACATAAAGAAACTTCTGAAATGTACTACAACTATTACTTTTAAAAACTAATAACCACTTTTAAATGGACCAAATGACTTGAGGTTGTTTTAGATATTAGAATGATTAGGTTACTTGGTAATGTGTAAAATATTTTTTTTTGAAATTTCTATTGCTCGGAATTTGGAAGACAAAAGTGAAGGTCACGATTTTTAACTTTTTGATATGTACCTATAATGAAAACTGAAAGCATACCTTTTGGAAAGGGTAAAAAGAGCTTTGAAAGATTTAAGAATCTTTGAATTTTGGGCTTACGATTGAGCTAAATCGCAGTTTCTCACAATTTCTGTTGCATTGAATCATCTATGGTTCATAGCAATCTTAATCTATGTTGGTAACTTTGTGCATGTATATAACTTACTTAGATCTAGAAAACAAATATTATAAATTTTCATTATGGGTACAGATGACAAAATCAAAAATCGTGACCTTTACTTTTTTCTTAAAAATTTCGGCCAATGGTAATTTTTAACTAGTTTTTCTTTGTACTTAACGTATCAAACTAATCCTTCTAATATCTTTAGAAATCTCAAGTCGTTTAATCCAATTTTGAAAGAGTCATTATTTTTTAAAGGGTGTCCTCTTAATTTTTCCCCCGACTATTTTTTTCCGTTTTATTCTCAGTGGTGAATCTTTATTGCGAATATATTGTGATACACTGTTTGATCGATTATGGATTTCATGGTAACACCGATAGGTTTTTTAGTCTTTGGTTCCGAGCACAGGAGAATTCGTTAATTACGACAACAAGGGCGCATAATGACATTAACTTACCACAATGGAACCATCGGCCATTTGTGGTTGGGAAGACTTTTGCATGAAAACACTCCCAGTCGAGTCGCCAATTTCCTGTATCGTCACAATGTCTTTGTACTAATTGTGCTACTAACTGAGAGAACTTCGCATTGAAATCGTGTAAAGGAAAAGAGAACTTTAGCTATACTGGCGGTAAATTATTTTTAATTAAAGCAGTAGTTTTTTGTTAGTACCATCCATAATTCTTTTTTGTTTATGGGATACATCTGAAATTGTGAGTCGTTTAATCTATCGCCACAGAATCTATCATTTTAATCAGAGGACGAATGCAATTATTAACTTTTATAAACAAATGTTATTCATGTAACTTCTACGTTTCAGAGTATTTATTTTCAATTCTAAATTAACTTTCTACATTGATACTCTAACTCTATAGGAGTTCAGTTTTATCAATTATTTTATATTTAATAGTGTAGGATTTGATGGACGAATGAGTGCGTGTATGCGTGTACATGCGTGCACATGCGTGAATGCAACACAATTCTACGAGCGAGAGACTACGAGCGAGAGAATACGAATGAGAGAGCGTGAGTGAGAGAGCGTGAGCGAGAGAAAAACGGAGAGCATTATGGCAGTCGAATTATGAACGCATAAAGAGGCACACGAATTCCTTTTTACTATATCGGAGATCCTGTTATTTCACCCGATCCTCATCCTACAATAATTGGGGGCTCGTACGGGATGGGGGGAACACCAATTCCCGCATGGTGACATCATAGACATAGAGATACACTGCGCGGCAGTGTTGGGATATTGTGTGCTTTTTTTGCGCATGCGCGTCCAACACAGTAACGTATCTATATTGTGGCGAAAGTAGGGGGAAAGTGGCGCTGGGAACCAGTGTTGGGATGCGGTGCATCCTTTCTCGCACATGCGCGGCCAAACAGTTACGTATCTATATCATGATGACGAAGTAGTGGAGCCCTAAGACAGTTATATTGGCGGGAAAGTATCGAAATAATCTATTCCGGACAAAAATACTGCAGGACGTGTCCTACGAGTTACAAAATGTACACAAATACACATGTTATACATTCATTTTTCAGAATCAAATCATACCAATTTTTTAAAATTCTGCTGGGTGTTCAAGGTACCCCATTTTATCGAGAATCTTACTTTACTGAAGCCAGAATCGCCGCGCATGCGCGAGAGAGGATGCACCGCATCCCTACACTGCTGGGAACTATTCTGTCGGGAAAGTGACAGAAGGGTCGAGAACATTACGACGATACGAGTGAGTTGCGAATTTGAGGTAAGTTATTATTAACACACATTTTACACATTCATTTTTCAAAATCAATACATACAAAATTTTACTAAACTATGCGGGGTGACCAAGGTACCCCATTTTAGCCTAATTCTCTACCTTACTGACGCTAAAATCTTGTACATGCGCAAGAAAAAGCACACAATATCCCAACACTGCTGTGCGGCCTGTATGAAGCGCTGTAGCCGGGACAGGGGACAGGTCAGGGAGTGAGTGAGTGAGTGAGAGAGAGAGAGAGAGAGAGAGAGAGAGAGAGAGAGGGAGAGAGAGAGAGAGAAAGAAAGAGAAAGAGAAAGAGAAAGAGAAAGAGAAAGAGAGAGAGAGCAATAGCAATAGTCATGCTCTCTCTTTCTAATTGGCGATTTGGTGGGGAGAGATTCTGCCTCGAGATATACAGGGTGTCCCAAAAATGTCTGATTTCCTTCAAAGGGGAGGTTCCTGAAACATATGTAAGATTTCCCTATTTCAGTTCGATATTCGCGATCGAGTTGAATAATCGATCTACGCGGGCAGGGGTAAATCAAGGGGTCGACTCGTAACAAATAATAATAGTTTAATAAAAATTAAAAGATGGTGGAACAAAACATGGAGACAACCGTACAACGTGGCGACTGACGCGAGACTCCTCGATGTCGCCTCTCGCTCGCATTTCTTTTCTCGACGTTACTCGCTTGTCTTTTGCTGTTCGTCTCTTTTACGGAGCGAGCGTTACACCTGCGTTGGCGGGACGCGCGTCTCGCCCGTTTTGGCGGGAATTTAGGCATCCCACACATATATTTCCCCTCAATGCTCTTTTCGCCTGAGCCCCACCAACTATCGGTGTGCGAATGAGATACCATAACCCCGCGCCGCCATTGTTGTCTTCAACTCGCCCGTAAGACGGCTCAGTCTACCTCTATAAGTCTATGGGTGGCACTAATGACGGTGACATACGACGAACAAAGTGAGTGAGAGTTGCAAAGGCGGGCGAAAAATCGACGAATTGAAGTAAGGAGCACCTCCCAGGGAAATGCTGCTACAGAGGGCAGTGGGATGGTGTTCCCGAAAAGTGAAGAAGTTGATGACGATGTGTGTTGATGGCGTTGAGGCCAAACAGACACAAAAAGACGATGTCGCTGTAACGGATGGTCGAGTGTGGGATCAGGGACCCCCCAGATCAAATACCGTATGCAGATTGGGAAAAAGTAGAAGGGTTCCATGAGTATGTGCAGGAGCTGATCAGCTACAAATCGCGAGGCCCCGGGTTCGATTCCCGGTGTAGCCGCAGTGCCATCCTTTTTCCTACAATCCTGCAATAGAAGACTAATAAAGGATCTGGTGGATCATGTACATAGCTTTAAACGTATATATGTATTTAAGGGTAAATACAGGGTGGACCACGAAGCGTGATCAGCTTAGATTATTCTGCTTTTAGCACTTCGATCGGAAGGATTTTTAGCTAAAATAACATGGTTCAAGGAGAGTGTTAATATGATTCTACCGTTGTAAACCCTTTCTTCCAGAATTATCAAGGTCACTTTCAGTTTTTTATAGATAAGTCTACAATATTTTTACACCCATCTTTTAGGGGATACCGAGACGAATTCCGAAAGCATCATAACAAATACTTTTATGTGAATCTAAGATGACTGATGAAAACTCTTAGTTGCAAGAATTTTGCAAGATTCTATGAAAGAGGAATAGCAAGCCACACTGTTGTACATTTTCCAGAGCTGTTGATAGATTAGTATTAGTCATTATTGACTTGATCTCTCGCGTACTGTTCGTAATCATTTTGTTCTTTATCTTGGACAACATTTAATTATATCGAACGTTAACTGTTAGCAGTCTTTCGTGATTGCGTGTACGTGCACTAAGCTCCACAATGATTTATAGTACCGACTTAAAGATTGAGATGCTCTTGATCTACGGAGAGTGCGGGCGTAATTCCGTGTTGGCTCAGCAATTATTATTATTATTTATGTATTGCTTTAAACCATATAAGATTTATATAGCATATACATTACAAACTATACTATATATAGTATATATTAGTGTCTAACTTATAATTAGTTTACATTAATTTTGTTAGGATACAACCACCTCATTGAAATTAAATTTAAATTGAGCTTATCTTAATGAAATCAAAAGTAATTTTCACGCCTTTAATATCTGGGCCGCATAGGAAAGAATGGATAGAAATCGGGAGACAGTACTTACGTCTGAAAAGCGCTGATAAAAGCGCGTCACGCTCAACTTCATAGATTGGACATTGCCAAATGACATAATAATAATTATTTATTGCTTTAAACAAAGTATGATTTATGGCTCAGCGATTATACGCTGAACGATTTCGTAATAATAGAAGCGTCATCTTTCACGTCGCATATTCGAACGAATAATTAAAACTCTTCGAGAGACTAACAGTTTAAGTCCACTCTCCCGATTTTACTTCGTTAGATTTCTTTCTATGGGATGAATTGA
Source organism: Sphecodes monilicornis (assembly GCA_913789915.3). Classification (NCBI taxonomy): domain Eukaryota; kingdom Metazoa; phylum Arthropoda; class Insecta; order Hymenoptera; family Halictidae; genus Sphecodes; species Sphecodes monilicornis. The sequence continues at coordinate 5,936,824 of OU565286.1, read as the reverse complement.
AGGAAAAAGTTAACAAACAGTCGCTAACAATGCTGGACGATATGCGACAGAGAATTGTAGATGCACGCTTAACCATCAATGCAGACTGTTAGTGCACATCACTTTGAACATCGATTCAATTAAGGTAAATGACATTTTCTAATGTTTCTTTGGTTTAGATGACCAAGAAATACTTTTCATGGTGTATGCCGAGTTTGTCTCGGTATCTCCTAAAAGATGGGTGTACAAAAATTGTAGGCTTACCTATAAAAAACACCGAAGGTGACCTTGATAACCCCGGAAAAAGGGTTGACAAAAAACTTGGTACAAGCATCTTAAAGCTCTCCTTGAACCATGTTATTTTAGCTAAAGAGACATCCGATCGAACTGCTGACAGCAGAATAATCTAAGCTGCCCATGTTTCGTGTTCTACTCTGTATAATTTCATTAATCCAACGGCTCACGGTCACGACTTCAAATCTGTCTATTCCATAATATTTCCAACAAAATCTGCTTGTCACAATTTCCATTTTTCCAAAACGGAATAAATGTTCTTGTTTAATTAGAACTACTATTTAATTCCAAGAAAAAAAAAGTTTCGTATTTATACAAATATGTATGGAATGAAAGATTCACTTAATATACTGCATAATTAAGTTTTCTCAGAATAGAAAAAATAACGCCCAACTGTCGAAAATTTGTCCAATTCTTCTTAATTCAATAAATAATTCATTCACTTTATTGTATCATAATGTCCACATCAGTGTAAACTATTTACGGTAATTATGGAAAAATATTTTGTTACGTCAATTTTATTTGTCTTTATGAGAATGCATTCTTTTGCCGCATCGCAAGTTCAAGCGTCGCGCGCGTTCGGTCTGAATCGTCGCCTGTCGGGCGTTGTCGGTTGTCGTCGCGAGCTGTATGAGAGCGTGTTGTGTTTCGGAATGTAGCGTCGTGTGGTTTTGTTCAGAATATGATGTACTTGTGTGATCTCGCTGCGTCTCACATATATATATATTATTAACTATTTCCATATTATATTAAATAAACGTATTATATTCATTTGTCCTATAAATACCTGCGACCACGCCATTATTTTCAATCATAACCTAACAGTCTTACATTACATCTCCCTAAATGTCCATGTATGAAGAGTCACTTAGTTAAACGGTTAACAGATTCATTCGATTTTTGAGCCTAAATGATTGAGTACTTCTCTCGTTTAGTCTTGAATGTACGAGATTGTTCACCGATTATCAAGAATGACGAACTTCTTCTAGCCCACCCCCTTTTTGACACGTTTAATATGCAATCACGATTTAAATTACAGCAGCAAGGCAAATTTATCTCGACAAATTCACACCTATTACGATACCGATGCATTTAATCGCGTGACTCACGTTTGCCTGTTACATTATTCAGAAGCTCATTTAAATGGTGGATACCTCGCGTGCGTGCACTTTCGAAACGGCGAAGAATTCGATGCATCTAGAATTGGTTGCTGTTAATTTCTGTCAGCTGCGCATGATCTACCGGAGAATATAAAATGAGTAGTTATTGACGTATCGATGAATGCTTAATTGATGGGGAATACTTCATCTGTCAGTGGTAATGATCGTTATGAAGCTTTGAAGAATGTTTGACCCGTGACATTTATTGTTGTTTAGCAGCGCGGTAGGCAATAACACACACTCTTTGTAAATGTTCTTTATTCGAACGAGATCGTTCAACAGTCAAATGTATGTACGCGAGTAACACAAAGAAAACGATAACGGAAATGTCACGATAACAAACACTGTATGAAATGTACTGAATTATGACAATAAATGAAATGATGCACAGAAGTTAACGAGGATGGAATGAACTGAGTTAAATGTAATGATCTATAGCGAGATTGAGATTGCGCGGATCGCGACTTGAAGTTTTAGAGCAGAGATGGGCAATTTTGCCTCAATTGAGGCAAAACCGTCAACACCGTAGCGCCCTCTGTCCCCTTCCAGCAAGCGCGGTACAATGGAGCAACGAAGACACGAGACATCAGCGTACGCAACGAACGTGCGCGCTGCATGAAAGAGGGGTTGGTGGGGGAAGCAGGCATTTGAGGGGCTCCACCTGTGCCCACCACTGTTTTAGAGATTCGTGCCGATCGGAACGAGCGTTCGGAGAATTCTAGCGATTTCTAAGAATTCACCGGTCGACGGGGTTCGCTGCCGCGAAACACGATGACTCATCGCGCGTGACGTCAAATTCACGCGCGGCTTTAAGCCGCCCGATTCCCAATTTGCCTGGGAGATGGCTCGTCATGTGCATCACGGCCACGAGCCCGCCGATCCGTTGCGATCGTGAACGGATCGCGAGTGGCAGTGCGCAGGCGTCGCACAGGACCCCTCGTCCAATTCTAAACAATTGTATTCCACAAATTAATTTGTGGTGCTTACAGTTACTCAACTATAACTGTATCGTCAAATATTTTATTCGAGAAGAGTGCTTTTAAGGAAATCATTTACTCTGCTTTGAAGGAAAATGCTATAGGTCACAATATATTGAAAAAGTGAAATTTAATTGTCTATTATGCTAAAATCCATATCAGATACGGAAAAAGCTTGCCGAGGAAATTATGTATAATTACTGCCACTCATCAAATGATTTTAGTCTCTTCGACGCCATTTGGTCGATGTCGATATATACTGTAAAATGTTTTATGCTTTCAATAAGTTACGTTAATTTGTTATGAAAGAACGGATCCTTTTTACATGTTTGATACTGTTAGATTTGTTGTTTTTCTCTAACTAAGAACGACTCTGTTTCATATGTCTAATAAAATGTATCTTGCTGCAATTATTTAGCTAATGATTAAACGGAGATGCTAATCAAATTCGAGTAGCGGCTTAAGTTTATGTAAATTGTTCATGGACACAAATTTTTGGTTGCGTTTAATACCAACGCTGATAAAACAGGATGAAGTTTGTCCAGGTACACCATTATGATCCTCAGTAATGTAATTTATCTAACCGTAATTTTACTAACAAAATTACTTAATAAGGACCGTGATGGTGGAAGTAGGTGAAAATTAGCGTTTTTAAATCTTTTAAAGAGTTTAAATAGTATTAACCCTTATCGGACGGGAATTATTTTTCCTTGTGAAACAAAATATTGTACTGAAGTGTTAAAAGTGAAATGAAGTGTATAAGTGTGTAAGTGAAATGAATGAAAAAGTGTTGTGTTCGGTAAAAATATGTTTGATATTTTTTGAGAGCAATCATTTCTTTAAAAATTGTTCGCAGTCGCAGAACGGTAAAATTGCTTGGGCGGATGTCAGCAGACACACGTCCGCAAAGGGTTAATACTGTATAGCTTTTGTCAATGAATAAGTCACATAAAGTTATATTAATTTATGCAGTGTCATATATGCAACAGAGATGATTTATTGTTATTACTATAAATAATAGAAGCTACTTTTCTTGTTGATCGTATGAACTCTATTTTGATTGCATTTGGAAGTGAGTCAAAAGTAATTGGTAGATTGTGGATTGTATACGTAGTAACGACAAAACTGACTAGTAGGAACAAAATACTTTCCACCGTATACAATAGATGCCTTTTTTGCGGACCCTTTATTCTCCCTTTACTGTATATCCATGAATTCCTTCAGTCTCACTGTTTGCACCTCTAGAGAAGAATTCAGAAATGTACCACTAATTTGTCAACCATAGATTGTGTTATTCTTGTAATATTAGCATGCACAGCAATGTGCATGTTGCTAATAATCCTAGAAGGAGTTTTATACCTTATTAAAAATAAAACACAGAATTTAATAAAAATGAAAACTATATAAATACACGGTTATATTATAGTCATCTTATTAAGGGTATTAAACGAAGAAAGTTGTATTTTTTTTCAACTGTTCTAGAAAATTTTTATTTTGTATAAAAATTCGCTGTCTAGAAATTGGACAATTTTACACATAATAATTACAGTACTTAATTGTGTTTCGAATTTCGGCGCACAGGTTCGATCACAATTAATCGCACACAATCACAATTCGCCGAAATTCGAAACACAATTAATCAAAAATTGCGATCGATAAACACATTTAATTTATAATTACAGTACATTAGAATAAATTTTACACACATAATTACAGTACATTTAGAATAAACAAATACTTTTATTCATCTCAAGAAACAAAACTTTCTAAAGAAACGTTGACAAGGGTTTAATATTCGTAGATAGAACATATTTTTATATGGAATACGTACTGTTCTTTTTTTTAAATATAATAATTAATCTGACATTTGATATCACTAATGGTAGAGGATATTGAACAAATATCAAATTCTCTACTTAATTATTAATAGCGTTAATCATCGATTGTGTTCATAGCAACGAGGATTATGAATAACACTACGCTGAATATTTGAAAGACTTCAAAAATTGTCGGTCATCATGACACAGAACCCTTTTGGTTTTCATATGCTGCAGCATCAAGTCACTCGATACGGAAGTAATATTTACGAGCATCGACCGGAGCGCTGTAATATTTCTTCTCTTCGAATCAAGATCCACCGGGTCATCGTCGCCACCTGGGGGAATAAAAATTTTGTGTATCTGCCACAACGTAAATGGAAGATTCCGGGGGAAATAAACAGAAACAATTTTCTAATCATTCGACAGAACATTAACAAACCAACAGTCGTTAGGTCAAATTTACTATTTTCCTATCACTTAAGGCTTAAGGGATTACATACTTTTAAACGGTTGGAAAATAAGAAAAATTCAACAATTTTTGTAATATATAAAATTAGGTTTTTTTGAAAAGCAACGTGCACATCTTATTCTATTCGGGCAAAAATTAATTCTCGGCCTTACCACAGAAACATTTATATTTATTTATTGAAAATCAAATAACAATGTAATGGTGTGATGGCTGTTTTGAGTCAACAAAGTCCGTTGATACATTTTTCGACCTCTTCATACGTTTTGAAATGGTAATGCGTTAAATGGTGTTGGAGGGATCGGAACAAGTGAAAGTCCGATGGAGTTAGGATTCCCAGTTCAATGAATGAAAGAGTATTTTTAGCTTTATACTTTATAATCGGCCCATTGAATTTTAAATTTGATTGTTCCAATAAACTCGTAATATGCAGTCCCACACTTTTTGGGCCGAGAATTACATTGTATACCTAATATGATGTACAAATAGTATTTACAGGAAAATTTAGCTAAATATCTTAAACTAGAAGCACGTGGCACACATTTTTCCAAAGCCAGTTCTGCAAAACAATGTTCGTGGTACTGGATATACTCTGTGAGGTTTTACCTAATACACATTTTTTTACGTTAAACGATATCGCTCTGAAGACCATTTCTTTAAGACAATATCATTTAACAGACTTTTTAACCTTTGAAGACCTGGGGTGGCCATTATAGTGGCCAGAGAAAAACTTGGGAATGTTGTGTAACATGTTTGCTGTATTTTTAGGATTTTTAGGCACTTCTGGTAATGTCAGAAAAATGCTTGAAACAAAAAATCATTAGTTCTTGATATTTAACAAATTGGAAGTATAAAATTGTAAAGATATAACTGTTTCTACAAAAAGTCAAGGCCCCTTGCTTTTGTTTAGATAACACTGCATAATCTTTCCTACGTAGCATTGAAAGTGACATTGAGAAGAATTCCGTCACGTACAATATCCGTATATTCGTTCAATGATTAGTTAAAAAAACATTTTTAGAGTCCTTATTAACCCTTATTACGAGTTCTTAAGAGACTTATGCGTTAATGAATTAATCCACAACATACCATTCATTATATTAGATTGACGTAACTACAATTGCGGTTTGCAATAGTTTAAACTTCAGCATTTCTAGCTAAAGTTCACTCTGAACTTCAATATTTTTGATGCGACGTCTCATCTCCTTACATTCATATACTACATTATCAATGAAAACTGCGAGGCTCCATATATCCATTAGCGTCTTGTATTTTGTTGTAACTGTTCATGGTTGGGTTGTGTTTGATGTCAAAGAAAATTGGAGTAAAAGCAATTCCGTGTTATCTTATTATATGAGTTTAGATTAAGATACAAAGCGCCATAAACTGCTCGCAATATTAATAATGCGTTTGGTCAGGTGACTATTAATAAACCAAGCTTGGGCATTATAGAAATAAATTATCTGAAGAATAATCGCTAAGATAATATATTATACCATTTAGCTGCATGTCATTTGAAATAATCATCTGTTAGTTTATTTGAACAGCCAAATAATTTTTTCAAAATTATTTCATTATTTGAATGTCGAATGAAATTCTCCAAAATTCTATTTATTCCGTATACGAAAAAACCATTATGAAAGCGATTGTAGCTGAACTTTAATAATTAAACTATAAAAATTAGTATATCTAAATATAATAATTAATTTAGTTACTTCAATGATCTGTTTGTGAGGTGATATTATTTATTATCTTATTTGAACAATGTTGATAAAATAAAAAATTATTCGAATAAAATATTATTTGATTTAAACGTCAACTGAAAATGAACTTTTTATGTTATTCGTAAAATACAAATAATAAAGTATTTAAAATAATTACTTATTTCAAATGATAATTTGTTATCTTGTTTCAAATGGAGTATACCTAACCCTATGATAAGTATAAAACTCGACACTGGTTTAAAAAATTCCGTGACAGACATAAAACTCTCGAAGATGAGGCTAGCGGACGTCTATCTGCAATTGATAACGACGCTTCAAGGGCTATTATCGATGCAGATTCTCGAAAAGCATCTCGAATGGTTGCAAAACAACTAAAAGTTAATTGTACAGCTGTTGTTTGGCGTTTAGTTCAAATTGGCAAATAAGGCAAAATATATAGCATTAAAATGCAAGAACAATTATTTAAATAAAAATAAATTTTTAAAAATACCACGTTCTTAAAACGGTCTAAAAAGTATAAAATAATAATAAATAAATAAAAATAAAATGGACTAAACAGTATAAAATGATTTTTAAAAAACGAACTAAATAGTATAAAATAATTTGAAAATAAAAACAAAAATTTGAAATTGTGAATTTTGAATAGCTGTGAAAATACTTGTAAGATTTAAAACGAAAAACGTGGGGCGCAAGATAATAGTAAGGAGTGTAGGGAGTAGCAGTCCTTGAGAAAACTCACACAACAGTTTATATCATTTGCGGAGCAATAAAATTTTTAGTGATTTAGGTGAACTATTCATGCATCAATCATCTATTGCATGCGCCCCACGTTTTTCGTTTTAAATCTTACAAGTATTTTCACAGCTATTCAAAATTCACAATTTCAAATTTTTGTTTTTATTTTCAAATTATTTTATACTTTTTAGTTCGTTTTTTAAAAATTATTTTATACTTTTTAGTCCATTTTATTTTTATTTATTTATTATTATTTTATACTTTTTAGACCGTTTTAAGAACGTGGTATTTTTAAAAATTTATTTTTATTTAAATAATTATTTTCTGCTTTTTAATCTTGTGTGTGTGAAATTTTTCAAGAAAATATTTAACGCAAAATATGCAATGACATACCTGGTGATTTGGTGGCTTCTCTATGAAAATCATTATTAACGAACTGCTCCTTTTTTTTGTAGACATTGTTTCTGACACTTTCAAACACAGATTTTTGTTAATTTCTAATCTCGTACACGATATTATTATTACCTATATCATACAAGATCCCCAACGTCAAAAGGCTTCCTCTCCTACTTCTTGCACGTATACTTCAATTGATTTTAAACATTTTGATGAAATTATAACAGAAAGGTGTAACGGTTCTTTCACTTGATAAACAAAGCGATGATGTACTACCGATCGTCTATCATATACTGAGCTCCGTCGGGGCGAAGTGGGTTCGTGGAGTGGGGACGAGTCAGAGTGCGTACGCATAGTAAAGTAGAGAGCGTTGTCGCGCGGAGTGGGGGTTCGCTGAACGCGATGACCGCGGTGTAACGGTAATAACGGGAAAAATATTTAATTGTTATTTCTCTTAAACGGATAGACTTTTTAAAAAAAAAATTTTTTGAATACTGCATTGTCATCCAGTTCTGAGCTACGTTTCCAATTTCAAGTCTCTAGCTTATCGGGAAGTTAGTTTAAAATCAATTGCAAGATTTGTACCGAACAAACAAACAAACAAACAAACAAGAAAGCGAGCTAATAAAAACGTGGTAAAAACTGCAGCTATTTTGCACATACCTAATAGATCACCAGTACGTGTATGGTAATTTTCCTCTAATTTCCATGCATGCATTTCCCATCAGCTTTCTGAGAGGAATCGTGGTATCTTTATTTCAAGACTGCTGCTGGAATAAAAGAGCATTCAATAAAATATGTGAAACGCGCGGGTGTAATGGGCAAAAGACGCGCGTTGAAGCAGCTAAATGGCCGCCAGGAGTTACACCGTCGGTGGCGACATTTAAATGTTTGACTTTCCCAGATAAATGCAGAGTTTCTGTAGAATTCTCGCGTAAACGGGACGTTATTACCGCGATACTTAATCCTATATACAGCGGGTTTTAAGCGATAATAACGTGAGACACTATTTCACCTTCGTCAGAAGCTGAGGGATTAAATGTATACGATACGAAACGACTGGCAGCGAATTAAGAGTTCTGCGAGGATTTTAATTTCGACGTGTTTAGCCCTTCATTATCTCTCTATTACTATATTCCATGCTGAACGTAGGTGACGTGATCGCTGTATTATTCACGATATTCCATTATCCCGCATGTACTTGCGATTAAAGACTTTTCAACGATACAAAGTATGTAGATTCTTTAATTCCGGTTTGCACGGTATCATTTAGTAAGTGTGTCTCTATAGCCTTGTTATAAATGAATAAACGTTTATCCTACTGATATCCAAATATTTAAAATATGATTTAAAGTTAATTTTACAATAGTGACGCAATCTAATAATTTAATATAATCTATTAATTTTTGTTAATTCGTTTCTACTGCAGTAGATGAAGAATGTATTAGCACGCCGCTGATCTGTATAGTAATTGCATATTTAGAATCATCACGTTATCAGAAATGCAACAAACCTCCGTTTCCAAATGTTAGATAAATTTCCGTGTATAATAAAGTATGAAGAAAATAATATGTTATTAATATGCTTTTTCTGTAATTTACATTGTGGAAAATTACTGTGCGTGTCAACATATTTTTGGGTCTCTTAATATCGTCGCAAGCGAGCATAGCAGGATTTACAATCCAGCGAAATTCAGGAAATGAATTGCGGTATTTGGGGACACAATGTGCACAATAGCGTGCAATCCTATTATGAACGATTTCGTTAAATATGTTGATTTGATGTTAGTCTTAGGTACTTATCAAATTTTCGACTTTTCAAAAATCGTTCTTCGGATTTTTACAAAAGGGGCAAACTACGAATAAAACAGTAAAAGGATATTTACACCTATTTTATTCTTCAGTTTATTTAGTACATATGGAAGTACAAAAATATAACAAATTAAAATAATTACAATCCGTACAATATTTCAATTTATCTAATAATTATAAATTATAAAAATATAATAAAATAAAATGTATTTTAAACAAAACAAAAAACTAAAATAACTAAAATCCATACAAAATATAAATTGTTTAGTATTTATTTTTAAGAAATATGCTAGCATAGAACATACAAAGACTATGTGCTGCCACATAGAACAGCACAATAGATTGCGTTTGTGGATTTGCATATCAAACATTGTCCTGATTTATGAGTATTAGTTCTCATACCATATGCTTGTCTGGGTCGATTACAAATGAATACATAAACGGTATTAATTAAATAATTGATCAATTATGACATATTAATTATAATAATTAATAACGGGTTTTTAAAATTTGCTGAATTTTATTTTATCCAAATAAACTGGATTCTACACCCGGTTTTTAAAAATCAACAGGCTGTACCCAATACCGTGTCCAGTTTCATATTTACAAAGAAAAATAATAGTAGAGCAATTAATAAAACGTGGTAAAAGTAATTAGTGGAAATTTTTAAATCCGTATTACAGTACATCCTGTTCATTGCATTTCATTTAAATTAAGGAAGTAAGTATCGTAAAAGTAGTAAAAGTTCCATTTAGACTAAAAAAAGTAATTTCGGTTTGTTTATTTGGATTGATTATCCCGTTCGTCTGGTCAGGCTCGCCTTCCGCTACTAAGAAAATATGTATTGTTTTTCTACTATTCGCCTATTTAAAATTTGTCTTTCTGTCACTCGATTAATCAATAGTCATCTACTAATTGTTGATCATTGCATATCTTTTACCACTTGTCTGCTAATTATGGATTTCTGCTACTACCCTGACAAAAGTTTGTCACTTTTCATTGGATGAACATTCACTACTATCAATTATTTCAGTAAAAGTTTGCATAGTTACAGCATTATATTCGGACTAACTAAATAAAAGGTTATTATTTAAAATACTCTGTTAGTAAAAATATATTGGAACGTAAAATCAATTTCTACACTATGCATTATGATTTTAAATAACACACACACAAAGTACTCCTATTTTCATTTTGGAAAATATGCAACGGTAGTCGTCACACACATGTGACACGAACAAAGGTACATTTTAAACAAAATTTGCCAATACTTTGGCACGAAACTTCTGCAACAGTCACATGTGTGAAAGACTTTAACTTGTTAATCGGATAACTTTTTAATTTAAAAAAATTTAATAACAAAAATAGTAACAAACATTTGATCGCAAATAATATAAGCTCAAAACAGTTTGTACCAACAACATTACTATTGCACAATAAAGTGAAAGAATTATTGATTATAATTAAACTGCGTATTTTATACATTTATGACAAAAATGAATAGGTTACATTTGAAACAGTAGAAACGTTAAATGAATTTAGAGACATCGTTACATTATCTTCAACTTATTAAAATTATGAAGAGAAGAACTAAATTTAAATTTAACTCGTTAACTGCAACCGATATACACAATTTTGTATGAAGATCTGCAGTTCAATTATATTAAGGAGAACATGAAGTACGAATGAGAGTTAATTCGCCTTCTGCGGTCAACAGATTAAGCAATCCTCTTAGAGGATTTTCAGGTTCAAAACTGGCAAACTTTAGTAGTGTGGTATGGTGCATAAAGATTTATTAATCAAATAACTAATTGAAATAGACAGAGTCGCAGAATAGGTAAACCAAATGGAATAAGTTAATTGTTACATTCTAGCAAAAATAAATGCGATTGCAAGTATTACTATGTTATAATTTTAAGAATTTATTTATGATTTATTAGCATTACGTATAACTATGATTATTGGGAAAGCATTTTTGATCTTGTTAGTAAAAATCAGAAACCATAATTGTTACAATTCAAAATTCTAAAAGTTGTGGCATAAAAGTTAATACTTTTATTACTCTTTAAATAATTCTGTTTACAAACAACTACTATGAACAACTCAAATTTTTCTGATCATTACTGTTATTAATAAGTAATATCAAAATTATGATTTACAAACAGTAAGTTATGTAAACTATGTGGTGATAAATTGCACTGTCGATCATCTAGCATTACTTTCAGAGAGGGAAAGGTTCTTTATCCAGTAACCTGTTCAGCAGGAAGTGCGTAGCAAATTGCAGCAAGTTTTGCTAAATGTGGCAATGCATTTTTTTTCACTCCAATATGCCATTCGGTCTCTATGTCGATACACTTTTATTTGCACTTGTTAATTCATATAAAAACATATAAATTCTATGATTCATCTTACATCGGGCGCGGATACTAATTATTAATAATTATATTGAAAAAAGTAAGATGAATGAAAGTAACTAAAATGATAGTTCCGCCATCAATATTGGTTCGCTTATAACCAAAACGAAGCTCTTAACATCCAATGGTATATATGTAATGAATAATGGTTATTCGTAACAAAAACAATTCTCATCAGCGACAATGGTCATTTGTAACCGAAAATAATGATCGTTGTCCATAATTGTTATTTGTAACCAAAAATAAATTCTGTCATCGATGATAGTTAGTAATGATCAGATAAATTTTAGTCATTCTTAATGGTTATTTATAACCATGACAGATAAATTTTTAATTTTTTCATTGCTTCGTTTTTCAACAAATTTTTGCAAAATTTACTAACACCCGAGTTCCATTTTAATAAAAATGAAGAAAGAAAATGTTAAAATATTCGCGATTTGCATCACATGTGTGACGATCATGATTCCTTATATCACATAAAGAAAACTGAATTACAGTAGAACATCGATGATATTTCTATTATCCCAACAAGCTTCAAATTTAAATAGCTTAATCTGAGGCGGTATACAGGGTGGGGCACTATAAACAGTTCACCTGAATAACTCGCTTGCATTTGAAGATAGAAGAAAATGCATCAGACCAAATTACTTGATATCGAGGCGCTTGTAATGTCGTGTCATTAATTTTTTTTATAGATGGAGACGTCAAAGAAATATGAAGGTCAACTCTGTTTTTTTAAATGGAACGGTATGGTTTTTTATTTACACTCTGATAGTGTGTTTCAAGACGAATACAATGACCTATTATGAAGGTCATTCAAGGTCACGCAAGGTCAACTGCAATAGAAAATAACTTAACAGGTGCCTTTTTCAGTTCGGATAATCTGGTTTTGACTGTAATTTCGTCCGTGTCATTATTTATAATTCTGACACATAGCATGTTTATCGAACAATAACTTACAACTTTTCTGTGACAATATCATCCTTCATATTTTACAAGAAGATGCATTGCACTTAATAGAATATTATAACTATGAAGGAAACTAAAATAAATGCTGGTCATGAATGTGTTAAGTGACATTGTAAAATAAATACCTGAAACAGTTGTTTCAAGCGTTGTTCTGTTCAATATTGCCGCTGTTTTAAGGCAATTAACGCTCTAGCTGAAAATAGTAAAAAAAAATGATATATGTCATATTCGTAAAATACACTTACAGTTCTTAAAATTCAAAGTTTAGAGTACAGTGTTCTAAAAGGTGCGAATGTTCTAAAGTTCTGAATAGTTCGAAATTCAAAATAGTTCTGAAGGTTCTACAGGTTCTATGCGTTCCGACGGTTCGGAATATTCTAACAGTTTTAATCCCCTACCAAAGCTCGGGAAGAGATCGTTCCTTTGGTAGGGATAAAAGAGAGACGAATCACCAGTTCGGGGCGTAATCCAAAAACTGTGCAGCGCCTACTAACTCCGTGATTTAATTTTCCCACGTAAGCCTCGTAGAACGTTGCACAGAGATCCCTTGTCCAAGGATCTTTTTCCCGAAACTGGTGTCGCCTTTTCGCTACGTGTGAGCTTGCGATATGCCAGTTGTTATTGAGTTGTTATTTATACGACCGGTGTGTTTTCTCGTTTCGCAAGCATGTCAATAAATATCTCAAAAATAACAGTGTCCCACTCGATCGTAGCTCAGACCCAGACACGATGTCTAGACAATTCTAGACAACAGTATAATATCTGGAAGTCAAATGAAAATGTACAATACCGTCGTGATAAAGGCTACAAGAATGTACACGATAAGTGCAATGAAATTATGCAATGACAGACCTCTTGTGTTTTTAATTATTCTTTCATGAAATTTTTACCAGCACATTCCGAGCATTTTTCTGATTAAAAGGAGATGAAGTATGACAAATTGATGCACATTTGTTTATTCAGGGTGTCTCAAAAATGTTGTAAATCCTTGGAATGGGCGGTTCCTGAGGATATTTAAAGTAACTTTTTCCATTACAAAAATGGCTTCCTCGGATCTGTTAAGGAGTTATGAAGAGAAACCACGCACCAATCAGAACATCGTTACAGCCGACAGATTCCGGCACGGCCAATGGTAACGACGCGCTCAGCGGGACCTTTCGCCAAGTCGTAGTCCGTTCGCTGTAACGGTGTTCTGATCGGTGCGTGTTTCTTCTTCATAACTCCTTAACAAAGTCGAGGAGGGTATTTTTGTAACGGAAAAAGTTACTTTAAATAACCTCAGGATCTGCCGTTAAAGGATTTACTTAAAAAAACTGATTATTGTCAAATAAGGAAAAACTTATTATTGTCAATTGAACAAGTAGATATGATCGAAATTATACCGTGTTTGGTGTCACTTTAATCAGAGAAATGTCACGAATGTGTTGGCAAAAGTTTCATGAAAAAATAATTAAAAAGAAACAAATTTTGCCATTGAATAAGAAAATAAGTCAACAATACCCTTAAATTCTTCTAGTAGTTTTACAGTTTTGTTTTCTACTCATCTATTTTTACTATATACGCATAAAATTCGTCCTAGTTGTAACCTTATACATATAGATATGTATATAACAGTGGTTGCTAATAGCATAAACACCGATGCGAGTTTAAATAAATGAATTGAATAGAAAGTGTAACATCATTGTAAAAATGGTTTAATCTCTTCTTGTGATAAATAGTATATCACTTGCCTGGTTCCAACTTCTCTACTTCCATTTAATGGCAACATTGATTGTTAAGCGTCGAGTACTTTCCAGTGTCAATGCATAACGTTCAACGATGTCTTTACATTAATTTTACGCGACGAAATTCTCATTCTACGTTCTGCTTCGGAATAAATGGGGTCGCATATAGAACGACGAAACTTTCTGATTATAGATCCGAGAACTATTAATTTTTCGTTGCCGGTTCGAATACCAAGTGGAAGCGGTTGAATTAGTGTTAGGTTCCGCTATTAAAAGTTGTTCGAGTTCAATTATTTTCACACTGGCGTCTGCGAACGAAACGATTTCCGACAGGAGATGGAAACTGCGCTCGCAGTGGACCTATCTTTCGGATCTTATTCCTCGGGACTGACATCTGTTCGCCGAATTGAAGAAAGTTCCCCGGCGGAGAAAGGAGGGAACGTTTTGAAGGTTTAACCGCCGCTAAGAGGTCGATGTAAATCGAAGCGCGGAGGCAATGCCGTCGGAGGTTTATATGAAAGTGCGAGAAACGGTTCCGCACTTTTTCACTGAAGTGCGTTCTTTGACCTAAACCGTCTTCGTCCTACGAAAAGGGAGCGTATAACTCTGAATTCTCCGCTCTCCCGAATTACAAGTGCTATTCTACATAATAACATTTGCTTTATACAGTTGATCCAAAACTTATTTCACCACTAAATATTTGATTCTTGAAAAACTGTCGATATTTAAGCTGTGATCATTTTGTAAAAAAGATTGTGCAACAATAAACGTGGTCTCATTTTAAAGTTTGCAGCCTCTACTTTCACATCCCTTAGTTAACATTAACCGTATCACGTTAAACCTGTCAAATAACCGGTTTCACATTTTTATTTTATAATTCTTGAAATTACAAAGATGCTATCATTAGAAATTACTCAAAAAATGTCTTCATTCAGGCACAAATTATTATAAAAATTATACAAAATCAAAGTTTTACAAAACTGTTAATAAATTCTTCCGTGGCTTAATCTACCGTAGATTTAAAAATTGAAGCTTCTTTCCAACTAGTCTTCAGAATTTGATCTACGGTTTTTTTGGTTATTTTATGGAACGGAAACGAAGAGTATGTTCGGTAGTATGAAACCCATGCGGTATGCAGTATTTTTTCTATAATTATGAAAACTTCGGGTCTGCAGAGTCACGGTTATAGAAGAGGTACTAAATTCTTTTTAGTGTTCCGAGCGTAGAGAATGATAACGATTGACAAAGTAAGAAGTACTGCGATTCGAGGCGTTCGGCGAACATTAAAGGACTCGTGCAAGCTTAACCGTTTACATTCAAAAATCAAAATTCCTTATGTTCCGTTTTTCGTCAATAAAACTTTTATCGTCGTATTCGTCTCGTTTTTCTGATTAATATGACAATAAACGCGATTTGATTACGATTGTAATTACTTAACAAGCGATTGAAACGATTTCGGACTACAAATTTACAGAATTCATCTTTACCATAAATGCGAAGTACGAAATCGTTTCAATCGCTTCTTACACATGCAATTATGATCGTAATTATATCGGCTTTTGTGACATTTTGCTCAGAAAAACGAAACGAATACGATGGCGAAAGTTTCATTCGCGAATAACTAAAAATAAGAAAGTTTAATTTTTGATTTATAGGTCTGAGTTCATGGCAGTCTTTAATCTTCTCCGAACGTTTCGACTCTCTGCCTCTCTTTCTTTTCCACTTGTCGCCCTCTTTCACGCCCGAAACTTTAATCGCTTATTACACGAGTAATTATATCATGTTGGAGGTAATTTTAATTAGAAAAATGAGAAGAGTACTATGGTAAAACTATCATAAAAAAATGAAAAGTTGCAATCTTCTGCTTCGATTGTATTAGCGTGTCTCTCCGATACAGTTCACCCCGCTGGCGATTACTTGTTTTAAGGGGAATTGCTCAGTGTTAGGGATACAATTTTAATAGTTACAGTAGAGACCTCTTTCACGGCTACAGAGAGAATACTGTAGCTTCTACAATGTCGTCGCGAAGAAAGTAGCAATCGTGGGTCCGAATTTACACTCACCGTGTACAGGCATGATACCTCGAGATTCTTTTACCATATGCCACCAGTGTTGAGCCAAGCGACAAAAACAGTCGGCACCAATGTGTAGAGTTAGGAATATCGGTGAGCCAATACCTGTGCAATGACAAAACTTTTTCATCTTTTAGTATTGTTTCATGAAACTTTGACTAACACATACGTGACATATTTTTGATTAGAATAAAACCAAACACTATATAATTTGCATCAAATATACTTATTTAATTGACGATAAGAAGTTTTTAGAGTCCAAATGTATATAAGCAAATATTAATGTTGCAAATATTACGTCAAATTTTAATGAGAAAAATGTCACAAATATGTTGGTAAAAGTTTTATGAATAATAATAAAAAATAAAAAAGTTGTATCATTCCATTGGTAATAGCTCACCGATATACCTTGACTCGTATCATGTTACAATTCTTGGCCGAGTGAAGCGGTCGTGCACTTGGTCCCTCAATGGGTATTCCTCACAGTAGTGGGGACAGCTTTATTGCACTAATCATGTACAAACTTGTAGCTTCTCTAACGAAAGTACTGTATTATGTTAAAGTTGACGGTACACCTTTCATTTAAAATTCGAATATATGAAACGGCCAATAAAAAGCGTAGAGCAATTTTTATGGTGTCATTAGAACGGGGTTTCAGTCTTTAAATCAACAGCAGATTCAACCAAGAACGTCCTAACCCAAAGCTTTAAATTTATATCATTTTGGAGTAAAATCATGTCTTTAGTTTCCTATCCGTTATAACATATAGAAAATAGTCTCAGCGGAAAATCAACGATGAGTTGTGGAAGTAGAGTCTTCAAGCTCCGTTTATTGTATTATACAAATTAATCTGTGGTGCTTACAGTTACTCAACTATAACCGTATTGTCAAATATTTTATCGAGAAGAATGCTTTTAAGGAAATCATTTACTCTGCTTTGAAGGAAGATGCTATAGATCAAAATATATTCCAAATTTAGTAGTGTAGTATTTTTTTAATGAAATTATAACTCCTTAAACATCGACAACTTTTTAAAAGTCGGAAAGTCAGTGTTCAAATACTTTTTAGATCCACTATATATGCAGAATGGGACAGTTTTAATGCCTTTGGATTGATTCTTTTCTTCATACAGTATCTTGAAAGTGGTACTCTTCATGATAATGTTTCATTTAAAGGCGTGGACTACCCGTATCGTTCCGCAAAATCGAATTTTTTAAAAATTTTCTTGTAGTTTCATGTGTGTAGAACGTTTTATTAAAGCGATTTTCCAAAATTTGAAACCATTACGTAATTTAAAACGCCTTTGTGGTACGGGTGTAGTAATGAAAATACTGATAACCTGAAACTTCTTTTGGGTTTTCAAGAAATGATATTTCTCATACAAAGGCTGACACAAAATTCCAACATTGTACGAATATTCTACATACAGTACACTAAGATGTAGTATAGATTATTTCTGGTATCTCAAACATTTTTTGACACATAAACGTTTAAAATTGATTTTTTAAGGTAAAAAGTGAAGGTAAACTTCTGTTATTTCTACAAATGATTGAATTTCTCAAAAATTCTACGCTACATTTTACATAGTACCATCTAGTTTGAGAATAAAAAATAAATTTCTCTTGAAATGGTTCAATTTGTCAAAAGCCGTTTTAAAAGCAGCGAATAACTCTGCCATTCTTTAATATTTTGTTCTGCAGAATGCACAATAATGTTATGTTAACATCACTGAAAAAAATTTTATCCTTGAAAAAAATTTCCGATGACTTGACCAGTTTTGTATACTCAGGGTGGTTTTTAAATATCCAAAAAGTAGTTTTTTTGTATTCAGATATTTCATTTAAATATCCAAACAATAGTTTTTGTGATTTTACAGTGGTTTTCTTTCTTTATACATTGACTCACGGAATTAATTTAACAAGTTGCAAAGGTTATTTGTTCCAAATGTATATAAAATTCTAAAATGTTACACTGGAAATAACAAGAAAACATTGCAGTTGAAATATTATTATAAAATGAAAGACGACAGATATAAACGCGTAACGACTTTCACACGTAATTTTTATTTTGGAAATGTGCAATTCACAGTATATTAATACTAGAATTACCGAATATTGCAGGTGAGTAATTTC
Organism: Sphecodes monilicornis; assembly: GCA_913789915.3. Classification (NCBI taxonomy): domain Eukaryota; kingdom Metazoa; phylum Arthropoda; class Insecta; order Hymenoptera; family Halictidae; genus Sphecodes; species Sphecodes monilicornis. Next base: position 5,918,151 of record OU565286.1, on the reverse strand, counting down.
TATTGCTTTACCGAAATAACAAGACAAGATATTTATTCACATTTTTATCATAATACGCCCGAGTAAATAAATTTATTCAGTAATTTCCTACAAAAACACCTTTGTAATTTTAATGTGTGATACCATGCACAATTTTTATTACGGTATATGGCCAGATAAATAAATTTATTTACTAACATCTCTCAAAGTCACATTTATGGGGATTTAATAACTAAGAAATTGTTGTCAACGTCCAAAATCATGATCAAAACTTGAATTTATTCATTTTCAATCATTTTGAATGAAATGAACTTTTTCTCCTAACGATGAGTATTATTGGAAAAAATATAGTCGAAATTTCAAAGCAACTAATGTTTTGCCGGTTCGGTTCGTGCCGGTGCATGGCAATACTCGGTCTGTGCAGTATAGTGTGAGCGGTTATTTAAAACGCATGCTTCAATGTTTTGTCGTGCCGTGCCGTGTCGGTTCGTTCCGTTGACGGTACGTGCCGGTCCGTGTAGTATGGTGTAAATTGACCTTTACAAAAACGAAACATAAGACGTAAAGTAACATCCATGGCCTACGCTGCAGCAATATTTATATTAAACCGAGTTCATATCTATTCTAAACACGCATTGATTTAGATGAATACTCAACATAAACTATAGTCAATTAGTGAATGCATCGTTCATTATGTGTCACTATAATTTCAAAAGGGAACCCACAATTTCTAACTTTCTTATGAATCTAAAATTTTTTAAATTCATGGAAATCTTAAAGAACTTCCTATTTTTATAGGTATATATACAGTGTATCAAAAAAGGATTTGAAAATAAAATTTTGGAGTCCCGAGAAATTGACAATATTTAAGGTAAATACATTAGTCATTGACCTCGTATCAGTAGTTGATGACCATTTTCCAGGAAAACGTGAAAAATATGGTTTTTGGAAGTAATATAATAATTCGAAAAAGATGCAATACATATGCTGTACCATCGGTTCAACTCCGAAACACTTTTTCTTGAATTTAATTGTTGATTGTAACAATGGACGGTTGATTTCAATGACATCGATTATATGTTGATTTTATTGTAATTACCTTAATGCTGTCGTTATGAAACAACGTCTTATTCACGATAAGAAATTCCCAAGCGTTTAACTTTGTAAGTCTGAATCTTTCATTACCTAAATTGTTACAGTTTTACATTGAATAAATGTAATTAGTATTCAAGTAGTAACTACCGTATGGTGAATTATTAGTTTTCTCGCCTCTAAGGATGGTCGATTTCTGATGCACAAATTGAATTTTAAAAAATGTCTAAAAACATTGGATAACATAACTATTTAAAAAAAGGTTAGCTTTGTTATATAATGTAAGAAGCTCAAATAGGATTTTCACGCACACTCTCTTTACTTAATAAAGGATCAATCATTTACTATTGTACACCCAGAAAATTATTCTTAAATGGTCAACTAGAATATTCTAGAATATTCTAGGATATACTAGAATATACTAGAATATACTAAAATATACTAGAATATACTAGAAAATACTAGAAAATACTAGAAAATACTAGAATATACTAGAATGTACTAGAAAATACTAGGATATACAAGAATATACTGGAATATACTAGAGTATACTAAAATACACTCGAATATACTAGAATATACTAGAATATACTAGAATATACTAGAATATACTAGAATATACTAGAATATACAAGAATATACTGGAGTATACTAGAATATACTGGAATATACAAGAAAGTGCTTCTACCTTAATCTGTTGTAATTTTATAAAAAAACAATCATACAGCAATAAACTTGGATTCATTTAAAAGCTTGAAGATTTTATTTTCGCAAAGCAGTATTCATTTTCCTTCATGATATTTTTACATGATGTGCCAGATCAGAAACTGCGGACCCATGAATGAATCTTTCACAGATTTCATTTATTGTTTTTTGCAAAATTACCACAGGATCAATGTTGACAATTTTTCCAGAATCGGAAATTTAGTGTTCAAATACTTATTGGATCCACTGTAACTAAAATCGATTTCTACAAGAAAAAGAAAGAACATCCAAAAACCAAAAAACCACGGGTCGAAAGGATTAACGTAACCATTCGTGCAGTAGCATCATCGATGAAATATTAGCAAAAATTTTCCAAAAGGTTGCGTTTTACATGCAGAATCCCTCATAATATTAATTTCGACCATAAATTTCGTTTCCACGGGCCGATAAGAACAGCATCGATCACTGGGAACCTGGCCGGCCAGCCACAGGGTATAGATCTTATCAAACTGTGTCCATCTAGCACGATTTGTGCCCCCGGTTGCCCCCTTTTTTCTACGGAAATTCCATAAATTATTCGGTGGACTCCGGAAATTGAGCGGTCAACCCGATCGGCCATAATCTCACTTTATACTAATTCCGGTATCGTTCGGCAATTGGCAACAAATGGAATTAGATCGAGCGCGCAAGTTTCTCGATTCGGACGGTTAGCAAAAACAAGAATGGTCGACATTTCTTCTGCCATCCTCTGCCCGATCCTGCTTACCCCTTTGTCTCGGAATGGCCGATCATCTTTTCACTCTTTTTACCCCATTGTGTTTTTTCGCCGGCGAGCTTAATCCGTTCATTCTTCAGCTCGTCTTCCGATAAGTAACTGGCAGGGTTAGTTTCAGTATTGTCGATTAGGATTTCGTCTGCTCGCACTTCTGTTTTTCCGTTCAGTCGTTCATTTGAGAATCCATTCTTGCCAAATGTGTAATCTTCTTTTAGCTTCCTGATTCCTGGATTAGAAGTCGCTTCTTCTTTCTACTTGCCCCGATTTTTATTTTAGACTTCGCTCATTGTTTGCTCATCCGATCATGCCCGACTGCTTTCCCGAATCGTCCACCGTTTGCCTACCCACCAAGATTAGTCTTTTCTTTTTCCATGATGAATCCCAGGCTTCGTCTACGATTTGATTGCATTTTCCGTTTCTTTTCGACTTGTCTCGCTGGACTTAACCTTATTTCACTTGTCTCGTCAGGACCTAGTGATCGTCTCCTACTTGTCAGACCGAGTTAGACTATGATACTATCCGTTGGCTGATGACTGTTGGGCTTTCACTACTGTCCAGGGCTCGGAAGAGAGCTGGAATTTTTAAACAAGATTTATTAGAATCTCTGATATGTCGGGCTGAGAATCATAGTGCTGTAAGTACAAATTCTGAAGATTTGAGTTAATATTTTTGTATCTTAAAGGCATCGTTTATTTACCGGCAGCGTTAGTTGATGTAGAACTTCATTCTTTACTGAAAAATGGCAGCCTATTTTGTTTCACTAATCGAATAGAACGAACCATTTAGGATCATAGTGGTGTAAGTCCACCTCACGATCTTTTGTTTTTAACCGATGATTTACAACACAGATCCACAAGACGGATTTTTTAAATTCTCAATATAAGCCCACATCAAAAAGTTGTAAAAGAAAACTTTTAGTATTTTCTCTACAGTTCCGATCAACTTTCACGTCATGTAGTAAACGTTCTATGTTCTATTTTCTCGAAACAATCCAAGTCGTATAGTCCAATATTAAAAAAGTGATCATCTTTCCCAGAGTGTCAGAATATTTAGGCGAGCCATTGTATATCGGTATAAGTTGACATAAGTAATATTGGAATAAGAAACTGTTAGGTCCACTACAGCGAACTCGGCCATTTTAAACGAATTTTGGTTAGTTCTGGATTAGGTTTCTACGGGAAATTGCTGAAGTAAATAATTATCAAACAAGCTTCCGGCGGTACTTCTTGTAGACACATGAATTTTTCTATTGTTCTATTGAAATTGAATAATTGAATGGCAAGTTTTATACTGTGGATCAACATTGTCCTGGATTCTACCGTCGCACTAGGGAGTATCTGATCCGAAAAGTTGGCCAAATATATTTTCGCATTACCTTAAGGTTTAAAACCATAAAATAGTAGACCGTGGGATTGGTCTTGGCATCAGTTACAATACCATGAAGTCAAAAATATTGATTGCCATTCAAAATGTCAATGTGACCTTGATGTTGGATATGGTTCCTTTTAAACATTTTTCCTCCTCGATGTGTAGAAGGTGCCGATGTGAAAAATTTTTAACATCAATTTTCTTTGTTATAAACAATTTGGTGGAAAGTTTCTTTTATAAATGTTCACCGATCCAATGGTCTAGATTCATCTCTAGAACAGAATATCTGCACTGCTTTTACACCCTGTATAAATGTTTCCCTTTTTTTATAGCAATTTTATAAAATATATGAATGTATACAGTAATATAAAGTTATAATAATAGATAAAATAATATATTACTTCCGGAAATTTTGATGCGAGAATCGATTTTTATTGTTAGGATTATGTGGAACGCGGATCACGGGCTAATATTAATTCACAAGAAAAACCAAAAACTGTGATAACATTATTTCGCGATACATGCTTCCGCGTGCCTCTCCAGCTTGCATGTGACGATCGAGAAACGAAGAAGAAGAATGGGACCAGTGTCGCCAGATCAACCCAAAACTGGGTTGATTTTCCTCTCCTCCTTTTCTCCTTCCACTATCCCATTCCACTACATGAGCACACTCCAACGTCCCCCACTAAGACCGTGGACTGGTCACGTGACGTGCCGCACAACGTGTTACATATTACTCTCGTCATCGGAGAAGTGGTAAACTGTATTCCCCTCTATTTAACCGATCTGGCGACACCGATTGGGACCGCCAAGAAACAAAAACCGATCAGCACGACAATCCCCGCACTCCCACACAGATAGCGCGAGTCAAGTATTAATTCTTAACACTTATAACCGTAAGGACCGATATACATATAGAATTCCTTGATTACATGCAACAAACTAAACGCATAGACAACCGTATTGGCACGTTTTGGCAGCTGAATCTTGTTGCATCGTAAACGCAAAGCTTCACCTATTGTAACGAAACCAATAAAGTACTTGGTCGTCTTTAGAAATATAACAATATAATTCGTAAAGTGAATGAATCGTACTATTATCCTATTTATAGAAAAATATCTCTAAAAAAGATTTCTACATTATTCTTTTACGACATATGTATAAAAATCATTGGAAAAAGTTGTGAATACCGGTCAAATCGGATTGACCTCAAATTTTGCGCTTAGCCTCATTTTGCATTAAAAGCATATTTCCCAAAAGGATTTTGGCGACTCGCAAAAAAAAATTGTTATCATTCTCTACCTTGTTACGTATAAAGAATTCTCTCTGCTTTATTTCGATCAGAGTTTTCTAATCTCTTTCCTGAGAACGGAAAACGCCCTATTCCACCCCTTTGCTTATAGAAGCGACGAATATGCTCCAGCTGGATGCAGCCGGCACAAAGCACGATTCAGTACAGGGACAGTTCCATAAGATTCCCTAATATGGAAATCTTGAGAGCATCCCCACTTAGATTTCACAGTATATAAACCCTCGAATTTTAACTCTCGGGGGCAGTGCTTAAAGTACAAACGAGCTATAAACGTGGTTACGCTGAATATCGTTTTGGAGCTGGTTGTATTTAGTGAGACCGGGCCTAGTCACCCTTTCAAATCGAGCGATCTTATAGATTCCACGAGTACGGTATTAATCTATCTTGGCATAATTATTCAACCTCTCCGTGTTTCCCGCATCGCCAGTGCAACATCCAACAGGCAGTAGTACGTAGTTAACTACACAACATTGTTCATACACACTCAATTCTTACCGCGACAGTAACAGTTGTAACAGAGCCAGTTTCCTGTAATGTACAATTTAGTTCAAGGTACATAGTTTTGAGTAACAATTGATAGATTAGAAATCTTAGAAACAGTGGAAATCTGATAGCAAGAAGGTCTTCAGAGTAATTAGTAGTTGATAAACACGATTCTGTACGAACGCATAGGTGAAGGTATTTATGATATCATAAATGTTTTCCTGTCAACACCGAATCTGTTATGTTGTGTATTGCGATACATTTGAATGGAAGCAGCTCAAGGAATATTGAACATTTTGCGTAACAGATGTGAAGGAAATGAATCTTACACGTTGAATTTTATTTATTCCATTTTTCTGGGTTGAAGGTCATTTGTAGGTCATATTGTGTTACATGGATGAATTCGTTATTTTGTCAGCTACAACATTACGTTAACGAAGATATATCATTGCATTTAAAAAAGCATCGATGACCTTGAAATCTCATAAAAAAAATGACTTGAAAATTTTTTCCCTTACACCGTTACATGTGGCCCTTCAAACAGTGTAACTATATCCTAAACAGTTTTTTTGTACAACGAAAAGTAACGGAGATATTTAGGTGTTCTGTTTCTTCGGACTCACCCTGTATTTTCGTTAAACCGATTTGTTATATAATATCTTGTATAATATGGATGGAAGTTGTAAAATGATATGTTAGAATTTGATGATTACATATTATTGTATATTTAATCCGGATATACGATATTTAATATGTGTTATGATTACACATTCATTGGAAGGTGTCCATTTCTCAACACCATTTAACTCTCAACCTTGTTTCATCCAATTAAAGTAGATATAATACATACTATATGTATATCCTGTAGGTGCGGTGTGAGCGATATACCCAATTTGGAGAATTAGGGAAAACCCCTAATTCTGACAGCACCAGTTGCTTACAGCCGTGACTCAGATCTGTTCGAGGTAGTGATACGTTAATTACTATCGAATTGCAGCAAGAAATTCCGAAATTCCCGTGTTTAGATTAGTATTTACAGCTTTTCTAAACAAAAATAAGCTTATTAAACCAGATACAGCGAAACGTGCATTGAAAAATTCCAAACATTATAAAATAATGAATGTAAATCTTTTACTTCTTGTACAAAACAAGAACAGTACTTTAGAGAAATAATCTAACACGTTTTAAATACAAATATATGTATGTATAAAAAGAAGTAATTTTACTGTTATCGCTGGTTTCAAATCCGAAACTAATTTGTGGGACAATATTTTACATCTCACCTGAATATTGAGCAAGATAGTGTACATACTAGGATAGAATAATTCCATAAATTAGTTATGAATTTGAAACCGAAGATGATAGTAAAATTATTTGTTATACTGTAAAGCAAGTATGTAAATACATTGTTGTGTCGTGTCAGTGCTCAAACAGTAGTTTGTGACCCGCTAAGATACACACCTCAAAGAGAGGTAAATTAAATAAAGAGATAATCGGGTTTCGGATAACCAAGTAACTTTTAATAAACTGAATGTGAAAGACGGTATAAAAAAGACGGTATAATAGCGACAGATAATTCACGACTGATCTTACAACTAACGCGTGAGAAACAAGTAACCTCGTGGGGTTGAAAAATCCCTCCACAAAGTACAAAATAGTGGGAGCCCCAGCCAACGATATAATATTTGGGAGGCTACAAAAGACCTCTCAAAACAAAGGCAACGCCCATAGACGAAATACGTCGTAACGAGTATCGCTGAACAGACGACACTCGGTTTCCTGCAATTTCGCCGGAAACCATAATTTAGGCTTTGGGCCACAGGCCCCCCTTGGCGCTAAGCGTGGGCCTACGCTACGTCAAGTGCAATTGAAAGCTGCACGGCTAGGCTGACTTTCCCATGGTCAGCTGATACTTTCCAGCCGCACCAGAGTCATAAGACAATAAATTCGTCAGAAGACGCTAGAGGACCCCTTCGACAATGGCACTGTTCAAAATCGACCATAGCGTAGACCCAAACCGAAATACGAGCCGGCGATAATAAGCAGGTCTCAACATACATATTTTTATTTGGAAAGCATATGAAAGTGTTGCATAAGTAATACGAATGTGTGCGTTTACTTTTGCTTAATGTGGTCATTTTATTTCAATCTCACCTAATAGTTGCACAATACACGGTGAATCAGGAAACGCAATCAGTTTAGATTTAGATTATTCTGTTACTAGCAGGTCGATTGAAATTTATATTTTCAAGTATAGCACGGATTGGGGAAAGCTTTAAGACGAGTATAGTATTGTACATTTTTTTGTCACCTCCTTTTTCCAGGAATTTTCAAGGTCATTATAAAGGTCATTTATAAATCTATGATATGTTTACAGCTATTTTTTAGGGGATATTACGGACGAATTCGGTAAGTATCATAAAAAATATCTTTTTTCATCTGAACCAAGAAAATATTACAAAAACATCTTTTACCTTAATTTAAACGGTGTTCAATATGGTGTCCATCAAGTGCAATAAACTCGCGTAGCCGATAAATAAATGAATGTTTAATTGAATCGATGTTACATATTCTATTATATAAGGAATTGTAGGTAGGTTGTAAACTTTACATTCATTTAAAAATTCATTTAAGATCGGGTGAACGTGCTGGCTAACTTACTATACCTCCACGACCGATCCAATGTCCAGGAAATTTTCTATCGAGCACTTGACAGGCTGCAATAGCATAATGTGCGCGCAATCGTCATGTTGGTATCACATCTGATTACGACACACTATCGGCACTTCATCAAACAGAAATTGCAATTCATTTCCAAAGGATGCAGTGTACTTCTGATCAATCGAGGTAACGTTGATAAAATGGGAATCCATTATCCAGTTTTTGATCATATCACACCATACATTAACACTCCATGGACCTTGCCGTTTCACTTGTCGTAACAAGTGAGAATATTCTGCCGATCAAGATGTTTTAATGATTTCTCGGTTCAGATAAAAAAATTTGTTGTAATGCTTAAAAAATTCGTCTTAATATCCACTAAAAGATAAGTGTACAAAATTATAGGTTTATTTAAAAAAAATTTAAGGTGACCTTGAAAACTCCTGAAAAAGAGGTGACGAAAATTTACTATAATCGGCATAAAGCTCTCTGACCGTGCTATACTTAACAAAATTTTCGATCGCTCTGCTAATAAGAGCGTAATCTAAACTAATCACATTCCATGGTTCACCCTGTATATTATAAAATGAATTACATACATATGAGTTTAGTGTATGAAAGTACAATGAGTACAATCATATCATATGACATTCTTAATTACCAAGCCGTTTTTAAATAGCCAACCACTTTTGTTTTTATTATATAAAATATTTACGAAAGAATTTTAAACCTTTAACTACGAGTATGTATTCATATTCACAGTACCTCCATCACTATCACTATCAGTCTCACTAAATTCTTCTCTCAGTCGCTTTGAATTGCAAATTCCACGAGATGTTGGTGGCGAACTCATCTTGAAAATAATGGGATGGAAAATCAAATTTTTCGTGAGAGAGAAGCGCAAAAACACGTAATCAAAACAAAACGAACCAACTGTTTTAAATGTGTATATGCGTCCGATTTATATTACTTTCTAGAGCTGAGAAGTGTAAGTAAATAACGAAATAGCTTTAGACAGATCGGAAATAACATATCGTAAACAGAATCATGAAATTGTCAATGAACGGACAATAGTATATTTTAAAATCGCTTATTAACAACAACAGTGTTTTATGAAATAACCGATTCGTCGTTTACTGATAGCGGCAGTTGAAGGGCTATTCTCATGTGAAGAGGCAAACAAAGTGATTTATTTTCTCTGCATTTTGAACAATTACATATACCTTGAAAATATTTTCCAAAAAATTGCAAAGAAACTCGAATTTTTTAGATATACGCGTATAATTTTAAACTTTAAACTTTACAATTGTATTAGTATTAGTACAGTTATTAGTATTAGTATTAGTACTAGTACAGTTTAAGAAGCATAACACAACAAAGCAATAAATTTATTTTTCTAGGGGTTTAACTGCGTTTTGGAGAACACTTTTTTTCAAGTTTTTTTATACAATCTTATAGATTTCGACGAGAAAACACCGAAAATGAAAATTTTAATGCGCGGAATTCATTAGTTAAAAAGTTATACGCATATAAAGTTGAACACTTTTAAGTCTTTTTAACAGGTTACAGCGCCGCCATATTGATATATTTGCTAGGTAATACATACAAAATAGGCTAAATACTTCCGAACAAATCCATTAGATGACAGCACAAACACGTACGTAATACATAATAACACATTTACTAAATCAAAATGCGAAACATTATACCATGGTCGGGCCGGCCTTCTCCGCTGTATGCGATACTGTATATTTTAATTACTGAACACCGAAAACGACCGATTCCATGATTATTGTTATAAATTTTCACTTCGCACCGATGAGTACGACATTTTTTAAATTTAAGCAACAATTCACAATCCCGAGCCCAAGTAATTGCTTCTTCTTTACTACTTGACATGTCTCTAAAGTTAAAATTTCTAATACTTGATGTAGCCTAATTTGTGAAAAACACTTGAAATTGCATATGTTCACAAAGTATGTGTAACCACTGAATTGCCATCTAGCGCATACGCTCATTACTATTTAGCCGATCCCGCAAATATACCATACTATCTAACATATGCGCTGAACACTCACGATCTATCCAGCGCATGCGCCGCACAGACCTACCTACCTCTACCACTCCACGAATATCCAATATGGCGACGCTCTAACCTCTCAAAAACGCTTAAAACTGTTCATCTTTACACGCGTATAACTTATAAACCAGTGAATTCCTAACAACCATACACACATTTTCGGAATGTCTTCATCGATATCTACAGGATCACATAAAAAGAAGTTCAAAAAAGTTAAGAACACGGAGTTCTGCAAAACGCAGTCGAGTCATATCTTTTTACGATGTCTATATTAGTTTAAAATAAAACATTTTAGTTGAAATATATTTAATATTAATTATTTAATATTTATGTGACAAGTTTGTATACATTCACAAAGGGATGTTACGGTGAACTTCGTTAAAACATTGCAAACATAAATGTGGTTTACCCTCGCAACTATCGTAGAATGTTGCAACTTTTATAGTACAATTTCTTGCCGATTGGGAACCTAAATTTTTAACGTTTTTTTCGTAACAAATTTTACAGCACCTTATCACGTGTGCAATTGAAACAAGTGACAGTCGAAACAAATGACTACCACGTCACGTGGGGCGTATACGCCCCACGATCAAATAAACGCAGCAGCAATAGTATTAAGATGGCCATAATTGACTGCATAATAAATTTTTAAGAAATTCCTCATTTTACAATGACAATACCCAATGGCTTGAACGGAAAGTTCAGCGTGGGGCACATACGTCCCACGTGGCACGGAACGTGTTAAGCAGATAATTTTTTTGAAGTTCTGTTATGCGACTAAATTCTTCATTCCAAAATACACAATTTAAAATTGATGATTCTCTGACTGACTGACTCTCTTACGTCTTCGAGTTTTCAAGATATCTCTAAAAAAGTGCAAACATCTCTGTTTGCAGCTCTTAAATCTAGACAATGATCGATAAGACAATATATTGTTAGGGTCTTAAAAGAAGAACACCACTGATTTTAATATAATATTTTATATTAAATGATTTTAATTTAATATAATCATATATAATCATTACTATCGCTAAGTGCGTCTACAAAAAGAGGAGGCAACACACAGAAGAGCGCGGAACCCCAGAGACGATAACAATAGCTAAACGTAATTTCTATTTGTATTTCTTAATATCTATCAGCGCCGCTGTTGTGCATGGTCTGAACAATCCTTCATATGCATATATTCAATATTCTTCAAAGCGCTACTTGCTGAGACGTGCTTATTGTATGGCCGGCTTGAATTTCAGTTTGGATCTACGCTGTAATCGATTTTGGACTATGTCATTTTTGAGAGTCTATTAGTGTCTCTTTTACGGATTTATTACGTTACGATTTGGGTACGACTGAAAAGTATCAGCTGACTCTCTTGGGGTAATTAGCCTAGCCGTACTACTTTCAATGGCAATTGACGTAGCGTAGGCGCACACATGGCGTCAGGGACTTGTGCCCCTAAACCTGATATAAGTGCCAAAAAATTCCAAAAAAATTTTTCAAAAAATTTCGCACGCACCCCGTAGAGGACACCTGCCGGGAGAGCACGATCGGCACGCATTCTGGGTCTCCCCGCCCCCCCCCCCCCACCCCCACCCTACGACCAGTCTCGAGATTATGATCTCGAACCCGTTCTGCCGCCACCTTCTGCAACATCACCTCCTCGCAAAAGGTGACAAACGCCTCCCACGACCTGTCGCTCTCGGCGATTGCTCCAGCAATCACTGGCGACGGAGAGGTCCCACCCCACGGCCTACTGCAATACACGGCGTTCGCGAGCCCATGCTGGACACTCCTCCAGCGTGTGCTGCGCCGTGTCCGTCGGCTCTCCGCAGAGCCAACACTGCGCCGTCTCCTCCCTACCGATCTTACACAAGTATACTCCGAAACACCCATGCTCCGTGAACACCTGCACTAACCGGTAAGTAAGCCCACGGCCCGCCTTGCCTAGCCACGCATGCCAGTTGTTCAGGACGGCCTGTCCAGCCCGTCTTCCCATCTCTTCTGTTGACTTGGTAATGCGCAAGCACCATTGCCAATCGGCTCGCTGCTAGGCGCTCGATTCACGATCGCCAGTCCAGCCTCCCTTTGCTCCGGATCTAATCCCTCCAGAGCTGAGGCCCTCACATATCAGTGTCTCTCCGATAATGCGACGGCACCCAGATCTAGAGGGAGTATCCGCGCAAGCATCATGGCCGACGTGTAGGAATGGTGCGGTACCGCCGCACGATCCTCACGGTCAGCCTGCGCTCCATACGGCGTAGCAGCTCACGAGTGCTGCCACTCCCCCTGGCTGCGATATCGCGCGCTCAAACAGGGGCTCCATAAAGGATTACGCATTTCTCCCGCGTACAACAATCGAACTCGATGCGCGGGTCCCGCTAGGTCGTGCAGAAGACGACCGAGTACAGCGGTCCTCTTCTCCACCATGGGGGCTAGGAGGTCGAAGTGTCGATCGAATCGCCACAGACTGTCGAGGAGGAGGCCCAGATATTTCATCTGGTACCCGTCCTCGACTCTCGAGCTCCCTACCCACATCCATGCTCTTGGAGGCTCGACTGGCCAAGACCTGAGATGAAACCACATTGCCTCGGTCTTACAGCACGAAACCTCCAGGCCCAACGATCTAATAGAGGAGACGGCGCGCTCCGCTCCCCAGTCCGCTCCTATTAATGTCTTCCCCGTGCTCCGTCCGGTGGCCAGCACCAATGTGTCTTAAGTGTAACACACTAGGCTGACACCGAGTGGGGGATTCACCCGCAGCACCGAGGCGTACGCGAGATTCCACAGCAACGGGCGTAAAACCGACCCCTATGGAACCCCTCGCACCATTCGGGTTCTTACCGAGCCGTACCGGCCAGGGTACCCGATCGTCCTGTCGGACAGGTAGGCCCCGATCACTCTCTTCAAATACAGAGGCACCCTGTGATGCAGGAGTGCCTCGTTCACCTTGTCCCAAGGGATGGAGTTGAAGGCATTGGAGATATCGTCCAAGGATATCGCCAATGCCACACCACCCTTGTCAGTCGCGGCCTTCGTCAGTGCCCTTAACCGCAGAATTGCGTCTACAGTGGAGCGCTCGCCACGGAAGCCAGACTGCTGATCGCCCAAATCGGGGCCTACCCCCATCAGGTGCCGGTCACGGCGTGCCGCGAAAACCTTCTGGAACAGTTTGGCCGCAACAACGGCCGATAACAAGACCGCTCATCGACGGGTCTCCCGTCTTTCTGAAGATGGACCAAACGCCCTTCTCTCCGCAGTGGGGGAGGGGGATTCGCCCAGCCTCAGACAGCTATCGAACAGCCTTCTGAGCCTGGGCGCAAGGACCAGTACGGCCGTGTCTAACTCCGCGCACGTAACCCTCATATCCTCGGACTAGGAGATCGTCTCTTGTTCCACGAGCAGGAGATGTCTCGCAAAACTCTCTACCCCGGGAAAGAGAGTCGACACCGCAATGTCTAGGAGTTGAGGGTCTATCGATTCCGTCAGTGGGGGTTCCCTTGCTCTAAGCTTGTTTAAGACAAGCTTATAGGGACGCCCCCACGGATCACCGTCCAACGTGTCGAGGAGTTTCTGCCACGCCTTCTGCTTGGCCTCCCTAATAGCCCTCCGAAGTGCCACCTGCCACTGCCGGTACACTTGGTAGAGCGCCTCCGTCTCTTCAACCCCGCTCGACCTTCTCTTTCGAGCCCTAGTGTACTGGCATCAGATGCTATTACAGGGTCAACGAAGCTTTGCACTTTCACCTGACCACCAGACGGAGCCCAAGGAACGCGCCGACATCCGGATGTCGCCTACCTTAATCTCAGCTACCGTGCAACCTCACCCGACCTCACCTCCGGGGAGGGGGGGGGGTGGATCGAGTCATCCGGCCCACTTAGGCGCACCTCCGCGTTTTTTGAAGGCTGGACGACTCTGACCCCCTCGCTCCCCAGAACCGCGCCAAGGAATGGCACTCCGATCCCTGACCTCTAGGATACCGCCCGTTCTCGACTTCCTGAGTCGCAGACCCTAATCGCTGCCAATGGACTTAACGTCCACGACTTGCTTAGCTCTTGCCTTCACCTCCGTGTACGAGTGCTTGGTACCTTCCGGAATGGTGATGGCTACTGTCGCCGTCTTCGGTGTGCAAACCAGGAAGACCTTCTTTTTCTCCGCGTTTACCTGGTCTCGGATACGTCGGAGAAGTTTTTATCAGTCGGTTTTTGGGGGGCTTGTCCCCTCCTCCTGTCTGTTGGCCAACGAGGCTGAATGTCGATGTCCAGCTTCAGCTGGGCCAGCTCTCGCGCCGCCTTCTCCACCGCTTTCTTCACGCGTTACTTCTCCACCAGGGTCCAGCCTTCAGGTCCGTCCTTCCTGTTACTTGCTCCCGGTGGTGCCAAACCTGATTCGGTCAGACAGGCCTGAATCAGGGCATCTAACTTTGACAGGAAGGCGTCTACATCAAAAGGCGCTCCCAGCGCACCGACCTCCTTTCTATCCTCCTTCTTGGAAGGAGGAGGCTCCAGGGTTTTGGTTACTTTCGTAACCTCCACCTTTGGAGCCTTCTCCATCCCTCAGAACTTACCCAAACCTAACTCAGAACTAACCCAGACCTAATCCTAACGAACTTCAAATCGGCGAGGTCATAGATTTTCAACAAGTTCATAAAAAATTTTACATATATTTCGTTTCCTCGTCTAGCTTAAGGTATCTACTAAGATATTAGCTTACAAATTAAAAATACGTGCCACTATTTCACGGTTCGGTATTGCAGAATATCATTACAGTCATTATATTGCGGAATTATTATTTAAAAGACTTTATACTTTCGGTAAACGTATTGATGTATTTTTTGAAATAATGTGCAGAATGTATCTAATAAACAATTGATTCAAGATATTAATATTTTACTTTGACTATCGTGCATTAAAACTTTCAGAATAAACTGTACTTGTATTCTCGATTTATTTGAAGTTTTTTTGCAAATATCTCGGAAAGTAAGACCGAGCGACGGGTATATGAATAGGAAAAAGTTGTTTAGAATGTTGACCTTGACAACATATTTCGAGGGCAACGCGGTCGGAGTTGGGTCCCGTTTTCTATATACAGGGTGAGTCACCTAACGTTTGAACCTCAAATATCTTTGTTGTTTCTAAAGATACGTAAAATATGGTAAGGACAAAGTTGAATGGTACAACGGGGATGACACGATGCCAGAAAATAATTTTGTTTTTATGCCATTTTTGTAGAGATATCAAGGTCACCTTGACTTTTTTAAATGGAACCACCCTTTTTTAAACACCTACAATGATAGCCCCTTTCATTACGAATTCAGTGACTATAATTACTCAAGGTCATTCAAGGTCACGGACAGAGTTCAACATTCCTTCAAAGCCCGTTTACAGGCTTGTATGGCACGAGTGCGATTTCCGTGGCCCCTCGTTTTGAGGTTATATTTGAGTTCTTGGGGTTATTTCAAGAAAAAAATGTAATATAACATAGTGTCAAATCGGCCTAGTTTAGCCGGGAAATTAGATTTCCTGTTTTTTATAAACCTGCAAATATCTCGGAAACTATGAGAGATGACTATGGCAAAATATATACAGACCTTTTTTGTAGAAAATTGAATTTCCTATAACAAAAACATTAAAATGACAACCCAGACCTAACCCAGACCTAACCTAACCTAACTTAGCCTAACCTAAACGTCAATAATATTCACTGCTAATTGAGTTTTAATACATAGACATTTCTTGAGTCTCGTATAAGCAGTTGTGAACGGAGCCTTTACGTTCCCCGACCATCATTTCGGGAGGGAGGCAGTTGTTCTGCAACTTCACGGAAATATAATTATACTCGGAAACTGCGCAGCCAATTAAAAAATTCCATACGACATAAGTTGTTGGGAATTTAATTTTCTACAAAAAAGGTCTCTTGATATTTTGCCATATTTCGCATAGTTACCGAGATATTTGCAAATTTATAAACAACAGGAAATCTACTTTACCGACTAAACCAGGTCAATTTGACACCATGTTATATATACATTTTTTTCTTGAAATAACCCCAAAGACATAAATACATATAACCTCAAAACGAGGGGCCACGGAAATCGTACTCTCCCCGCATGTATCGATATTAAATCTTATACGTTATCTCTGTCCGCGACCTTGAATGACCTTGAATAATTATAGTCACTGAATTCGTAATGAAAGGGACTATCATTGTATGTGTTTAAAAAAGGGTGGTTCCATTTAAAAAAGTCAAGGTGACCTTGATATCTCTAAAAAAAATTACACAAAAACAAAATTTTTTTTGACATCGTGTCAGC
The DNA here is from genome assembly GCA_913789915.3 of Sphecodes monilicornis. Lineage (NCBI taxonomy): Eukaryota > Metazoa > Arthropoda > Insecta > Hymenoptera > Halictidae > Sphecodes > Sphecodes monilicornis. The sequence goes on along the minus strand of OU565286.1, from coordinate 5,901,392 downwards.
CCCGTTGTACCATTCAACTTTGTTTTTACCATATTTTACGTATCTTTAGAAACAACAAAGATATTTGAGGTACAAACGTTAGGTGACTCACCCTGTATACATTTACCTTTATTACTTCTCTTTGAGGTGTACATCTCAGCGGCTCATTAATTGCAGTTTGAGCATTGATACGACACAACACTATCCATTATATCAAAATCAGCTTGTGTTACTTGAATATCTTCCTGTGTAAGGAAAGTATCATATTGTACTAAAGATGATAATACCATTAGACGTAACAATACTTGTGCGTTTCACACAAGTTCCACTTGTTTCATTCGTAGCAGCATAATTGTTATGTATATTATATAGTTGTTATTAATTACAACTGTTAGCTATTTAGTATTATAGTCTCCACCTTACACTATGTAGATAGATAGATAGATAGATATGTTTATTTTTGAGCTTCTCGGCCATTAAAAGGACTCAGTCTTAACTTCATACATTCATATCACGCCCTTCCATACACATCAGCTGGTTCATACAATACTACTTAAATCCTAATTACTATAACTATAACTACTTACACCTTACTACTTCTAACTATATTTGGATTATAAATAAAATTAACTTAACCTACGTATTGCACTTTTTACGCATTTGTATATTTATTCCTCTATTCCCCCAGTGTCAGTCTTTTCTCTTTTATTCTCTACCAATTTCCTCAACCATTCTACCGTCCTACCACCCCATTCCTCGCTGGCCACTTCTTCTATAGCTATTCCTCTTTCTAGTTTCCTCAATTCCCTCACTAAATGTTCAAAATTACCAAATTTATCCGCACAGAGATTACACGTTCTTTTTGCATCATCGACACAGTATGAATAAACACTATGTATAATTTCGTTAATTTCAGTAATAATAAATTGAAATTCAGTGGCATTTGTTTCATGACACTTATGTTTAGCTCTTAGGTGGTATAGACCGTCTGTCAGAACCCTCACAACTCATCTGTATTTCAATTTTGATTATATTTGATTGTTGCAGAATTTTACTTTTCCAATATATTTGTTGTTCTTCAATTTCGTTTAGAACTTTGTATTCTTAATATATAAAGCAGGGACACTTTAATTGAATTTTTATTTATCACTTGTAGGTATGTAATAACGAAACAAATGTTAACTGTCCTGAACAACTTTTATAGCGATTGTGTACGTTTTAACACTAAACCTACCACGGTTAAAATGACCGGTATTCTATTTTACAATTATTTAAAATCGAAAAACGATTTCATCTGAAATGACTGAATTGACTTCTTGACTTAGGCACATATTGTAATGGAAACGGTACAACGTTTAAAGAAATTCAATATTTTCACTTCTTTATGGCGTTTTATTTTTTAATGTTTTGTGCTTGGTAAGTTTAGTGTTAATGTCTACCCTATTTAGGGTTGACCCATGAATAGCTTTAGACGATTTCATGGCAGCTATAAATAGATCTGATCAAATTTTAACATAGGAACTTTCTTTTACATGTTGTTCAATCGACTTTTCTAAGATCAACATTATTTTTCTTCTTGGACTGAATATATTTAGGTGTACGAATTAATTCTCGGCCTTCGTAAATAATAATTTAATGAAAAATGTAAACTTCTTTAGCCTCGCTAAAGTAAAGTAAAATAGTACCGTATTTTAATCAAAATGCGAAAAGCAACCAGCGCCTAATATGCATTTTATCAGTCGACATTGTATTTTACAAATACACAGTGAATTTTCTAAGATTATATCCCTTGTAATATGCAGTCCCACATTTTTGTGGAGAAGGTCCGTCGGTAATTGTGGAGAATTAATTTGTACACCGAATAAACAGCTCATAATATCGATTAACTACTGACAGACTAGAATTTGGATTGAACTTTTTGTAAATAATTCAGCGAGATCGTGTCCCTATAAAACAATATTTGGTAAGATTATGGATGTCTTGCGGTTTTGTCATGCATGATTCGATTTTGTCATGTATTCGATTCACAATGGAAAGGGTTAATTACACTTCGTCAAATCCGCAAAATTATGTTACCAGGATGGGATATTCGGTAAAGTTATGGATGTCTTACAGTTTTGTCACAGAGTGTATCTCTAACAATCGGCAATAACATTTTTCCTATCGAGCTGTAATATTTCTCGGCTTTCCCGGTCGAACTGTCACTTTCATTCTCACGGGCTCCCTGCGGCATGCAAGGGGGGACGTATGGGGATGGAATTTCGTGCTTCGAAACCAGACAGATCATCGATCTAACGACAAAAAAGATGGATCCCACGTCGCGAGGTAACGGGTCGCCGGGTTAGTTTATCGATTTCATCGTATATCCGGCCGAGCTTTGTCCTCTGTTAACCGGATTTTACGCGTCCGCGGATTGCGTTAATGTAAACGGATCAACCCATTTCGGTCGTAAGGGTCACATTCGAGCTTTCGAGAAGACGATTAAGGGATCTCCATCGAGAGGGTGGGGGAGTGGTGGGCGACGAAAAGCGGACCGGCCGAAAGAGCGCGAAAGGAACGCGAATCAAAGCGTTCCAGGAAAGTTGTGTGGAGAAGACGGGCTAGAAGTAGGAAAGAGGACCGACAACGACAAAAGTGCGACTACCTCCGGGCGTTTCGAGGATAATTTGCATTATTCGCGCGGAAAGTTTCCCCTCGGCGCGTTAATGGATCCTTGGGACTTGAGATTCGGCTGTTCCATTTTCTTTTTCTCTCGTTGCCGCCGTATTTCCAGTTGGGGCACGAGAAAAAGTCGCGTTGAACGACTCGCGTTTCGTCGCAACAGGCCACGCACAATAGCTTCCTCCGACGAAAACTTCTTTCACTTAGAAAGACACGAGACACATTCGTCTGTTATGGGTTCGTTGTTCGTTGGCATAACCCCCTACAAATTATTCGTGCACTATGTGCTGTAGAATAAACGAAAGCTGAACTTTACAATTGTCCTCGGAAGCGTTTGGTACTTATTATACGTTATTCTGTTTGTTTAAACGTGCTGAATACGAATACGACTTTCATTTTTCGCGGAAATAACTAGGTCCTGAGATATTCGCTGAATACTTTCTTACTAGCGCAAGCATGCTTGCTAATGACGCTAGGGTTCCTAACCATCGGACAGCGGAACTTGTTGACAATTATAAAATGGATGTTGCTCAAGACCATTCACAGTTTTAATTATCAATTTTTTGAAACATATCTATGAAGATATTTCTTGTAGACCCACTAATTTTCCTGATATTCCATATGTAACATTTCATTCGTTCATTCATTTGGAGCTTCATTTTCGATTTCCTTTCATCTAAATATCTTAAGAAATAGTTACATTGCGGATTTTATGCATTTTTGACCAAAATGGATAGGTTCAATTTAAAATATTATAACGGATAAGAGAATTTAGAAACATCAATGTATTATTTTCAACCCGCTAGAATTACACTGGTCAACATCAATTTTGTCACTGTTACGTTGCCGCAACACACGGAAGGGTTCCGTGAAGGGTTGGGTTCTTGTCCCGATCCTAAAATCACACACGGCGCGAGAGATTTTGTTTGATCACTCTTTATTAACAAACTATTGGGGTCCGAGGACCTTCTATTACAAAAAATACGTTTTCGCGACGTTCGAGGTGGTTGTTTTATCGCAAGGTCCGGTCTGTGTCGAAAGGTAGTAGCGTTCTGGTGTGTCATGGTGTGTTTCGTTTTACGTGAACTCGGGTTTTTTGTGATTGGTTAGTTATACTTTTGGGTGGAGGAAAATTGTAATTTGTCATTGGTCGTGGGTGTGTCTATTTTGTGTCCTAGGGTGGGAAATTGTCAGGAGTTCAGTTTCGTCTTGTCGCGTCTTGTCGGTGTCGTAATTTACAACCACTCAGCCGGTCGCAAGTCGCAACTCGCTGCTGCGTCGCACGTGGTGTCCGGGTATTCTACTATGGCCGTCAAAGTACGGTGGTCCATAAAAATTAGCAGGGTTTCGGAAAACGGCCCGCAGTGCCTCTGCGCTAACCGTGCAACTATAAATCTATTTATAGATTTATATTTCGGCACGTCTTTCGTCGTCGCTGCGATCCGCGGCGTGTAGGTCGGATGTAGTTAGTTAGTTAGTTAGTATCTTAAGCCTCTCGGACGTCCGGGCGGTCCCGAGACGCAAGGCTGCATCAGGTCGCCAAGAATCCTTTTCTGCCTCATAAAGAGCGGCGCATTACCGAGAGAGTTTAACCTCTACCCGACTGTTAGTCGGTTTACTGGCCGCGTTGCCCATGTCCGTCGGTTGTCCAGTCGAGTAGAGGGTGTCACCAGTCACCGAGCCATTCTACCTATTTTTCCTGAGCAAGGTGGTCGGAAGTTGGGCAAGTCGGTGAAGGCCGTGCCGCAGACTGGGTCTGCGGTAGGTCGGATGTAACAGTCACATAGAACATTTATATACTTCCTCATAGACTTCCGTATGCAGAACACGAATCCGAATGCCGTTCGTCGCCATAAGCCTCAGTTTGAGAAATTTGGCTTTAAAAAAATTCAACTTTCAAAATTTTTCTGCTTCAGTCTGCGTCATTGAGTACCCCTGACCAAACCTCGTTACATGTGGACCTATTTTGCTTTTTATCTCGAAAATGAATAATGTTTTTCAAAGTCTTGGCTATCGCGTGATGTGATTCGACTCCAAACTAAAACCTTATTTTTTATGTGTTATCGACAAATGTTCCAAAAAATTCGTGCGACATGGGTGTTTCTGCGACAATTAACATTTTGTACACATGTTTAAATGTTTATAATGTTATGAAAGGAATACCGTCATATTTAAGAGAGTCTACAGGATTTTTCTACGTAAGAATAATTCATCTAGCTTTTCGGCTGCAGCAGAAGAAATTCTGAAATTCGAATATTTGACTCTTTTTTTCAAAACCACATTTCCTAAAAAATTGAACTTTTTACTTGACTCGTGTTTCATACAATTGATGCATACATTTTTTATTTTGCGCAAAGTGTCGCAGTCTAGTAATAATTAAGAAAATAAAAGGTATAGTTTAGGCTTCTCACCCCCCCCCCCCCCCCCACATTACTCTTAAACGAAGGGTTGGAGATCTGAAATTTTGCAGAATAATATTATCTATATCTCCAACAAAAGTTTAAATTACTATTTTTAATAATTTCCAAAATATCGTAAGTCAGAAACCGAACGCGTCCCGCAGGTAGATATGTCGGTAATATTAAATGACGTGATCGTTACAATCGAAAGAAGAGTTTTTGCGCAGATATAAATTTAATGAACGCAGACCGATGGGAAGGCGGGATAACAGCTTGAATAATAATACTAATGGGATTTTTATCTGTAATTGGATTAGACTCGTGAGGAAATTCGGGCTGTTTGTCATTAGAATACCTGTATTAACTTTTGGAATTATGTAATTAGGTTGAAACCGACATAGAGTGTGAGCATTTTGTGGAAGAGAGAACGAGAAAGAGGAGGAGGAGAAGAAGGAAGAGAGAGAGGGAGAGAGAACTGCTTCACGTGTTCTAGTTAGATTTCAAATTGAAACTTTTATCAAAGCGCCTCACAGTCCTTTCGTTACATTAAATTTCGAGAGCGTCGTTATGACAGAAAATGATTTATAAAACCGTTTTCTGATTATAGGGGAGGTTAGGGTCGAAAATAACACGGTATGTAACTAACATTGTAAAGAATTCACAGTCTACTATAGTCATCAACGTAAATTTTGTCCTGCATGATGCAATTGAAGCACTCTAGACGCCAGGCTGCGGACCCCACTCTTACGCTTACGTTCTGGCGGGAACGGTCGGCATTGGCGCTCAGCGTCACTACATCTCTCGGTTCCAGTCACACTAATGCGTGCGTTTCCGTCTTTGCCGAGCGACTCTGCCAATAGCGGTACACGTGAAGCGTGCAGAAGGGAGATCACGTGGTACCTACAAGTTTCTCACTGCCATCTCCTGATGGACGGACGGTACTCGCGTCTATGTCTTAATAATATAAATATGCGATTATGATATACCTATAGTGACCAAACTGGCATTTCAACATTATAAAGTAACATTTTCTTAGAGCTTTAAAATTGTAATAACTAGACCGTAGATTTTATGCATTTATGACAAAAATGAGGAGATACCATTCAGAACAGTATAATTATTTAACGAATTTAAAAATACTTGTGTATTAGTTCCAACTCACTAAAATAATTAAATTAATGCCGACAATTTTTATTTTACATAAAAATTCATAATATAATAATAATACTAATAATAATATAATAATATTTAATAATAATATACCGATTATTACTTAATATTTGTGAGCGTGGTATGCGTATGCGATGTGTTTAAAAGCATGGTTGAAGACAATTCTAACAACAGCAATTGAGGTCTGTTCAAATTTGAACATCGCGCCGGTTTCGCGGATCTGCCGTCGCGAAAGTGATGCCGCGATTCATCAACTCGCCCGCGTACGCGACGTCGTAATTCGTGGATTACAGTGCGAGAGCACATACGCGTGCCAATAATTAGGCCGGTGGCCCCTACCACCCCGTGACTAAGCAAGACGAACGTCGGTCCGTTACGCATTCGTCTCGCTCTCACTCTGTCCTCCGTTGTAGAGCAACCACGTGCGACCAACTATCTTCCTTTGCCTTGCGCCACGCACGTGGACCGAAAATTATTCTCTCCAAGTTTCTTTAAAACTACCGGCTATTTCAACCACCTTTATTGTTCACACCGAAGGTACATAAATTACATTAAGTGCGTGACCGTATAATTGTTAAATAAAGACAAGAACACCACGTGTTCACTTTTTAAAACGCAGACTTTTATTTCAGTTCGACCACCTCGATTTGCAATCCCCTATTCTGGGATAGATCCAGCCCCGAACAAGGTCGAAAATAACACATCTCATGGATTATGGATATAAAATAATGAAATTCGAGATACATCAACGCAAGATGAAAAAATAAATCACGGAGAGTTTATGTGAGAAGTAGATAAAACGTTTCTATACAGCTTCAACTGAAAAAGATTCAGATGGAGATAAAAAAAGAAAGTCGATCACTGAAATTAGCGAAGAAGACAAAGTCAGAGCAGAATAAAGATGAACAGAATAAGTAATAGGTGAAAAATGATAGAAACAACAAAAGCAAGAATGGGAATGACGAATGATATGATGAAGATAAGGAGTATTATTGCTCCGATGATTCGATTTATGAAATTCCAGTAAGTCTAATGGAAAATGGTAGAGTGCATAAAGTACCCCAATTAAGAGTACATTACTTAACATTTTGATTTGTATTCGCTTATTTTGCATCTCTTAACGTATAGTTACAATTGAGTTTAATAAATCTTTCAATTTTTTTATTGACCCGGCGATATGTAAATTAAATGAATTTCGGTCTGGCTAATGATACTACAATTCATTATTTATTTTATCATTTGTGTAAGCTTAACAATGAATTTTCGTATAAATCCAAAACAGATATGTTCCTAGGATGATAATATACATATTTCTGGCAATATTTGCTGTTAACATTAAACAATATTTTACTGCAATGTGTATAATGTCATAAGAAACACATAACGTATATAACTGAGACGACGTCAATGTACGTCCAGGGATTAATACCTTGGATATCACTAGTCATGAAGTAAAAGTAGAAGTCAATAGCGTCAGATAGCAGAGCTGGTTAAAATTTTGGAGAAAAAATATTTCGAATACTATTTTAGATAATCATTCTAAAATTCAAATAAAATACTGTCATAAATAAACAGCAACATTTCCGGAAATAAAATATTTTTATTTTGATAATTTAAAATGAAATAAAATATTTGAAGTTTACGTTAAATAGTATTTAAAATATTTCATGACGATGGGAATAGATTGGGGAAACAGGTAATATTATGTAAAGGTTGGATAATAAAAGCCCGAAAGGTTTTTGGAAGTGAACCAAAAAGGAAGTATTTAATATAACTTCACCGGAATAGAGAAACACAGGGTGTACAATTCTATTGTCTCTACGCGCTCGATAACTCGTACAAAATCGTGACCGTTTGTCTTAACCGACTTCGATCGACTGGGGCTCGGTCGATTTCAAATCTATCGACCGGCATACGCACCTCTAACGAAGTCGCAGGCATACCAACATTTTGCACACATACACACCTAGACGATAGGGAATAGCCTCAAATTTTACCGTATCCAACATATTAAAATGCAAGAAACCTTAATTTATTCCATATTTTTTACTCATATTCTTAAGTTTAATTACCCCTCCACAGTTGTGCCCAATATTGGAACAACCCTGTAGACATATGTAGTAAAATCGTCACGAAATTTCAATGTTGTTTTTCCAAGAAAACGGTTCATTTGCGATCTGTGATTCCTGTGAGACTTGTGTCCTTCGTTACGAGCACTATACGATACAAGAGGTGTAGAATCACGTTACGACCGCTTTCACACTTACTCTTTATAGACTGTGTACATTAATATTTCCAGAAAAAACATTGTTGTTCTTTCTTTTGGAGGACCAGATGTTTTTAACTTTCTTGAACACTTTTTTAAACTTTTTTTATGTAATCCTGTAGATAGCGATGAGAACATTACGAAAATGTAAGTATTATTGTTAGGAATTCACTGGTTTATAAGTTATACGTGTGTAAACATGAGCAATTTTAAGCGTTTTTGACAGGTTAGGGCGACGCCATATTGGATATTCGTTGGGTGGTAGAGGTAGAACTGTTGAGCGCATGCGCTGGATAGATGATTATACACGTGTAAACATAAGCAATTTCAAGCGTTTTTCACAAATTAAAGTGTCGTCACATTAGTATATTCGCTGGGTGGCAGACGTAGGTAGGAGTGTTGAGCGCATGCGCTGGATAATATGGTATATTCGCGGATCGATTAAGTAGTACTGAGCGCATGCGCTAAATGGCACGGTATGTTTACTAGATAGGAGCACGTGGACAAATGAACCTGATTTTAATATTTTTCTGCAGTTTGTTGTACATTTTATTGTTGATTATAATTTTAATTTTTGGATTGTTGCGGAAATTTAAGAAATGTAGCTTTCATCGGTGCAATATGAAAATATACAGAATCGTATACAGTATCTCAAAAAGAAGGTATAGTTCAAGTTGGTTTGAGGTTAGGTCGTCGCGTCGATTTCGTACATGTGTTATTATTACGTGCGTGCTTGTGCTGCCATCTAACGGATCAGCTCGGCACTGCTTAGCCGATCTTACGTGTACCACCTAGCAAATATATCAATATTGCGGCGCTCTAATCTGTCAAAAAGGCTTAAAAGTGCTCAACTTTACACGCGTATAACTTCTGAATCAGTGGACTCCTGGCAATAAGACTTTCATTTTCAGTGTTCTCTCGTCGAAATCTATAGGACTGCATAAAAAAAGGTTTAAAAAAATTGGTCCTCCAAAAAAAGGTTCAACCAAAACATTTGATCGTTACGAATAAGAGTTAAAATAAATTAAACTAAATAAAATTGACACTATTTTGAGAATCCTACAAATTAAATACTAGTTTAAAAACTTCTAACAAATAAAATATTTTATTTTTAAAAGTGCACGTATGACTTCAAATACGATAAAACGTTTACTATTTTCTATTTGAAATAGTATTTTACTAAGCTCTGTCAGATAGCTATGCAAAATTTAGCGATGCAGATTTTTGTTGTGAATGTAATCATTTTTGTGTAATTTGTAGTCCAAAGTCAAATGGTCGCTCTTGAATTGTCGCTCATTCGGAGCCAGCGAATCTGTCTCTTTGAAAAAGTATCACGTTTATCGGTCGATCGTGCGTTTGTTATATCGTGTTATTATTATTACGGCCATTATTATCAGTTCATCGAAAAAAGGAGAGGATAGAAAGTTGAATTGGCCGTTCAGCTCCACGTGAATTATTGGTAAAAATAAACGAGCGATTTCACGATGTAATCAGCGCGAATTCGGCTGTGAAGTGCCGCGTAAAATGTCTCGTTTCTGCGTAACGGTAACAGGAAATGAACGGAAATTGTAATCAAGTGTTAATGAATCGTTAGAACTGGAACATTAAGCCCAGATAAGGTGTCGAGCTTCGAGGTCGAACATTTGTTGGACGCGTTGCGAATACAACGCGTCAGCCTTATACGTGAGAAATGTTTAGTCGTTTGTTGCATATAAAATAACACGTGCATACTTATAGCGGAATAAAAAATTATGCTTCTTGTCCATTGAAATACAAATTTAATTTTTACCTCAAGTGTTATACGCAGATAAAATTGTGATTGTACTCTTTCTTTTGAAATGCTTTCGCATTCTCGTTTGCTTTAAAATTTTCTGATGCAGATTTCCGTTGAATTTGATTGCAATTTGTTATATTACACCATAATCTAAAATTACACAACTTTATCTCCTTGTAGGTTCAGAGGAATGTAATGTGTAGTGGATTTTCTATCTGAATTACAATAAAGTCGTGTGCAATAGAAAATTATTTTCTATTTTAATATGTTCAATAGGCTGAAAATAATACAACAGCATTTTTAAATTGTTCTAATGTCTTCGCTGTTTTAAATGACACCTGCTCATTTTTGTCGTAAATGCATAAAATCCGCAGTAATGAGGCATGTAAGTACATATGTATATAAAGCAGTTTTTATGAAAGTTTGCACTCTCTGACGGATCATATTTAAAATTTTTAATATGTAACGCCATAGTTCGCTAAGTAACATTTTATTTCATGGTATTCACAATTTCATCCAAATTGTTAATAAAAGTTGGAATGTTTTATGATTTCGAAAATTTCAACGGGAGATATTAATGAACAATTTTGGGTGCTTCATTACCATTTAGCTTAGTGTTGATTCGCTACTAATTACTACTATTCACGTTACCTTCTAAACATGAAGAAGAATATAGTATTATCCGGTTTCCATAATAAATGGAACATAATCGGATTAATGAAATACAGATCATATCGTATTATCGACTGTGCTCGTAACAAGTACGAACTGTCGGCAGTAAATAAACTCATCGGTCGTTCGTATTCTAAAGCATGGCATACTGTATACTTTCAAATATCTTATAAATTTTCACTCGCACTTGTATTACTTTTTTTCTAAACATTCTGTAAGATTGATACGCTGATGCCTAAAGACTTTCTACAACCAGCCTAGCATAAGAAGGGTTAACGTTTATAATAAATCTTTTCTACTCCCAATGTATCAGCACAAAAATTATATTTTCAAATCTGCATGATGCAAATATGGGTATTGGCAATAATGAACATTATGAAATTCTTTCGATTTAAAATAATTTTGTCTCCTAAAATAATTTAGAAATGCTGTGTAAAAGCTTTCGGTACGTCACAGATTTGTTCCTAGAAAGTTGTTCATCCCAATTAAATACAAAATTTCAAATTCTATGTTAAAATGACTTTAAATGCATCACAGAAGAATGTTAAAATAAAGGCGATAGAAACAGAAGTGTACTTGTGATACAACAATTTTTACACTAAATGTACCAATAAGTGTATATTGTAAGTTAGTTTTCAACATATTAAATCATTTGGGGGTACATTCATTTTGTTTTATGTTAATCATTGCATGAATGCAAAATTGTAAGAATATATAGACGTTAATTAAAATCTTTCTTGCAATATTGGATTTTGCCAAAAAGTTTATGACACATCTTTCACTACATTACAATAGAACGAGTTGCAAGTATTTAGCTGTTTTCAAATGGATGGTAGCGAAGTTGTAGTCTGGGACGGACATTAAGTTTATTAGTGGCAAAGTGAATAATCGGAAATGTTTACACATTCTTCTACTTCTTACTTCCTTCTTGAAGGCTGCATTGGCATCTTGGTCATTAGCGACAACTGTGTGTTTCACTGCTGAGATTTCATCCCATATGTCTGTAGCTTTTATGAATCTTGGTAGGTTTGTTCTGTTTTGTTCCGATTTATATATTTCGTTGATTTCTTTGGGAATTCTGCATCAATTGCGGTGCTCGTCTAATATGTTGGACAGTTAATGGTGGATCGCAGGGTTCACATCGTGGGGAAGTTTCGTTTTGTAGGAGTTATTTGCGTGATAGTCTTGTGTGTCCAATTAGCAGTCAGAATAATTTTACTTGGTCTTTTCTATTGCTTGGTAGCTCTCGTAGAACACTGGAATGTTGAACTGTTATTTTGTGTGATTTTGCGGAGTTTATGTATGTCCATTTGTTGCGGCTAGTACGGTCGATTAGGTGGGTGCCTAGTTGATCGGCTCATTATCGATAAGATCAGTAGATCACCTGTCGCTGTATCGCCCCCTGAACCTCCATGCATTGTATATTAGAATATTAGCGTGCCATTGCCGTCTCGCGCGCTCTCATTCGCTAGACATCGTTCTGTTGCTTTCGTACCTGTACACCTTGTTCGATAGCTCTAAAAATGATTCCGCTATTATCTCGCTAATAAAGTTGAAGTGACTACGCGTCTTTTTCCTGAGCGCATAGTGTTCTTTTCTTGTCACCACGACCGCCTGAACTCCTACTACCGACAGCTTATACAACACTCGTTTTGCCACTTTTGCGTCTGATGTATTTTTCAATGTCTTTGGATGGTATGCAGATCTCGTTGTTGAGTGCCATTAGGATTGTTTGTTTGGCAGCCTTATTTGCATTTTCGATCCCTAATATTTTGCGATTAGAGGGAATCCATGTGATAATGGTTGGAATTCCTCTGTTGGCCATATCTGTGTATATTTCCTGCGTGTTTGCGCTTGTTTCATTTTCGCTTTGTGGGTTTTCTATGGCTGTAATAACACTCAGGGAGTCACCGAAGATGGTGAATTCCTGGTTTGTTGGTCATTGGCTAGTTCCAGTGCTTGGAGGACTGCTATTGCTTCTACACTAAAGATTCCTGTCATGTGGAGTATATTGGCCTGGATTTTTCTGTTTCGTGTCATTACTGCTATGCCTACTTTGTTTTTGGTTATTTAGGGTATTTAGACATTATTAAGGAGCAAATAAATAAACATGCCGCAAGAATTGTTCATACTAATTTCATATTTCAACATGATAATTCCTCCGTTATCACACACCAAAATTGTTAAAACGCTTTCTGCAACTGTAAAATTTTAAATTCTGAACTGACCAGCAAGATCTTCGGGTCTTTTCCTTATTGAAAGTCATTATCATCATTATTGAGAATATCTGGCCAGACCTTGCGACAACGGTATATGCCAAAGCTGACAATTTTCAACTCTTGACGAATTAAAACAATGCACTAAACATGGATGGCTCCAATTAAGGCAGCATACAATTTAAAAAATTATGCAAATCTCTGCCGAAACGAATAATTGTTGCGATTAAAAATAAAGGAGTGTAGCGGCTAACGATACCGCCAATAAAACATTTGGCGCGTAAATGCTTAGCGAAGTGTGGAACACGTGCGCTAGTAAAGCTATTTGTGAGGAAACTGTCTTTTCATATTTTCGGCCATCTGCTCAGTAAATATTGTGTTTTAGAATTTTCGTTTCGACAGTCTCAACAGCGCCCGCGGGTGTCATAAACTTCGGGTCTCCGAGGGGCCTCGGCACTAGGGCCGCGCGGTTGGTCCGGCCGATGGGCCCGCGAAGCCTCCCGACGCTGGCTCCTGGGAAATCCCGCTACGTTGCCAGTTTTCACGCCAACACGACGTTTCGCATTATTCAGAAAAACGTTTGCGAAAGAGGGGGCGTGGATCTACGTGTAGGCGGCGCGTTGTTTCGCCCAAGCCACCTATCGGCTAATTCGGAAAGGGCCTTAGCCGATAAGAAAAAAACGTGACTCGTATCTTGACTCTCAGACGAGACATTTCGTCTCCTGAGAAGGAAATAAAAAGACATACTTGTGTAAAGAACACATCGTGATTTCTCAATCATATATCCCTTCAAGAGTTTCTACGAAACATTGTATATTAAACAGAAGCGGTAAATGCTTTGTCTACATTACACACTTCCTCTCATTTTGTTCCATTAATTTGTCATGAAAATTTACACTTCTCTACATAAATTCATGCTGAGCAACAACATTATCGTTTTATCAACTGAACCAAATAAACAAAAACTGTGTAAAACCATGTATGTATAAGAAATTTCATATACGTTATCTGCTAAATAAAAATTAACAGAAGAATAGTGTTGGGGACTCCGCTCGAGATTTGGCGAGAGCTCCAGAGGGTCGCCGGTATCGCACAGCGCTGTGCGTGCAGCCGGAAGATGGAAGGTGGAGGTGAATGTGAAGCGCGGTCACGTGAATGAATATAAAGAGAGTGGACTGTATTGAGGTGATTTGACTAGAGATTTAATAGAACTTTGTGAAACTATATGTACAAATGAAACAAAAGTAATAAACGAAAAGAACAGAAATGAAACGAACAAAATATACTTAAACAGAACTTGAAATGAGTTGAGGGGAAGCAGTCGCCGAACTAGATATGAGAGATCGCGAGAGAAAATCGACTGCTTCCTGGAGAGACTTGAATCGAAGTGGCCGTTGCCAGGGATTGTCGCGCTCCTCCGAAATTTTCGACAATGCCATGATTGGCTAATCTAATGAGCATTTTTGAAGAGAGGGAGTGCGTGACAATCCTTGGGAGCGGTCGACTGTACAAACATCGCGTATAAAAACTGTGCGCTCGCAGTCGAACAGGTGCGAAACAATGCGCACGGTTTTTGTCGCGAACGCAAGCATATGTTCGTATTTCGCATTACACTTAATCCACGATTTATATTTGAATTAATCCCGAACAATATTTGAATTAATCCCGTACAAATAGGGTGCCCTATTTTTTTGTTTCTGACTGTAGTTTTAACCTATTTTATGACATGTACATATTTGAATTTAATACAGCTATTTTATAAAAACAGCCCTCTGCGTACCGATCGTACCTTCATCCTTACCGCACCTACATAGTATCTTCGTAATTTTGCCGAGTAGAATTTTATAGCGGCACCTTTTCGCCTCGCGGTAGCAGTGCTTAACCGATCGTGCATTTATAAACCTGAAACGTGCCGGGTAAACTTCTAACAGCTGATATAAATTCGAGGAGCTTTCACCTGAAGTATCATTCTTCCCGTATAGACGTGGTCTGTCAAAGTGGTCAATGTTTTACGGCTTGGTGGAAGAAAGAATTTCGCGGCCGTTGATCTAGCCGGACGCCAAGCCGGTTAGGCTATCAGTCTAAACTAGGCGAGCGGAGGCAATTCGTTTTCATCGGTGGAGGTGCTCCAGGACGATCGTGTCTCCGAGCGATTCGTCACCGCGTCACACCGGCTCACGTCAGAATCACTGTACGCCGATGGACCACGGTCCCATCATTAATCTAGCCATCGTTGTCGTTGTCGTTGTCGTCGGCGGGACCGCATCGCCGCGATCGTTACCGCTACCCCTATCGACGGCCATACTACATATACAATACTATACTATGGTATAGTATATAGTATGGCATAGTAGAGCATATATGTATATTTCCTGACGGAAAACACGATCCTGTCTCTGCGTTTCCAGCCTCTGGATCCTCTTTGCCGGTCGCGCGCTGTACCTTCCTCTTTCGGCCGCCGTTGATCGGCCTATTCATTAACGACGTAATTAACTGTTAGCGCTAATTGCCGCTGGCCCAAGCAGCACCAGCAGCAGTGGCAGCGCTAGCAAGAAGCTTGTCTGCTAAGCGACGCCCGATTCGCTGGTAGTTCAGAAACTCGAATGAATACGAGCCTGGAAGAAACCGAATTGCACCACTCTCTAGTCTTCCAGCCCCCATTCACCCTTGCCAATTCTCCCTCTCTGTCTTTCCGGGATTTCTATCGCTCTGATATTTCATTATCAAAGAATCTATCCTCCCAGCCACGTTGACGGTCTCCTTTTGCTCCGCCGTCTTCGATATCTCATTATTGGGAAACCTACTTCGCCGTGATTAAGCCCCCCTCCCCCGCCGTTCGGTTGTTTAGGGATCGAACCAACTTCCGTCTCACGCTTATCGATTTCATCGTCTGGATTGCGATCGGCTAATTATGTATTGTTTTTAACTATTCATTCTGCTGTTGCCGGGGACCCGCCGAGGACCTGGCCAAATAGGATTCACCGCAACTTAAGTTCTCGTTGTTGAATACAAAATTTTGTTTACATTGGTTAGCGATTGACAATGGGACCGGGGATAGTCAATAAGCAGGTTTTAGCTGCCACTAACTTCTGTTTTAAGAAAGATGTGCACCATGATTGATCAAATTAATAGAGCCGTAATATGAAAAACGTCATCGTCAAACGTGCGATGAATAATGTCGCCTACAGTGCTGCTAAATATGCATTTTTAATTTGCAAACATCAGTCGATACTTCAAACCTCTTCAAATATAATATAAAATGCTAAAAGCATTATTCTAACTATACTTATTAAGCCTTAAACAGATAAAAATATACACTGCACATGTTATATTGGACATATTATCTCGTAAAATAATTGTATTTCAGCAAAATCAGAACACAGTGACCAAAACTTTATACTGACAGACGCGTGTAAGAGTGTAAATGCCTGAGGAGAATTAATATAGTATTTATTGCTACGCTGGATCGTCACTGTTACACAGTTCTGCAGAGAGTGATCTCTCGTACGGCGCTGACCAAGAAGCCTCGGCCGATCGTCTTTTGGTAGTCGCGCGACCGATCTCGCCAACGGACGATTAGCGCCCGCTGATCGCGTGATTCGTGGGGGGGGGGGAGGAGCAACAGACATTCTCACACACACACACACACACACAGTGTTGGGATATGGTCCATCTTTTCTCGCGCATGCGCGGCCAAAACAGTAACGTATCTATATCATGATGACGAGGTAGTGGAGCCCTAAGACTGTTATATTGGCGGGAAAGTATCGAAACAATCTATTCCGGACAAAAAGACTTCAGGACGTGTCCTACGAGTTACAAAATATACACAAATACACATGTTCTACATTCATTTTTCTGAATCAAATCATACCAATTTTTTAAAATTCTGCTGGGTGCTCAAGGTACCCCATTTTATCGAGAATCTTACTTTACTGAGGCCAAAATCGCCGCGCATGCGCGAGAAAAGATGGACCATATCCCAACACTGCACAGGCACACGCACACGTTCATTCTTACGGCGAGTTTGTCGATCGTCTTTTCCATAACCGTCACGTTGATTCCGCTAACGGACATTCGTGGGACCCAACGGACACTCACGCACAAACACACGCATACATCCTCGCCACTATCCTACACGCGATAATAACAAGATAACCGCGTTTAACGTATCAAATATACACACAAATACTGCTGAAGTATCATAGCCGTCTATTACGTACAGATAACGATGTCAGTAATTTTATATTTTTAAGGACATTTCCACGTAATATAGTTTAAAGATAGTACCACTTAATTCAAATATTTTACATGTACATACAATATAGATGTAGCATATAACGATATAAGATCTCTTAACAATTTATACTTATCTTGAAACTTCAAAATTTTCGATCTTTGGGATTTGACATTTCCTTTAAAGATGTATATAATCATGAAAATATCAATTGACAGTTTCAAATTAAATTGATTGAAATTGACGTATGTAGTCAGGTCAAATTCGTTCATCAACGTTTTAAGAAAGGATACGAAAGCACATACTTATAATTTACATATGCATATTACATATATATTCAATAATATCTCGGAAACCATGGGATCAATTTACTTCAAACGTCAAAAATTGATTTTAAAGACAAAAACTTAGATGACATCGTAGATTTTTTCTAGTTTTGACTAGTTTTCGTTTTGTAAACGAACATTTCGATTACTTTCAGTTTACTGCAAAATGACTTTTTCTCTATCTCTACTATTTTCTCTATCAATTTTATGAAAAAATATTCAAATTTTTTGGAAGAAGTTAAAGAAACGATCGTTCCACGAGAACACTCGCTATTTAAAACCAATTTTTTAATTCAAGGTCGACTCAAGGTAACAAGATCGTATGGCAGGTCATTGAATTTATCTTGAAATCGTCTACATAACTATGCAGTCAGGTATAGATGCCGTTTAAAAAAAGTCATTGCGGCCATAACTTATCATTGAAACGACAGTTTTATCCAAATTCCTAATGCTGCAATTTATACACCATTGAAAGCCGATTAACTTTTGTTCGAAACCCTTTTTTTTTGTTAGATTACACATTCCAACAAAATATAAGTTTTTTTGACGTTTCGATTTTCACTATGCGTTCTTGTAGAGTTTCTTGCGCTGATTCCGAATCGGCCCTTCATGTCCTCCTAGACGCACAGTTTTTGAGAAATTTTATTTCGAAAAAAGACATATTTTTCAACTTTAAACCAATATGGTGATGTTATTATAAAAGATATTAAATTGTCCTTTGCAGCAAAAGATTCTGTAGATTTTCCCGAATACAGTAATATCCAGTATTAATATATTGTAGGATCTTAGGAAAAATGAGGAATTCCGCGCCGGGAATCGAACCCGGGACCCTCGCGGTTGTAGCCGATCAACTCTTACACATACCCACGGAACCCTCCTACTTTTCCTAATCTCCATACAGTATTTGGTCTGGGAGGTCCTGATCCCACACTCGGCCATCCTGCTCCGGCATTCGCCCTCGAATGTCCGTCGCAGCGCCATCGTCTTTTTTTGGCCTCAGCGCCATCAACACAACTCGTCACCAACTTTGTCACTTTTCGGGAACACCATCCTACTGCCCTCTCTAGCAGTTTTCCCTGGATGTGTCCCTTACTTCACTTCGTCGTTCTTTCGCTCGCGTGCGACCGTCTTCGCAACGC
The DNA here is from genome assembly GCA_913789915.3 of Sphecodes monilicornis. Classification (NCBI taxonomy): domain Eukaryota; kingdom Metazoa; phylum Arthropoda; class Insecta; order Hymenoptera; family Halictidae; genus Sphecodes; species Sphecodes monilicornis. The sequence continues at coordinate 5,882,553 of OU565286.1, read as the reverse complement.
TTGCTTACTCGTTCGTCGTCTGTCACCATGCGGAAATTGGTGTTCCCCCCATCCCGGACGAGCCCCCAAAAATGTAGGATCAAAGACGATAAATATAAAAATATATAATTTAACACAAAAAAATCACAACTGATACAATAAATTAAACCTTTTAACAACTTATCACGTCTAAATCTCCGTCTGAGATTTTACAATTTTCGTCTCGGATCATTCACGTCGTACTTTTATCTGTTCAGAAAACCGCAATCGATAATATTGTTTTTAACAGATCGTCGCGTCGTTACCGTTACTATCATCGTAGTAATCGGCGGTATTCGGTACGGTAATTTGGTACAGTATCATTCCTACACTCCCAAATGTAGGATCTTAGGAAAAATGAGGAATTCCGCGCCGGGAATGGTACCCGGGACCCTTGCGGTTGTAGCCGATCAACTCTTACAATATTATGAATGTAAAAAACGTGTTTAAGCAATCATTAAAGATGGAGAGACACCAGAGACATCTTAAACACAGGATTATTCCGATATGTGTGCTACCTAAATTACATGTAACCTATTTAGTATATGAAAAAATAATTGAAACGAAAGTTGTGCGATTTCAAGGGTAGCATACAATGTGTAGGTAATGATATTTGGTCCCCTCAGGGTTTCAAATCCATTTTACCACTTCTCTCCTTCTTCCACTCTCACTACCGCCTAATTTTCAACATATTTCGACCTACTTTTCAGCAGGACCTACCGTTTATTAAGTTGGGTTCCGAACCACCTGGGTAGCATATAATGTAATAATTACTTTTTTCTGTTTTGCTTCTTTATCGAAATGTAAAAGTCACTTTGTGTTCGGCGTCGACCGACGGTCGGAATCGCCTGAGGCCGGAACCACTCAGAAATGAGCGCGCGAGGACAGGCGGAGTTGAGGAAAAGAGAGATTTTACACTATTATGGTTGACACTGAACTTTATTCGCTCTTCAGCGGTAGATACACCCACGCACAGTTAGCCAATAAACACGTGGCGCAAGTCGCTCGCGATCGCGAGAAAGAACGAGAGGCCTCGAACGATAGCGTCGCGAGGTGCGCACGAGCGCGAGAGAGATATCGCGAACGATATTCGCGAGTCGGCGGAACGATACGGAAATCTTGCGCGTGCAAGCATCTGCCGTCGGATCGCGAGGCGGAAATCTTGAGCGGCACGAAGCGCGCGCCGCCGCGAGACGGAAATCTTCGACGCGAACGACGGAGATCTTGACGCGAGGCAGATGCACGGGACGCGGCGCGGAAGACCGAAAAGATCGCAGCGATAATACTGCGCGACTGAGGTTCGATTTCGCGAGCGAGAATCGTCGCGAGGAAATTGAAACGAGAGAAATACCTCAGAGTGAGAAACGCGCGAAGAGCGAGAAGAATACGATAGAGAATAGCGATTAGAACGCGTGAAGCGATTAAGAGCGGTTAAGAGAGCGAGAAGGCAACGCAGGTGTCTTAAATAACAAGGACCAGCGAATATGGGGCACCGTGATTGGTGCCTGCGAATCGTATGATCCTTGTTTTCCCTGGTTTGAAGGATTCAAACGGTGGAATTCGTCCAATAAGAGCGCGAGCGGTTGCTACGCTGCTTCGAGCAACGGCGACACGCGGTATTGTCGCGTATGTCGATACACGAAAAAAACTGGATGACAACGCGGTCGCCTGATGGAACAATAGAGACCGAATTCCACAGTTTGAATCATGAACACCATGAGTTTCTTTGCCGTAATAGGTATGTATGAATATGGTGGTTGGCGAGAGAATCGAACTCTGAATAAAAAACTATATAGATATATGAGATGAAAAAATAATAGTTACCGAAATATTCTCTATAAAATATTTTTAATGCAGGTAATGCTCAAAATTATTCGATCGACAAGTGTAAGTGGTATACTTTGAAGTGATTTTTGAATTATAGCATTACACGTTTTAGGGGTACGATTTTTCATATCTTCAGACATCGCGTCGTTATACGTATACGCGATACATATCTTTAAATGGAAAATAGGAAATTTGCGAATACAAAATCCGTGCATCGAATGATGATAATGTCCTTGCCTGATTGTTAATATTGTATCGTTCAGAGCAGGGTAAAATTTTGAAGAAAAAATATTTCAAACACTATTTTAAATGAACAGTAAAAAATTATTTTTATTTTGGTAATCTAAAACGTAAAATAAAATATTGCATTTAAATTTTGCGTTAAATAGTATTTAATACATTTCTCGACGATGAAAATAGATTGAGGAAATAAGTAATATTAAAATGCGAATAAAATAAAATATTTACTATTTACTATTTGAAATAGTATTTTATCCAGCTCTGGGTTCGACGTGTATTTTATTTTCTGTGGCGATTCTTAGACATTCAGTTTGAAGCTATTGCCACGCGAGTTAAGTGTGCAGAAAAAGTGTTGTTCAACAGTTATTTATTTATGCTATATCTCAAGAAACACTTTCATGCGTATCACTTGCACTTATCGATCGATTATACAAATGTAATCAGTACAATATAGAACATTTTGAGCATTATTTACATTAAAAATCATTTATGGAGAACATTTCAGTAACTTTTTCATCCCATACACTCTTATAGTTTTTTATTCAAGGTTCAATTCTCTCTTCAACCATAAAATAAAAATTTATCCTTCATAATAAAGAAACTCAAAATGACTTTTATATCTCGATAAAGAAGTAAAATAGAAGAAAACTAATTATTACATCGTATGCTATTCTTGAAACCGTATAACTTTCATTTCTACCATGTTTTCATATACGAAATAATTCATATGTAATTTAGATAGCACGCATGTTTGAATCACCCGGTGTAGTCTCTGTAAATCATTTTTTGATCGCGTTGTACGGGAGTTTACTTTTAAAAAATTTGACATTTTGGAGATTAGTCAACTTGTTACGTACAGAGAATTATCTCTGCTTTATTTCAACCAGAGTTTTCTAACCGCTTTCCTGAGAACGGAAAATGCCCTATTCCACCCTTTGCTTATAGATACGATGACTATGCTCCAGCTGGATGCAGCCGGCACAAAGCATGATTCAGTACAGGGACAGTTGCACAAGATTCCCTAATATGGAAATATTGAGAGCATCCCTACTTAGATTTTACAGTATATAAACCCTCGAATTTTAACCCTCGTGGGCAGTGCTTAAAGTACAAACGGGCTATACACGTCGTTACGCTGAATCTCGTTTTGGAGTTGGTTGTATTTAGTGAGATCGGGCCTAGTCACCCTTTCGAATCAAGTAACCTTATAGATTCCGCGAGTACGGTATTAATCTATCTTGGCACAATTATTCAACCTCTCTGTGTTCCCCGCATCGCCAGTGCATCATCCAACAGGCAGTAGTACTTAGGTAACTAACATAACATTTTCTTACACACTCAATTCTTATCGCGACACTAACAGTTGTAACAGAGCCAGTTTTCTGTAATATACAATTTAGTTCAAGGTAATTTTGAGTAATAATTGATTTTAACCCACCATTCAGATCCAGTAATTCTTAGTTGACCGTTCCCACATGATACAATCTTACCGCTCGGGTAGTATCAATTAATTTATAATATTAAAGTTACGAGGCCGTTACTAACATATCCTAGGAGCTACCTGATCTTGTATCAGGAACCCAAACTGTTATCGAACCTATGCGGCTCCCTGATTTCGCATCAGGTTCGTCCGTATCCTAGCAGCTCCCCGATTTCGCATCGGGTTCGTCTGTGCTTTTATTCAACCTCCTAGCAGCTCCCCGATTTCGCATCGGGTTCGTCTGCGCGTGTACCTCCTAGTGGCTCCCCGATTTCGCATCGGGTTCGTCTGCGCGTGTACCTCCTAGTGGCTCCCCGATTTCGCATCGGGTTCGTCTGCGCGTGTACCTCCTAGTGGCTCCCCGATTTCGCATCGGGTTCGTCTGCGCGTGTACCTCCTAGTGGCTCCCCGATTTCGCATCGGGTTCGTCTGCGCGTGTACCTCCTAGTGGCTCCCCGATTTCGCATCGGGTTCGTCCACGAAGTCTCTCAAACATCCTAGCGGCTCCCTGATTTCGCATCAGGTTCGTCCGTATCCTAGCAGCTCCTCGATTTCGCATCGGGTTCGTCCTCGCGTGTACCTCCTAGTGGCTCCCCAATTTCGCATCGGGTTCGTCCACGAAGTCTCTCAAACATCCTAGCGGCTCCCTGATTTCGCATCAGGTGCGTCCGTATCCTAGCAGCTCCCCGATTTCGCATCGGGTTCGTCTGCGCGTCTTCCAACCTCCCAGCAGCTCCTCGATTTCGCATAGGGTTCGTCTGCGCGTCTTCCAACCTCCCAACAGCTCCCCGATTTCGCATCGGGTTCGTCTGCGCGTGTACCTCCTAGTGGATCCCCGATTTCGCATCGGGTTCGTCCACGAAGTCTCTCAAACATCCTAGCGGCTCCCTGATTTCGTATCAGGTTCGTCCGTGCACCTTACTAACAATTAAAACCATATTCCTCTTTAAACCATAAACCGCTCGCCGGCCACGCGCGCTACCGCTCGGCTCAGGCTCGTAACAAACTATCGCCGGTCTCCCCTATATGTATGTAGACGTAACACCTTAATGCCGGCGCGGCGAAGCCAGTTCAATAGTACCTAGTTCGAAAGTGTAATGAACCTGTTACGAGGCGGGGCCTCGAGCAGCGCGTGTGGCCGGTGAGGTTTGTTTGTAGGGAAAATGCTAGTCAATTTGTTAGTGGGTGCACGGACGAACCTGACGCGAAGTCAGAGAGCCGTTGAGATATTGAGAGAGTTCGTGAACAAACCCGATGTGAAATCGGGGAGTCACTAGGAGAAGTAGACGGGAATCTGACGCGAAGTCAGTCAGCTGCTGGGAGGTTTGCAGAGAAACGCAGACGAGCACAAAGGGGAAACGAGGAGCTGTTACGAGGTTGAATTACGTAAAGGCGACCCTCATGCAAAATCGAGGGGCTTTGGGAGACGGTCGAACCTGATGCAAAATCATGCAGTCGTATAGGCTATTTTGGATTCTTGTGTCGTCCCCGAAGTGAGATCAGCCAGTAACAGGGAAATGTTGGTTACCTCGAAGCCTTGTAACTTGATTATCACAGTGGATCAGAAAAGTTTTGGCACACATGTTTTGCAGAAATGTTATTTGTAAAGGTAGCATAGTACGTATTAGAGTTGGCCACATTCAATTTGAAATAAGCTAACGAATAATCATTTGAAATAATGAATTATTTTAAATTTCTTATTATTTTTATTTTGCAAGTAACAAGAAATTTACTATCATTTGGCGTTTAAATCAAATAAATTATTTTGAAACAATATCTTGTTTAAATCATTTTTATTTCAATTACATTGTTCAAATAAAGTAATGAATACTTTCATCTCAAGAACAAGTCATTGAAGTAATTAAATTAATTCTTCTTATACATATATTGAAAAATTGTTCTACCCCATGCCGTCGGTGCGTCGGTGGGCGCTGTTAACGCTTAGAATAAAGTGCGTTTCTTTCTTCGGCTAATTTTATTGTATAGAGTCACTTTGCGCAGAATGTAGTCGTACACTGATGTACATAAAGCATCATGTTATTCATTATGTATTATGAGCCTATAAGTGTTTGTTAATTATATACAGGGTGTCCCGCGACTCATGGTCAACCGATTAGGAGGTTATTGTACATGTAAAAATGAGTCAGAAAGAGAGAAGAATTATATATACAGGGTGAGTCACCTAACGTTTGTATCTCAAATATCTTTGTTGTTTCTAAAGATACATAAAATATGATAAGGACAAAGTTGAATGGTACAACGGGGCTGACACGATGCCAAAAAAAATTTTGTTTTTGTGTCATTTTTTTTAGAGATATCAAGGTCACCTTGACTTTTTTTAAATGGAACCACCCTTTTTTAAACACATACAATGATAGTCCCTTTCATTACGAATTCAGTGACTATAATTATTCAACGTCATTCAAGGTCGCGGACAGAGATAACTCGTTTTGAGGTTATATTTGTATCTTTGGGGTTATTTCAAGAAAAAAATGTATATATAACATGGTGTCCAATTGACCTGGTTTAGTCGGTAAAGTAGATTTCCTGTTTTTTATAAATTTGCAAATATCTCGGTAACTATGCGAAATATGGCAAAATATCAAGAGACCTTTCTTGTAGAAAATTAAATTCCCAACAATTTATGTCCTATGGAATTTTTTAATCGGCTGCGCAGTTTCCGAGCATAATTATATTTCCGTGAACTTGCAGAACAACTGCCTCCCTCCCGAAATGATGGTCGGGGAACGTAAAGGCTCCGTTCACAACTGCTTATATGAGACTCAAGAAATGTCTATGTATTAAAACTCAATTAGCAGTGAATATTATTGACGTTTAGGTTAGGCTAAGTTAGGTTAGGTTAGGTCTGGGTTAGGTCTGGGTTGTCATTTTAATGTTTTTGTTATAGGAAATTCAATTTTCTCCAAAAAAGGTCTGTATATATTTTGCCATAGCCATCTCTCATAGTTTCCGAGATATTTGCAGGTTTATAAAAAACAGGAAATCTAATTTCCCGGCTAAACTAGGCCGATTTGACACTATGTTATATACACATTTTTTTCTTGAAATAACCCCAAGAACTCAAATATAACCTCAAAACGAGGGGCCACGGAAATCATACTCGTGCCATACATGCCTGTAAACGGGCTTTGAAGGAATGTTGAACTCTTTCCGTGACCTTGAATGACCTTGAGTCATTCATAGTCACTGAATTCGTAATGAAAGGGACTATCATTGTAGGTGTTTAAAAAAGGGTGGTTCCATTTAAAAAAAGTCAAGGTGACCTTGATATCTCTACAAAAATGGCATAAAAACAAAATTATTTTCTGGCCTCGTGTCAGCCCCGTTGTACCATTCAACTTTGTCCTTACCATATTTTACGTATCTTTAGAAACAACAAAGATATTTGAGGTACAAATATCTAATTAGGTGACTCACCCTGTATATATGAAGTACAAATAAAACGATTACACCTTTTCTGCATTTCCCTGCAAGTTTACCCATGAATGACCTTTCAAGTCATAGGTAATTGAACTCATCTTAAGACGCACTATTTGATGGTGGATAAAAAAACACATCATTCCATTTAAAAAAAGGAAGTTGACCTTTGCCTCACTTTGGAGTGTTCACTGGAAAAAATAACAGATCCACCACATGATGTTCCCTCTCGTTACTGAACAACTTTCATCTGAAACATTTTTGCGTATAATCAATATTTCTGGAGATATTCGTCTGTAATGCTTTATAATTTCCGCCCTGTATATATATATATATATATATATATATATATATATATATATATATATATATATATTTGCTAAACTGTGTTATACTGTAGTTTAACGATTCATGTTTAGCTGCATTCGCTTTTAAAATTGTTCATTATTACACGGAATAAATAGAATTTTCGAGAGAACGGATTATTTGATCAAATAAAAAATGAAATGAAAAAGATTTGAATTTTACTTGTTTTAATGTTTAAAAAATGGTTTGGTTGTTCAAATAAACTAACGTACGATTATTTTAAATGACATGTACCGAAATGGAATAACATATTATCTTAATGATTATTTTTAAAATAATTTATTTCAATAATGCACAAACCTGGTGCTTACTGTGCAAGGTGTGTCGAGACATGTGGGCATAACTTCAGGAACAAATCCAATACGCTAAAAAAAGATAAAAAATCATATAGACATATATCCAATACGACCTTATTTCTGAATTATAGCTGCTTTTGTATGATACCTGTTATTGTATTATGAAGCCTATTAGCAAATATGCACACGTGCTGTTATCACCAAGAAAATCTATCAAACTGATTGAAACAAATTACAGAATGGTATTTACATAGCAGACCAGAAGGACGTACATGAAATTAGAGGAATTACTTGTAAACAATTCAAGGAATCGATCTATAGAACCATACGTATTACTGGAAGACATAAATGTATCGGGTATACGTTTATATGAACTATTTTTCTTACTTTAGCGTACTGAATTCATCTTGAAGTTGTGCCCACATGGTTTGAAACAGTTCCCCACTAAGTTCTCAAAAGTGCAACTTTAGGTAAACGAATAATGCAGTTAATTCCGTGAAAGCTTACTTACGAAGCAACAGACACTAATAAAAAGATGATCACCTTGTTTGTGCAGGTTAACGCTGTTTAACATTATAAGTCACATCTTAATAGGTGATTACTGATTACTTCTACCTTTTCTACTTTATGAGTTGTTGTAATAAATTAAAATTGTCAAATCTCTGAAAATTTTATAGCTCTTAATGATTGATGGGTTTATATGTTCATCGGTTTCAACGGACGTGGATACCAAGTTTATTATGACGATTATAGTTTACAGAACAAATGTCGAGTAATTATTATTATAATATGATGTAAACACCATCAATAATATAAATTCGACGAAATACGAGATTGTATGGCAAATAAGCAATAATTAGGATTTGGGACATACAATTGACCGTTTATAATTTTTAACGATAAGTTGTGTATGGCAATAGTTTTTGTTTCCAATATGTATATAATATATTTGAACTTGAGATTTTAGTACAATTAGGATTAGGAACATGCAATTGACAATTTTATCCTATTATAATTCCTACCAATAATATTAGATTATTGCGTATAACCAACGAAATTCGAAATTATCGAAAATGACCAAGACATTCAATTTTTATCGTAGTGCAATCCAAAAACATGTCATTTGTTGACAGAATAAGATGATTAGAATGGTGCTTATTTTAATTAAAAAGTTTTATTTAGGGAAAAGTTATGTTTGTTTAAAGTTACTGTTATGAGTCGGATATTTAATCAATTACAGTCTCGCTTACGATATCGATGTTACTTCTTCATTACATTTGAACTTATGATTTTAGTGTACGTTTTGCAACTTTCATTATGTTCTTGAATGTACTGATTTATATTTATTTTTAAGAGAGCAATTTATCCAAGCACAATTGAAAAACGCAGGATTCGAAGATATATAATAATTACTTGACATTCCACAAAGCACGTATTCTCGAGAAGTTAAGGCATTGAACAGGTCGGTACGCTGGAATTCAGAGATAAGCACTCGTGCCATCCCACCCCATGCACTATACTTATGCGGGAGAGCATGCCTTTTGCCATAACCCGTCCTAAAAGCATTTTAATTGGTGTTAAGATATTCGCACTTTTGACTTCACTGATCCAAGAAGAATTTGGAGGGAGACATCAGGTTTCCTTAACAAAATTTTCACTGCCAAAAGGAACGGTAATTCAAATACGTTGTTAAGGACTTTATTTTGGACAACTTTTTGCTATATTCTAAACGCAGGAAATAAGGGACAGTGTTACATATATTTCATTATACATACATCTATTACATAAACATTACAGATTGTAACAGTTTGATAAAAAATTAACTAACTTTAAAGATAATTGAGAATGCAGGACGGTCCTCCTAAATGTAGCTACCTAAATATATTCTTCAGTTCTCATGACATGAAAAACATTTTGAATACGCTGAAGAGAATATTTTTATGCCTAGGTTATTTTTCGTCCTTTTTCACTCACAGATATATCTTTTTAAGTATACACTGAATGGAAAAACTGTTGGAGACGTTTGCATAAATTGACAAATTTACATTAAAACAATCAATTTCGAAATGAAATCTATTAGCTGTACTGAATTCTTATTATCTTTAGGAAGTATTGATTCTGGCAAATTGTAAATATATGTTTAGCAGTACTATATAATAATTTATTTATCGACTGTAAGTGAATATTTTCTTTGACTTTTAAAACTAGAATTAAATTCATTTCTAATAAATGACATACAATGTTTTTTTATATTGATACAATGGAAGGAGATATTTATGTGGCTACATTTATAGAATGTAAATGAAATAGTTAAATATTACACAAATAAATATGACGAAAGTTTGCAGCTTCTTATGGAAGCATGTACACTGTAATCAATACAGAATATGTCGAAATATTTAGAATTAAACCGTGCTTGTTGTTATATTGAAATTCACGAAGAAATGCTTGTTATATGGCAGGCTGAGAATCATAGTTGTGTAGGTGGCATACATGGTATATAGAAGAAAATAATGTCTTGCGGCTGTTGTCATAAAAAAACTTCATATGATCATTGCGGTTGCAAAAACACATCTATAGGCTCAGAAAACTATAAAAAAATGTCTGTACAGGAAAATTAAAGCGCGAAACAGAATCTTATACAATTTACACGCGAATTATTTAATTAAGATTGACTTATACCTATATAGAGTGACTCCCATAAATATTCCGAAACTAGAAAAAAGTTTATAACTTTTTTAATATTGGACTCTACGACTTGGATTGTTTTGAGAAGATAGAACAATTAGTTTACTGCGTAATGTGAAAAAAATGTTTGGAAAAATTGCAATAGGTCGGAATTGGAGAGAAAATACTAAGAACTTTTTTATGTGGACCTATATTGAAAATATAAAAACTAGGTTTTCTAGATCTATGTTCCAAATCAGTGTGTGAAAATAAAAGACCGTAAGTTCGACTTACACCACTATGATCCCAAATGGTTCGTTCTATTTGATTAATGAAACAAAATGAGCTGCCATTTTTCAGTAAAGAATGAAGTTCTACATCAATTAACGTTGCCGGTAAATCAATGATGCCTATAAGATTCGAAAAACAATATTAACTGAAATCTTCAGAATTTGGACTTACACCACTATGATTCTCAGCCCACTATATGTAGACAATACAGTATTTGTTTGAAACTGCAACATTATAGGAAATAGTTGTTCAGAATGATGATGTTTCGGGATTATTGAATGCACCGAGGAAGCTAAACTTCAAAACAATCATCAAAGGGACACCTACAAGACGACGACAAACAGTGAGAATCGTATCAATTAAGACACACTCATTGTTAGTTCGATCAGACACGGTCCCTAACCTGTCGAAGATGCCGCCCCGCGCGATCGACCGTGTCAATCAGAAGCATCTCACAGTCAGCGTACTGTCAATCTAGGACGCTCTCATCAAATCAGTTACTCGATTGGGACAGTGATTCAGTTAGTAGGAATGAGTCTACACGTTCAGTTTACAATGTTGTTTAGGACGTTGCTAGACCAGTATAGAGAAAAGTAGCCAAATATGGAATGCCATTTGTCTTTCGAATGTCATGCTTATACAGGATGTCCTAAAATGAGTCAAAAAGAAAGTATAAATTTTTTCATTCGACGCCTCGTTTCCGAGGAAATCGCGTCGGGTTCACGTGCTTTAGTATATGCAGGAAGTAGAATTGGTTGATCATGATCAGACGATAACTATACAATAATAGCACGCGTATTTGCTGAATTTTCAACCTCGATTTTTTCGGAGCCGAGACGTCAAATGAAAAAAATTAATTCCATATTTTCGATTTATTTTCTCACGTAGAAGCACCGCCTGCTCGCTTGTATCACCAGTTACGGGACACCCTATGTATCAATCGGAGAAATATTATTTTGTCCCACAAGTTTCTTTCACAATGTGCACTAGGGTGGATACTATTTTTCGATTTTTTCTGGTCTTACCCCCCCCCCCTAAATAGTGAGATTTTGTGAAGAAATGAATTGCGCAAAATTTCTAAGCAATCGAACAACGGGAGCCCGTGCCGCATTTGCGTTAATGTTTTAAAATTTTTATGATTTCGTGTTATTTTTAAACATAACTGTATCTCGCTATTTTCGAAATATCATAAAACATTTGAGAGTAGAGGTCAATGCCTTTTAAAAAAATATACGAAATTAAGCTTGATGTACCATTAAATTCAGTGTATGATGCGGAATCTGGCAAAGGGCGATATATCAAATCTGGACACACCGATTTTGATGAAATTTTAGTGCGAGATAGTTTCCGGAGAAATATTTGGCATGTATTTTTTCGGCCATCATTCATGTTAAAAGGGTAAAACCAACCCTTAAAGTTGTGCGAAATCAGTGAAAATCAAATTGGGGTCAACATTTTTTACTTCTTTTCTCCTTTGACTTGATCCTTTGCTAAGGCCTAATGTGCAAGCTTAATATTATTAGTAGACTGCGGATTTTACGTATTTACGACAAAAGTAGGTAGGCACAACTTAGAATAGGTAAAAGATTAAGAAAGTTTAGAGACATCAATGTACTCTATAATGTACTAAGAAAAAAAGAACTTATTGCTTGGCTTCTGTTGCTTACAATTTATGCACCAAATTTTTATTTTGCATAATAATCCGCAGCCTAATTATTAGGAAACACGAGTATAGGCTCAGTGAATCCAAAATGTATTTAAACACTTATCCGATTTGTCTCATTTTAAATTTCGAGACTTCTACTATTACAAACTATGATTCGTTTTTACCGAAGACTGTTTTGCACGATGTAACGGGTGAAAAACTGAAGAGATGTTTTCCATTGAAAATTCTACCAATTGAAGCGTCATTAAAAACATTAGAAAATTGTTTGGTGAATGAATCAATGATAGATTAAAGAGTGAAGCCTCCCCCTCTGCAATGACGTAAAAAACCTTCATGTACGATTTTCTGGGCCGTTTTATTCAGCCCTGAACGAAAGATGTAATGCCTACAGTAACGTAATTCACAATTTAAGGGGTTTACTATAAAACTGTGAAAAAAATTATACAACAACTTTTAAGTGGTCTTTGGAAAGGGAAGACTACAATCTTGAAAATCTATGCCAGTTTCATTTGCGAAAAATCTCGTTCGAGATTCGGAAATGTAGTGTTCAAATACTTTTTGGATCCACTGTAGATAGTTTTGAAACTTTGGTATTTAAGATTATTGTAATAAATTTTTATTCTGAGCAATTTTGTAATATTTTTGAAAGAACATTACATATTGTTGAAAGAAATGTAGTAAATGGGTGATCGGTTGTCCACACAAGGATTAAAGCACTGTAAAGACAAAACCACATAAAAAAAAAATTAAATTAAAAATTAGCTACTAGCAATAATGACGTATCCAAGTGTCAAACATTACACAAGAAAAAGTTTTCTAGTTGCGGCAAAACAAATTGCTCCTGCCACGTCGTTAGCGTTCGTTCGACTGAAAAGTTACGACGTGTACGATTCTAAAATGTGATGGAGAGGATATCTGGAGATTAACAGATTAATTTATTAAAAATCGCTCTGTTTCATATTACAATGATATTCTATCTTTGGCCGCTTTCCTGTATTAATTAAAAATTGTTGGGATTTGATTTCGTTTTTTAAATGGAACTCTATGTAGGTGTGTACATTTTTAACATTCTTCGATGTAACATTTTAAAAGAAAATTTAAGAATTTGTACGATGTGCGCTTGGTTTTGGCAGGTTATTAATTTCCTGTATTAATTTAAAAATTGCAACTGTCTGGCTTCGGTTTTGAAATGGAGCTACATGTATGTAAATTTTTAACATTTTTTTATATAACATTTGAAAAGAAAATTGAAGAACCTATACAATGTACTCTTGATTTTGTCTGGTCATTAATATACGTGGAAAATGTAAACATATCAGAAAACAAATGTTGCTGACAGTTTGGCTTTGGTACTCAAGTGCAACAAATAAAACATCGTTAATTATTTATTTCATTTTTCTTTGTTCTCTGCATACAACATCTTGAAAATCGTTCAAAATCGAGTGTGAAAAATCGCACTATTTATTATTAGGATACTATTCTACATGTTATTCCAGAAAAAGTGTCGGAAAAAGAGAGGGACTTTTCCTTTGTCAATTCACGCCCAAACGCTTTATTTTGACGTTGTTAACGAAAAATACGGACCAATCAGGGCGTTGCTCTAGAGGACGGATTTTACATATCTATAGCCGCGCCCTTATTGAAGAAGATGAACATTTTTAAAACTATTGAATATTATTATTATTTATTTAATTATTATAGACGGCAAATCTTAAATCCAATCAAATTCTTATTTTTCCAGATATACTTTTTATCAGTACACTTCTAGAAGAGTTGATGTCGTTATTAATCCTAATAAATTTAAGTTATAATTGGAATTAAGGAGTCAGGTGATGTCTTCGATATTAGAATTACAAATATTCTAACTTCCAATTATTGAGATTGTAAAGATGCATTCATGGGGAATTATTCAATAAATTTATTTCTTAGGACATAGATTATAACAAATATCCTTAAAAAACTGAATAAATACATTCTCGTTATTCTCATAAAGTAATGTAAAATAACGACTAGGCTGCGATTCTTTTTGCAAAATAAAAAGTTTGCGTATCAAGAATAAAATACAGGAGCTAAATAGAGATGTGTATTTTCAAAGAAATTAATATGTAGAACTAATAATTGTAATAAGTCTTTTAATTTTCCTACTGTTTTATATTTCACCTAATCATTTTTATCACAAATGCATAAAATTCGGGGATTGATAATTACGTTTAAAACCTCGTAGATGTAGTGTTAAAATTTAACACAATGAGAAGACTTCCTCAATATTTTAATTGGACAGTGGTTCGATGTGTTATAGAGCACTGCAATGCGGACTCTATAAATCACAAAGAATCACCTACGTGACTTTAATAGTTTGAGCTAACGAGGGTGCCAATGAGCCAGCAGTACGAAGTACGTACACAAGTCACGATTAGCGTTGTTTTGTTGAGTAAGCGAGTCTATAGCCGCTCAATGGAATGCCGAGGTGTTAGCTTACACGTTCAGGTGGTTAGTGTGATTCAATCTACTGCCAATGCCGGTGCATACGATAATTAGCAACAATGAAAATAGGGTTTTAACCCAAAATAGCAAGGACCAACAATAACAACTGTCCCAAAGATTTTTATGAAAATAATCAGAAACTTGTTTATTATTTACGTGGAGCATACTAATTACAAAATGAAAGGAAAATTTTTCAAAAAAGATTAAAAAATTAAATTTTTTGCTACAAATAACTAAACTGTGGATTTTTATGCAGAATAAAATTCTCCAGCAGTAATTGTAAGAAACAGTAGTCGTATGAAAATTTTTTTAATAATCTAAATAAGTTGTGAATGTTATATTCACATTCCTAAATTCTTTTAGTCTTTCTATTGCTTGGAATTTTACTCTCTCATTTGTTTAATAAATGCATTACATCTGTAGTTCACTATTTCGGTCTCTCCTAATAGTTACAAATGAGGGAAATTTATTTTGGTTGCTCATACCAGCTATCTGCGATAGTTATAGATAATGAAAATGTTTCCAGATTAAACATATGAAGTACCATATTATAATTTGACAGCAGATTTTATGCATATATGGCAAAAATGACTTGGTGCAATTTGAAACAGCAAAAACATTAGAACAGTGTAAGGACGTCGATATATTATTTTGAATTTATTAAGACCATTAAAGAAAAAAGAAGTTTTAATGTGTCTTATGCCTCTGGCAATTTATCCAAACAATTTTTATTTTTCATAAAGATCCGCAGTCCAATTATATTAATATATGCACAGATTTTTTATTTGTTTGATACAATATTTTTTGATAAGGGTGTAGTATAAATATATTTATACTTTAAGGTGTTCATATTTTGATTTCATATAACTTTATTCAAATATACAGTCGCTTAGTTTAAATTGCAAATTTTTGGAAATTATACTGTACATATTTTTTATATAATAAATGTATTACCATTTCACATACGATAAAGCAGTCAAGTAGAATAACTTCATTCATACTCTTACCACTCACTTACCGCTTTCTTTATAATAACCAGATTGGTTTTCTTCTAGTAACCGTTGATTTCTCTAAAATCATCGTATATTTATTTCTTGATACAAACAATTCTGATCTGATCAGAAATTTTTGTACGTATAGAATGACTATGTTAAATGTTATTTGCCTTAAATAGTGGAAATAACGATTTTTCGTAGCATTTAATTGAAAAATTGTGGCATACGTATTTCCGCTGTGTCCAGAATTAATAAGACTCGTGAAGAAAAAACTTTTATGGAAACGTATACCATTTATTTCATGGAATTGAAAAAGAACTTTATTCTGTGACAGTAGAGTTCTTTTCTCTTATAAAACATTGAATTACAATATGTCTTTTTAAACTATCGTATGTAGACGTTAATTCTACACTAAGAACATAGAAACAGTTTCAAATGAACGTACAGAAATGTTACTCCGTGGAATTCTTCAATTTTCGCGAATTTTAAAATAGGCGAAATGTAGGGAAGGTGATGCGAAATTACTGTTGACCATTGTTAAACATCAGCAAAGAGTTGTACGAGGAATAGAAATAATTACGTAGCATTGTTCTGTGTATTATTCTGTTATGTATAGCATCATTATTTCAACATTAATTGTGTAATTTTGTATTAATCATTTGTTTTAAAATATGTTGTTTTCATACTACACGTCATACATTATTTTATTTAAAACTGTTACTTCTGAAAACTTGATTTAATTAACAAAGTCAATTGCATGATCACATTCGGACTCTGTATTAAAAAATGTAAACATTTTTATTGAGCAGCATCTTTAGACTGTGGATATACAGGTTTCGATGAAAATCAAAGTTAATTATTGAAACTTAGTGGAAGAAATATAAAAATTATTTAATTAACAGAAGATGAAACCACAATATTCAATATTATTACCAATCCAGCGTATAGGTATTAATATAGTTGTTCCGATGCAATTGCGTTAAAGATTCTATAGATTGTAAGAAAGTGTAAATCGATAAGTGCTATACACGGGATCTAGATTATCGGCATGTATAAATATATAGTTAATTGTTGGTGGCGTGTCGTTCGATAGTAGCGTCTTTTGTTTGTTTGCATCGAAAAGTTGCAGTCTCCTCCACGCAGACATGTGAAACGCACGCGTTTGGTACATAAATATATATATAGTAGTAGTAGTAACTTTATTGATTCCCCTAAGGGTTACAATTCTTAACATTTTTTCATCTTCTCCCGTTTTACCTCCTCATCCCGCTCTTACAACTAATCTTATATCTATCTTATGATGCTATCTTAAATTCTAAACTTATATTAGATATATATATATATATATATATATATATATATATATACATATATATACATATATATATATATATATATATATATATATAAATATATAAATATATACACAAAATATATATATATAGTTTAATATATTATAATTAAAGTGTGATAATAAAGCATTGTTTTTATTATCCCAAATCTCCTGACATAGATAAATGAATAAAGATATAATCAAACATCGTTGACGATTTAACATACGTACCTATTTAATATATTTAAAAACTAGAGTGCGGTTCTTTATGCCAAATAAAAATTGTCCAAGTCATTTGTAGGAAACAGAAGTTAAAGTATGTCCTCTTTTAATAATTTTAATAAGTTGAAAATTATATACCAACACCATTCAGTTCTTCTAATGACTCTACAGCTTTATATTCAAGATCAATCCATTTCTATGATAAATGCATAAAATCGGCAGAGTATTAATAATACAATGAGAGTTATAAGATGGTGGGAGCTTCAAACTTTAACACGAACGTTTTAAAATTTCAGATTTATTGTTCTACGATTCTTTGTTATAAATATTACCTACAATAGTAACACAATAACAACACTGCGAATATTTTTGCGAAATAAAAATTATCCTAAGCA
The DNA here is from genome assembly GCA_913789915.3 of Sphecodes monilicornis. Lineage (NCBI taxonomy): Eukaryota > Metazoa > Arthropoda > Insecta > Hymenoptera > Halictidae > Sphecodes > Sphecodes monilicornis. Next base: position 5,864,835 of record OU565286.1, on the reverse strand, counting down.
ATTGTAAGAAACTAAAGTTAAATGAGAATGCACATGTATTTCCTGTAATGTTAAAAAGTCGAAAATAATATTATAATAACTTTAAATTCGTCTAATGTCTGCTCAATGTTATCTTTGGCCTTTTCATTTTTGTCATAAGTGCATCAAGACCGCAGTCTAATCATAAGAGTTTAAATGTTGACAATTTTCTCAAAAATTGTAAGTGTTCATACACTTATTGAAGCCACTACAAATAAAATATAGTGGCTATATGTAAAATATGTAAACTTCAAATAATCGACGTCATCCCCAGTTAACGGTTTGAAAAATCTCGATAGAGATTTACGTATGTGTAAATGTGTAAGTGTGCTTAGGCTTATAATAAGCTCATAAACGTAAAGTTTAAGTTTACTATGTTACAAGCCTCTAGATTCGCAAATTACGTTCTTTTAGAAAGGAAAAAATATAGAAGCAGGCTAGAATGTTAGGATTAGCGATATCGCGAAGTTCCAAAAATAAGACTATATCTACCCTTAAGTTTAGAATGTTGAATTTTGTCCATTGAGTATCATAAAGTTTACATTGCCATAACTAGATTGCGGATCTCTATGCAAAATGAAAATTGTCGACATTAATTACAAAAACTATAGCCAGATATAACTGTTTTCTTATTGATTTATATATTGACATTCTCAAATTCTTTTAATATTTGTTTGAAAAAATGGATATTCGGAGTTATTGCAGGTGGCAATAACGTTAGTGTCTCACCCTGTATTAGAAGAACTCAAGTATGTCGTTACATTTTTTTCGACTTATTAAAATGATTGAAAGAGGAACGACATTTTCATCTAGCGTCCACTTCTTGTGATCGACTTAGAAAATATTTATTTTGCACAAAAATCCGTAATCTAATGATTATTGACCAGTTGACATTTAAATGCAGAAGGTTCTTTACGAAGAGCACAAATTTAGTGGTGAATTTTACAAGTTGAGTAACGAAATTGTAGGCTCGCGTAAATGTCCGTGGTCTGTTCATAATCTTACCTCGTTCCTCTTGTCTCTTGACCAGATCCTGTCGCCTGGTTCATATACAACACTGGCGCCATGTCGTGGAAATTAACGCTAATAGCTACACATACTATCTCGTCCACCTCTCTTTCCCGAGGCTTCACATTCTCAGCCGTTCCTTCGTTCTAGCTATGTAAATGTACCGTGATTAGCAATTAGCTGTAACAAGCCTACATCCTCCCTCATATACATATCTCATGACGCATCGGGCTGCTTATCCACGGTATTACGAATTTTAAATGATTCCAGCCTGAATGTAATCCATACAAGACCTCGACGAAGGAGCGCATGCGGCGAGATCTACGATAATTGTGGATTAGATTCACTCGCTGCCATAAGAGAATTCGTTGATCTTGGAAACACACTAACGAAGGAATCTAGCGTTTGCGTGGACAAATGAAAATTAAGGTTATTGTTCCTTTCTCAAATATAGAAGCGCGTTCATTAATGATTTACAGCCTTCAGAAATATGTTTGTGACTAGCTCGATTGCAATTGATATTTTGAACCTTTCAACACTAACCACCACAGCACACTGGGCTGTTTCAATAATCTAGCAGAAAAAAGTCGTCGGCCAAAAGTCAGCAGTTCGGTGCAAATTTTTATAATTTGTTTGCCATTCTCTCTCTTGTCTTACCTTTCATCTTTTAAAGATGTTTTGAAATCAGAATCCGTATTTTGAGGTTTCTTGGACTGTGGTAAACGAATATAAACTGTTTTTATCTCATGACGCATCGGGCTGCTTATCCACGGTATTACGAATTTTAAATGATTCCAGCCTGAATGTAATCCATACAAGACCTCGACGAAGGAGCGCATGCGGCGAGATCTACGATAATTGTGGATTAGATTCACTCGCTGCCATAAGAGAATTCGTTGATCTTGGAAACACACTAACGAAGGAATCTAGCGTTTGCGTGGACAAATGAAAATTAAGGTTATTGTTCCTTTCTCAAATATAGAAGCGCGTTCATTAATGATTTACAGCCTTCAGAAATATGTTTGTGACTAGCTCGATTGCAATTGATATTTTGAACCTTTCAACACTAACCACCACAGCACACTGGGCTGTTTCGATAATCTAGCAGAAAAAAGTCGTCGGCCAAAAGTCAGCAGTTCGGTGCAAATTTTTATAAGTTGTTTGCCATTCTCTCTCTTGTCTTACCTCTCATCTTTTAAAGATGGTTTGAAATCAGAATCTGTATTTTGAGGTTTCTTGGACTGTGGTAAACGAATATAAACTGTTTTTATAGAGAAGATCTTTTTAAACTATTTCATGTAGAATCTAGAGAAAAATAATTGAATACTTTCTTTAGAATGAAGAGATAAATATTTTGTACCTCCAGGGCAACCGAAGGTCATCATGTTACAGGTCGTTGAATTAGTCTTTTCAGTGGCTATAATAGTTTATAAAAAAAATGCGCAGTGTCTATCAAAAATCTTAAGACACCTTGATATCTTCGAAAATATAAGATACTCGAAAATAAAAATGCATTCATCAGATAGGCTATCCCGAACAGAATCAATTTCGTTTCAAAGTATTTTTTGTAAAATTAATAGGAAACGCGTTATTTAGGACATATAATAATTCATCTTGTGTGCAGATTTGCAAACTTTTGCAGCTATGTATAACTCTTGAATATAATCTCTACATGCATAGCAAATAGAACAAAACAGCACACTTTCTAGGTTCCACAAGGTTCTTGCATATCTAAACCTTTCCCAAAAAAGTTTATTGAAAAATTCCGTCCAATACTTCCATGATCATACTTTATTAATCGTTTAGAAATTAAAATACTCGTGTTTGATGTTTAATTTGTTACTTACCATTACGTCTATAATTTATCATTGAAAATACCAACATTGTAAATAGCGATATAATCGAGTATTTCTAATATATAGTTACGTGCTGCTCTAAATTTTCATAAAAATCGGTTGATGCAGATAAAAACGACAAGCATTGAAAGATGTAAGAATATCTAGATCAGGCATGTACAGAAGTAGCTCGCTTGGAGGCAAATTCGAGGGAGACGCCTACTTCTCCCGCCCGCGCGTCTCGCTCCCCGTGGCGGCCATAGTCCTCCGAGCTCCTGAGACCCGTGCCTACCGTGGGTCCGAGAGTCGCCCCAACGCGCCACGCGCAGTACATACCGTAGGCACGTGTCTGAGGAGCTTGGAGAACTACGGCCGCCACGGGGAGCGAGACGCGTGGGCGGGAGAAGTAGGCGTCTCCCTCGAATTTGCCTCCAAGTGAGCTACTTCTGGACATGCCTGGTCTAGATTCTTATTACAGTTAGATACCGCAAAGACTGTAATTTGTACCATCTTTAAACGTTTGTCGCTCGTTGCAACGTTGACCGACTTTGATGACATTTTCAGAATATGTATAATTAAAATAGATCTACAAAACGTATTTTTTAAATTTTCAATATAGGCCCACATAAAAAAGTTGTGAAATACAACTTCCAGTATTTTCTCTGCAGTCCCGATCAATTGTAATTTTTTCAAAATTTTGTTGACGTGTAGTAAACTAATTGTTCTAACTTCTCAAAACAATCCGAGTCGTAGAGTCCAATATTAAAAAAATTATAATCTTTTACATAGTGTCTGAATTTATGTGAGTACCTGTATTTATGGGTTGACCTAATATTACCATATTCTGCATGATCTGTCAACGCGAAAGAACATTGCGTAAAAACAAAGAGAGCCTCAGGAACATGATTCGTTTGTATTGAATGACTGAGAAAGTGTGTGACGAATTTTCAGAAAGCATATCTCCTTTACAGAAAAACCACTCACTTTGTACGAAAAAGAGATCCATCAGCTTGTAAAACATTGGAAGACTAATGTAGAGAATGGTGATGACTAGATTGCGGATTTTATGCATTTAGTGATAAAAATGGAAAATTAAATGCAAAACGGTGAAAATGTGTGTGCGGTTCCTGTCTTTTGTAATAAATTCAGACAATTTTGCATAAAAATCCGCAGTTTATCAATGGTATGCAGTTAATAAATAAATCTGCTATTCTAGAATGTAACAACTTGTGATTTGTTTTCAAATCGGGCACGAACAAAATTATCTACCAGTAACTAATTTCCAATGATTTTGTAGTACGCAAAGTATGTAAGTACAATTTACATAAAGTATTATTTATTTAATATTATGGTTATTTGTATATCGATACCTCGTATTATCATAAGTGTATTGTAATATGATGTAGTTGCTTTATTGGGTTCATGCAATTTGATGAACATTTAATAATAGTAATATATTGTGTTTATGTTGATCGCGACAAAATTTTGGTTACGTCAATTTTATTTGTATAGTCTTGCGCGTTTGCAGGTGTCAAAAATTGAAACGTAATCTGGTTAACAGGTTAATATCATTGCAGACAAATGGTGTACCAGCTATCAATGAGCTACTTGTAAAATTGAGCTCTAGAAGACAATTTATCACGTCACTCGCTTTGGCATACTCGTGCGTACCCGGTGTTCCAATTCTTAAAATTCAATATTGATAACCGTGTTATAAAGCAACTAGTTTCTAGAGTGATTGCTATGGATGAGAAATTGTGTTCGATCGGGCAAATATGTTGCCGCCCCTTTCGAATATTAAGGGTGTTCCACTAACTTTGTTCACTTATAATAATATTATTTCATACAGGGATTGAAATTAACAGCTACATTTCATTGTTTAAAGGAATTCTGTTCAAATGTATATGTTTGATTTAAGAAAATGTATATTTTAATTAAAATATTAGGTGTTCGAATTTATTCCCTTATTAACCCTTTATTCTTCAATTTCTTGGTTATTCACAAACGAACGAAAGACATTCTACCGTCGAGAATAATCTCATGAGATTGTCCATGTCCAATAATTGTCCAATAATCCATCATTTTTACGATATTTTCATAAATGGAAAACATTCAATCATTTTTATAAACGGTTACCGAATCTTTAATTTAGTGGATACACGATTTGAATGTAAAATGAAATTATGTACTTTTTGATTAATTGTAAAAATGAATTAATATGTACACTTAATAATTTGTACATATATTCTAAAACACTTTTTTAATAAAAGTACTACGGAAACAACTTGTGTAGATATACAGAAACAAACTTTAAACTGTAAAATTGTGAAGTAAATTATTGTAAAGTTTTGTCAATAAGGTATATTTTTTTAAATTCTGCGAGTGTTTTTTTAATGTATTGTTAGTTCGACAATTTCCTCCAATTGTAACAATAAATCTGTTATATTGATCATATTAGCATTCAAAAACGACAAAACTACGTTTCCTGATTTAATTATAGCTATAATTTTAGGGCTATGTTTTAAATTTAGCGTCAAACATACATAGTTTTACTATATTGGCAATGCGTTAAGGTATAGTATTACTCACGACAACTACAGCAACAATGAGTTGGGAATAAGTATATAGTTTATGTGACGCTTGGACGGAACAGTTGTGATACTAAACAAACTTTGATATTTGGCAACTCTATCGCTTTCAGTGGGTACACAGTAAACAGGTATAATATGCAACCATTATGTACATGAGTTTTTCTCGCACGCCTTCATCCAAATTGATACGCCAGTGGCCTCGTTTCGAACGTGCCTGTCAGACGCGCCGGCGCGGCATCCAAGTATTTTTACCTATTTATAATTTCATAGTTTGTTGTCCTTTATTGCAGTGTGTTAATAACGTATTACAATATAAAATGAAAAACAGTTGTAAACTCTTCGACTTTTTTCTTCATTTCATTGAATTATTTATGCAATCAAATTATAGAAGTAAGTAGTTATATTAATTAATGAAAATTTCAAAATGCATTATCACTGTAATCTTAATATCTTCATTTATTAAATGAATATTTTTCTGACGAACGTCTTCGATTTTATTTCAGTATAATTGAATTGTACTTCAAATATTATACAATATGTAGAATATAGACAATATAGACAATACAAACAATATAAACAATATAGACAATATAGACAATATAAACAATATGAACAATATAAACAATATAAACAATATAGACAATATAGACAATATAGACAATATAGACAATATAAACAATATAAACAATATAAACAATATAGACAATATAAACAATATAGACAATATAGACAATATGTGTTGTATACAATATACATTCAGTCGGTGTAAAAGTTTTCGTACACCCTTTAGAAACAAATAATCTTTTTAAATGTGTATCGAACGACTTGAATTTTTTTGAGATGTTAGAAGATTCAATTTACCAGCTAATGTGTAAATAATTTTTTTAGAAATTTCTATTGATCGCAATTGCAAGTGAAAAAAGTAAAGGTCACGATTTTTAAATTTATTATTTGTGCCTGTAATAAAAATTTAAAATATGCCTTTTGTAAATATAATATTATATACACGTACAAAGTTTCATCGAGTCTGTTGCCGCATTGAAAAGCTGTAAAAATTTTAAGATGTAAAAATCTTTGAATTTAGGGTTTGTGATTCACTTAAATCGTACTTTCTTACAATTTTTGCTATCTTCGATCAATCGTATTTCGTAGCAACCTTGATCGATTTCGATGAAACTTTCTGTATATACATTTAGAGGAATTTTAAGTTTAATTAAAAATTTTACTTATAAATTTTAAACTTTCAGATACATCATTGACTTAGTTCTACGAATGGCATGCTTTAAACGTTCATTGCTGACACAGATAAATAACATAATTAGTATGCAACCAATAGTATTTAAAAAAATAATTGTTACGCGTTACCTAGTAAATTAATCCTAACATCTCAAGGAAACTTTGGTGGATTATTAAAAAAGTTATTCGTTTTTAAAGGGTGTACGAATACTTTTTTCTGCACAATTACATTAATATGTAATATAATTTATAATGTCAATTTGTAAGCATAACATAGACAACGTCGGCAACTTTTATAAAACGCAGATAAGGCAATAAATTCACAAAATTTCTTCCCGTGTCTATCCAATCGATAGTGCCTGTCTTCCAATTATGATGTGTAAGGTAGGTTAATCTTTCGATCAAAAAACATTAATAGCTATCGTGATGAACTACAGTTGTCGCTACACTCTGATTTCTAAATTGAACGTGTCGAATGATGAACAATGGGGTATGAAAGTGTCAACTTTGAATAGAAATGGTTGAAATATTTGAGAACGTAGTTTTGTTACTTATAACGGGTGCAGTATGAAGCATAGCGTATGGATGTTTGTTATTCAATTTTCAATTACCTTTCAGAACACTTATACGCTTGTGTGATTTGCTAGGGTTTGTTAATTGAAATGTTTACTTTCCTGTAGTAACCGTGTGTTTGTAAAGGACAAACCTGATTACTTATATCTGTATGATTTGTATCACAAAAATCATTGTAGGCGAAGTACATGTCACTCGCTAAAGTTATTGTATTTTTGTATGATATTGATTTTATTATCTAATTGTTTGTCTACAGCTGAATGAATAGTCAACGTATGACATCGTAGAAAATATTTTGCCGTTTACAGGTCATATCTATTAATCGCCTTTCGAGTTTGCTTACATTTTTCTAGTAAACCACTTGATCGACGATTAAATTTTCACATTTAACATTAATTTTCATGATAATTAGTAGTGTTTGGCATAATCCTTTTCAATTAGTATCGTTTCCTAATAGCAAAGTATGATTGTATTTAAGGTGCATATGAATACATAAGCATCAAACAATATCGATTCCTAAATGGTACCTGCTCAGAAACATCGATGATTCATAGGTACAGTGGCAGCCAGCTACTTCAGTGCACCCTTTACGAATAACTTTTTTAAAACTGCTATTGGTCGGAGTTGTAAAGCAAAAAGTGGAAGTCATGATTTTTAACTTTCTTATCTGCGCCTATAACGAAATTTAAAACATGTCTCTTGTAAATCTTAGTAAATTTTATACATACCCAATACTGTGTGATTAAAATCATATACAAGTATGTTGTATAATATCGTGACATTTGAAGTTTCGCATGTAATTATTTTCCGAACTATAACTCATTGTACAAAATATTTCAAAGAAAGCTTACTCTATTTCGGGAGAGGCATCTAGTGGTGGTCACAAATCGTCTCTAGGTGGATGTGCTTCCGAAATTTCAAGGCGACCCCTATTTTTTTTTTATACGGATCTGTATGCTTTTACTTAGGTAAGCACGCAGATGAATTCTATGCCTATGCCGAGATGAATTCACTGACCTATAACGCTTTCGTCTTCCAAGGTCATTCAAAGTCATTCAGTGTCGTTTATAATTTAGCACAGCTAGACAGATGCACGTCCATGTAGAAAAGATTTGTGAACACTGTAAGATGTCTCCACCGAACCAGCTATAGTTTGGGAAATAATTGCGTGCGAAACTTCAAATGCGACACCGTGTATTATCTATACTGTTCTGAACACATCTGGGCACAAAATATTTTTAGGGAAATACTGCATTGCCATTCTATTATTGGGTTCTAACATAAATTCGTTCGGTTGCGAATATAAGTATGGTCTAATTTTAATGATTTAATTATGACAAGACAGCGGATTATATACATCCTTGACAACAATGATTATCTGTGATTTAAAACATTAATATCATTAGAAGAATTTAAAAATACTGTTATATTATTTTCAACCATTTAAGCATATTAAGAAAGGAAATAAATTTCTATTTTACTCCAGTTTGTTGGAATTGAGACAGAAGATTTTTATTTTGCATAAAGATCCGCTGTCTAGTTATGACTCGTTGTGCATCGACATAACCGTGATCGAAAAGAAGCCGCTAGTTGTTAGTGTTAATATATCTTGGATCGTAATAAAGCACTTTACTTGAGGTAACACTAAATATATTTATTTATACTACTATATATATTGATACATTATTATACACTATAACTCTACGGACCTTTCATACTCGAATAACCTCACACCGTGAGCTCCCGTGCTCTACCTTACGCCAGATGGTGCGACCTTCTCTTCTCCGTGTGTGTGTATGAATTTACCGCATATTCTAACAGTTAGGAATTATGCGATTGATTGAATAGAATTCTGTAATTTATTAATGAACTAAAAGAGATACCGACCATAACCGAATGTATTTATGTAACGACCCCCTAGTATAATAATTACAGCAAAATTTACATTAGTTAATCCGTATGTTATCATGGAATAACTAGAGTACCAAAGGGTCACATGATAACTAAACTTTGAATTACATCTACACAAGATTGAGTGGAAGTTCGAGTAGGCCTGTTTTACACTCGATCTGCACTATGTACTATTCTGCTTCACCGTTTCCTGGATGCCTGGAACGATGAGTGAGCAAACAGTATTGATTTTCATTGTGTAATGTATTATTATCAATTTTTGACTATCGAATGCACAAGATCCACTGAAATCTTGCATAGACTGTATCAACAGTTCAGAGGTGAAATGTTGTTAGGGACATAAGTATTAATTATGCATAAATCGTTTACCAGTGGGTACGTTTAAAATGATTTTATACACGTTGGATGGACGTTTATAAAAAAATCCGCTCTGTAAAATAGATTTGTAGCAGCAAGAAATGTGAATTAAAATATTCTAAAGACTCCAATGTAGGTATTGTTTCAAATAAAATGCATGAGAAATAACAAACACATGATTTTTTTATTTATTTTACAGTACAGTCCAAATATTTGTAAAACAAAGAAATTTCTTTCTAATTTTAATTACGCTATAAATTAAACAGGCTGTCACAGTAATATTGGAACACTTTTCAATGATGATAACTGTTTTAAGAACAATTAGAACAATTAGTTTATTACGTGACGTGAAGGAGGAATTTTGAAAAAATTATAATTGGTTGGAATTGCAGAGAAAAATTATTTTCTATAACTTTTTTACGAGAGTCTACATTGTAAATCGAAAAAACCGTTTTATAGATCAGTAAGAATTATATATTATACATTCTGAAAATTTCATCAAAATCGACCAGCGATGCAATGAGGTACAAACGGGTAAAAATGGTAAAAATCGAAGTTTTGGGTCTGTAACCATGCTAAATGTACATATAAAGATTCTTACATTTTTCAGTGCCTGTCGTCTTTTTCCGCATCAATTGATTTCGATAAAATTTTCAGAATATATATAATTCATACAGATCTACAAACCATATTTTGTAAATATTCGATATTGACCCACATCAAAAAGTTATACAAAACTACTTTTGGTATTTTCTGTGCTAGTTCGACAAATTGCAATTTTTTTCAAAATTTTTTCTGTACAAAAACAGTTATCGTCGTTTTAAAAGTATCCCAATATTACTGTGACAGACTGCATAAACTGTAAACAGAAGTTTGGTTACTCGATTCCTCTTTAGTTGGTCGTGTATGCAACTTTTCAAATTAAATTACTTACTTCTATTTTCGGTTTGATCAAAGGTATCATTTAGTAGTCCCTAGCAACCGTAAAATCAACAAGTTTCTATGGAAGGATATTGACTTAAGACAGCGTTCTATTCAACAGGATAGATTGGCTTCACAGGCCACAGAGGTGATTAAAGTTTTTACGCAGGAGGCACTAATGATTTATCGGATAATCTAGAGAGACCCTGAGAGCTCGAAAGATCCGAATCGATGTAAAAATTGCTCACCGGTCGACTTATTTAATCACCTGTAATTAACAACTGCACCGGTGCCCACGTAGGGATCGATTGAATTAAATCGCGGAGTAATTTCTGAAACGGCCATCTCGCCGCGGAACCGAGAAGCGGAAAATGAATTCGGTATTTCCTTTTGCTGCAATCGGATGCGGCATTCTATCCTGACAAAGATCTCTTTTCTTTTTCTGTCCACTTTTAATCTGGCAAAGCCTTATCAATTCTACAAAAAATATCATCAATTTTATTTATAAATGAAACATATATTTGTTGTAGAAACATAAATGTATTTTATACAGAGGTAGAATGAAACTAATTATGGAATAGCTGTAATTTTTTTACTATTGTATAATTCGACAGTCGTTATTACACATTTTTGGCTAAACATACAACTGTTATTAACCACAGATATTCGCCAGATTTGGCATTTGCTGATATTTCTGGTTCCCAAAAAATCAAATTGATAATGTAGGAAACGTATTATGAAGAGATATTTACAGTGAAGAGCAAAAGATCTGACAATTGTTTAGGCATAAGTATTATAAGAAAGCCATCGTACCTCGGTTTTTCCATAGGCACACTATTGAAGAATTTGAAATGGTATTCATCGTATCTCCAACGAAAAATACATTTTTGAGTGTTTTGCTACGATTTCGCGATTTAGAAACACCGTGAAGTTTTGGAGCTTATCGAACATACCGTGTACACTTAGCAAAGGGAGCGTACCGTTCGAATCCTTTCCGAATATAAAGCACAATCGTAAACATAATTGCTCGGAAGTGGCTCGAAAGTGATCGTTCGAATATCATCACCATGTACCGGCGAACAGTGCCAATTGCTGGGCTCGGGGAAGCAATAAAGTCCACCCGTCAAATTTAATCGGCCGGCATACATCTTCCAGGAAGTTCGAGCCATTGCCAACCGGGCTCCTATTATCGCAGGCTCGGCCGGTCGTCGAAATAAAATCACGTTACGTGTGAGTTAATAGTGTGTTGGTGGGGAAGAAGACGAAGCCGATAGAGACATAAAAACGCTCGTTATTGACGTAAACAGCCATAAGATGGCCAAGGGGATTAAATTTTCCGCCAGAAGAGAATCGTCTCCCAGTTATCAAACCGAGCGAGCGTTCTCTCCTCGATCCGGAGGAGAACAAAAAGGATTTAAGAGGCGAATAAGACGCAGGGGTGGATGGGGGATGGTATCGGTTGTGCTATAGTTAGGTAGAGAGTACAGATCGAAAGAGAAAGATAGATAGATAGATAGATAGATAGATAGATAGAGAGATAGAGAGAGAGAGAGAGAGAGAGAGAGAGAGAGAGAGAGAGAGAAAAAGTGAGGAGCGTGTTCGAGTATCGTCAAGTGACGATTACCTTCATCGAAATGCCTTGCCGGTGGCAATTTTCAGCGGTGCACAAATCGCGATCTAAAAGCAAAAGAGCTTCAATCGGAGAAGCGATGATGTGGCGCAACTTACTCATTGACCTAAATTCTTTCACAACCAGCGCTCATTTTTGTTGCTGCGACCCTACCGACCCTTTCTTTCTCCCTCTCTCTCTCAATCTCTGTCCCTGTTCTCGTGGGGAGACAAGCATCCACACCGGGAGAGCGCAACGACAATTTCAAAACCTAAACCCGCAGGAGGCACATTGCCCCACCAGGCTGCGCGGCAAATCTCGCGCCGATCGGCAAACCTCGATCGTTCTGCCCGAGAGCTCAATTTCAACTGTAACTGCCCTCGCGCCGATCGGCAAACCTCGATCGTCCCGCGCGAGAGCCCAACCCTTACCCTAACCCGCAGGAGACACAGTCCCCCATTGGGCTGCGCGGCAAATCTCGCGCCGATCGGCAAACCTCGATCGTTCTGCCCGAGAGCTCAATTTCAACTGTAACTGCCCTCGCGCCGATCGGCAAACCTCGATCGTCCCGCGCGAAAGCCCAACCCTTACCCTAATCCGCAGGAGACAGTCCCCCATCGGGCTGCGCGGCAAATCTCGCGCCGATCGGCAAACCTCGGTCACGATCATACAGTTTTATAGCTCCATAGCACGACATGCATACTGACAACGCGTACAACGATATAACGATACAATGTGAGAACAAAACACCATACAACCTTATTCCTAGCGCGGAGAACTAATTTGACGATATAACAAATATAACTGTGAACTACTGCGACGGCCTGGCCGCGGCGAGAACACGCCCCCTCTCTCCATCCCCCTCTCTCAAACCTCTCCCTCCCTCTCTCTCTCTCTCTCTTTGGTTCTCTCTTGCTGCCATTTGCACGCATTCCAATAGGTGCACACGTACCGCCTTAGCCGTGCTCTCACTACCAGGAATGCCGATGAAAATGTCAGCAATTTCTTAGATATTACCCTGCGGCTCGCCAACTCGCGCAACTGCCCACGCGAATTCCGAAGTTTCACGAGAAAAAGTATAGTGACGTCGAGAATCGATGGCTGACGTACCAAGGTGGGTTTTAATATGTTCACTTATTCAGTGACTCGAAACAGACGCGTTGTTCCGCGTGAAAAATTCATTGCCGAACAGAGATACGACAAATGGAGTGCGGCTAGGCGACTGACGTTCACGTGATTTCTGCGGCTGATGGAAACGTGTTCGCCGGGAGACTCCAGTGTTCATGTAGCGCTGGTACGTGATTAACGCTTGGGGTTAACCCTTTTAAAGGTGCTCTTATAGTTAGAGACGAAAAGGTAGAACACCGCTAGTAGCATTTTTGGTGGTCCAACGTTTGGGAGTTAGTTGGGATATAGTTAGTGCTTATGTCTACAAATTCCAAAAATGGGGGCTACGACGAAAAAGTTATGACAATTTGCCAATAAATATCCAATATTGGGCCTACAATTATTATAGCTGGTTAATTCATAAGAAATTTACATATGATAATATTACATTGGCCCAACCAAAGTTTGCCAACATTTAAATTTCATCTGACAGACGTCAGAAATGTTGCCACAACCAAAACCTTGTTATGATGTTCTAAATGGATTTTTTGTTCTCCTATTTATGAATATACTCGCAAATTATTATGGTCACGCAATGGTTGGCCCACTAAAGTTTTGTGTGCAGCCTTCGAGTTTACTTATTTCATAAAGTTTTTCAATTTTACAAGGAAAAGGCACGGGTGTTGCAATCGCTATTTGTACATGTAGATGAAATTTTCATATCTCTCCACGTATATATTCACCACTTCGATACAGATGAATATTAAATATAAACATAATGTTAAATATAATTGAATTGATTCACTGCATTTTTAAAGTACATTACGAGAGCCCAATTCAATGATACTCCAGGATTTAATTTAACATTAATAGTCTGCGGATTTTTATGCAAAATAAAATTCCATCAATTTCATAAAACAGAAGATAAGTATAAATATCTGTCTCGTCTCTTACAAATTATTAATTTTAAGAAGTCCAGAAGTAATATAAGAATCCCTTTAAGTTCCTTAAGTGTTCTTGTTGTTTTGTATTGAATCGCTACAAATTTTATTATTATTATTATTTATTTACATATTTTATTATTTATACAAGGAAGTATACATTAAATACACTTTAATGTCGCGATGTATATTACATTTTCGGTAACTGTGTACATTGTACAGTTTAGTCGAATATTATGTAAATTATTTTATCGTCGTAGAATATGAAGTGTGTGGTCAGGAAATTTCAGTATCCGGACATATTTGTTCGCTGTTATAAATTCTGCACCAAATCGAATTACCGTTTATTGTTTGTTCATTGCACATATGTACGTCTTTGGCAACCAATGAATGCCCAGCTATGTTTGTTATTGCCAACGTAAATATAACAACTTGAATGCTTATTATTACTATTTGTACATCTGGCGTACTTTTTATTTTTTCTTTACTTATCGTTTTCATCGATTTCACAATGTGTTTGTAAAGCGTAAACTATTTATTTTTAAGTGGAAAGCTCACCTATCTCCATACGTTGTACGTATATTGACGGCCCCCTCCCTCCCGATTGATCTGCAGGTCGCGACACTTAATTCAATGCAGTGCTATTTATCCTATACTGTTGTTTTCTGAATTTTTAATGAATGTTCCTATGAATAGTATATGTTATTTTATTGAAGATATTTTATTATATTTTATTTTCCGTAATATGATACGTATTCTCTTGCGTTACTTGAGTAATACAGTAAATCCTCTATAAACGCATAAACCTCGGGGGGATAGCTATGCGTTTATCCGTTACGGGTAGCTATTTTTCGAGCTTCAAAGGCCGAGCCGAACGTAGAGAAGGACAGCGCGTGTAAAGCGAGACGGCGTGCGGGCCTCGTCTCTTTCTTTCCCATACGCTGTCCTTCTTTGCGCCCGAAACGTTCATAGCCATTTAAACCACTAAATACTACAACAGTATTTACACATTTGAAATCATGTCGTGTTTGGTCTTGTTTTAATCAGAAAAATGCCACGAATATATCGATGAAAGATTCATAAAAAAATAAGTAATAATAAAAAAGATTAAATATTGGTGTGACATTGTGATGACGCACGGGCCTTTGGATTGTGCCGACAACTTCGACTCTCCGCGTCGCATTAGTAGTAGCTCACACCGATATACCCGAGCCGAGATCGAATTACTAAGTGGAGGGGATATATTTTATGCGTTTATCCGTTACAGCTTTTATGCGTTTATAGACGATTTACTGTAGTAATAATCGTACCTACTTAGAGAGAAACAAGCGTGCTCAAAAGTAAAACAACAAGTTAAAAAACAAAATGGATCTGGGAAGATAATTGAGTGTTGAAGAAATTGGTAATGTGAAAAAATTGAAATAAGAGGAATATCGTAACAGAGCGATTCCGAAGAAATTGGAAAGAAGTGAGTTTGTGATTCGTTGTTATCTGGAAAATAGGCAAAATTATGAAAAATCCTACAGGGCCAGAACTAAGGAAGGTCTGTCACAAAGAGACAATCGATTAATTCTGCGTATTGCTTCGAATTCTTGCCGAAGTGCAAAGCAAGTTGCCTAGGAAACTAATGTCTTAGTTCTAGATTGAAAGAAACCTTTGAAGAGGATACCTTATTTAACAAACCAACGCACGAAATGTAGGCTCGAGTTCGTGAAGATGCACATGAGTTGGATCACCGAATAGAAGAAAATAATGTTTGCAAATGTAAAGAAATTTAATTTTGATGACCTTGATGGCTATTCTTGTTATTATCACGACCTAAACAGATAAGAACAAATTTTGAGAAGAGAGAAAGGAGTCATGGATTTAAATATCATGGAAGAAAAGCAAAAGGCAGAAAAATATTTGGAGATATTAAAATCAGCGGTAATTATGATTTTTGAGGTTATGCAAAGTGACCTATGGATATTTCAGCACGAGAACGCAGTGATATACCCGTCAAAAAATGAAAGCTAGGAATAAAGAACAAGATATAACTTGCTTTTGCCAGAGTTGTCACTTGATCTTAACGGAGTTAAACATGTTGATAATTTATATAAATCACTATCTAGTAGAATTCTTTTTGTTATGAATAAAAATGGTGGATGTACAAAATATTAGCAAACCACATTTGTTATTATGATCCTGTTTTTTTTTATGATTTAACTTCCATACTTTCATTCAAGTGACGCAAGAGAATTCGTATAATTTTCCTGAAAATAAAATATTTTTACGCTTGATGTGTAATTTGTCAAAGCAAAAGCATAAATCTTCATTAAATAATAACTACTATCCGTAGAAACATGGGGCACGTTAATTAAAAATTCAAAAAACAGCAGTATACATAGGAAAAATACCACCGTGTTTAATCAAGTGTCGCGGATTACATTTCCCAATTCAAAAGGTCGAAATAAAAATGTATCGATCAGTTGTTGGTCTAGACTTTATGATTTTACACATTGATTTAACAATGTCCGTGTCACGACCGGTCAAATGTTCGGTTTCACATTTTTTTACTTTATAATTATTGGAATTAGAAGTTATACAATAAATTCGTTCATACAAACACTTATTGTTAGTCTAAATTAAACAAAATTTTATAAGTAGACTGAAGATCTTTATACAAAATAAAGGTAATTATATAGAAAAGGTCTGCGTACTCCAATTTTGATGAAATTTTAATATATTATAGATTTCGACATTTTGAACAACTTTTTCCTTTTCCAATATAGGGGGGTCGCTTTTAGTTTTCGATATATTTGCAGAAAACTATCGCCAATACTGTATTGAATTTTTCGTATTCCTGCACGCTCCGTGGCAACGTAAACCTGTTCCAGGGCCGCATCTGTTTATTTTTTGTTTGTAAACACGTTGTGGAGATGAGAAGCGACAATACCACACACACCCACCCAGTGCTTAACACGCACCCAGTGTTTCTAAAAAGATGGTTCTCACATTATACAATATAAAATCAACTGAGACCAATACAGCATACATATATTATCCAACACACGATACCACACACACCCACCCATTGTTTCTGAGACGAAGGTTCTCACATTAAACAATATAAAATCAACTAAAACCAATACCAATTTGTTTTACAATCAAATGCGATAATATAATACATGTATGCTGTATTGGTCTCAGTTGATTTTATATTGTATAATATGAGAACCTTTTTTTTTAGAAACACTGAGTGCGTGTTAAGCAGTGGGTGGGTGTGTGTGGTATTGTCGAAAAAATAATAAGGTTTTGTATGTATGACTAGAGTGAGACCCTGTTTTCTCTCTCATCTCCACAGCGTGTTAAGAAAAAAAAAAGTAAACAGACGTCGCGCCGGAGCAGCTTTACGTTGCCACGGAGCGTGCGAGAATACGGGAAATTCAATACAGTATTAGCAATAGTTTTTCGCAAATATCTCGAAAACTAAAAGCGACCCCTCTATATTGGAAAAGGAAAAAGTTGTTTAGAATGTGTTGCTCCATAACATATTAAAATTTCATCAAAATCGGAGTACGCAGACATTTTCTATACAATTACCAAAATAAAAATTGTCTGCATCCATTGCAAGAAACAGAAGACACATACTTTGCCATAAATGCATAAAACCCGCAGTCTACTTATAAGATAATCTCTTAAGAATACATACAGTAGTATATAGGCCGTCCGACTTTAGACATTTTCGTGTTGGCCCCATTTTCAGGTTATCGACAGTTCTCTCTGTTTCAGTGAACTGACAAGATTCTCCGAACTGTGACAATCGGTCAATAGCAGTGCTCGTGAGTCAAGTCAATAGAAGCGCGGTAGGTGACAAACGATGTAAAGTACAGATGCTTAACCGGAACTTGCGAGATGAAACTCCGCGAGACAGTTTTGAAAAATTTGCACTTTGTTGTTTGCAACGAATTTGCAATTTGTTCACTAAACATGGTGCAACACATTTTCCTTAAGCACATTTTTTTAATACATGTAGAGTATATCTCTCTCGCTCTCTCTCTCTCTCTCTCTCTCTCTCTCTCTCTCTCTCTCTCTCTCTATATATATATATATATATATAT
Source organism: Sphecodes monilicornis (assembly GCA_913789915.3). NCBI lineage: Eukaryota > Metazoa > Arthropoda > Insecta > Hymenoptera > Halictidae > Sphecodes > Sphecodes monilicornis. The sequence goes on along the minus strand of OU565286.1, from coordinate 5,846,628 downwards.
ACATATATATATATATATATATATATACATATATATATATATACATATATATATACATATATATATACATATATATATATATGTATATATACATATATATATGTATATATATAATATACATATATATATATATGTATATATATAATATACATATATATATATATATATATATACATATATATATACATATATATATGTATATATATAATATACATATATATATGTATATATACATATATATATGTATATATATAATATACATATATATATATATATATATGTATATATATAATATATATATGTATATATATAATATACATATGTATATGTATATATATACATATATATATATATATGTATATATATATAATATACATATGTATATGTATATATATATAATATACATATATATAATATACATATATATATAAAATACATACATATAATATACATATATATATATATAATATACATATATATAATATACATATATATATAATATACATATATATATATAATATACATATATATATATAATATACATATATATATAATATACATATATATATATAATATACATATATATATATATATATATATAATATACATATATAGAGGTACAGGGTAAAGAAACCAATGAAGCACAAAGAATACATGAATCGACCAGAGAAGTTATTAAGTGTATGCGAAAGTTTTATTCTACCAATCGTTTAAGCATAATAACTTATAATTAGACTGCGAATCTTTGTCTAAAATCAAAATTTTCTGCATCAATTGCAGGAAACAGAAGCTAAATATAAATGTCTTACTTTCTTTGCCTTTCATCTACTCATTTTTGTCACAAATGGATAAAATCTGCAGTCTGACTTATAATTATAATGTTTATAATCTTCTACTTTCTTGTGCAGTTGTTTGTTTGTTATAGATGTGTCAAAATAACCAACTTCATTATTAACTGGTACCATAAGTATCTCGTATGTCATGTATAAATAAGAGAAAATTAAGAAAGGACTTAAACTTTGATGTACATCTAATACATAGATTTGCAATAGAACATTCAAGAATAAAGTGTACATTTTTCAAATACAAAGGAATTGGCGCATGGTGTTGAATTAACTATAAAAAAACGTTGAATTAACAAAAACAAAGCACAAAGAATACGTAAATTAATCAAAGAAGTTCATTAAGATTGAATTGAACTACATAAGTTAACTATAAAACATTAAAAAATGAAGTGTAGATTATTCGAATACAAAATACAGATACAAATAGCAAAAACGATAACTGTTTCAGATATATGTATAATAATTATTTTGTGGTTCATTAATACGTTCTATTTATTTGTCAATAAATATTCTTCACAAATGAAAAATGCAAGGAAATAGGATTTTTTTCAGAAATACATTTTCACGGTTGTTAAGGACTGATTTATGTTAGTTTAACTTTCTATATACGTTTGTATGGATTTAAATTTGTATACGTAATTCATTTGAGTGTTGCATGTTGTATTCCTTCGGCGTTCAAGATAAGCGTGAAGAGACAATGAAGACTGTAATTTGTTGTGAAACCCCTCCCACAAATATGCAGGGTAGGGGTAGACTAAATAGAAGGAACCACGAGCAAATCGGTGTGTGTGCTAGTAGAAGGCAAATGGAACGGTCGCTTTCTGAGGGTGCTCGTCGACTTTCGTCAGTTTGGTCAGGTATGAAAGAGTTCCAAGAAATCTTGGGTGGGACCGTCACTCAGTGATCACCTTGGATCACGAAAGGAGTATGGTCAGCATTTGGGAAACCAAATGTGTAGTGAGCCACCCAAGATAGGGAACTAGTACCTGAACTCGAACAAGTACGACAATACACTGTCAACAACAGAGCCGAACCGTCACTCAGTGATCACCTTGGGTCACGAAAGGAGTACCGTTGACATATGGGAAACCATATGGATAGTAGGCGGCTCGGGATGGTTGATGCTACCTGAGCGCGTGAAAAACAAGCGATGCACAACGACACAGAAAGTGACCTGGCTTTTGTCAGGAACAACGGTGTTCTAATATCGAAGTTTATATTGTTAAAACGTTGCATTGAGTTTGAGAGAGACATATATTATCAGTAGATTACGCATTTTATGCAATTATGATAAAAATAGGTATGCACAATTTAAAGCAGAGCTCATATTAAAACAATGTGAGGACATCGGTGTAGTAGTTTCAGCTTAATAAGACGATTAAAAGAAGAAAACAGTTTTTATTTGGCTCCTGTGTTGTGCCATCAATGCAAACATTATTTATTTTGCATAAAGATCAGCAGCCTAATGATCAGTTTAATAAACTTTCCGTATTCAATATCCGAGTAAACAAGATAAATACTACTTCAATAGATGAAGTCCTAAGCACGGCAATGATCCTTTTAGCAAGTGTCCACAGCATCACATGTACCTACACACAGTTACGATTATTTCCACTGATAAATGTCATTGTGTATATCTAGCATGGATGTATGATACGATTCCAGCGTGTTGATACTATACTAAACGACTTAAACACAAACTGAACCGTTATTAGTTTCCGAGAATGTGAAGAGTGTTACACTATAGTCTACAGGTGAATGGAATTTTTGCGTTGATATCTGCGCCGTTAAACGGTGGCACGAGAGAAGCATCAGATTCTGTGATCTCGTCTGAAATTGTGCAGGAAAACTGAACATGATTTTGACCTATGCTTCCGAAAACCGGTCAAATCATGTTTCCCAAAAGGTTTTTAGCGACTCCCAAAAAAATTGTTACCATTATCTCCCTTACCGACAAAATTATTTACGTTACAGGTATACAAATTTCTATTTTACCGCCAAAACGCGGTATAAACGTGTAATTCTTTCAAACAAAGTAACATTCATACTTGAACTAGCACAAGCTGTCACTGAACAGTAATTAAAATATGTAGAGACACATACAGGATCTCAAAAAGAAGGTATCCTGTATAAAATTCTGTATATTTTAATTACTGTTCAGTGACAGTTTGTGCTAATTCAAGCATGAAAGTTACTTTGTTTGAAAGAATTACGCGTTTTGATCGTAAAGTAGAAAATTTTATGTCGGTAAGGTAGATAATGGTAACCATTTTTTTTACGAGTTGCCAAAAAATCTTTTGGGAAACATATTTTTAATGCAAAATGAGGCTATGTGCAAAATTTTAGATCAATCCGATTTGACCAGTTTTCAGCTAAGAAATATTTTCTATGTAATGTATACTAAAATGTGAATGCCAATTTTTTCGTTAAATTAAATATGGTAAAAATGGATATACATGTACAGGGTGAGGCATTTAAATGGCTACACCTAAATATCTGAAAAATTGCTTGAGACAAAGTTGTAATATTTTAGAGATTGTCGAGCGTTTTATTTAAATAAACACGAAGAAGAAAACAGATGAATACGATATTACTTTTACAAGGACGTGATCATGACTGTTTTTGTTCGGCTGGTAACGACCCGCGATTCTGCTCTTTTATTTTGTTATAATCGATACGTTGTGTCACACTACAATACGTTTATCGCACATTCGAGAATTCGCATAACGTTCATTGTTAATGAGCTCTAGCGCTAAACAAACGAAAAATACGGCACAAATTCAAGGTAAAAGAGCAGCCAATAACCAGACGGCGTGTGCAACACATTTTAAATACATCAATTGTACACGGGCATCCATGTTCTGAATGAAGAAGTGGGAACCTGTTATTTTTTGAGATTAAACGATAAAATAAAATTCTGAGGTTACACTAATTATTAATATAGAAATAGTGGAAAGATAATTGCTAGTTTTGAGTTTATTTATGAAAAATGCAAGTGGCTCTGTAGACATTTTTCGTTTCGTTTTGTGTTAAATTATAATTTTACGTTTTTCTTGAAATGAAAGGTGTATTTCAGGTTCGTCTGCGTTTGGTTCCATCCTGAGAAGCTACCTGACTACGCGTCAGATTTGTCCTCGCCGTCTATGTATAATCCCAGCGGCTCACTGATTTCGCATCAGCTTCGTCCGCGCACCAAACTAACTACGGACGGTTAACTGTGCACTACTGTATTCCCTAGAACTGTTATACTTGTGTCAAGACTGTTTTCTTGCATTGCACTTCAGAAGCACATAAACAATACATGGTTATCGAACATTAGATGCCGCTGTTGTTACGAGCCTGGGCAGAGCGGTAGCGCGCGTGGCCAGCGAGCGGTTTATGGTTTAAAGAGGAATATGGTTTTGATTGTTAGTAAGGTGCACGGACGAACCTGATGCGAAATCACGGAGCCACTTCCTAGCCTCATCCTTGTTTGAGAGACTTCGTGGACGAACCCGATGCGAAATCGGGGAGCCACTAGGAGGTACACGCGAGGACGAACCCGATGCGAAATCGAGGAGCTACTGGGAGGTTGCAAGACGCGCAGATGAACCCGATGCAAAATCGGGGAGCTGCTGGGAGGTTGAATAAAAGCACAGACGAACCCGATGCGAAATCGGGGAGCTGCTAGGATACGGACGAACCTGATGCGAAATCAGGGAGCCGCTAGGATGTTTGAGAGACTTCGTGGACGAACCTGATGCGACATCAGGGAGCCGCATAGGTTGGATAACAGTTTGGGTTCCTGATACAAGATCAGGTAGCTCCTAGGATATGTTAGTAACGGCCTCGTAACTTTAATATTATAAATTAATCGATACAACCCGAGCGGTAAGATTGTATCATGTGGGAACGGTCAACTAAGAATTACTGGATCTGAATGGTGGGTTAAAATCAATTATTACTCATAATTACCTTGAACTAAATTGTATATTACAGGAAACTGGCTCTGTTACAATTGTTAGTGTCGCGATAAGAATTGAGTGTGTAAGGAAATGTTGTGTAGTTACCTAAGTACTACTGCCTGTTGGATGACGCACTGGCGATGCGGGGAACACAGAGAGGTTGAATAATTGTGCCAAGATAGATTAATACCGTACTCGCGGAATCTATAAGGTTACTTGATTCGAAAGGGTGACTAGGCCCGATCTCACTAAATACAACCAACTCCAAAACGAGATTCAGCGTAACGACGTGTATAGCCCGTTTGTACTTTAAGCACTGCCCCCGAGGGTTAAAATTCGAGGGTTTATATACTGTAAAATCTAAGTAGGGATGCTCTCAATATTTCCATATTAGGGAATCTTGTGCAACTGTCCCTGTACTGAATCATGCTTTGTGCCGGCTGCATCCAGCTGGAGCATAGTCATCGTATCTATAAGCAAAGGATGGAATAGGGCATTTTCCGTTCTCAGGAAAGCGGTTACAAAACTCTGGTTGAAATAAAGCAGAGATAATTCTCTGTACGTAACACTGTCATGCTTTCTTCCACTTTCTCCGGGCGAAAGGGTGGAGAAACATACTCCGGCACATTTGGCCGTGACAATGAATGGGCATAGCCACCCACGCAAGGAGGAAAGAGGTTAGAGCCATCCCCGTATGGTCAGGACATAACATTGTCCTCGTAAAGTTTACGACGCTCTTCGGTTACGTATCGTCGACAGTCTATAGTCTGCGCGTTGAAGAAAGAGACAAACGGGTTCGAAGGGGTGGCTGGACCCGGTGGGCAAGGTTGGATTAGGTTTATTTTATCGAGCGTGAAATACTGAACTGCAGGAGTTCGCTCGTTACGTTCCGCGGCCGTGGGAAGGGCAACATTCGTTATCAACAGGGTCGTTCCTGAACGGAATCAGTATTGACTGACTCGTAAATAAATTCGAGCGACGCGAGGACGTTCCGAGAATTGGTTGTACATAAGTGCCAAGATAATCTCGTCGTAATAGTGTTAACTTTGATCTTGGTAGATTGTTATGCGTAGCAATGATTTGAATGCTTTGTTTCACCTGGTAATATCGGCAATAAATTGCATTTGACGACGGAACGGCGTGGCGCACTGCAGAGCTTCATTCCACTCAACCGCCAACCATCATTTTACACTCTCATGGTAACGCGCAAGACCACCTAACGTGAACACTTCAACTATATGTTCATTATTAGTCTACGGATTCAAATATTTCCCAAGATGATCTCTTTTTTAAATTAGTTTTCATGGTTGGCTTCAATATAACACTGTCATTTTGTTTGCCCATCAGTTATCCTAGTAGCATTTATGGTTGGCCAACGGTGTCTGACGTAGGGCATATGACGAAAAGGTTTTGACAATTTGCCAACGAATATTCAATGTTTGGCCTACAATCATTATAGTTTGTTAATTAACAAGAAATTTACGTATTATGATAATATTGGGTTGTTCGGTAAGCAATCTTGCTTTCCCAAGGGAAAACGAAGGATGCTTTTCCACTATTTATTTATTTATTCGGTGATGTAGTGACCATTTCGTCTTACGATCACGTGCTATCCTTCTGGCAACTAGGAGATCTCATGTTCGTAGAATTCCTGTTTATTTTTTAAATAAGACATGAGGTTATATTACTTTTGACGCCTTCGTTTAAAATTATATTTACAAAACTTAAAAATTGTTGAAGAGAACGAAATAAACGGTAATCCGATGGCGCATCCTGTCTGTAAACAGTACACAACTTTTTCCGTGCTTGCATTGTATTTCTACCCTTGCGGTAATAAAAAAGCATAATATGACGGAAATGTTCAAAATGATTTTCCATATTTGATGCGGTGACAAAAAAAATGTTTGAAAGGTTATAAGGCACTATAAGGCAGTTTAAGGCACGCAATGACGTCCGAAATATCAGTTAACAAGATATACAACGATTTTCCAACTTAGAATGAGGTTAAGTAATAATAAATGGAGGCAATACCATCCCTACACGAAAAACGAAATAACTTTCCCAACAACCCAATACATTGGTCCAACCAAAGTTTGCCAATATTTAAATATCGTCGTACAGGCGTTAGATGCGTTGCTACAACTAAAAACTTGTCATTATATTTCCAATTTATTTTTTTTCTTATTTATGAATATATTCGCAATTTGTTACTGTCGCACAATGGTTGTAATACTAACGTTTTATTGTATGCAGTACTGGAATTTATTTACTTATTTAAGCCTTTCCATTTTACAAGAGGATACCATGGGTGTTACAATCGCTTGTCAAACGCCACTATATCGTATCAGCTTACTATGCAGCCGATCCGAGCTCAAGTTCAACGTGGGTATGAGGTGCTTTTCTTCTTTTTCCAGTTGGTCTTTCATATTATAGTGATGTAGGCCCTACATTGTGTATGATCGTTTTCCCACTTGTAAAAATGGGTGACAGTTCTAATTGTTGGCCATCAAATACTGCATCAAAGGCCGAACAAAGTGCCAACAATAGTTGCTACTATGTTAGTTAGATAGCGAAGTGAATTCAATGAGTTCAGAAATATCTTTTTGTTACTAAATATGTTGACTGTCACGTTGGTCATATAGGTATGCGGATCATTACGCAAAATAAAATCTTCCTTACTCTCTTTAATAATTGTAATAAGTTGAAGATAACATATTGACGTTTTTAGGGTACTAGGAGAATGCAGGAAAAATTACAGAATGGCTGTTAATTTGTATGCACAACGCCACCCAGATCGACCCTCAAAATCGCATATGGCATTTAAAAGACTAGAACAGCGTTTCCTCCGTTCAGGTTCTGTGCTTAAAAGCTGCGTAATGTCCATTAAGCCTACGACGCGTGAAAACAAGAAAGTCAGAATATGCGTAGGTTGTGCTAAGATAAATGTTGAAATGATAAGCAAAGTTAGAGAATCATTTAAACAAAGAATTGTTAAGTGCATTGAGGTAAGAGGTAATCATTTTGAACACACACTAAACTGAAGTACGAATAAAACGACCACGCCTTTTCTGCATTTCCCTGCAAGTTTGATCTTGAATGACCTTGAATCATATGTAATTGAACTCACCTTAAACCGCGCTATTTGATGGTGGGGTAAAAAATATATATCATTCCCTTTAAAGAAAGAAAGTTGACCTCCACCTCACCTTGGAGTGTCTACCGGGAAAAATAAAAGTCCCACCACATTACGCCCCCCTCGGTACTGAACAACTTTCACCTGAAACATTCTTGCGTATAATCAATATTTTTGGACATATTCGTCTGTAATGCTTTATAATTTCCACCCTGTATACACAGTACAATACATAGTAAAGTAATACATGAATAAGAAAAAAGATGAAAAATAATAAAAGTAAAATACCAAACGGAAAGTGGAAATATAAGAAACTACTGTGGCGTACGTGATAGAAGGGAAAGATTCGTTTAGGATACTTTCCCTTTTTCCAGAAAGTATGCACTGCGTGCGGCCGAACTCGAGCGCGGGCAATAAAACTGACGATTGCCAGAGCTTCGGTCGCCGCGGGAACACTTCCTGATCTTACGCGTTTCTTGGAAAGGACTTTCCCACGATGCCTTTGAAATGCGTAGAGTTTTTTCTAGCCTGGTTGTCGTTGCGACGATTTTCGGCGCGTCCACGAAAACAGGCAGAAGCTCTTTGAATGCCCCACTGTTCGTATCGGTCTTCGTTTTTCAGTAACGTTAGTCGAGCTCGACACTTTTCTTTACGCGTTCTTATTACGCGTAGTTAAGAGTTTTTCTCCGTTTCTTTTATTGTTTGTTGTTTGTTGTTGTTAGTACTTGTTAATGTTATTGTTATATCCGTATTAAAGTTTATCGTGTGTTATACGTGAGTGCTAATTATTTTTACCCGGACAATACTATTCCCACACTACGAAACAAAGCAAAGGACAATTAACTGACTATGTAGATTGACGAGATTGGTGAATGTTATTTACATTTCTAACTCCTATATGCTCCTCGAACGATATTTCAGAATCTCGACATTGAACTATTACATTCGCCAATAAAGCTAGTGATAAAAAGTTTTTGAAGTAACAAAAGCCAAAGAGGGTCATATTGATTAACACTAACTGTACGACGATGCACAGTGGTCCAGGAGCCCGGTTTTTGTTGCCAAATCTATTGTTGCGTTATTTCATGGTTTAATGTTTTATTATTATAGGTAATTGGATTCGTCTTGATACCAGTTATAATATTATGAAGTAAAAAAATATATGTTAATATTTAAAAAATTGTGGTGACCTTCATTTTTTATAAAAAAACAATTTTTTATATTGAAGTTTATAGAAAAGTGAATACTGATCAGCTTTCGTTGGAAACATTTTTTTGTCAGATCATCGGAAATATACTAATACCTAGTAATTTAATAATACGTCTGCTTGTTAAAATACACGTCGAATTATAAATTGTAGGCTATTGCAGCTGAAAGCGTATATGTGGAAGATCTAAGCTTTCAGAAAAATCAAGTCTGAACGCTAGCATTTCCAATCATTTTTTAAAACTCCACCTAAAGTTTACATTGTACATAACATTATATCCATCGTATATTGATTGAAACATGTTTATATTACTATTAAATAACTGAAATATACCTGCTCACGCTTAAGAAAATATGGCACAAATTTTCATTTCAGCATTGCGTAAGGAATAATTAAACTATTTAGTTGTACCTCCAATTTCATAGTTTTGTACTTCAAACGCTTTATCTGCTCGAAAAGTCATCTGAAAGACCTAATATTTTGAATTTGGAGTTTTCAAAGAGTTTTTACTTGAGAGAAAAAAAATTTTGTTGTCATTTGAAAGTCGAAAAATTGAATTTTAGCCACATAAAGTGGACTCCTGGGCCACTGTGCGACGGCTCAAATGACCGGTTTCACAATTCTATGGCAAAAATGGGTGTGTGTAATTTGAAACAGTAAAAAGATTTTGAAAAAATCTCAGTCCAGTTATGAATATGAAACGTGCTATAGTTTCGATGAAACAAAGCTTCGCAAAAAATTACCTGTTTTATATTTTCACTCTCCGTCCTGATCCAAACACTATCATCACGGGGATAATTGCGTTCCCGGTGTGATGATAAGAATAAGGGTTCACGCTCGACAGAGAGGAGCTTAAGCTCCAAGCGTGAGCGTTACTTGTTACATCTCGTTGAATAATAAATGATGCTTTGCATAATAAACTGTGGAGAAGTTCGGCCAGATTTCCACGGGCTCTTGATCGTATTATACTCTTCTTTGAGATGTATAAAGTAAGAGTCCATAACGCCGGCGAGCACATTAAATTTACATAAAAATTCCTCGGTCGGAGTTCAAGCAACGGGTCGTGGACGAAAAGATCGAGAAGTCGGAGTTTACTTCTTGCTTGACTTGAAGTCGCATCTTCTCAGAGACGCAGACGTGGTGTTACTTTTAACCTTAAACCGATACTGGAGCAATGAGTACCTTACTCGTACCGTTGGAAAACGCACCTCTCTCCCCAGGGGCATGTAAATCCTTTTATTGTGACAGAATAGTCGGAGATAAGTTTTGTATCCTACGCTCGAAATTTTCTTTTCCGGATGAACGTGTTTGGATATGAAAATTCGACTTCTAAACGAGTGAAATGAAAAAAGAAATGAATTTACTTTTAGCTGCAAGTCTCCAGTGTTCAATTTTTTTGTCGAAGCCAATGGCTTTGATATGTTAATAATTTTGTACCATTTTTCGGCCTCCTGACTTACAATCTTGGAATTATTTTAGTAAAAATTGCAGCTCCGAATGAATAAAATGAAACATATGTGCAATTTCTGCTACAAGTTTCCAGTATTCTATTTTGTTGTCAAACGCATGTTTGGGCTTTGCTGTGTTAACAGCTGTGCACTGTTACTCTGCCTTTTGATTTACAAACTCGAAACTATCTTGATATTAAAGATGGTATTGGAGCTATCGATTTTGCTATAAGTTTATATTCATTTTTCAATTTTATTCCGATAATGATAATTGATAAATTATTTTCTTGAGAATTTTATTTGAAATAACACTATGAATATTCCGTGTTAAGGAATGTTTACTGAAATAGACGTATACCTTTGTCGAATATTACTTATCGAGATCATTAGCAATTTGAACCTTTTAGTTCTAGGATATTTTTAGTATAATATGATTGTTTGTATCGAATTTGCAATAAAACTATCATTTAAAAATGTAATAAACAAAAAATACTGCCAGCTTTCCATTTAATCGGCAGTCTTATAGTTTCTGTATTTTAGTAATAAAATAAATAACTTCGAACATGTAGTAACTCACGAGGCCCAGTTTTTATATAAGGTTTGTTTTGTATTAAGAAAAACTGTGAAAGATAAAAATGATTTATTCTATCCAAAAAAGATCAGATTATCTTCGATTTTCACAGATTTTCGGTGCTGTGACATCAGTTTCTTTACTCTGTTGTCAAAAAGTTCGCTGCTATAGTTCTAAACCATTTCTTAAACCCGTTTTTCAGTTCCCTATAATTTTCTAATCGTTGACAAGTAGGCCATTCATCTATAGATACTTTTCATAGTGATAACAATAAGAAGTAGCGGACATTTTTCAGAAATGTTTACGAGGACAACCGTGAAAAATATCAATTTCAAACTTTGTACATAAAATCGATGAGTGTTCTCAGATGACGCAAAATTAAAAAGAAATTAAACTTGAAAATCATTTATAGCGTTCTTGAACAATGTTCATAAGAATTTAGAAGGCATATATTATGCAGACTATATTAACTTAATACAAACTTATAGCAATTCCACACAAGTACTTCGAAAAACGAGGATAAGCAAATTGAAGATTAAAAGTCATCTGAAAGGTAAAGTAGCCGTCTCCATTTGAAAGTATTAAAATATATCTGCAAAGTTTTAAGCATATCAAATGACTGATTTCCAAAATTAAGAAAATGTTGTTTGAAGACAAACCTATGTATAGTCACACATATAGTTACTATTATTAGACGGGAGACAAAGTTAAATGTCAAAAACTGAAATGAAATTAAAATGTATTTTCTCTTTTAATAATGTTAATAAATCCACATAAATACAACGATATCCTTCAAAACTTTTAATATTTTTTAGTTGTCTATTTGAACTATTTTTTTTTTTGTCGTAAATGCATAAAATCTGCAGTGTAATTACTCTGCAGAACTGCTATCATTTTTACTATGATACATGGAAATCATAAATCCTACATGCCAGATGACACGGCAGCAAAATATTGAAACTATGGAATAAAGAATGACAAATTTTAACGCAGAATTGATCCAACTTTTATGCAAAAGAATAATCTTACTGGACAGCAATCCGCGTCTTTTGTTTCGGCGTGTCCAGGAAATTGAGGCGTGAATTTCAACAGCATTATTGTGCTGTTCTAACAAAAACCGGATCAGGACACGAGCTACACAGTTGACACCATTATTTATTATAACAGTTGTTGTAAATTATTCGCCTGAGCAATCATGTACGCGAATCTGACTGAGATTAGCTTTCTGACAGCTGCACTACTATCCCAAAGTATTGAAATGTATACCGATATCATGGGAAATGTTTTAAATTATAATATACAATTTATATAAATTGTATAAATGTTTTTATAGTGTAAGATCTATAATATTATTTATTGGTGCAATTGTAACGTTTTATGTGTCGACATTTTTTCAAAGTAAACTACAGGTACATTATATGCATGATGAGAAAAATTCTTGGGTTTTATTATGCTATTTCATTGCATCGCTGCAAAACTGACACCAAGGCCCGTTACACACATCCGTTTTTCTAACGTGCGGCAACCGTGCGGCGACCATGCGGCAACCGAAATTCAATTCGTCGTCGACATCATTCGTCATTGCCATATTCGATTTTTTATCGGATGTTTCTTCACATTCTTTTGTTTACATGCAGGTCAAATATGGTAAACTTATATAACAGCGCAGTGATTAGTGCATATTGACTATTTTCTTATATTTTACATATATAGTATATATATTACGTATATTATATATAGTATATATATATATTACATATATAGTATATATATTTATATATATTAGATATATAGTATATATATTTTACATATATACAATAACACCTAAACATTACTATTACCGTATACTTGTAATTATCTTTGGAAAGAAATCGTACAAATGACCTATCGTTTGGACCACTTGATCGAAAGGTACCATACATTATATGTATAATTATACAGTGTTTCGTCTAAAACAGGATACCTAAATATCTCCTCTTCCTCTGAAAATACAAAAAATGTTTCCAACGTAATCCAAATGGTTTCAAAAGACGAATCAGATGGAAGAATCGTTTTTTATAAATTGTAATTTTTGAATCGTTTTTTCAAGGTCACTTGTGTTTTTTTACATATATACACACATTTTTTGTTGTTGTATGTTATAGCAAACATTATTGTGCATTCATCCATGTTTAATAGCACGACCTTGAAATGACCGTGAACTCTAAAATTTTCTAATTAATGCAGAACTTACTTTCAGCGACATTTCAGATTTCAACGGTAACAGAAATTCGATCATGAACTTGAACTTGTAAACAATCACATTTATTACTGCAATAAATGTTCGAAATGATGTCCTTTCTTTGTGATACATTTCGTGAGGCGAAACACGACAGATTGTACAGCTTTTTCGATGATTTCAGGTTTCCTATCAGCACATGCAGCAATTATTCGTTCCTTCATATTTTCTGGCGTCGTGGGCTGCTCTTGATAAACCGTACCCTTTAATACCCCCCAAAAGAAAAAATAAAGTGGGTTGAGATCCGGTGAACGAGCCGGCCATGATACAGGTCCATTGCGTCCAATCCAACGATTTGGGAATATTTTCCCATATTGCAATACGTGTCCTCAATGAAAAATTGCAGCGTCTGTGAAGTGTAGTGATGGGGTAGGGCTGATAGCGATGGTGTAAAAGGACAATGTACTTGTCATTTATGCATGAAATAGAGTCAGTTAACTTTATCATAAGTGAATTATACTTTTTTTTAATTAATTTGAATTATTTCTTGAATTTCAAAAGAACTACAAAAAAAATTTTTTAAATTGTGAACAACCGGGAGGATTTGATTCGACGGTCTCGAGCTTAGTAGTTTATATCTTTAATGTTTTCAAGTATCTACACCTGATATTTTACATATATCATTAGAAACATGCATATGTTACGGTAAATGTGATTAATCCGGTGATTATGTATAATTACCAGTTATTATACATAATTGTTACGGGTAATGTAATGAATCGGAGATTATGCATAAATTTTGGTCTTAAGTGTGGGATGGGTTAGATAAACAATTGGTAAATGTGATGAATGCTTGAATATTTAGGCCCTAACCCAGACCTAACCTAGACCAAACTTAGTGGTGATTATACAGGGTGTCCCACATAAATGGGAACACCTAAATATCTGTCGCGTTTACAGTCCTATCAGAAAACATTAGAGGACAAAGTGACACTATTGAAGGGCGCAACTATAATGGTAAAGAAAAAAATTTTTTGTCGTGTTTTTTAATGAAATTTCAAGGTCACCGATGTTTTTTAAATGGAATAGTATATTTTTTTTACGATAGCATAATAGACAATAAAAAACTGAATTTAGTGGATACCACCTTTTTGCCCTTGAAATGACCTTGAGCAAGAATAATCATGTTGGAGCGGATAAAATGTGGAAATTTAAACGTGTTTCAGCAAAGATTACGCGTTGTTTACGGCGGATTGACCTTTACATGTCATAATAAATGTTCGAGATGTTAACATTCCTCATTTATGCAATATTGCAATCTTGCATTAAATGATTTGTAGGCATTGCCGATTTCCTCAGACGTAATTGAAGCACATGCTGCAGTAATCCTTTGCCGCATATCCTCTGGCGTTGTGGGTTTATCTTTGTACACAATACATTTTATCTTGCCCCAGAGATAAAAGTTCAATGGTGTCAGATCCGAAGAACGGGCTGGCCATGGAATTGTTCCCCGTCGCCCAACCCAGCGTCCAGGATATTTCGTATTTAGCACCGTTCTAGCAACTTTGTTGAAACCACATGCGCTCCCGTTTGAATAACGTAATTTCTTCTAAAAGGCCTGACAAATCCTGGTGTAAAAATGCAGCATACTTTATACCAGTAAGAGTTCCTTGTATAAAGTACGGGCCTATTATTTTACTGCATAAAATTCCGCACCATACGTTAACGGTCCACGGTCTTTGCTTTTCTACTCCTCTTAACCATCGTGGATTCTCAGCTGACCAGAAGTGCATATTGTGCAAATTTACTTGCCCATGATTGGTAAAAGATGCCTCATCCGTAAAAAGAACTTCGTGAAAGAAAGTATTGTCCACTTCTAATTGAGATCGTGCCCACTGGCAGAACCGGATACGATTAAAATAGTCGGTGGCAGACAATTCCTGATGTAAACTCAAGTGATATGGGTGAAACTTTTCTATTTGCAGTATTCGTGAAATGCTACTTCTGCTAATACCGGACTCTTGTTCGAGTTGTCGCAAACTTACATGTGGATCATTAGATACTGCAGCTAGGATATTAATTCTATTTTCTTCGTGCGTTACAATTCTTTGTTTATTACGATTTTTAGAACATACGCTACCGGTATTTTTAAATTGTTTTACCACCACGGAAAATGCGTGTAACGAAGGACAAATACGGTTCACAAATTTTTCACGATACAAATGTACTGCTTGCCTCAAAGATTGGTGGCTTTCGCCATAAGTGAAAACCATATCGATTCGTTCCTGTACAGTATAACGCATTGTTATCACTTGCACGTTTCGAATTCGAATAATGCAGAAGGAACAACGTACTTATTCTAACCGATTAGCCTTCTGTTAACGATCTCAATGATACATACTCTAACATAAACATACGCTGTTTACTATGAAAAATATTTCAAACATTTATTGTGGTTTGTAAAGGTCAACCCGACGTAAACAACGCGTAATCTTTGCTGAAACACGTAAATTTTAAACTTCCACATTTTATCCGCTCCGACGTGATTATTCTTGCTCAAGGTCATTTCAAGGGCAAAAAGGTGGTATCCACTAAATTCAGTTTTTTATTGTCTATTATGCTACTGTAAAAAAAATATACTATTCCATTTAAAAAACACCGGTGACCATGAAATTTCATTAAAAAACACGACATAAAAAATTTCTTTCTTTACCATTATATTTGCCCCCTGCAATAGTGTCACTTTGTCCTCTGAAGTTTTCTGATAGGACTGTAAATACGACAGATATTTAGGTGTTCCCATTCATGTGGGACACCCTGTATATAATAACCGGTAATTATACATAATCACCGGATTAATCACATTTACCGTAACATATATACTACCACCGTGCAAAAGTACATTAAAATCTAAAACGAACACCTCGGGTTCTTCCCTTGTTGAATCCGTATATTCGGTAAAATTTATTAACATGACCTGATTCAGAAAATAATTTTTTTCTGTAAAATAGAAAGTGATCTGATTCGTCTCGGTTTATGGAGAAGATACGACAAATTACCGTGCCGTCGTCGCCAGTTTCATTTGATCCTTGGTTTCAACGTCGATCGTTCCTCTTGTGTAAGCCGTAATCGCGTTAGTTTCACACCACGGGGTATGCAAGGTCCATTGCACGACGACGAAACGAAGAACCTCCTCTGCTGTGGATGCTTGACGAACGTATGTTCATCGAGTTCTCATGTTCACCGTGTGCCGATGTGCGAGATATTTCCTTCTATTTCTCATCCCCCGATCTGCTTTCGTCCTTTGTTCCTACATTCTCTCTCTCTCTCTCTCTCTCTCTCTCTCTCTCTCTCTCTCACACACTCTCTCTACGTTTGCACGGCACGGCCGGCCTATTATGGTCAATTGCCGCGCTTCAAAGTGGCCTCTGAACCGAGCATATTTATTCAAACTACAATGCAGTATCGTTTTTATTGGCGACCATCGAGTATTCCGATCGGTCTTTCTACGAATCGCTTTGAGGTTGCGGGACTTCAGATTAAATTTCACTCGTGCATACGCTATTTCTAAAGTCTGCCTGCTGTTGCGAAAGACCTTTAATGAATAACACGCGTGCCTCGTTACTCGTCCACATCCTCTTACTCATCTCGGCCGCGTCACCGTTCATTTGTTACTCCCTTTATCGCCAAATCGGACATCCGTATAATGCTTATCAAAAATCTGTCAGACAGTTCCATTTGAGGGAACGCACTTCTCCTTTGTGAACGACCAGCCGATAATTCGATGGTATGATCGAAAGGGTGGATGAAAGAAAATCCTCAAACGGAACTGCTAAAATCTACGTTCAGGCTGCTTCGATTTTGCTATAATGATATTAGTCACATTATTGTCATTATAACTGTTTTAACGTTCCATCCCTGATGTTGATTAACTCTCTTCATTTTCTAACTTCTTCATTTCAATCTTGATTAACATCTTCAATAATCTTAATGAATTGATTCTAGGTTTGTGTCAGGGCTGCACAATTTTTGTTACATAATTTGTCATTTTAACGTTCCATCCCTGATGTTGATTAACTCTCTTCATTTCAATCTTGATTAACGTCTTCAATAATGTTAATGAATTGATTCTAGGTTTGTGTCAGGGCTGCACAATTTTTGTTACATAATTTGTCATTTTAACGTTCCATCCCTGATGTTGATTAACTCTCTTCATTTTCTAACTTCTTCATTTCAATCTTGATTAACATCTTCAATAATCTTAATGAATTGATTCTAGGTTTGTGTCAGGGCTGCACGATTTTTGTTACATAATTTGTCATTTTAACGTTCCATCCCTGATGTTGATTAACTCTCTTCATTTTCTAACTTCTTCATTTCAATCTTGATTAACATCTTCAATAATCTTAATGAATTGATTCTAGGTTTGTGTCAGGGCTGCACAATTTTTGTTACATAATTTGTCATTTTAACGTTCCATCCCTGATGTTGATTAACTCTCTTCATTTTCTAACTTCTTCATTTCAATCTTGATTAACGTCTTCAATAATCTTAATGAATTGATTCTAGGTTTGTGTCAGGGCTGCACGATTTTTGTTACATAATTTGTCATTTTAACGTTCCATCCCTGATGTTGATTAACTCTCTTCATTTTCTAACTTCTTCATTTCAATCTTGATTAACATCTTCAATAATCTTAATGAATTGATTCTAGGTTTGTGTCAGGGCTGCACAATTTTTGTTACATAATTTGTCATTTTAACGTTCCATCCCTGATGTTGATTAACTCTCTTCATTTTCTAACTTCTTCATTTCAATCTTGATTAACGTCTTCAATAATCTTAATGAATTGATTCTAGGTTTGTGTCAGGGCTGCACGATTTTTGTTACATAATTTGTCATTTTAACGTTCCATCCCTGATGTTGATTAACTCTCTTCATTTTCTAACTTCTCCATTTCAATCTTGATTAACGTCTTCAATAATCTTAATGAATTAATTAAGAATTTCTGAACGATCTTGAATTTCTTAATGAATAAATTACACAATTTTTGTTACATAATTTGTCATTATAACTGTTTTAACTTCTCATCTCTGATGTCGATCAACCAAGATGTTCAATAATCTTAATAAATTAATTCAAACGTTGTGCCAGGGCTGAGGAAAATGTATGGGAAACACAATTTAAATGTTTTTTTAAATACTTAATCGTTATTCTGCAGTTTACATAAAATATTATCTTAAATAAGATGTGAAACTTTGTTAAATCAAATATTCTTATTTTGATAAACTAAAGGATAAAATAAAATACTTTAAGTTTGTATTATGTAATTTAATTTGTAATACAAAGTATTATAGATCTTGTAAATAAAAGTTTGTTTATCTTGTCGTCTATGCCTTAAACATAGCCGCTGAATAATTGACTTTGGTTTTGCAAAGATAATATTAAAAATATATAACGGTGATTGTGTGGATTGATTAGGAAATGTAGATATACAGTGGCGTGCAAAAGTATCCGGACACTCTTTAAAAACGAATAACTTTTTCAAAATTATTTCAAACGGCTTGAGTTTTTTGAGATGTTAGACGCATTAGTTTACTAGGTAGCGTGTAAATAACTTTTTCTAAAAATTGCTGTTGGTCGGAATTGCGACGAAAATAGTAAAGGTCACGTTTTTTAACTTTTTAATCTGTGCTTGTAACAAAAATTTAAAAGACGCGTTTTATAGGTCTAAGTAAGTTATGTACATGTACAAAGTTTCATCGACATCGGTTAACGTCGTTATGAGTTACAGACATTTAAAGGTGATTACATAAGGGACCAAATTCCCTGGAAAGACCGAAAATCTGCGACTTTCACCCTTAAGCTCCCATTTTGCGATGTTCGTAGCTTATAACAACATTAACAGACTTTGATGAAACTTTGCGCATGTATATAACCTATGGAGATCTACAAAAGGTATATTTTAAATTTTCATTACTGGCACTGATAAGACAGTTAAAAATCATGACTTACTTTTTTCTTCATAATTTCGACCATTATCAATTTGTATAAATAATTATTTACACGCTACCGAATAAACTAATCCTTCTAACATCTCAAAAACACTCAAGCCGTTTAAACTAATTTTGAAAAAGTTATTCGTTTTTAAAGGGTGTCTGGATACTTTTGCACGCCACTGTATGTATATAACTTATAGAATGAACGTAGATAGGTTTATAAAATCCATTAATACTTTACATCATAAAATAAAGTGGAAGAATTACAATACTTCAAATATAGGGTTCAGTGTTTTCCGCATAAGAAGGTATTTAAAAAATGTTCTCACAAATGAATTACTTTATTTTCAAAATATCTAACATAAAGTAGATATTTATTATTCCTATGCTATTCTGTTGTATTTCTTTCTGCATTATTATACTATTTACTGATCACTATAGTAAATCACACTTTTTATCCCCTATGCTTTGAGCACATTAAAATTATGCAAAGAATAAAGAATAGGAAGAAGTATCGTGATTTTTAAGAAGGAATATGAACAAATTTCATGTGCAATTAATTATTGACTGAAATTTTTTTAATCATGGGAGATCATGAAAATTCTGTCAAGTGTACAAATTAATTCGTAACATATAATGGTAAAGTTGCTTATACATATAAGAACAACCAAGATACATTCTACTGTTGAATGTAATCTACACCATTTTGTATGCATCTACTCTGTCTTACATGTAATTACTGAATCTCCAGTATAATGGGTAAACAGTGTGAGTAATTTGTATACACCTAATAAAACATATTTTTACACCTTAATTCTATACAAGCGTTATAAAACGTGACAAATCATTGTAAAAAGTGTCTAACTTATACATAGGCGCATGGGCTATAACTCGACTGCGAACCATCATGCAAAATAAAAAATATCTTCATTAACTGCAAGATACAGGAACCACATAGATATTTCTTTTTCGTCTTTAACAATTTAAGAAGTTGAGAATCATACATTGATATCATTTTTGTTCAAATTTTTTACTGTTTTGATATTCTCCTACTCGTTAGTGTTCATAAATGCATAACTATTTGTTGGAATACAACGATACCATGCGTCTTAGTATAAGTGCGTAGGCTTAAGGGGAGGTTTTTTCCCAGAGACAGAAGGGCCCAGGCGAGGGCGTAAAGTTAGGATCGTCGTCAGTCCCGTTATAGCAGCTAGCCTGAGCGCATCTTGCAAAGTAGTTTTTCACATACAGCTATACAGTCGAACTATATTCGCAGTTTTATCACATTATTAATTATACATTAAATACAGAATACGTGGAAACACTGTCGTGGATTTATTTCATTCCCAACACTATTCGCAGTCTAGTTATAACATAATCCGTTTGGTTGCCATGTAATAATAACCTAATCCGTTCACTACATTTGCGCATCTACTGTATAAACATACAGCAGTTTCTTGAACAACTGAAATATTTAGCTTAATGACCCATTTGGATGAGTTTGTCTTATTCGTATGCGCTGGCTACATCCCATCCGAAAGTTACACTGGTAACTTTAAGCTATTATTGTTACAGATTTGGAGCAGATCGGTCACGATGATATTTATACTTCCATTCGAGTTTGCCTACCACTTAAAACATTACCGTATTCGATAGCTCTACATTCATCTAAAGATACTTTTCATAGTGATAGCAATAAGAAGTAACGGACATTTTTCAGAAATGTTTACGAGGACAACCGTGAAAAATATCAATTTTAAACTTTGTACATAAAATCGATGAGTGTTCTCAGATGACGCAAAATTAAAAAGAAATTAAACTTGAAAATCATTTATAACGTTCTTGAACAATGTTCATAAGAATTTAGAAGGCATATATTATGCAGACTATATTAACTTAATACAAACTTATAGCAATTCCACACAAGTACTTCGAAAAACGAGGATAAGCAAATTGAAGATTAAAAGTCATCTGAAAGGTAAATAGCCGTCTCCATTTGAAAGCATTAAAATATATCTGCAAAGTTTTAAGCATATCAAATGACTGATTTCCAAAATTAAGAAAATGTTGTTTGAAGACAAACCTATCTATAGTCACACATATAGTTACTATTATTAGACTGGAGACTAAGTTAAATGTCAAAAACTGAAATGAAATTAAAATGTATTTTCTCTTTTAATAATGTTAATAAATCCACATAAATACAACGATATCCTTTAAAACTTTTAATGAAGTTTTAGTTTTAGTCATAATGAGTTAAAACTTAATGACCCATTTGGATGAGTTTGTCTTATTGGTATGTGCTGGCTACATCCCATCCGAAAGTTACACTGGTAACTTTAAGCTATTATTGTTACAGATTTGGAGCAGATCGGTCACGATGATATTTATACTTCCATTCGAGTTTGCCTACCACTTAAAACATTACCGTATTCGATAGCTCTGCGTGTTATAGAGAGCATCACGAATAGCACAATTCAGAAAAGGACGAATCTCTAAAAATATGCATATTCTACTGTAAAAGAGATTGAACTTTTTAAAAGTCACAAAACGTGCGCAACTTTTGATGATAAGTTTGTTATTTTATTCGAAATACATTCTTTCTGGAACAATAGAACACTTAGCGCGACCATCTACTAATGACTTTATTTGAAATTTTTGTAATTATTACAATCAGACCTGATAAGCGATACTTTGATGGATGACTTCCATCATTTTATGCATAACATTATTATTCTTCGATGTCGAGTTTTTACCATTTTTAGGTGTAATGTTACCAACATGAATTAGATAAACATACAGACGTGTAGACTGGATCTGCATGCAAACTTAACATTTTCTGAAGCATTTTCAAGAAAGAAGAATGAAATGAATATTTATTTCTTATCCAACTAATTTTCCTAACTCGAAAATAAAATGCCAATATTCGCAAATCTTTTTTTAATTCTTCCTCTTTTATATCTTACATTCCATTTTTTGACATGAATGCAAAAATCTTAACGTAAAACGTAAAAATCATCTGACATAATGTTAAATACAAAATTATTTATTGGATGAACACAAACACAATGTAAATACTGATTACAGACATATGATTGATTCTGAGTAACCTAACATTAATGTAAATTTAAAAATTGTGCATTTTATGGTTTAAAGTATTGAATAATTTAATAATACAATAAAATAAGAATTAATTAATTCATTTCATTCTTTTTGTTATAAGAGCGTACTTAAATAGAATAAATAAACGTGCGATATAAAACTAATTTTCGCGATGTGCTAGTAAATATACCGGGTGTTCGATTACAGCTGGGCCAAATTTAAGGGGTGGTTCATGACAATGGAGAAAAGACGAAAATGAAGAATAAAAAAACTGCGATTGAGGCTTCGTTATTTAGTTATTAACAACTAAAAATCCGCCTAAACTGCGACAACGCGACCGAAAGAGGTGTACGTTGCGTACGGCATAGAGGCGCGAGACAGTCTCGTATCAAATGACAAATACATGCTTACCTTGGTTCTCATTTGAGCCCCCAGCAAGGTGAAAATGTTTAACAAATTAATGACGACGACATTAAAGACGCCTACTCGTTAAAATCCACAAGGGCATTTCTAATATCCGGGATTATAATAATGGAATTATTAAGCAGAAGGGATCAATGCCCTTTCTCTTTTTAATTGGTCACACACAAGTAATTTACTCGAGATCACTGTAAAGTGGTATCCATTGTGTCCATAAATGTTGAATGGAATTCTTACAAGTGCAAGTATTCACAAAAATGCACATATGAAATATGCGTACCGGAATCGCGCACAACTAGTTCGCGTTTCCTGCACGTCAATTTGACTTTCGCAAACGGAGAATAAAATGATAGTGTAATTAATGTGATGTCTTTGATTGTACCCACATAGAAAATACCTGAATTCAACGTTTTAAGAAAATGTGTTTGTGCAAGAGGAATCGTCCGTACACACTTGCACGTCCGTATGCACACTGATTTAAGACAGATAGCGCGGTCAATGCCAAATCGATAAAACAAATGAAAATCTACAGCAAACTTCCGCCCAAACATCGCGAGTTGCTATACCAATACATGGACTACCCTGTTTTCACAAATTTCGCGATTCTTTCTCATTGTGGCTGTGATCGTTAAATATCTCACGTGCATGACATTGACACTCAACATTCGATTCTTGCGTGCGTTTCGTGTTTTTATCATCATATTTCTCCACCATTTTTGGAAGAAAACTTGCTAGTTTCAGTCAACTCAGTATTGAATAAAAAAATCATGCAATCGACATAGAAAAAATACAGTGACGAAGAACAGATTGAAAAGGTTCTCATTTATAGTGGATGCGACAGAACTGTAGCACAAGGGAAATGTTTGCATGTCGAGAGTATTCCCAATAGAAATGAATCGTTCACATACCTACGCTTGACGAAAATTTCGTAAAGGATAACAGCGACAGGTTGTTTCGAAAAATCATATTCAAAGATTTACAACATGGTAATACGAAAGCGAATGATGCTAGGCAAATTTGATTGGAAACAAGATAACAAATCAATAATGAATTATTTCAAATACTTGACGAATTAATTAACTGAGTTAAAGGGAATGTTTTTATATAATACTTATCCTTCAATACTATGTATCCTTATATGCACGAAACATATGCATACATATACATAGAAATCTGTGTTTGAAATTTTGATCAAATGAAAAAGAAAATGAAAAATTATTTCAGATAAATTCCAAATAACGAAGCAATCGAAAGAAAAATGATTTGTATGTGCAAATAAAACAACACTTGGTTATTTCAAAAGGTATGTAGCCAAATAAGAATATTTTCCTCAGAGAACTAGATTATATATCAATGTCTTCAATATTGGATAAAATCTAAACAATGTGCTAATCTTTTGTTATGTCTATAATTAAATTTTTTATTTGCAACTTCAGAAATGAGGTACACAGCTATGGTTGGCTGCCAAGGTTGGCAGATAATGTCTCACGAAAAGGAAATATCAAAAACAAGCCAGTTTCCACCCTCGGAAACAGCCCCTGTCAAAAAATGCTTCCATCCAACTAGCAGTTATCAGGTTTCATTCTGGACACAAACAAATTTACACATTAATTATCCGGAAAACCGTATCGCATTGTCGTGGGAACACCGTCATTCGTCTCTTTCATTTACCTCCATTTCAAGGAAAATATAAAGGTGGTCTTCTGATCTAGAACCCTGAAAAATCGATTTTTCTGTATTTTCTTAAAGCACGCGTCTTTAAAAATATGCCTGCAAAAGGATTTGCTTAAATACCTAAGAACAACGAAGTTATGGATTTTTGAAGAACACAGCTCTGACTATATACAGGGTGTTTCCGAAAATGTAGCACAGCTGCCGGGTGGCGATTCTACGTGCAAAAACAAGTAGAAAAGAAGGAATAACATATTTTTGTTTGATGCCTCGTTTTCGAAAGAAATCAGTTTGAAAATCCATCGAGTTCGCGTGTTCTAGTATTTGCAGGAAGTAGAACTGCTAGGCAGTATTGTGTAGAATTTATTCATTTGATAAATACAAAATAATGATTAAAAATAAAATTTCATTTGTAAAGAAGAATTGATTGTTTTATTTAAATAAAATTCATTTATATGATACCAGGACTAAATTAGCTATCATTCCTTATTTGCAAGAATGATTTTATTTTTCATTTGGATGCAATGGAGGAATAAATATTAAATATTTTTTCGTTTTATCTTCCCCGTTTTATTTTATGTAATAAAAAGATTACGAAATTCATTTTTTTTTCTATTTTATGTCAATTGACAGATTACAGTTTATGTTTCCTTTCAACACTACTTGCTTTTCAAACAAGTTATACGAAACTAATCCAAGCATTCCCGAATATTCATCAATTTCTTGTTTGCCAATCACATTAAAATCCCCCCCCAAAAAATATATATATATCTTGGAAACAGGCTTCTCGAAGTGAAGGAGTAAATGTTATCCACATCAAAAGTAATAAATGACGATTCATCGCTGACAATAATACAAAATAAATATGTTTAATAAGCAATACATTGTACATGCAGAGTAGAAAATAGTAATTAAAACAATTAATATGTTCAATTAGTAAATCGTTTATTTCTGTTTGTTATTTGAACTCATAAATAACAAAGAAAATTCTATTTACATAACTATTTAAATATAAATTTATTTAATTTTGCCCAATACTGCCGGTATGTTATGAACAGGCGAGTCAGACAGTGCCTATCTAATTGCGTGCGTATTCACTGAATTGTTCAGAGAGAAAACAATAATTGGGCGTTGTTCTTGAAGAGTTAAATGTCTTTTTGTTGTCCACGAAATTAGGCGTTTCGTTCCACTGTGTGCTAGTCAATGAATGAGTTATATCTAGACTGCGGATTTTATGCATTAATAATAAAACTGAGTAGGTAAAATTCTTTTAACCTAAGAATGTCAATGTATTAATTTGTGCTTATTCAAATGCTTGAAGAAAGACACGAGCTTTTATTGTGCTTCTGTTCATTATAATCGATGCAAACAATTTTTATTTTGCATAAACATTCGTAGTCTAGTCAAAACTTTGCCATTCCAATGAATTGAATCACACAATTTTGGGATAGTATTTTTAACCCTTTAACGGCCAGATTTTCTTGAAATTTACTTAAGTGTTACTAAAGGTTAGGATCTAAATTTTTAAAGTTAAATAAAATAGAGTAAAATTTTAAACTAAATTTTTATCATTGTTTATTTATTCCGGATACAATGAATAGATAGTAAAAGAAACGTATATTTGTATAGGATACCACAGGATGGAGCCATATTCACCGGCTAGCTTAAACGAAACACTATTGTAAGCACAAAAAGAATCGGCCATGCTCGGGAATTATCGAAATAAATGATTTGAAAAATAATCGTTAAGATAATATATCAGTCAGTAGTCATATGTGAGTTTATTTGAACAGCCAAATAATTTTTCTAAAATTATTTCATTAGCTGATTTACGAATGAGATTCAAATAATTTTTCATTTCATCTTAAATTCGATCAAATAATTCGTACTCTCCACAATTCTACTTATTTTGTGTACTACAGAACAATTTTAAAAGCGAATGTAGCTAAACATTAGTCATTAAACTACAAAAATTAGCATATCTAAATTTAATCATTGATTTAGTTACTTCAATAACCTCTTGTTGAGGTGAAACTATTTATTATTTTATGTGTACAATGTAATTGAAATAAAAAGTCATTCAAATGAAGTATTATTTGAAAATAATAGATTTGATTTAAACGCCAAATCAAAATTAATTTTTTATGTTATTTGTATTTTACAAATAATAAAGTATTTTAAATAATTCATTTCACTTGATTATTTCTTAACTTACCGCAATTCAAATGTTCCAAAGTCTGGTGTCGGTTGTGCCTTAGGTTGTTAATGTTAAATAGTTTTCGAAAATACAATTAAAAGAATCAATTTTTTGACCCGTCTCACAGTGTTCGAGATAATGCTAAAAAGTCCAACTTTCGAAGTATGAAATCTAAAATGATTTTTGTCGTAAAGCATTAGTAATATAATGTAAATAGTTTGTAATACCACCTACTATTTTCACTAAATATATGAATTTATTGCTCAAACTGAAGAGTAAAACCGAATATAAAATTTAATACATTTCATATTTGCTGGATGTTTACTCGATTAATTTGAATTTTACAAGTTATGTTTAATATTATAACGCCATTCAAACCCCACTAAATGTTTTTTGAAATATTAACAATCTGTCCCAATCTTCCATGTTAAATTTTTATCAAATTTAATTCGAGTTTTAAAAAAAGTACTAAAAAGTACCTCCCTGACTTTTTGCACATTACTTCTGGATTCATTGTATACATTGACAGATGCATTGGACCGACGAAATCCATTATCTTATATTTTCATTGCGGTTTTTCACGTTTTTCCAATCACCTGATAAATAAATTTTTGAAACAAATGTTGGTCTAAATTGCAATAAAGAGAATTATTAAAAAGTGTTGTATTTAATAAAAAACAAAGATCACTGTAATTTTTTTTAATACAATTGTATTTTTTTTCATTAATCAAATTCATTAAGAAAGGTCTTAGGTCGAAAACGGATTAGTTTTCTGCCGACTCCCGACTCCTTTAACCTCGCCAACTTTGAATGGGAAAATAAAGTAAATGGAACTGGATGGTAAAAAGTAGCGTTCCCCTTGCATGATAAGTGCACCGTTCTACAACTGGCTCCCCACAGCTGGTGCAGTTGGTGCAGTCACCGTACTACCCCTTGTCAACGGTGTTCAGCTCTTTCGTTCCACTACGGTCCACCCCCTTTTTTGGCGCTGTACTACTCGCAACTAAAACGGGAAAAGGAAATGGGGAACGTGATAGCGGAGCGACGTTATGGAATTTATGCGGAAAATAGGAATTTACGAGAGAAAAAAGTTCGAGCCCAGAGAGAGGGCGAAAGTGTGACAGGGGTTAGATGGAAGAAAGAGATCAGCGAAAATATTGTCGCGGAGGGAAAAGAAAAGGATGTTAAATTTGAGCGTCGTCGGTTATCACGAACTGCCTTCTCCTCCACCCTCATTTCGTTTCCGTTTCCTCTCCCTCTCTTTCTGTTTCTCTTTCTCTTGCATTACCCTAGCTCATAAACCTTTTTTCATCGTTTAAGAGGGTACTCTGGTCTTGAGTGCCATTTTTTTTACCAATTTGTTGGAATTTTTCTGAGAAGAACTATTAACCCTTTTGCATTAAGATTTCACACACACACACACACACACACACACACACACATTGGTGTATGCCTGAAGTAGATCTATTATTTTCTAAAAGTAAAAACAATAAAAATTACATTAACTATATACATATATTTTTTATAGAGTAGAGATGACTCTGTGTAACATGTCACATTGGAGAATATACCAATTTTCCATTATCTCATAATTGATTCACAGATGACGCTTATTGCACGCCTATTCAGTTCAGTTCAGTTTATTGTGGCTGGTGACGTAACAATAATTACTTGCAATTACCTTTGTTTATTTTCGAGAAATCTAGATAACTAATAAAAATGTGGTCTGATGTAATTAATACTCTGTTCTAATAGTATATCTATACTGTAACTAAAATGCGAGTTACACATTTGCACAGTTAGGCTGGATAGGGACTATCGGACCGCGCACGGTCGACTCAGGGTCCGATCAAGATTCCGTGGAAAAAATATTTGACCGAAGCGAGGCTAGACGAAAAATGAATTGAAAAAATTTTTTTTCAAACTTATAGACTGATTTTAAAGTGTGTTCCGTCACGGAACATCAGTTCTGAGCACCGTTAATTTTAATTTTCGTTTCCGTACAGTTAGAGTCTAAATTCATTTATTACAACGAACACGTGGCCGCACTCTGATCTACAGGTAGTGCGATTCATGCCCAACTCCGAACGCAGGTAGGCCGACTCATGGTCCTTCGTCGTCTACACTTCATTTTGCACTATACCGAACAGCAGGAAGACCGATTCGCTGATTGGTGGATTGATGGTTCACCAAAACAGTTTAAAAGCTGTCCAAGAAATTCTAACCATTAGTCTCGTTCACAACACCACGAGACGCTGACCGGTGAGACTTCGGAATTCTTATATTTTGTCAACGATCGCAACATAACGAACATAAGAAAACATCCAATTCATTCACAAACACTTCTTCAATCAGTTGTTCAATTTGGTCACCAGTTTTCTGTTTGTTTTTTTTTTGTATACAGAGTGACAAAAAAACGTTCGAGTTCCTCGAAGGCGATGATTTTCTGGGGTTGTTCTCAGAAGCTTTTCCTTCACGAAAATGTCATACGCGGCTTCGTTTTTGAGTTATTAACGGACGACAAGAACCAATCGGAGCGCGGCTACAGCTGGTGAATTCCGGCTCGGCTCAGCAGCTGGAATACAATCGAGTCAGCATGCGTGCAATTATTGTTCGGTATTAGATAAAAATTATTCGTTATTGGCGTATGAGAGAATTCGAAGCAGCAAGTGCATTTATGACTGAATACGCGAGTTTTGTTTAATTAAATTGTTAACTCCTCTTGTTCACGGCTCGAGCACGGCGCGACAGAACAGCTACCGCTCCGTAGAATCAGCGTCGCGCCTAGCAGGAATCCGCCAGCTGTAGCTCCGCTCTGGTCGGCCCGTTTTTAGTTAATAACTCGAAAACGAAATTGCGCATGAAATTTTCGTAAAGGAAAACGTTTCTTAGAATAACCCCAGGAACTACTTTTTTCTAGGAACTCGAACATTTGCGGGACACCTTGGACGCATCCGTGAAAAATAATTTCTATTTTATGCGCACGGATATGCAACGGTTAAGAAACCTTGTTTATTGCGTTCATTAAGTGCACGAAGAAGGAAAAAATAATCTTATTTCCACTTTATTTAAATACATACGTCCCAACGGTTAAGAACGCTTATTTACTTAAGTTGTTTCACATATCAAATATATTGCAACGGAGGCGGTGCAAAATTATAAACACATCTAAATAAAAATTGTTCCACTCTACTGTTATGCCGCGGCTCTTCAGTTGAGTAAGGTGTTGGAAGCGTGAAGATTCCTCGCAGGAATCGACGGTGCTTCCGAGGAAATGTGGTCCGGGATCCGCACACAGAGGCTCAAGGGCCAGAGACAAAAGTCGAGAATAATGGGCAACACGTATATAGATTTTATTTTAAATAGACGTCGCAGCGGTGAGCCGTGTCTTTACAGAATCGAACAAGAATAGCCGCTCTCGACGATTGAACGGCGCTTTTATATTAATTGGTTAATACAAAAATCAGGGGTGGGGTCGCGTTGGGTCAGCAAGATATTAGTGCCGGGTGCATAGTGGAAGATTCCATGATCCAGGCATCGAGCGCGATCGGGCGGCCGGAAGTTGACGCAGCGGTATTAGCTTTCCAGGGCCGCACATAACAGTACACATCATTTTAATGTGAATAAAAAAATTGTCCATACATTTATATATATATATATATATATATATATATATATATAGTATATATAAATATACTGTAAACAACAAGATTTTTCTAGAGAACGTTAGGCAGCACATTTATTCTATTTCCATATTTCTCCTATTGTCCAGCGAAACTTTGTAAACCAGCATCCAGCAAAAAGAGTGACTAAAACATAAGATGAAAGAAACTTATGCCAACTTAAACAAAATTACATTATCTATATATGTAGGGTTCGAGTGCTTTAGTATATGCACGAAGTAGAATTGGTTGGTCAAGATTAGATGCGTCAGACTATTCCTATCTAATAGCAGGCGTATTCTTTGCATTTTCAAACTGGATTCTCGCGAAAACAAGACGTTGATTGAAAAAATTGTTCATCCTTTTTTTCGACTTATTTTTGCATGAAGCATCATTGTTCCGTCGCAAGGAACCGTACAAAGGGTCTTTTCTTCAGATTTGTTTATGGCGTCTACGTGACTCTGAGGCCACTTTCAAGGATTAGGCGCTCGATGCACATTTGGTGACCACTCGAGCCATCGCCTAACTTTCGTATTTGTTTCGCATCCTTAATAATTACGCGTCATAATCTATCACTGACGAAGGATATTCCCGACCGAGAAGTACGGTTCTTGGGTTACCTAGCTTCGCCTTCGGAGGGAGTCCGGTACGGTCCCACGCTTTCCTCGGGGCAGGCTCGCTTAGGGCCGATCTAAGAGTCATCAAGAATGCACTGATTGGGGCATGCAGAGCTCGGCAAGAACCAATCAGTGCACTTCTTCGGCATGGCAATGGGTGTCACCATCTTGACACCCCGAAAAGGAGGACCGCCTTCACGATACAACGAAGGGTCCTCCCGAAACCGCGACATTCAGTCGTCGCAATCAGTCAGTCGAAGTCGAACCTTCGCTGGTATAAAGCAACGAAAACGAACGAAGACACATTCGAGTGAGACAAAGAGTCTCTCGAAGTCGAAGTCAAGTTCGTTCAACGATCTCATACAATCGAATCGATCGAAATTCATAAAATTCAAATGGAGTTGATCGTCGCGAATCCCCACGCGTATAAGGCAGGGCCTGCTAGATTAGCCTTACCGACGAATCCTCTAGCAGGCCTGGGACGAAACGTTAAACCTCACAAATTCATAAATCGAAATAATCATTGAATCGGCTATCTAAAATGAATTTGGCGGGTAGTAAATCGGTGATTTCGGAGTTGACGTGTCCGTCACATCGGGCTTAAAATTTACAACTTTAAGTGGATACGAATCATCCGCGCGTCGCTCTCGAGATTCGCACCGAACAATCATCCTGTATCGGTAACTCAGAAGCGAGCAGCCGAAATAAAGTCGATCACCGGCATTCCCGTCACCTCTCCTCTCCGCCGCTGACTCCAAACACACGGCGCTCACCGCGGAGCGCCGACGTCATCGTGTCGTCACGCGCGTAACCGTCACCGGCGTTAACGAACACGGCAATCAGCCGTTTTTCAAAACAGTAGTCCTGCTACAGCGTTCTTAAGCTACTGACAGTTTTCAAACCACGAGATACCGCGTTATATTCTTTGTATCTTCGGCCCGCGTTTTCTGAGTTACGTTGTCCGCGTCTTTGTGTTCACGTACTGTCCAACATTGTTCATCGTCTCTGTTAAAATATACGTTGTGTTGCAATCGCGAGTGTATTTCTCCTATCAAGACTCCAACGTATCCACATTCCCGTTGACCGCGCGTACACATCCCCTACTATAATATTCACCTGTGCGGTATAATTGCACTTTGCAACTAAGAGTTGCATTCTTTAAACGCCTGTAACCAAATCAATTTTACGAATAAGAGAAAATTCTCTTTTACATATGTTCAATAACACTTATGCTTAAAGAAAATGCAAAAAATTGATATTTTGAAAGTCCAACACCAGAACACTATCTCAAAGTGTGTCTGGCTGTCCAAGCCAGACATAAGAACGATATAAAACGCATCGTTTTCCCTTAGTTGGATTAACTACTTAATTCCCGTTTAATTAATGGAATTTGCTCGTCTGCAGGCTAGTAGCAAACGTCATTTTGGGTGATGTGTTCCAATTAATTCATTCGACAAAATTGATTTATTGGTGACAGACTGTGTCGCGTCACATCCTCCCTTGTATACGATTGCGTTATTTCGTGTTTAATAAAGCAGTTTGTTGATTTAGACCAGCATGCTAATTATTAACACGGTTATTAATCCTTCTCCAATAGGATTTCCCGTCCATAATTGTTGTGTAATCAACTCGCTGTGATTTATGGAGAACGATGTTCTACCGTGGCGATATTTTGGTGTTCTCCTCATCTTGAACCTCGCGGCACGAGTTGCATTAATATTCGCGGAGACTGAGCTTGAAACGATTACGAATTGAAATGGACCGGAACAGAGCGACGAATTCGTTCGAAATCAGTGATGGCTCGCGAATCAAATACGCGCGACTTCGCTGAGGAGAAAATAACGTTGACAAAGTTTCGTGCATTCTCGTAGAACCGCTTCGAAGTTCGCCGTTACGCGAAAACTCAAAAATTAACTGAATCCGATTTGAAACAAGTACGAGCTCATGAAATACAGTGGACCGGGAGTTATAGTTGGTTATAAAGGACCTAACTTTAATCTAGTTCCATGATTTACTACATTTAGCTTTGCGCTGAGGCGACACAGTATGAAACTCAGTTAACACGTTCGCTCCATCATAATTTTAATTTCGCGCTGTCTTCTCGCGCGCAACATTAGTCACTCAATTTGCACGTTTAATCAGATTTCTTATCTTCGCTGCGTTGAAGCACAGTAGTCACTGTAACAATTACACTTATATTTTACACCGTCCAGAGCATGCATCACGAAGAATGATCCTATATGACGGGCTGACAATCATAGCGATCTAAGTCCAAGTCTGAAGATTTGAGTTAATATTATTTTTTGGCAGCGTTAATTGATGTAGAACTTTATCCTTTACTGGAAAATGGCAGCTTATTTTTTTGTCATTAAACCAATAGAACGAACCATTTGGGATCATAGTGGTGTAAGTCCACCTTACGCTCATCTGTTTTCAACCGCTTTGTTCTTACAAAATTATCACAATTTAAATATCGACAATTTTTCAGGAATCGAAAATGTAATATTTAAATATACTTTTGGATCCACTGTATATACAGCTTCTAAAACAATTTTTTGATTTTGTTGTACGAGGATCTGCTGTATGATGCTATCGGTTGGTTGGAAAACTTTGGAGACCATTTAAAAGCGCAATATTAATTTAATTTAAGGACTACCGATACAAATTTTATACAATTTCAACATGCAAATATTTTTTTAGTAACTTACTAAATATGTGAAACAGGATATTGATTAAATCAGATAGATAAATGAAGTCACTTTTTTTCGAAACAAAGGAATCATATAGGAGTGCAACTGGTAAAAAAGGTGCAAGCTTAATATTCAGTTTAAAAAATGGGAAGCGAACAGTAATATGGTACACAATTTGTAAGATACACCAATTGAGTCAGCTATTGCAGAGACCTGTAATATTCGACCTTACATGCCTGAGATAGGAATGTGTCAATGGAAACGGTAAACATTGCAATTTTATTTTCGAAAAAATGGGGGTGATTCTACATGAAAATATAGAATAAAATTTTTTCATGCGAGGCTTTGTTTTCGAGAAAATCAAGTTTGAAAATTTAGCGAATACGCGCACCATTAGATAGAAATCGGCAGTCGCGTCTGATCACGACCAACCAATTCTACTGTGTGCATATATCAGATCGTTAAGTATGAAACTTGACAAACGTCAATTTCATTTCTGTTATGTTTGTCAAGTTTCATACTTAAAAATAAAACGAGAAATGCAAATAGAAAATGTATACTTTTATACAGGGTGTTCAGTAATTGGTGGTACAAGCGAAAAGGGGGTGATTCTACATGAAAAAATAAGTCGAAAATATACAATAAATTTTTTTCATGTGAGGCTTTGTTTTCGAGAAAATCGAATTTAAAGATTCGTCGGGATCGTGTATTCATTAGTATCAGGTCGTTAAGTATGAAACTTGACAAACATAACAGAAATGAAATTGACGTTTGTCAAGTTTCATACTTAACGACCTGATACTAATGAATACACGATCCCGACGAATCTTTAAATTCGATTTTCTCGAAAACAAAGCCTCACATGAAAAAAATTTATTGTATATTTTCGACTTATTTTTTCATGTAGAATCACCCCCTTTTCGCTTGTACCACCAATTACTGAACACCCTGTATAAAAGTATACATTTTCTATTTGAATTTCTCGTTTTATTTTATGTATTCAAATAAATGTGTAAAAACAGCATTTTGGTAATAAAATATTCAGATTTCAAAAATTTCATTTATCATGTTATCTCCTTTACCATTTTATAAACATTCCTTTTTCCCGTAATAAAAACTATACTTTCCGTAAGAAGATTATAAATAATAAGAATCCTTAATTCCGCATTTAATGAGGCAATAAAATTCACTTGAATTTTGGAAGTTCCATTTACACTGTCTGGTGTTATTTAAAAATGATTTTCGATAACATCATCAATCATACAAACAATCAACAAGTGTTTTCAAACACGGTTAAACAAACAGTTAACAAGTACATGCAACAGGCAGTTGAACACCCGTCACTGGTACTTTATTTATTTTACATTGGAACAAACACTTTAACAGATAGCAGTGTGAGTTCGAGTTTCATTGATTAATTAATAGTGTAAGTACCTTTTAATGCGTATGAGTTATGGTGGAAGTGAAACGAGACTAATTTTTAATAAAATATTGGCTTCAATATAGACAGTACTAAATTTTACAAGATTTTTAACCCTTAAGTAGGCGGGTGAAATTTTTGTCGTTAGTGGTCGGGTGGGGTGCTCTGAACACCCCAGACAAATTAACATGACAATTAAATAATACATACACATGTAAATATACATGTAAAAAAGACAGATAAATTTATAGATATGTCTTCAAAAAGATTTTAAATTTGAAAGTAATAATTCATAATGTTATATTATTATAATTCACATATGTGAAAACATGATATTTTTAATCTTCATCGTTGTCTTCATTTTTTAAGCATTTTGGGAAAACGGTGCTTATTTGACTTACACGCATTAATCGTGAACATTTGCAATTGGATGTTTTGACTTCGATGTCTTCTTTTAGAGGGCATGCAACGCATCTTTGAGAATAAATCAATTATGCATTGTAGTATGAAAAATTCGAGGTTATACGAGAGTAGTGTAACGTTCACCGGAAACGTACTGGGACGGCTGAAGTCGTACAAGAAACAAAAGAGCAATTATTCCTAAGATGATATAGGTGGGGTGTTCATAGCACCCCATCCGACTGCTTAAAGGTTAAAATTGGTGATTTGATAAAACCTATAAAACAATTTATAATACTCATCTTCATGTGACATTCATGTATCACAAACACATATGTATTAATGGTAACTGTCAATGTTTGCTTTAAATTTTCTTTTTGGTATCGTTCTGGGTTCATACAGCAGATTTTTTAAATGAATTTTAATATAACAATCATATAAAATCAATACACACAACGACAATCGTTTTTACATTGCGAAATCATGACAACTGACTACAAAACGAGTACACACATCAAACAACATATTTACATCATAATATACACGTTGTATCGATTATTTAAGTATCTAGATCAACTTGGAATAATAAAGGAAATATAAAATATCCACTTCATTAAACAATGCGCACCTCAAAGTAGGCAACATAGTGTTGCAAATAAGTAACCGGTTCCATAATATACATATTGTCCTACCCTTAGAGTTAAGAACTAGAAATTAAGTAATAGCCGCCATAACCTTGAAAACGCTAAAAAGACTTTAAATAAGCAAATTGAGGACAAAATAAGATGCTCACACAAGGTAGCTTTAATTTGGGTAAATTTTAGTGCTAAATAACAATTGATGTCTTAAGTTATTCAGGGCATATAACAATTGTAAAAATGATTATTTTTTATACGAAATTATGGCAACTTTATCTACAGAACTACTTCTATGATAGTCGATCCATTTCTTTTCCATTCCATTTCGATTCCATTTGTTTGTGAAGTTTACTTTCCTTAAAGAAGTTTAGTGTAGCTTCCATATGATGATATGTAATCCAAACCTGACTGCCAGTATACGTGCGATAGTCTCACGCTGCTGCGATCGTGCCGGATTAGTATAATATTGGTGAGGAGCTCGAGCGACTATGAATATGCATTAGTGAAATATTGGTGTGAGTCAGAAATGGCTCTAGTATGGGTCTCTGGGCTTGAGTGGTCGGAAGGTTAACGAGTGCAATACTACAGCTACAGTGTTATGCGTTCATGTACATATTTCCGTCTAAAATGTTCATTAGGATGGTCCTTAACTATTGCGTTCAAAAATGTCCTTTAAAAATTTTCTTGTCTCTCCCTGTTAAATTGTGACCCTTAGTGAGAAAATGATATGTGCCTTTGGAAGTAATTAGACCACATTTTTTAAAACGGTTGTCACGATATCTCAAGTTCTAATTGACATGAATTTATGAAAGAATGTTCAGTATATGCCCTGTTATCGCATGAACAGAGATTTAAAAAATTTGTCCATTTTTCCTTATTCTTCTATCGTTCTGAAGGCCAAAAATACCAAAAAATCGGTAATTTCACTTAAAAATTCCACCATTTTGTAAATAATCAAGATTTTTAATTTCTTTTAGTTCAAGCCATAAGTACATCCATACTGATTGAGAAACAACTTCATCTTTTTGTTTTCGATCGGTTTCAAGACCGCAATCATGGCAACCGTCGGCCCATGTTTTTCAAAGCATACTCTATAAAATAATATATAACTCACATAATTTTATCATTTTTACCGTGAAAAAATCACAAATATTCTTTAAATGCCAGTAAATATGCGTGCAGAAACGGCATCGAAAACCAGAATGCTCCTGTTCGATGCGAATTTCGGTAGCGCCGCGCGGATGACTCGTGTCTACTTAAAGTTGTAAATTTTAAGCCCGGCTGTAACGGACACGTCAACTCCGAAATCACCGATTTGCTACCCGCCAAATTAATTTTAGATAGCCGATTCAATGATTACTTCGATGTATGAATTTTGTGAGATTCAGCGTTTCGTCCCAGGCCTGCTAGAGGATTTGTCAGTAAGGCTAATCTAGCAGGCCTTGCCTTATACGCGTAGGAGTTCGCGACGATCAACTCCACTTGAATTCTATGAATCTCGATCGATTCGATCGTATGAGATCGTTGAATGAACTTGACTTCGTTCTTCGAGAGACTCGTTTGGTATACTTAGCGAAGGTTTGATTTCGATTGACTGAGAGTCGCGTTCTTCGGGAGGACCCTTCGTTGTATCGCGAAGGCGATCCTCCATTTTTTGGGCGACAATACGGTGACACCCACTGCCATGCCGAAGAGATGCACTGATTGGTTCCTGCCGAACTCTGCGTTCTCCAATCAGCGCATTCTTGATGACTTGTTGATTTGCCCTAAGCGAGCCCGTCCTCGAAAAAGCGTAGGACCATGCCCGCCAACCTCCGAGGACCATGCTAGGTAACTTGAGAACCGTACTTCTCGGTCGGGAATATCCTTCGTCAGTACTAGATTTATGACGCGTAACACTTAAGGAGGCGAAACAAATACGAAAGTTATGTAGGCGATGGCTCGACTGGTCATAAAATGTGCATCGAGCGCCTAATCCTCGAAAGTGGCCTCAGACTCACGTAGGCGCCATACATAAAGTCTAAAGAAAAGGCCCTTTGTACGGTTTCCTTGCGACGGAACAGCTCCCTTAACTCAAATGCGACGCAGTTTTCCGTTGTCCAATTATTTCAAAATTTGGCACACATTTTCTAACCGAGTATTATAGTCTAGGTGCGCTAGATAAGAAAAAATTGGTAGTTGAAAAATATGTACCATTTTATATACCAGCTTGAAAAATATGGACCATGTTACATATCATCTGGCAATGTGACTAGTTCCTAGAAGACATTATTTTGTGCAAATAGTGTTCATATTTCAGCTGTCAATGTGACTAATTCTTTTCAAATTACTGTAATTATTAAAATCATCGAAATCGGAGGGTAGGTTCTGCAGTATCGCTGTAGCCTTTTAAATGATTTAAAAGTGTTCCACCTATTTGACCACCTTAAAATTCTGCAACACAGTACTTACGCGACAGAACATTATTCCTGATTTTTTGAAAGGTGGTCGCTCAGAGGGTTGTTCTTAAAACTACCCCTGAAATATAAATCATTTTTTTCCATCCTTAATAACTGATTTATAATTTTGAAAAAAAATATGAAATGTATCTAGTTTGTAGCTTCATTTTCGTTTTTCATTCATTTAAATATCGTAGGGCATAACTGAGAAAAGAAAATTTTCTTAATAATTTTAAAACTTTGAAAATAATACAACAGCATTTTTAAATTCTGTAAATGTTTTTACCGCTTCGTATTTGATCTATTCTTTTCTATTGTAAATGCATGAAATCATAACAAAAATCGGAACATTTTTGCGAACTGTTCGAAATAACGAAGATATTAGATTGAAAATCTTATGTCACCTAGCGAGCGAAGTAGAACAAGTACACTTTTAATCAGACAAGTAGGGGAGCAACTGTTCTCTGTGTCCGAGTAGTAGAGCAAT
This sequence comes from Sphecodes monilicornis, assembly GCA_913789915.3. NCBI lineage: Eukaryota > Metazoa > Arthropoda > Insecta > Hymenoptera > Halictidae > Sphecodes > Sphecodes monilicornis. The sequence goes on along the minus strand of OU565286.1, from coordinate 5,807,522 downwards.
GATTTCCGTTAAATCAGTTTTTGGATACACGCAATCGGGATCAGGATCATTAGGATCATCAGGATCAGTATATAACAAATAGACGGGATAAACAATTATTACAACAGATTCATTTGTTTGTTAGATATTTAATTATTTGGAATAATGTTACTGAATAATAAATAACAGTTTTCCATTCCCGTTGGCCAATTATAATGAATTCTCGATAATTGTCCACAACACGGGTCCGGCCAGGGACAATTATCGTGCAGAAGATAATACTTCTCGACCTCTGCGGAACGTAAGTAAGGACAACGAAGCACGAGAGACCATCGGTCGCCGAAAAATGTAATACAATACGGGTCGAGTATATCGGTGTGAAACCACTACTAATCCAATAACAAAACTTCTATATTTTTCATTATTTTTTTATGGGACTTTCACCATTCTATTCGTGGCATTTCTCTAAAGAAAATGATACCAAATATGATACAATTCTTAGAATATTTACTTATGTAATGAACGATAATATCGGATGCAAAGAGTCGCGGGCCTTTGAACTATGAGTGATCGAGGTGACAAGCGATCAATCGTCAGCGGAACAATATCGGATTCTACGAACCCTCTCCAAGGAAAAGTCACTTATGTACATACTCCACGCTAGTTAGAGTCCGGCCATTTATATTAAATAAATTAGTTTGAAGCCAACCAAAGCAGTCGCTCTATAACCTAACTGCCCACAACAATAGGAGTTAACAGTAACATTCATTTCCGCGGCTTGCGCGCGTTCCGGACGATGCCAGAAGCCGATTTCGATTTTTCTCAATTCACCGCTCGCCAATGCGTAATTTAGTATTCTTTTCCCGCCAAAACGGATGAGAAATGGGCAACGGAAGGAAAGCTGAGCCGGTTCCGAGGGAACAAAGAGGAACGCCGACGTGATTTCGAGGAAAAGTGAAAAAGTATATGTACGCGGTAGCGAGAGTTGGAAGGAAGCACCCCGGGTCTGCTACAGATTAGAGATATTTATGGTCCAGTAAATCAGATACTGTCTCCTCTTTTCCCGTGGATCCCGTACGACGTTGATTCATCAATATAAGCTTTTTCCGGAGCCAGTGTTTCGAATATAGAACGGCTCGTAAATGTAAAGAGCCGGCGCGGCGTGGCGGCCGGAGGGAAAAAGATCGACCTTACGCCGCCGATCTCGAATGAGAGACGTCGAGACCGTAATGCACCACCTGGCGAATTCCAGCGAATTGTAGCGAATTGCTGCGAGCCGCATCTGGCCAGTGTTCGACGTATCACCGGATTTCGATGTTGCATGACCACACCCGGGCAGAAACTTACGACCCAGTCGGTGTTAAGCACTACTTCGTGCCTCTCTTAAATCCTGCGGTGCGTTTAAACACTTTTATTCTGTCGCGCGCGAACACGTGTTACATTTGTTGTCCGTGGAACGTTGCCCATTTTATCGCCGAAAAGGAACATTCACGAACTGTTTTTCACCGCGCTCGCGATCGGGCCGTAACTCCGCAAACTCGGGGAATATCCGCAAATCATGTTCCTGTATTTCAAAGATTTGGTTAAATTCGTTATTGACGCTAGAACTACCAAAATGACTTGCTCCTGATTTCTGTTTTCTTTTAAACTATTGGAATTATAAAAATGACTTCATTGTCGAAACATGTACATACAGTGGCGTCTGGCTATTTAAGTACACGCTTTAAAAACGAATAACTTTTTTAGAACTGGTTCAAACGGTTTGAGTTTTTTCTGTGAGATATTAGAAGGATCAGATAATTAGGTTTTTTTTATAAATGAAATCAATTAAAAATTACCATTGATCAAAATTGCGAAGAAAAAACTAACGGTCACCATTTTTAAGTTTTTATTTGCGCCTACACTGGAAAATATGTCTTTTGCAGATTTAACCCGGGAGTACGCGCGCCTTGTAGACGAAAAGGTAAGGGCAGTTTTGGAATCAGCGCAAAAAACTCTATAAGATCCACCCAACAGTTATCAGGAATCAAATTTGGTGTTGGACAGCGTTATTAGATAGAAATAGGCTTCGCGTCTGATCATGACCAACCAATTCTACTCTGTGCATATGCTACTGCATGCGAATCCGACGAATCTTTAAACTCAATTTTCTCGAAAACGAAGCTTCAAATGAAAAAAATTCTATTCTTTCTTTTAGACTAATTTTTACATGTAGAATCACCTCCTAATCGGTTGACCATGAGTTGCGGGACAACCTATATATTCTTCTGTTTTGCTACCATCAGTTCCCAGGGACTGACGCCGCGCAAAATCTGTTAATGGACTGCGAGTTTTATGCATTTATGGCAAAAAATGAGTTGGTGTAACTTAAAATAGTAGAAACATTAAAAGAATTTAACAATATCAATATATTTTCGTTAACATATCAAGACCGTTAAAAAAGAAGGGTCTATATGGTTACTGTTGCTTGCAATTGATGCCAACAATTTTTATTTATTAACGGGTCGTTCGCTGCTGTTATTTGCAACGTTACAAATTAGGTAATGTTAGTAGTTTGGTGGATACTTCGGTATTCCAAATTACTAACAGTATTCAAAATATGCTGCACTTCTTCTACTTAACCCGGGAGTACGCGCGCGTTGGTCTTTCTGACCGACGATTTCTTATATATTGAAATACGATCTAAGTCTTCGACTGTTGATTTTTTCCGTCCAGCTATTCTCGTTTGAAGGGGGTCTCGACTTGTTTATCTTATGTTGCGATACTTAGTGCAGTCGTGTTGGTTTTAAAACATACTATCGCTACGCGTCGGTCTATTCGACCGTCGCGCGCCTACTAACGTCAGTCTGCTTTCGTCCATCGAGTTTGACGCATACTGTGTAGCAATGATGGCTAATTTCATAACAATACAATTATACCATAAAATAATAATAAACCAGAAATTATTTGTTATTACAATTCAACGAAGGCAGGGGTTGATGTTGTAGACGAGATGAAAGGTGTTCTCTATTGCGAGAAAAAGTAACAGATGATCTCTAAGATTATTCTTTTCAGTTCTGAATATGGCTGGGATAAACGCACAAATAATTGTTAGCACTAATAATAAAAATAGTTTTGTGCGACGTAAATTTTTAAAAGAACTTGCCTTTAATTTAATCCAAAAACATATACATGCTAGATCAAAAATCACATCATTACCTCGTGATGTAAAATGGGAAATAGAAAATATTATAAAACAACCAAATAATGAACGAGGATTAGTACATCCTGGAAGATGTTATTTTTGCTCTACTAAAAAAAATAGAAAAACAGGAAAACAATGTTCCAATTGTACCGCATTCATTTGTAATGAACATACAGTTTACTTCTGTCACGAGTGTTGTAATAATGCGAGCGAATCTAGATAATCAAGCGACGAATAATTATTACTTTTTTATTTCAACAGTTAATTTTATTCATTTATTTTAAATTTTATATTATATGGTTACTTAATATTTTATTTAATTTATCTATTTCATATTTTAGTTATTTCGTTACCAGTAATTTACTTTATAATTTATTATAATTTACTTTGGTTACCAGGTGACCATTTATGTTATAATAAAAAATTGTTATTGTTTATGTAAAACAATTCTGAAACAATTAAAATACAATATTACACATTATTTATACTATATTAGTCATTTTATTCAATTATTTCTCTTATATTAGCATCGGTCGAAATGACCGACGCGCCTATTAACGTAAGTGCTGGTGGCGCGCGTACTCCCGGGTTAAGTAAATTATGTACATGCACAAAGTTTTAACGAAATCGGTTGGCGAATAAAGAAGCTATATGCATTGATAGACGTAAGAATCTATAAATTTTGGGCTTGTGATTGATCTATTATAAATCGCAGTTTCTCACAGTTTTTGCCATTTTTAATTATTTGCAGCACATAACAATCTCAATTGATTTTGACGAAACTTCTGCTTACTTAATTATTGTTAGATCGAGAAAAGGCACATTTTAAATTTTCATTGTAGGCACAGATGAAAAAAGTTTTTGTGAACTACCTAATGAACCAATAATTCTGACATCTCAATTTACCTCAAGCCGTTTGAACTAATCTTAAAACAATTATTCATTTTTAAAGACTGTCCGGATACTTTTGAACACGTCACTGTATGGGTAACAGCTATATTTTATACTGAAAACCTACGTTAGGATAGTTGAGGAAAAAAACTTCTAAATGAATACTGTCCCTTGCAATTGAAGTAAACAGTTTTTATTTTGCATATAGATCTGCGGTACAAAATTCCTTTTATCTTTCTTCTGTTTTATGTGTCACGTACTCATTGTTATCATAAATATACGAAATTCACAGTTTACTCGTAACTATGCAAACACTGACTGAATTTCCCGAGATTAACGCGTCACTAAAGACTAAGGAAACCAAACAGACATGCGAAACAGTCCTGCGTACATCGTGAATGCTGTTAGACGCCTTCCTTGCTCTAATTATTCTTACAGGGAAATTAATCCGTCATATAATAAAGAAGTTTTATCTAGCTGAACCCGGGCGAAACTTGCCGCGCGCATAGCCTTGATGCACGGACGGCAATTATCGCATAATTACGAAACTTGAATTTCACAACGAGATCTCATTTGTTAACATTAACGACATCTGTTCCCAGGCATCAGATTGTCCCGTCCTCTCGTTTGGATATTTCTTCGGGGCCCGCTATCGTCTTTAATTCTCGTTTCTCCGTTCATCGATTCCTTGGCTCATCTTCGTTAGCCCGTGTTACATGCAAAGCAACGATAGTATAGTGAAACGATCCCGTGGGGAGATCGGTCAGTTCTCGTGAACTATTTTCTACTTCCTGTCCCCTTAGCTTTCCTTCCTTATCTCTTATTTTCTACCAGCGGAACTACCCGCCACCCTTAACGAGTTTCAACCACGTAGATGTTCACCTGCTCCGTTTGTGCAGCTTCGAACATTAACCTTTTAATTGACTGGCTTTTCAATTATGAACATCTTGTGAAATGTAACGCAATACACATCAAATTGACATGATAACAGTTTTAACACGATCAACATGAGTAGGATATACAGTGGATCCAAAAAATATTTGAACACAAAATTTCCCATTCTCGAGAAATCCTCGATAATTAAACAGTGATAATTTTGTTAAAAAGAATAGTATAATAATATACCGGGACTCATTTTAATGCTTGAAGCTTCTACTGTTTCAACGCATCTTTCACTTTGTCCTAAGATATTTTTGCATAATATAGCGATTGGGAAACTGGGGGCTCTTTGTGGTCGAAAATGTTACAACTTAAAACGTTAGCGTAAAAATGTTAGAAAATATATCTCATTTATTATGACATAATAAAGTGGGAGAATTATTTATTGAATTAAAAAGAAAATAAGAAATTTTTGACAGCTAATAGCAAACACAATTTTTTAGGACTCATAACTCCCAGTTAAAAAGTGAATATCCCCCCTTTGCATAGTACGAGAAGTTTTAAGAAGTAGAAGAATTAAAAGAATTTGAGAACATATGCATATTTGTTATTTTCAGTTTACTAAAATTGTTAACGGGGGAAAATTTTATATGGTTCCTGTGTCTTAACACATTATCTATCAGCGATTATTCCATAACTTTGGAAATCTATAACCCATGGCTGAGGGGTTTTTAATAGATCCTACAACCACAACGTAAACTTCAATCATGAATCAACGACTCAAGCTCAATAACGTAATCTAGTAATTTCGTTTGGGATTATTGTGTAAATGAAGATTTTTAAGCTTCCATTTGGTACATCACAATTTTTGAGAAGTCAATTCATAGGCTTCCCGTAGAATAAAGTAATTGATAACAAATTTTTGTTATTAAGCATTCAAGGCAATTGGAATCACTTTTTAGTTGCGCGAGGCTGTAGCATACCAGTGGCAGTGCATGAAGAATGTAAAGATAAACATGGAATAATTATTTTCGTGGAATATAAGGAGCTGTCAGGATATATTTTACCATTATACACCTTCTCACGTAAAACGTCAGAGTTGGAGTAAAATGATACACGGATATCAAGTGTCATCTCTCAAACTCATACTCGGCCAAAAGATGGTTGGAAATTCACAGTGTACGTGGGGATGGGATTCCCGTATAGTGATCTACATAATACATATGGAAATGTAGCTCGGATATTCGAGGTGCTTGTCGGATGGCCGTTCTATAACGTTTTGCCGATGCGGAATATTCGGTTTTCGGTTTTTACTATTTATATTTTAGACGCGCGCACATGGGGAAATTCGCTTTTATCCAAACTGCGCACGTGTTGTTAATCGTTAGGAGTACTCAGGGTTCGGGACTGTACAGGTTATTCACGGAAATGAATGGGAGGAAATATCGAGTGAGCTCAACAATTCGTTTGGTCTCGATCGGCGAAGTAGGGACCGTACCTCTTGTGCTTCGTTGCGGTATATTTTTCACGTTTGCAAGCTGTCGAAAGGTTAACATCTATGTATTATAGAGCAGAGTTGAGCACATTACTTTTCATACAAGAATACAAATAATCGTTTGAAATAATGAAATATTTCAAACATTTTTCTTATTTGTATCATACAATTAACATAAAAAATTTATTTTCATTTGGCGTTTAAATCAAATGAATTGTTTTCAAATAATATTTTATTTAAATAATTTTTTATTTCAATTACATTGTTCAAATAAAATAATAAATAATTTCGCCTCAAGAAGAGGTTATTAAACTAACTAAATTAATTGTTAACTTTGAATAGGCTAATTTTTATAGTTTAATGACTAATTTTTAGCTGTATTCGCTTTTAAAACTTTCAAGTTTTGGCGGCTGTTGGAAATGTGTGTGAGGAGGAAAAGGAAAGGGAGCATTTGGTCCTGGGCCCGCCAGAGGACTCGTCGGTAAGGCTATGTACCGGGTCCTGCATTAGACACAGGGATATCGTAAGTAAGGAGGACTGGGAGCGTGTAAGTCTGACTGAGAGCATCAGACTGTTCTTAACCAAGTTATAGAGTGCAAATAAGTGCCAGTGCAACATTATTCCCAAATGAAAGTGGCGTGAGACCAGCGGAATTAATAACCAATAACATTGTACTAGTGAGACACATATAATCTGTCCCCGATACACGGGTAGAAAATCTCACCCAGTATCGGGCCCAATGGCGTCGTCAACGACGCTTTTAAAAAAAGCGCCCATCTCTCGATGGTGGCAATAAGGAGAATGTAGCGGAGGAATCAATGGTAAAACGTGTATATGCCAATGCGCCGAAACTGCACACACTACAACTAGATCGGATTTATAAAAACTTACTGAAAGAATGCAACAGAACATCAATAGGGCATAAGGTACAACCTAACCTCATACGGCCCGGAAAAAAGACCACCGCCGCGCCGCCCCCGGAACGTCCCAGAACCAGCCGGCCGTCCACGAAACCAACAGTAATGAAGAATTGATAACTCCCAAAATAGCCCACAGACAGACAACCAGTGACCTAACCTCAGCAACCATCGAGCAAACCGCTAACAAATATCAACCGCTCTCCGATGGCAGCGGTATGGAGTTAGACGACAATACACCAACAGAACAGCCGTACAACTCCCCCCCCAGAAACTAAAACTTATAAACCCCCGCCAATATACACAACAAACACCAACATCAATACTATAATTAACACCATAGTAGCTCTTAACATCACCAAAAACAGTCTTCCTAGTCAAGGAAAATGACAACAATAGCCATACTGTATATGTGAAATGCAGTCAACATTAATGGCTAATAACAGATACATTTCACCACCGAATATATCAAACAAGAACTAGCTGAGCTAAACTTCCAGGATATTAATATCGAAAACCGGACCAAATTCGACTTCAACAGATACCGCCTGGAAACCCACCATTATCTACTCCAACTTACAAGAGATAGTAGAACAGCAAGCCTGTTCAAAATAAAAATCCAGGCCTATCAAAGAGTAAGATGGGAGCACCTCCGGAAACAAGAAATTGTCCAATGTAAAAAATGCCAGAGGCTGGGACACGCCAGCAGAAAATGCAACTTCGGTTACCGCTGCGGTAAATGTGCCCAAAATTACGGACCAGGTAACTGCATAGCCGTATCAGAGAACAGAGAAAATCTCAGAAGCGCAAATTGCAACCAATCTGGACACCCAGCCTCCTACAAAGGCTGCCCCTACATAAAGTTCGCCGTTAAACAGAAAAGAGAAGCAAGTTCTAGGCACACCCAGACACCACAAAATAATATCAGCAGGATAACTCCTACAATCACTAAAGACATAACATTCGCACAAATGGTACGGGGGACCACAAGCATACAGCCACCAACTAACTCCCTTGCAACAACACCGAGGATGCCCTCATATAATCAAACCGCTAACACGAACAGGACTAAACCCGAACCCATGAGGGAGGAACAGCCCTACATAAATCCCATCAACAAAAGACCTCAAAAAAGAAATATCGACATTGATATCAACACAACTATACACCATAGCCACGCAGGTAGCAACCAACGCTAAGAAAATTGAATTTATTCTAAACTCCCTTTTTGACAATGTAACGGATGGAGAGGTTACAAGTGAAAATGATTATTGCAATATCTGGGCTGATACTTTTATTTCAATGCAAGAGGTTGACAGCGTGATGAGTGTGCCGCTACAACAAGCATAATGCCTAATCCGCATCATAAATCACATCTACAAATAGCAGTAATCAATGTTAATTCCATAATTGCTCACCATCGCAGAATAGAACTAATTCAATTCTTACAAACCCACAACCATGACATAGTCCTTTTATCCGAAACGAAGCTAAACCCCACACATAATATTACATTTAAAAACCATGATATAATATGGAAAGATAGACCCAATGCTAAGCAAGGAGGGGACACAGCCATCCTGATAAAAAAAACAGATAGAATAAAAAACGGTTAAACTCCCATCCTCAAGTACAAATTGAATTCTAGAATACACTATTATAAAAATGTAGGATCTTAGGAAAAATGAGGAATTCCGCGCCGGGAATCGAACCCGGAACCCTCGCGGTTGTAGCTGATCAACTCTTACACATACCCACAGAACCCTCCTACTTTTCCTAATCTCCATACAGTATTTGGTCTGGGAGGTCCTGATCCCACAAAAAATAACATCAACAATAGTAGTAAGCTTTACATTCTGAGCGCATATGCAACAAATGATATCGATAACTTTTCATCAAATAACTGGAATGCCTCTTTCGAAACCTAGAGCTACAAAATAACAAAAATTATTACATCTTACCAGGGGACCTCAACACAAGGTGCAATGATTGGGGGACAGAACCGATACCAAACGGGTAAACATTTCCAGAAATGGGAGATCAAATATTACTTTACGTATAGTATAAGAACAGTAACAGCTTCTGTACCCACCTATAAGCCAGGCTCATTTTTCCTAGATATCTACCTCTCAGATTCCAGACTAAACATAATCAGCAGCGATCCTAATAAAGCCAGCACACTGCCCTACGACAGCGACCACCTGGCTACATCCCCAGAATTCGAACTTCCTAACTCCACCCTACCTTTCCTAAACGCCGAGCTACCCAACCTAAAATACAACTTCAAAGTCACCAAGTGGAAAGAACACACCAGATTCCTATCAAAAACCTACACAGATACCATACCAACAGATTAAAATGTCCCTATCCCCGAAATAAACGTCAAGCTTCAAAACATTACGCCATCCGCCACCAATAAAAAACACACCCTACAATACGAAAACGCTGACAACACCACCAAATATATCAACCATAAAATCGCTAAACTACAAAAAAGCAAAAGTTTCATAGTATCCCTCTTGCACAAACTCAGCATAGTAGACATCCACTCCAAACTCGCCGTTACTAAAATGGCCAAAACCAAACTCAAAGAGCTACAAAAAGTGTTACGCACAAATACAGACGCAAACAACTAACGAACATAGATAACACCCACATAAAACAAAACGACAGCACAATCCTTAGGAGAAGTAATTGCAACCCCATATCCCTACAGAAGACAAACGACAGCTACATCCTCACCACTCTAACCGACACACTCAATGCAATAGGAGCATACTATGAATCTATTAATTCTCCGTTACCTAATCGAAGGTACACTTCTTAAAGCCATCGTACACAGAGTAGCTGCTAACATAATATAAGAATTCACAACACACAGAACAACACAACCATCGCATAATTCAACAGTGAAAACAATGCAAGATTTCCAACCCTAAACGACGATACAATTTCGTCCTTCTGCAGCCCATTTTGCTTACAATATAATATTAAAAGAACTCCCAACAAGACATCGCATGGCCTAGATAGTATTAGGCCCATAGCTCTAAAACACATACCCAAAAATATGATCTCAGTCTTAGCAATAATATTCAACGACGCCATAAATAATAACTACTTCCCAAATGTATGGAAGAAAGTCAAAGTATTACCAATAATAAAAAGGGGAAAAACCCCCACAGACCGAGGCAGTTGTAGACCAATCTGTCTAACCTTAAAGTCTTCGAAGCCATTATTAACAATAACATAATTACGTTCTGCTACAATCACCAAATCATTCCAGATTGCCAGTTTGGCTTCAAGCATGAACACTCCACAACCCACGCCATCCACAAATTTATTTCCGACATTAATTCGAAAATCAGTAATAGCCAACTAGTCGGAGCAGCGCTACTTGATATCGAAAAAACGTTTGACTCAATTTGGCTCAACGGCCTACTATACAAGATCCACAAAAAGAAATTTCCACAATGGCTGACACTTATCATCTGGGACATGCTAACAAATAAAACATTCATCACCTGAGACGGAAAAACTATTTCCACAACCGAATTCTCTATAAATGATGGGCTGCAGCAAGGTACCGTCAACTTACCTATCCGTTTTAACATTTACACCAGCGACCTCCCCAAATCGTTTGAATTCAATGAACCCAGAAAAGCAGATGTGCTGGCTTTTTCAGACGATTTAGTCACTTACGTTTCAGATAACAGAGTCGCAAAAGTACAAACACAACTCGAATCCATAGTAGACAAAATTAACAAATACTATATAAACTGGAGCAATAGATTAAGCCTCGGCAAATGTGAAACAATCTTATTTCGAAAACCACTCGATTCCCTCAACTGCAAAACGAAAGCAGGCAATAAAAACTTTCATGTAATGGCAACAATCCCTGGCACCGACACCAAAAAACCAATCCCGCATAAGAAAAACAGTGAAGTAGCTCGGAGTGCACATCGACTACCTACTGCGAGGCAGTGTACACATCGACAAGCAACTATGCAAGACATGCTCAGCCTTCAAAGCCAACAGTTTGCTCTTTCACACCAAGCACCTCACCCATAAAGCAAGAACAATCCTATACATACTTTTAATAAGGCTCATAATCGCCTACGCAGCTCCCATCTGGTGACATACCAACCACACAACAATGGAAAAAATCAGACTCCTTGAAGGAAAATGTCTCCGAGCCTGCAACAGACTATACCGAACACAAAACTCCGACTGGCAGCATTACGTAAGGAACACAATGCTATACAATTGACCTTTTCCTCCTACAACTCACCAGGGACTATCTCAGCAAGCTAACCCACATAAACAATGCTATAATACAACAACTGATTATCCAAGACGACGCCACCACACGCAGACAACTCACCACAGGCTACGTCTCACCAGAAGCATTCACTTACTGCGACAAGACTAGACTTATACAAAATGCAAATAATATACCAATAATATACCATTGGCGGCGTAACAGGGCCAACAAAAGAATTGCGTTTCACAGCAAAGCATACAACAATAATAGAGATAACTTCAGCTTCTCCACAGCCATCCCTAACCGAGACTGGATAAATTACGAACACCTGAACTTTAAAAAATATTGGTGGTTATCAAGCAACAGCACACACCTAACGGAAATAGCAATCTAATAAATCAAATGCAATACGCATATATATTAACCCCTTAGCTTACAATGACGCCTCAGAGGCGTCGTAAGGTTATCGGACCAAACATGAATAAGACGCTTCAGAGGCGTCGCAAGGTTATCGGCCCAAACACGGATAAGACGCTTCAGAGGTGTCGCAAGGGTATCGGCCCAAAGTTAATTGTACCGCGCACGTGTATATACAAATCATAGGAAGTTTGCGATTTGTACAGTTTCGAACGCTGAGCAAAGTTGTTTGTGTCCCCGGGCGCGACCGACCTTGTTGTCGTTTTTGGACCGCACATTTGGAAATTCGCTCGTAAGGGAAGGGGTTAAGTAAATAACACCCGTAACTTAACCCTACTGTTAAGAACCGTCGGCCGAAGCCCATTGTATATAGTCATCATTTATAAGTCATAGTTTCTAAGCCATAGTTTTTTTAAGTTACAATTTAATCACCCTAATTGATTTCTTAGCCAGTAAGTTAAAAAGACTGAATGTGGGGTTTTTCTTATCGCAGTGCACACGGCACATGCTTTTCTCAAAAAAAACGCACATAGTATTTGTAGCGGCCATCTTCGGGCGATGTTTTATGATGGGCCATCGCTATTGTGTCTTAGAGTCGGTACGCGGCTCATTGCAATCTGGTTACGCCATGGGCCTGTCACCGTTTTCTTTGTTAGTGCAATTGCCGCTTCGACCTAGGGCACAAGATGGTATTTGCACATCTTGAGCGCAGTCCCCGCCATAAAACATCTGCTTCCTTTGTATTTAGGTTTCTTCGAATCGGCGCGGCAGGACACTCGGGGCCTTAGCGCGGTATCGCGGCCAGATGCCTGGGATTCCCCAGGCTTCGATCTTCGAGGGTTTGAACACCCTGGCAGCGTCGCGAACACCTCCTCCTTTAGCCCGTTGCGCCTATGCGTTTTGTAACGCCCGTGACTCCTCCGATTTGCTGGGCCCGTTTTCTTAGATTTAGTTTTAGATTCCGCCCACCCTTAATTTTCATAGAGTAGGGATAAGTTTTCCATTAGGAAGGGAGAACCGAGGTGTTAAATTGGCGAACTCTCGGTCTCTTCACCAGAATTAACAAGAACCTTGAAATCTGTTTAATATCTAAAAACTGTTTCGCACTCGCCTCGCCACGCGATCTATTTCGATCCTGCCCGTTTCTTGCGAATTGTCGCAACGCGTTCTTATGTATAGGCCTTGCCCGCAACAACGTCTGCCTATACATAAGAACCTCGCGTTTCGGCAGTTTTTCTATACCTCGTCGAGCTCAGCTGACGAGCTCGACTCGTGCATCGCGGTGAACGACCGCGATTGTAAACGTCTTCGGCGCCGGCTGTTTACGTTTCTCGCTGTACTTGTCTCGTGGGCCATCCTTCCGATATTCCATATTTTAAATCCAACGCCTATTTTCCATTGTCTCCCTCGCCGCACCGGTCGTTAGGGCAATGCCCCGATTGCCAACGAACGTTAGGTGCTGGCGGATCCTTGCAATTTCAAAAATCCCACTCCTCAATCCTTCCTAACCGATGGTCCCGGACAAGTATAAATAGGCGCGCCGAAACCGCGCTCGCTCTCGTCGCTCTTCGACTACAATACTCGTACCACGCTTTTCTATTTACGTTTTGTGCGCTTCGCAATCGTAATTCACGCATCGATAATTCTCGTGCGCTTCGCGAGAATTCTTCACCTCACACACCTCGTGCGCTTCACGTTGTGTGCATCATCTCACTTCATCACCCGCTTCTCATCTCATTTCGTAATTCATTTTCTTTATATCATATACACCTTTGCTTTTGTAAATACCTGGTTTTAAATACATCAACCTTTTACCAGTCATATTTTTCTCACGCTTACTACTCCGCCTCAACACACCTTCACCTTCATCCATCTCCCAATCCATCGCTATAGGTTACAACAAAATCCTTATATCGCTCTCTGCTGTGTAGCTATAGAAGCAGTCAGAGAAGTTAATTCTCCTATAGTTTACAAACTTAGCTTTTTTGTACATCACCCGACAATTGCGGTGTGTAATTTGTTACGGTAAATAAACTGTAGTTGTTACACGTTGCTTATCTTAGTTCTTCCGTCAAAGGAAGGTGGTCCTTCGTGTGCAATATATTAGCGGGCACCTCGCAGTCCAAATTCAATCAAGGCCCGAACGATCATCTGATCAACCGCGGGCGTAAACAGTATTATCTAAACCAAAGAACTAATTTACAACGACGTCTGAAAAACGATACCATTTTTTAACTATGCAATGGTTCATCAACGCAAATGGTTTACCAGTTGCAAAAATATTGCCGTCAGTCAGTCAGAAGTCTAAAAAATGTGAGAGCAATATTGCAGCGATGTCCCTGCTCGAGAGCCTTCAAGATTATTATCGTCATAGTGGAAGAGAAGGTTGGCAGGATATATGTATTGCTTCAGAAACAGCAACGACAGCATCAATGTTAACAAAATTATTACTAATCGTCATTGCAAAAAAACTAATAAACACACTGCGAATTTTAAGTATTTACAATGAAAATGAATTTAGTCGTTCAATGCAAAAGTGGTGTAAGTCAATATTTGTCTGTTTGGTTTATTCTCAAGTCTGAAGGGTTTAGTTGATACTAAATAACATCATTACAATATAATTTTAGCGTGGCTTGCAGAAGACATTACATACATGTGTAAACAAGGAGTTTATAAAAGTAATGCTTATGATTACTTTCATCAAAGTTTCACAATTTCAAGCCATTCAAATTTTTATTTCTTCATTTCTTGCTTCTACAAGATAAGTTTGTCTGACTTCGAATACAAGTTTTGCGATTTCTAGTAATCTACAGGGTGGAAATTATAAAGCGTTCCAGACGAATATCTCCAAAAATATTGATTATACGCAAAAATGTTTCAGACGAAAGTTGTTCAGTACCGAGAAGGACATCATGTGGTGGGACTTTTATTTTTCCCGGTGGACACTCCAAGGTGAGGTGATGTTCAACTTTTTTTTTCATTGGAATGATATGTTTTTTTATCCACCATCAAATAGTACGTTTTAGAATGAGTTTAATTACCTATGACTCCAGGTCATTCTTGCAAAGTCAAACTTGCAGGGAAATGCGGTAAATGTATGTTCGTTTTATTTGTACTTCAGTTCAGTATGCGTTCAAAATGATTACCTTGCTTCAAGGCACTTAAAAATTCTTTGTTTAAATGATTCTTTAACTTTGGTCAACATTTCAACATTTATCTTAGCATAACCTTCGCGCATTCTGACTTTCTTGTTTTCACGCGTCGTAGGCTTAATAAAGGACCTTACGCAGTTCTTAAGCACAGAACCTGGAAGAAGAAAACGCTGTTCTAGTCTTTTAAATGCCAAATGCGATTTTGATGGTCGATCTGGATAACGTTGTGCATAGAAATTAGCAGCCATTCTGTAACTTTTCCTGCATTGTCGTAGTGCCATAAACATTTCAAAACAATTTTGATACATTTCCATTTTCACCACTTATTTAAGTACTATCGTTCAGCGAAGGATACATTAGCACGAATAGCAATGGAAGTAAACTGACAATCTTGCAGAAGAGCACAGTGATACATAAACACGTTCGTTTTCATTTCATTGATAATGACTTTGATGTTGTCCTGAGTAATGCTGATATTGAACACATGTTATTGTTTTGGTGTGAAAGTTCGAAGACACGAACTACAGTAAAGTACAAATAAAACGATCACACCTTTTCTGCATTTCCCTGCAAGTTGACCTTGAATGACCTTGACTCATAGGTAATTGAACTCATCTTAAAACGCACTATTTGATGTTAGATAAAAAAAACATATAATTCCATTCCAAAGAAGAAAGTTGACCTTCACCTCACCTTGGAGTGTTCACCGGGAAAAATTGAAGTCATACCACATGATGTACCCCTCGGTACTGAACAACTTTCATCTGAAATATTTTTGCGTATAATCAATATTTTCGGAAATATTCGTCTGTAATGCTTTATAATTTCCACCCTGTATAACAGCCATAAAAACCCTCCAAAGCCTCCAAAATTAAAGAATATAGTACAATAATAAATTTGAACTCATTTTAAAGCTCGAAACCTGTACTTTTGCAGACCAATATTAATTTTTTCTAGGATATTTGTGCATGATATAGCAAGTGAAAAACTGAGGATACGTATTTGGTCTAAAATACTACAAATTTACTCGTCTATAAAAGGAACAAAAATATTCTTTTTCTAAATGAAACTTTTACAGATTTGAAGATTCAATCTTTCCCTTTACAATGACTACTTAAAATTTAATCTATGATTTTTAGCTGTTTTATAGTTTAAACATGGGGAATAAATTTGGTCGTGTGAGGCCTTTACGGTGTAGCTTGTATTATTGCAAAGATGGCAGTCCATTTTTCATTCAAAGCTCAATAAATCGACTAAAAAAACATTGTAGATGAAGTTTTAAGCATTCATTGTGAAAGAAAAGTTTAAATCTTTAAGTTCACGGTGGTTCCAGTCACGAGTAAAATTTTACAATATTTTTACACACATACGTTTCAATTTGAAATAGTTTGGACGAAAAATGTGTTATCAGTTTCCAGTCGGAGTATCATACAGAAATATAAGTAATGACAGAGAATAGAGAAAATTTTTATTTTGTATTTATTGAAATGGCAAAGATACTTTCTTGAGAAATTAATTAATTCATTTATTTGACCAAGCAATCATGCTAATATAAGCGACGCAAGATAGAAATAAATTCAATATTTTTATTTTTATAGAGTATCACGTAACAATCACTTTTACTGCTCGGTACATTTAGTGTCAACATAGTTTCAAAAATACGCACGAATCGCTATGGCTAAAAGTTTTAATAATAACAGTAATGTTACAAATGATAAAATTAGGTGGTACATTCTTTATACTATGTATTTATATTCTCATACTGCATTTATATGTGCGAAAGGCGTATACATACGTTTATATTGTGAGTTTTGCACAATACATTTATAATTTTTCTACACGACTATAACAGACAGAAGTAATTGCTTGAATGTTTTCTTCGCATTTAATTAAAACGAATGTCTGAATTCAGGGACTGACACGGTTCTGAAAATAACTGTTTCAAACTGTTATATATCGGTTCTGAATGAAACAGTTATGAAGAACCGAAATGATGTCATAACTGTTACGAGAATATCGGTCCTGGCTTATATCGGTTACGGTTACGGTTCTGGAGAACCGATATTATTTCGGTTCTGGATATCCGTTCCGTTTTCGGTTCTGTCATTCTGTATTCTGTATTGTGTTCGGCCTTGCATACTTATTATTTAAGTAGTTATTTATTGTTATTTATAATTCAAACCATTTTTAAATAAATACATTTTTATAATTTGTTTCTCTATTCATTATATGAATTATAATTTCAATACTTTATTGTTAAAATAATTGTTTAAATAAATAAATTTTTATAATGTATAGAAATTTGATTCTATATTTATTATTTCAATTATTATTTCAATAATTTATTGTTAAAATAATTGTTTAAATAAATTATTGGAATAATAATTCAAATAATGAATATGGAAACAAATTATGAAAATTTAATTATTTAAACAATTATTTTAACACTAAATTATTTAAATAACAATTCAAATAATGGCTATAGAAACAAATTATAAAAATTTATTTATTTAAAAATTGTTTTTATTATAAATAACAATAAATAACTACTTAAATAATAAATATAGAAGGCCGAACACACTACAGATTAGAATGACATACAGAAGGACAGAAGCGAAACCGGAACCGAAACCTGAACTGAAACTCAGAACCGAAATCCAGAACCGAAAAATAACAGTTACAGAACCGAAATAATGTCGGTTCTCCAGAACCGTAACCGTAACCGATATAAGGCAGAACCGATATTCTCGTAACAGTTATAAAACATCATTTCCGTTCTTCATAACTGTTTCGAGAACCGGAACCGATATCATAACAGTTTTCAATCTCTGGAGTCTGAATAAATGCACTACTAGAATTTCTGCAATACGGATGGCTGTTAATCACAAGTTGTCTCAGAAGAAGATTTATGTTCAAATAAATTTATGTATATCTACTATTTTATTACGAATTATTACAAACTTTTATAGCTAATAAAACATAATATTCTTTTAGAAAATTCTTTTCTATGGATTCGAATTTGATCAGGATGCTTTGAAACATATTGCTTCCATTCTGTTTCTTATTGCTGTTGAGGATTTTCACGAATAAATAAAAGACTATATAGTAAGACTGAAGCTTGGAATTCGTGTAAAATGAAATTCAACTAGATATACGAGTATATCTAATTTTCATAGAAGTGGTGACATTTTTCGATTGACGTTGTGTTTTATTTCTTTTCAGATTCGACTAAAGAATTTGGTCACTGGTTATAAGCTTCAAACAAGCAACGATAATCTGCGTAACAGGTACGTGAATGATATCTTATGGAAATGATAACGAATTTATCAATGTCATTACCAATATGTACCTTAATTTTAATTAATTTCAATACGTTCAGGATTATTTTCATCTTCGTTCAGTCTGCTTAAGTTTTACCTTTCAGATTATAATTAATATAACAAAAATGATTCTTTCATTATTATCAAGTCATCCCAGTTCATTTCTTTCTAAGTATGCGTCCCTGAAGAGTTTATTTAAATGAAGTGGCACGGCGTCTTTTATTATTCCACAAATTTCGACGCTACATTCTATGGAATGGAATATATTCATTACAATAGTATAATAACAAGGAAAGTTGGGGATTCTGAGCAGGTAGGAAGTTCAAAATTCCGAACAACGCAAGTTTCCTGTTCTTATTTCAAAGCGTTTTGCTTCTACATCTTATCGTCGTATGTACGTTTCCTCTCCATAAAAATCCGCTGTATTTTTAATAACTTAAGATGTAATCCGCGAAAGTTGGATAACCCAAAGTCCGAGCGTAGAACAGAAAAGTTAGCCTGCGGAACATTACTGAAGAATTCATTCCGCCACAGTTACTGAATCTCAATACTAATATGAAATGACACCAGTTCGTTTGTTGATCGAGCTTCAGCACTAGCTCTGTGGAGGTTATGACAGATATAGGAAATTTTTCGAAAATCTGGTATTTAGTGTTCAAATACTTCTTGGATCTACTGTGTGCAAAATCCTTTGAAAAATATGTTGAAGCGGACACGCAGTTGAGGTTCATGACTAGACTGTGGACTTTTATGTAAAATAAATTGTCTGCCTTAATTGCAAGAAACAGTAGCTACATAGCAGATTCTGTATTTTCTTTAATCATGTTAGGAAGTCGAAAATAATATATTGGCATTCTAAAATTATTTTAATCTTTTCACTGATTTACGATACACCGGCTCGTTTGTTGTCATAAATGCATAAAATCCACAGTCCATTCGTCACAATTGGTAACGGATATTATGACACAATAAATTTCCCTATGTTGTATTGACGATGCTAATAACTACATTGTGGATTGTGCGCATATGTGAGAGAAATGAGTAGGTGAAACATGAAACAGTAGAAAAATAAAAAGTAGGGTATACAGATTGATATTATTAAGGGTAGAAATGAATTTTTATTTGGTTGCAGTATCTTGTAATTGAGGAAGACATTTTTAATTTTGCATAAAAATCTGCAGTCTACTAATAATTATACAAACACAGGCTTATCTTCGACATAAAAAGATAAAAACATTATGTTTTACTTGTGCATCTACGTGTAAATCAAATCACTTTTTAAATCATTTGTTGTGCATGTAGTAAGAATTGTTTTGAACATAATAAATTCAGATGGAAATATTCTCCATCACCTTAGCAATTAATGAAACACTGTCCAATATTGAAATTCCTTAACGTAAATTTCTAATTAGTAGTGTACAATACTATGGCAGCCAACTGTAGTCCAGTAAATTGCACTGGATGCTATTTGCATTGAATCTTGGAGAAACCTAAAGCTACCCAAATGGCTTATGCTGTCTATGGTGAAGAAACTATGTGAATGGTAGCTTATGCGTCTACTATGGTTCTAGCTGATCACCATTTGTTTAGGTCGTTGTAACACCGTTTAACAAATACACATTTTAAATTAGTTGATTTTATTTTTAGTCTTTATTTTAAGTCTTCAACTTGAAGATACACTTTAAAAAAGAGATTAGAGTTTATTATTAGTTGAAGTAATTAGTTCATAACCGTAAACTTTCTGTAGTAACGAAATATCACAAGGTATTACGTGAATAATTCAATGTTACAGATCCAGCAATCCTTTTTTAATAATGTTCTTATACAGGGTGGCGCACATCATTCTTAACAGTTCAATATCTCGAAAACTATGCCATCGATTTTAAAGTTCTTGATCCTAAATTGCATGGATCTGAAGGGCCTTTCCGACTACATCAACGTGAAGTGGTCCCCCCTTGCCCTTTGAAGGAGGGCGGGGGTACTTTTGTAATTTTAAATTGAATCCCCTATCAAACGTTACATATTTAGATTCTACACGAAAGAACAAGTAAATTTTATCTAAAACATTTTTTGTCAGATATTTCCATGATGAGATATAACAGTTTGAAGTTTCGACTTGTAGGTACTTACTTGAAGCGCTCCGAAATAGCATTATTTCTATACGCGCTTGAGTCCTTTGCTTACTCGTGAAGAAATAAAATGTTCAAAATTGCCACCACGGACTTGTAAACTTTTATTTACTCGAAACATCAAAGTTGTTCGAACATTTGTTAATATTTCGGGAGTCATTGAAGCGCAAGCATCACGTATTCTTTGTTTCATATTCTCTTTTGTTGTCAGCGGTTCAAACATAACTTTGTCCTTTACATATTCTCATAAGAAAAAAATCTAATGATGTTTGATTGGGGGATCGAGGAGGCCTTTGATGAGGTCCCTCACGACCTATCCATTTGTTTCCTTTTTCATTTAAAAATTGTCTGGTGATGATAACGCTATTTCCGAGCGCTTCAAGTAAGTACCCACAAGTCGAAACTTCAAACTGTTATATCTCATCATGGAAATATCTGACAAAAAAATATTACAGACAAAATTTACTTGTTTTTTCCTGTAGAATCTAAATATGTAACATTTTATAGGGGGTTTCATTTAAAATTATAAAGGTACCCCCACCCCCCTGAATGGGGATGGGGTGGGGGGGGGGGGGTTCGCTTCACGTTTATGTAGTTAGATAGGCCCTTCAGATCCATGCAATTTAAGACCAAGAACTTTAAAATCGATGGCATAGTTTTCGAGACATTGAGCTGTTAGGAGTTATGTGTGCCACCCTATATAAACCCACAATCGGAAAGGAATTCCAGTATAGGATATCACTATTTTATTTTAATCATATTTGTTCTCTTTGAAATCTTTCTTAGAAGATAATTGAACGAAAGATCTTTTATTCTACATTTTTATCTTATTTCTTTTACGTGAAATATCGAACACGTGGTTCTGTATGCATGCGCAAATAGTGCAAACTAGCAATTGACGAAACACATAGCGTTAACACATCATTAATGAACCAATGAGCACGAATCTATCAATTACCAAATAATAGTGCAATTCGTAGCGCAACATAGTAATCGATCAATCAATTAAAATGAACCTGTACTTGATTAAACGAGAGCATTTATAATTGCGATCTTTGAGCATCCTTCTCTGATTCATTATTATTGTATTTTATTATTACTATTTGCATATCTTTACCTCTTTTTAAAATTTAAGAAATTTGATTTAACCAAGGTCACATCAATCATGAACGAAGAACAGAAAAATACTGGAAAAATAATACAATTCAGTTTAGACCTTGTAATATTTATTAGAAGGGCGAAGTTCAAAATTTCATTTTAATAATAGATTATTATATCGTAAAATATGCATATGTCTATTTTTCCATATGGTTTCACGATTTTCTTGTATCAATTTTAAATAAATCAACTCTTACTTTTTCAGAGATTTCTTCTACCTGAAAATACATTCAACTAAGCACGCAGAAATATTAAATACTAAATTTATTCTATTTTTTATTGTATTTTAAAATATTCTTCCTCGCGAAATTACAAAAATTGCTGTTCCAAAGCCTGAAATTCCTCTGATAATTATTACTACATATTAAAATTTCGGACGCGTAACTCAAACTATTAATGATGAGTACCTCCATATTAAGAAAATGTTTTAATTATGTTCCCATTTCTGTAACGTGGATAAGGGGGAACATTCTGCAACGAAAAAATCTCAAATTGTCCATCTTATGTGCATTTGAACCCTTTAACAACACAGTTTCAACAAGGTTAATCCGCCAAAAAAATGATTCACAAAGTACACGTGTTTGCAGCCATAGCGTTGCTTTTCCTTTAAAAATCGAAGTTTCCCTTTGTTTCTTCTGAACCACTTAAGACAACAAAATTTTACAGCCGCTATTATATTCCACATAAAAGACACTACAATTTTTCTCCTTCCACTGTTTTTATTGCATTTTTTTAAAATTGCAATATCTCGAATATGTTTCCCAAAAATATTTCAGAATTGAATTTAGTGTAATATAATGATGACAAAAAATCAATACACAAAACGACAGATGTGTTAACTAAACTTAACTTTACTTATGAAATCATGACAACAATCGACTACAAAACAAGAACACCATTAATTAAATGCAATTTCTAACGAATTCACTTACGTAATATAGTTATAAATGAAATCATGTTTGGCAACATTACTTTTTTCCTGATTTCATGTTTTAGTCCAATTACAAGCAATTTAATTCACCCACCAATGTCAGCTAGATAATAATTCTTAAATACGCGTTTATTGCGGGCGAGATGAAATCAAGAACCAATTAATTAAGACTGTATAAAAAATTATGTGTAAAGAAAAAGTGACTAAGTAAACTGCAATAAAAATAATAACGCTAAACGTACCATTACTTTAAAAAAGATTCATGGAAATTGTTCAATTTTACAGAGTTCGATCTAAAATCAAATCTACTAAATACAATCTTCTAAATCAAAGTAAAATGTTATTCTTCTATTATCAATATTTAAGTATCTTAGTAAATTTACACATACTATAAGTATAAGCTTGTTACCTCCTAAGATCTTATCAATGACAAAGAAGATGTAATCATTGTAACTGTAAAAAAATATACGGAAAGAAACAGAGATAAGAAAATTGAAGAAGCTAAACTAAAGAGATTAAGAAAAAATGTTAGACCGTGATTTTGTGAACAGCTTGTATTTTTAATTATTATCAGACGGTCCTGTACGATGTGGACTCTCTGGTATTATTTTTCCGTAAGTTTAATGCTCGCAAACATCGATGGAATATGGTATAGTTCGGTCCGCCCTTTCGAGACGGCAAATAATCTTGACTTCGATGACGCCGGCTTAAAGGATGTCTGAAAGCTTCCGGCACGTCGCGAAGCGCGTTATGGAACAGCGCGTTATAGTAAACGGGTTAAAGATGGAAGCGTTTTTCTCTTGTTCGTTTGCCGTGGCGCGCCGGATGCCGGATTCGCGACGCGCGACGGCCCGGTATCGACTCCGAGGCTGAAAAAGACCGATTGCTCAGGGCGCTCATTAGTTACTGTCTCTTCGCCGGCAGATAATCAGAAATCGCGTCGTCCAGTCGATATGATACGATTACTAATTGCGCTTTTCTCCGTAGCGGAATTCCCTTTAAACACCATTTCTTCTCGGAGACAATCGGCTTTGTCGCGGATCGTTCAGCGTGCAATAAGAAATCGATACTTTAAACAATTTTGGACGTTCGCAAAGTTTGATATCGCACCCTCGTTGCAACCAGAGATAGACGAAAAGCATTTAATAAAATATTCGAATGGCAAATACGTTACTGTAGCGATTCTTTGGTTTGAATTAATAGAGGTTTACTGAAACTCGCTTTTAAAAATTGAATTTTGTGATGCCTGTACTTCATGTAGGAGAGATCGGGATCGAAAGTAACAATTTGACTTTGTACTACGATTACGCAAAAACTATTACATTTACAAGAAAAATTCGTATGGACTATATGCTACCTGGTTATCTGACATTACTTAACCACGGTATCGTTCATTTGTAACAAGTAATGTATTGTATTGTATTTGGTTTATTTCAGCCTTACAGCCAAGAAATGTGACTTGGTTTACATTAGCCTACTGTACAAATCTATCTTATTGCACACATTCGTCCATACCTTCTCTCACACTTTTTCTTTGTCTCCCTCCTTCCTACACTGACCTACTCTGGTAGTCTCCTAATTACTGCTAACCCAATCACTTCACCCTTCCCCATTCCCTAACATTTGATCATTGGTTTGGCATATTCTTTGGTCTATTCATACTATCTTTTGTCTCTTTCTCCTCAACTTCTCCAACCACTCTACGACATTTCTATCTTTCCTCCCACTCACTACATCCTCAATTCTGATCATTTCTCCCATTACCCTGCATTCTCTTGTCAAATGTTCTAAGCTTCCATACTTGTCCCCACATAGGTCGCATCCTCTTGCCTCGTCCCCCAGCCAATATTTGTTCCAGTTTTCTATATTTCCGCATCTTGCCCGTGCTACGAGTTTTTGACTGTCCCCTCTACCCTCTTTACTTAAATATTCCGGTAATTCTGTCACTCTTATGTATTTGTACCTTTCATTGTATTTGGACTGCTCTATCCTCGTATGCTGCTCTTGCCATTGTACTTCGCTATCCCTATCCTTTAACCTCTCCGTTATCTCTCTCTCTTGTCTTCTCATCTCTTCCACCCCTGCTTGGCTCCAACCGTTTCTCTTTAAATATTCCTCCCTTTCTTTTCCACTTTCGCCCTGCACACTACCTGATTCCTTCTCCTTCAGACACTCCTTAACTATTTTTCTCCCTTCGTTTTCTCTTACTCCTTCCGTGTACTTCCAGGCCCTAATTCCTGTCTCTACTCTGAGCTTCGTTCTTTTTGTAACAAGTAATGTTTATTAACAAAAAATGGAGACGGGAGAAAGTGTTACAATTGTTCCGTACCTCGTTGTAACATGGCATGGCGTCTATTCGGCTTACTAGAACTCTATGAATAGAGACACCCAATGCAATTTTGGCGGCGGCTGGAATGTGTGTGAGAGGAGGAAAAGGAAAGGGAGCTTTTCGTCCTGGGCCCGGTAGAGGACTCGCCAGTAAGGCTATCCAGCGAGCCCTGCCTTAAATACACGAATATTGTAAATACGGTTTAGGACGGAATATACATATAGAAATCGGTGACGGATCAGGTACTAGCGGGAAAGGCGTTGTCTGTCTGTCCCTCTGGTGACGAGCATATGTAGGTGGTAGCCGCCACACAATAATATTTTATATCTTCACCACCAATGAACCGTTCACTCCCGTTCTTATTATTTTTAACTTTTCATTTCTTTGGTGGCTTCCATCCTCCTTCTTCTTCTACATTTCCTCATGTTCATACTCTGGTGTCGCTTGTAATTGTAACGTTACTATCGACACCAACCACTAAGATTACAAAGTTTCACTAACTAAATGTTTAAGAGCGTTAAGTGACGATCAGTTTTACATTTAAAAATATAAACAGAAAGAAAAGAACCCTTACATGCACACGAAATAAGTAATCACAATTTTAAGCCATTAAGAGAAAGTTACTTTAGGGAACCGTTATCCAGCGTAGGCGACCCTTACGAGCCTGCTTCTCCTTCCTACTGTCAGTTTGCGCAAGCGGAGCGTGTTCTCACCCAGCCGACCAAGAAACCGAGTAACCGACCCGCGCGTCATAAAACAATCGACGATCATCTTTTTAACGCGGGAAGCGAGCATATTGGTAATCGGTTCGCCGCGTCTCGGCGCTATGGAAACGGCGAACGGTGGTGGGGACGGCGTTCAGTTCCCGGGAGCTGAGTTTGGACATCGCTGCATTAGGGTATCGAAAAGCCATTTTGGTCAGTATATAAGTTAATTGTATATCTATATAATTAAAATAAGAATGTATATGTTGAAACAGTTGTTATGCATAATGTTTCAAAAATTTGCGATAATAGCTATAATAGATTTTGAATTATTTACAATGTTGCTTTTGATCGCGGTCTGACGTACGCCTTACACCGGACGACTGTTAGGGTCTTTCTCTTCATACATAGCCATTTACCGCTCGCTCTCTCACAAACGCATGCGACCATTCCTCGCGTCTTCGCTCATTCATACTCACATGCATACGTCGCGTTTGGCAACGCGCGCTCCGGTCGACCTACAGACAGTTAACCTACATTATCTCTACATTAAATTAAATTTTAAGGAACTGGAATCAACTAAAGTTTTATTTTCAGTGGTCGCGGTCTTTGGAGATCTGAAATAAATAAATCGTACAAAATTTCGTCGAATTTTATATCCTAACATTTTTTGAAATTTTTCAGAAGCCACGAATGCATCAAGTCTGATTATCATTTTATAATCCATATTTTTTGGAATGTTTGAATTGTTATGTCGTTACAAAATACATACTTCTACTGAATCTATAAATCAGTTGTCGAATACCCTGGCATTTTGTATCGAATACCGAATGTTTGTACTTACAGCAATATTTCTTCCAAAATTCAAAGTTCGAAGGTTAAAATATTTATCTTGAATAGCACAACGGATTTTACACAATTCTGCTATGCAGGCTGCAAAGTGCATATTGCACAGTGAATGGCAAGTACGACAACTGGGATAAAAGTAAAAAGATTATAGGTAGAACTTGAAAATTGTTGTATGATACGTTTTTTTCGATTGAATTTCATTTGAAACAATGAAAATTCAAATAATGGAAAATTATTTCAACCTTAATAATCATATTTCTCTTTAGACGAACTGAATATATTCCGAATTTTTTAAGAAACTGAAAACTGATGTAATTCGTAATATATCCCATAATTTGAATATTTGTATAGAATTTCTTTGTTATCTACTAGAATCTCTTCTTTCTTATTGGATATACTTCAGTACTCATTACTGCAAATGCAGAATTCCAAAGGAGCTGTGGCCTTTTGCGGTATCTCGAGATTTATGGTCTAAAAGTCATAAAAAAGCTCAACCGCTTGATACCTAATTGATATAAAAGAATTTGAAAAATATGCTATTAAGACAGTAAAATTTAATTTTCTAGGAATGTGAACATGAAAGATTTATTTCACATGATTTGCATGTAATCGGATCCCGTTATAGCAGACGTGATGAAATTTTCATTAGAAACCCCCAGCATGATCGATTGTGATGTTAAATTTCCAAGTCATACCGATTTTTGTCTTACTTTTTCGAAAAATTAACCACTGTGTGTCGCGTCGTGCTAAAATGGAAGTAATTTACTTTTTATTCGGCCATGATAAGGCAGATAAAAGTATTTATATCTTTATCAGATGAAAAATATGAAATACTATTGTTTTCGGTATTCGACCGACTCTGAAATACAAATTACAGAACTATTTCATATTCCATACCTTGATTAAATATAAAATGTCAAGGTATTCATCAACTGACTTATGTATTGAATAGATGTATTCAGTAGTTTACATCTATTTCACTTACAAAAGCATTCGACGCTGCCCATCACGGGACACAATTCAAGAAACGCAATTTTCGAGTTACATATCACTATAAAAATGTAAGGACACTCCTTGACCAATTATGAAAATCTCATTTATTTATTAGGTGTACGTATTCTTTTGTAGATATGTTTCTCTCTCTCTCTTTCGCTCTCTCTCTCTCTCTCTCTCTCTCTCTCTCTCTCTCTCTCTCTCTCTCTCTCTCTCTCTCTATCTTTCTCTCTCACTCACTCTCTCTCTATTAAATACAAGTTAAGATTTAAGTTAGGTTATAGGAGAGTAATAAGGTTAGGTTAAGTGCGGGCGAAGGGGTGAAGAAGAAGAAAGTAAATTTGTGTAAGGATTGTAAGCCTGAGGGGAATAATAAAGTTATATACTATATTAGGTGTACGTATTAGTTTGTAGCACGTCCTTCGTGAATTTATCGATTATTTATAAACAACTAAAACACATACTGTTCTTTAAATCAATATCCACGACTTTCTATGTACAATATTTAGTTCATCTTACAAATAAATAATGAATCTCTAATACGATCGTTGAAAGGTTTGAATTCAAAATGAAGTGATTAGTGATTAACTGCGACAGCCACGAAGTAATTTGTACATCTAATGTCTTCATAATTGGATCGGTAGAACGTAATTATGTAGCATTTCTTGAATTATATGGCATGTAAACCGTCTTTATTGTATTACAACGTTCCTTAAGGCGGCAGTCTCATGTAAACGTTGCAAAATTTAACAATTTTCATGACTTTTTTTTCAAAGTGTTGGTACATCTTACGTTATAATATTTTTAAGTATTTATTTAGGTATCGCGTATAGAAAGATTTTATTTTACATTTGCGATTCACTTGTACATAACGAATTATATTAACCATTTTTTTAAATCGCACACTACTTAATTTAAATTTGTATTGAGGAAGTCAAATTGAAAAGTTCTGTGGAAATAATAAGGATATCAATCAATAACAGTCGAGTTATTCTTAAACTATGCAGCTAGGATAACATGGCAAGCTTGTTTCCTGAAAATAGAAATGAAACTTTTCCGTTTACGCTATTTAAATGACCATTTATTTTTTAAGCTTCTTCTGTTGTTTTGTGTAAGTAAAGGGTAAAGTCGAAGGGAAATTCTCAAGGGTGATGTCCCGAATGTATGTATATCTCGAGTTCGTTGCTACGATTTTTCTATAGTTTTGATGAATTTTTCCTTTTTAAAAGAAAAAGAATTGTTACAAAATAATGTACGATACACGCATAATGACCAAACAATTTCTTCGTTATAAACATTTACGCACTATTGTAGTTTTCACATTGTGACAAAATATGTTCCGACATGTCTTCGCCATTTTAGATACGCTCAATTATCACTGTTGCATTAATCGGATGTTTCAAGCATTAGGATTTAACTAAATCAACTAACAAATTATTACAATAATATTCAGATAAATGAAAATGTGATTTTTACTTTTGAAAATATGAAGCGAAAGATGTACCTATCGTAAAATAATGGAAGACAATCGCAATACAACTATGGTATTGGGCTGATCGGAAAGTAATTTCGTTTTTTATATAGAGATGGCATTGTTTCGATTTGTTATTACTTAACCTTATTCTAAATCGCAAAATCACTGTATATCTTGACAGCTGATATTTCGGACGTCATTTCGTGCATTACAGTGTTTCATGATCTTTCAAACATTTTTCTTATCGCCGCATCAAATATCAAAATTCAATGCGAGGAAAAAATTGCATGTTGTTTACGGAGAGGATTTACCATCGGATTACCATTTATTTCGTTCTCTTTGACACTCTTTAAGCGGTCGTAGGATAAAAGGTTCGCTACGTCACCGAATAAAACTTCTAATCTGTGAAAAATCGTCTTTCATTGTCCCTTGAAAATACGAAATTACTTCCCGAACAACCTAATAAGAAGGATCGTTACAGTAAATACTAATACGGTATTGTGATTCATTTAACACTAACATTTTCTCTGGCTGTATGAATGTTTTAGTTCA
Source organism: Sphecodes monilicornis (assembly GCA_913789915.3). Taxonomy (NCBI): domain Eukaryota; kingdom Metazoa; phylum Arthropoda; class Insecta; order Hymenoptera; family Halictidae; genus Sphecodes; species Sphecodes monilicornis. The sequence continues at coordinate 5,777,908 of OU565286.1, read as the reverse complement.
TTCTCTGCATAACATTCAAGATAATGGAAAATGCATATCCACGTTGTTCGATCCTGCGAGCAAAATTTCTCTGGGACGTTATAGACTATCTCAAAGTTTAGAAGACGCGGGCGAGGCAACCAATTGATTGAGAAATTTGATGAAGCGTAAAGAGATGGCAAATGAAGCGTAAGATGTTGGTCACTTCGTTTCAGAATGATAGGGCGAGGCTAAAGAAGTATCATAGCGTTCGTTCCGGTGGTATAATAGATGTTAGGATCGTTTCGGTTATGCAAATGACTCTTTCAAGACTTGAAGCACACGCACACATATATATTTAATAAATAACTAATGCATAACTCGGGACTCTATAGTGTCTCCATCGTCCATTATTTGTTCGCACGCAGCGCGCTGTCAATGTTCGCATCCTTAAGCTGCAACCACACCGAAGGCATAATCTAACAATACATATGTATCTGCTTTTACTTTCTCTTTTTCAATTTGCTGTGAAACTTCCTATAACTCGGAGATAAAAAATAGCTCATAACATGTTATCAGCGATTGAAGGAACACTTTTAGTGCAGGTTTAATTTTATTACAGATGTTACACACCCATTGTAGCGGAATTGACCGACGGTCACGTATTCTGTTAGCGAAGGAATAGGCGGGAAACGCACAGCGCTGTGCGCGAAGGTGAAAAAACTGTAGCGACACGACAAACACTGCTTCTTACGAGAACAAAGTGGACTATATTTTATTTGAGGATGAAAATGTAGAACAAGAAGAAAATATGTGAACAATAACTGAATGCGGTGAGACTAGATCGATTTGAATATGAAGAGCGACGTCGCGTACGAGAGAGAGAGAGAGAGAGAGAGAGAGAGAGAGAGAGAGAGAGAGAGAAATCAGCGCGTAGTTGAGAAAGTACAACGAGAGAGACGACAACTGATTTCTGCGAATAATGAGCGCGAAGTGACGAAATTCGGGGAATCGAGAGATTCCGCACAATAGATTTATGGGGATTGGTTCTCGAGGATTACCCGATGATGGGGTGCCCGCTGATTGGGTCACCGTCATCGCGTGATCCTGTCGAGGAACGACGCGGTAACGCGAGTCGCGTAACGGCTTCGCAGGAGATCGCGATCGGAGGGTGACGTCACGACGGGGCGAGGAGGGCGCGTCGCGTCAACAGCCCGTTTGAATTCGCGCGATCGCGAACACCCATAGTGTAACAACAACAATCGAGCAAAGCGAAATTCGAACCATAATCTGATACAAATCGTTTATCAGTGAAACAGAAGTGACAGAAACTTGTGTCGCCGTTTTGAGACCCCGAAATGGAGGACCGTCTTCACGATACAGCGAAGGGTCATCCCGAAACCGCGACATTCAGTCGTCGCAATCAGTCAGTCGAAGTCGAACCTTCGCTGGTATAGATCAATGAAAACGAACGAAGACACATTCGAATGAGACAAAGAGTCTCTCGAAGTCGAAGTCGAGGTTCATTCAACGATCTCGTACAATCGAATCGATCGAGATTCATAAAATTGGAGTTGATCGTCGCGAACTCTCACGCGTATAAGGCAGGGCCTGCTAGATTATCCTTACTGACGAATCCTCTAGCAGACCTAGGACACCTCCTAGAAGTTAGCCCCCCTAAATAAATAATTTCAACAGTTGTGCTGAGTTGTGCTGAGTTTGTGCTACACTGTTCTCGAATATTATAACAATAAGACTAAAAATTGAGAAAAACGATTTCTTTTACTAGCCCCTCACTTTTCGTTTTTTTCAATTTTCTCAATTTTGCTAAGTTGTGCTAGGTTGTGCTAAGATTGTGCTCGAATATTATAACAATAATATAAAAAATAAGACCAAAAATTGAAAAAAACGATTATTTTGTAGCCCCCCACTTTTCGTTCTTTTCAATTTTCTTAATTGTGCTAAGTTGTGCTAGGTTGTGCTAAGATTGTGCTAAGATTGTGCTAAAGTATTACTTTATAAAAATAATAAATAAAGAAGTTATGGTAAATACTCGTTTTGGACATGCAATTAATGTTTAAGATAGTAACAGTTATCCAAACAGCATCTAATCATACATCTGAATTGTGCTAGCCCAGCACAAGTCAGCACATCTTTCGTTTTCGCCAGCACAACGATATAAAGGGCACTTTACTCTTGCCCGCGGCCCTTCGCGCCTGGATACTATATTGTTAAATTGACTTTCTGGTCATGCAACAAACATAATATTATTACAAATAATATTTACAATTAACGATATAGTAGAATCTCCATTATTTGAACCATTATCGGAAAATATGTTTCACGTCTAAACAATTCAATCCAAAACGATCCATATATAAGGTGGCGCAAAAGAAACGAAGGGATTTGAATGGTCTATAATTTCTTTATTTCATTATTTTTAATAAACTACGTTTATGGGGAATTTGTTTGATTTAAACATGAAAAACGACGTCGCGCATTGGTTCCCATTATTAACATCGCACAGTCACACACTTTCGAAGACGTTTTCCATTATTTTTCTTAACATTTCAGGAGTTATCGCTCGAATGTCTTCTGAAATATCATCAGCTGCAATTGCACCCTCTTAAGTATACAGTTTAGTGCGGAATATCATCCGAAAGGGCCATTGGTCCATATTTCTTTAAGATTGAAGCCGGTGCTGCAGTTATCATCAATGGCGCTATTACGGGACATTTTCGGCGGACGCATTGTTTCAAGAAACAGCGATTGTAATTGGTCGCCGCGTTCGCCGGACTTAACCATTCCCGATTTTTTACTCTGGGGATATTGTAAAAAAACGTGTCTACGTGAACAATATTCGTGAAGAAATTCGAGCGATAACTCCTGAAATCTTAAAAAAACTAATGAAAAACGTTCTAGAAAGAGTGCGAGTATGCGAAGCTAATAATGGGCATCACTTACCCGACGTTGTTTTTCGTGTTTAAATTAACCAAATTTCCCACCAATGTAGTTTATTCAAAAACAATTGAATTGACTCTGAAATAAAGAAATTATAGATTATTCGAACGCCTTCGTTTCTTTTGTGCCACACTGTATATTTATACTACGATCTATAGTAACAAAATTCGCTTCTGTCAATAATTTACTTGTACTATGTTAAGAAACAAACGTACAATACATCCAAAACGTATTTGAAACTCGATTTATGAAACATTATTTTACAAAATAAAAACTAAATAAAATAAAACATGAAAAGTTTCTTTTCTTTTAGCGTTTAAGTCAGACGTTACTTTAAAATAATACGTTAAGTGAATAATTTTTGATTTCAATAACATTGTTTAAATATAATAATAAATAATTTCACCTCAAGAAAATATTATGGAAGTAATTAAATTAATATTGTTAAATTTATAGGTATATATATGCTAATTTTTGTAGTTAATGATTAAAGTTATGTTGCTTTCGTTTTTAAATTGTTCTTCAGTATAAGAAATAAATAGAATTTTGAAGACAGCGTAGCGATTTCTTTATTTCGAAACAGCAACGTCGCCTTATACCGAAACGAGATTGTACATCCTTTGTCCTATTTGTGAATCGCGTCTGGCACGATCATAATTCCTAGATGGAATGCATTAACCCTCGGATTTACTTCGACGCGAATACTCCCTTCATGCGAATCACTTTCGGTTCAGGGTCAAACTCTGCTGGCCAGTGAGACTTCATCCCGGAACGGGAAGACGGGATGAAGAATCATGAAAACGGCGAGTCTCGTGAGATTGGCCTTAAGCCCAGAATAAAATCTCGACGGGGTGACGATGTCAGCCACGGGAATTTTTCCAGCGAAAGGTTTATGGATCCATGGCCAAGCCTTGTCGGTTATATTGCCTTGGACATTTTTCCTTCACGAAATTAAGAGACGCAGACTCATGGGGAACAGGCCGACCATGATGATTCCGTTGATGTGCCCCTCTCCAAAGGGGAGACATTTCGTGTCCATTTTATGCCCACCGGTTACAACAAGGCTCTACCATGGCCCCATTAAGACCGATTCCGTTGCGATCGTTCCTAAAGGAAATACTGATTTTCGGGATGCGCGAATAATCAAGTTTTTCTTTTATGGTTCTTGGGAAACGAGTCGGAGATTGGCCCCTTTTTGGGATTACGGCCATTCTTCAGCGGTTAGGACCTAAGAGCAAGTGAAGGTACGATTGATAAATTAAATGACTTAGGACAGACGCGCACCCGACGATCCTTTCTTATGGAGAAGTCCATTCAATCGGATGATTTTAATTAAATTTCCAGTGCTCCTGAATATTTAAGAGGGTGAACAAAATTTGTTTTTGTAGGTTTTTACGTTACACGTTTTATTGCGTTTTATGCGTTTATAATAAAAATGAATGGATGAAATACAAAACTCATAAACAAGATTCACTTTTGTATAATTTGTGTGCCTCATAATGAGCATACAAAATTTTTATTTTGCACAAAGATCCGCAGCCTAGTAATTAATAACGATATCAGTTTAGTTCAAGTATAAAGACAGTCTGCCCACAAAAGCGTACGGTGATGACTCTGGACATATTAATATACAGGGTGAATCGACATCTATGGGTTATATAAAAAAACATTCTAATGAAATTTGTAGCATTTTAATGGACACATCGAATGAATGCAATTTGATGTTTTATATACCATTTTTTCTGAGACATCAAGGTGACCTTGAGTTTTTTCATAGATTTATTCAAGGTCAACCCAAGTCATCATATTATCAGTTACCGAAAACGTCCTCCCATCAGCGAAAACGAGGTGTTAAAAAGAACGTACATTCATTTTGAAAAAGCTCAAGCTAACGTTGATATCTCGGAACAATGAGACATTAAAAAATGAAATTGTACTCGTTCGATGCGTCCCTTACAATGTTGCATAATTCAATAAATTAATTGACTGTAGGGTAGAGTTGCTGAATTTGGAGTGTTGCCTGAATTAGACCACCATTGTAACTTGATCGGTATAAGACATTTGTTTTATAAAATAGGCAATATACATTGCTTGAAAGTATACTTGCCTGCTGCATCCATTTTTTCGAACAAGCACCTCGTGGTTACGGTTAATAAAGTGATTTTAATTTTTGAGAAGACATATTGATTATAGTTTTTATTGAAAGTGAAGTTGCACTAATGCCATTTTAAAGCAAATAACAAAATATATTATTATAATTTTAGAAAACTATGATAGTTTTATCAACCTAAGTTAAAAGTAAGGTTATACTCTTTTAAAATTCTCGTACAAGTTGTCCACAGTGTAGTCTCCTAAATTAGACCGGTCCAATTTCGAGTTTCATTAAAACTTTTATCAATAAATATTAAACATTAGTGGAATTTCAAGTATAATTAATATTTTTAAAAAACTTTTAGAGGAACTTCAAGTTTAATTAAAAATTTTATTAATCAATTTTTAACTTTAGAGGTCACACTTCGGTCCATACACACTGTGCTGGAGTAAATCCAGAAATCAAGAAATACCTTCGCATCAATTGTGGCAATCGAAATTGGTAGTCTATGTTGAGATACTATAGGTCCAAATTAGGCAAAAAGTTTCTTTGATTACACCGATGACTCTAAAATTATAAATGGAATTTATGGTATTTTAAATTGTGTTTCTTAAGAAATAAAATGCATTACTTTAAAGATTAAAATAGTAACATTCTTTTCCACTATTTCGTTTTTATTAAAATTATTTCCATTTCCATATATGTATATCAAAAATTGTTTTGGCGGTATACATTCGGCAACTCACACTCGTCGTTCAAATTTTTCATTTGCAAGATTGTCATCTCCATTTTGTAGTTTCTTTTATTATCGACGAATAGTCGATTTTGCTTAATCAACACATTTTAACCAAACATTAGAATTAATTTGTAAGTAAACTTAAATATCTCAATAAAAACTGAAGATAGAATTTTGTAGATCAGCTTTGTACCTTAAAATGATATATATTAAACTTGAAGATTTTAATAGTATTTCTGGATCAAAACGCTTCATAACATTTGCATTCTAAGATCGGACATTTCGTATGCAACAACCTAATACTTTCAAGAACCTCTTTTTATCTGTTCTCATCGGGAGTTCTAAAGGTAGAACGTTTCTTATATCGAAACAGACGAAATTTTATCTCGATCACTGCTTTCTACATACACAGTGCAAAAGTAATCGGTTGACTCACCTTTTGGTTCTGATGCGATCGGCGGGTCAAAAGTGTTGATGTCCTTGTGAACACGCTTTTCCTAAAGATGGAGCGCTAACCGAAGCCCATTGATATACAGTGAACCACTAAAGTATTCGAATGGGTTCAAATGAAATGTTTCAGGCATTAAAAAATGTACTAACATTACGAATTTCATAATGCTTTTATTCCAGAAGTAACTTGTAAGTGCCATGAATATACACGTAAACTTTGAAGGCGATACACTACTGTCAACAGTAGTTATCAAATATTTCTTGGAAACATCGACAATATGAGGGCCACAAAAGTATTCGAACGACGTAGATCTTCTACGTAAACATTGCATCAGTAGGCCAGATTGTAAAAGTTAACAGAATCAGTTTATGTAGCACACGCTCTGTGATCAGAATTGTGACTATTCGCAAAGTAATAAACCGTCTACTAACAATATGCTCAGAAATAACAGAAACGAGTGGCACTGGTAGAATATTAATAGTTACATGACATAATGAAGGCAAGTAATATAAAGAAATTTTTAAATTATTTAGTCGAAGTAAATCTACTATCTATAAAATCGTAAAAAATATCAAAAACCACCGGATTACTTTGCAATTAGATTCGTTCTGGGCGGCCTAAGAAACTGCCAGAGCGCGAAGAGAGTACATTTATCCGGGAAATAAAAGAAGATCCAACTATTTCTGTTCCAAAATTGGCTGATAAATTTGCAATGAATGTTCATCCTGACTTTTGCCGAAGAATTATCAACAAGTATAGTTTTTATGGTCGTGTACGTCGCAAGAAGCCGTTCATAAGCAAAGTAAATAAACAAAAGCGATGAATTTTGCTAAAACATACATTAATAAAAATGATGAGTTTTGGAAACGTATTCAAATGAGAGTATAGAGAAATTAGGCGTAATAGATAATTTTTATTTCCAACAGAACAATGATCCAAAACATATCGCACATATTGTAAAAAATTGGATTATATACATATAATGTATCTCACATATTGGAAACACCTCCCCAAAGTCCAGACCTCAATCCCATTGAGCATTGATGGGCAGAAATTAGAAAACAATTATCCAAATACATGACAAACTCAAAAGAAGCGTTAGAAAAACAATTTATCGAAACTTGAAATACTGTTGAAAAAACTAGCACTAAAAATCATTGCAACGGAGTTTGCAAGATGTAATCAATGCTCGTGATGGACCAACAAAATATTGTATTAAAACTTTGTGCTTTTGTAAAAAACGTATAGTTGTTCGAATACTTTTGCGGCCTTCATATCTTCGATCTTTCCAAGAAATATTTGATAAATATTGTTGACATTAATGTATCGTCTTCAAAGTTTACGCGTATAATTACGACACTTACAAATTACTACTGGAATAAAAGCATTATGGAATTCGGAATCTAAGTACATTTTTTAAAGTCTCAAACATTTCTTTTGAAACCGTTCGAATACTTTCGTTGCTCACTTTAGGACGTAGGTAGGACAAAGACAAATTCGACGTCGGAGAACTTTTCCATGACCAACTTGATTCCTCACACGAATCCACTTGACCTGGGCTACGTTATCTTGACGCCATGGATTTTATTTCAGCCGATTCCTTTTTCATTCGTTCTTTAACATAACATGGTCACCTTAGTCGCTAATAGACTGCCTGATATTTATGCAAAATAAAAATTGTTTGCACTAATTGCAAGACGTAGGAACCAAATAAGAGTTTATTTCCCTTTTTAGTGGGTTTATTAAGCCGTGAGAAATGCGTTAATATTCTTAAACTCTTTTAATCCCCCCTCTGCTCACAAATACATTTACTCATTTTTGTTAGAAATGAATAAAATCCGTAATTTAGTCATTAGAAACCACTACAGCAGTATTTGCACAGGGTATCGCCTATAAATGTCAGAGTAAATATTTCGTAACTGGTTGAAGTTACAAGAAAGTTTAAGACACATTTGCACAGATTTAAGTCTACTATAAATTGTATGTAAAATATTTTTTTCACTCATGACCTTTGAGAGTTATGAAGGTCACCACCGTTTTTTTAAATTCATACCCCATTTTTTACACATTTATGAAGTAGGAGTCATTTGCAGTCAAAATCATATTTGGTAAAAAATTGATATTAAGCATTGTTCATGAGATAATCGGCATCTGAGGTGTCGAAGAAGTAAACTGGATTGTAAGTATTTTCGACTTTGACTTGGAATGTCAAAGAGGTTGAGAACGCATGTTGTGTTCAAATTTTGAAGGATAGCCTTCCTGCATCGAACATGATGGTAAAAGTTTCGACCAATTTATGAATTAATAATGAATGTTTCAAAACAAATTATTTCTATACTTTCTCAACATCTTTGACATTCCAAATCAAATTCGAAAATACTTACAGTCCAGTTTACTTCTTCGATACTTCAAATGCCGATTTTCTCGTAAACAATGCATAATATCAATTTTTTACCAAATATAATTTTGACTGCAAATGACTCCTACTTCATAAATGTGTAAAAAATGGGGGTACGAATTTAAAAAAACGATGGTGACCTTCATAACTCTCAAAGGTCATGAGTGAAAAAAAAATGTTACATACACTTTATAGCAGACTTAAATCTGTGCAAATGTGTCTTAAACTTTCTTGTAACTTCAACCAGTTACGAAATATTTGCTCTGACATTTATAGACGATACCCTGTGCAAATACTCCTACTTCATAAATGTGTAAAAAATGGGGGTACGAATTAAATAAAAAGATGGTGACCTTCATAACTCGCAATGGTCACGAGTTAAAAAAAATATTTTACATACACTTGGCAGACTTAAAACCGTGCAAATGTGTCTTAAACTTTCTTGTAACTTCAACCAGTTACGAAATATTTGCTCTGACATTAATAGACGGACACCCGGTATTTCATTCCATACAGTGATGTTCAAGGGAAAGTTTAAAATGGAAATTTTTGTATATGAGGATTAATAGCTATAGGACTATTTTAATTTAGGACAACCTACCTGTGTTTATTTGTCTATTTTCACATGATGCGTTAACAATCCATTCTGCTCGACGCGTGCAGCGAATAAAAGTATGTTTTAAGTCTTTTGCGTTGTAATAATATTAACAACTACATAGTACACATTTGTCGATATTTCTCGTCTTTTTCGTGACTCGAACTATCATCTGCATCCTTAATTACACAGACGGATAAGTGTTGTGGCATCACCGTGATCGCGATGTGAGGCGTGTTCGCACAATCTTTTGGAAGTATGCGAGCTGGTTTCAAAATTCATATTTTCTCACGGCAATAATCACAACACTTGGTAACAATATATGTATTTAATAAACGGAATAGTTACTAAAATGCTATGAATGCAAGAAGAATGAAGCTAGTGGAGCGAGATTTCGTTTTAATCTGTGTTAAAGCTTCGAAAACAGTTAGATTTATTACCTAGCGACGGAGGATTTTTAGTATACATGCAATTTAGTTTTTAAGCCAAAACAGATGTACGTCGGACTAGGACCCCGAAGATTGCTTTACGATTTCCAGTTGGCACCCACGTGCATCTCGGGTCTCCTAGCCTTCGAGCAATAAAACAATAAACTTGTACAGCGCCAGGTAAACAGCGGTAAGGCGAGCGAGCCACCCTAACGGGCCTTGCCGTCAAAAACCCCCCACAATGAAAATTCGCCAGTTTCCTCCCTCCTTGGGCCTGTCCACAGCGGCCATCTTCTACCCCCACAAGGCTTGTAGTGGGTGGTAACAAGCAAATGCGAAAAGGGCATGGCTCAAAATCCACTTGATGCCAATAGGCTAATAGTTAGATCCTCCCAAAAACCGATTTGTATATAAGCGCGACAGACTTAGCGACAGTGTGATTCATAAAGTTAACCTGGTAACTGCATTCTTCCAAAACTGGAAGCTTACAGTTAATCCCACAAAAACCCTCGCAGCACTCTTCACAAGACGACGAATTCCAACCGACATTCCATCACTCTCCATCGATGGCATCACTATACCCTGGTCCAAGGAAGTTAAATACCTTGGCATCATCCTCGATCAACGCCTCACATGGGGCCCGGCGGTGATGGATCGCATCCAAAAAACCCGCAAGGCAGCTGTTGCCCTACATCCTCACCTATCCTCCTCCTCCAGACTCAATAGAAATCTTCGCTTTACCCTTTACAAGGTTTGCCTCCGAACGGTACTCACTTACGGTGCGCACGTCTGGTCCGCGGCAGCCCCCTCCCATCTTCGTAAAATCAGATGCACTCAGAATAGAATCCTCAAAATCATTTCCAACAAACCCTTAGACTACCCGACTAATCTCCTCCATAGTGAGTTAGACATCGAACAAATTATCCCGTACATCAACGACATCCTCGAAAAATACAACGTCTCAGACAGCACCAATCCCTTAGTCAAACTTACTGGTCAATACCAACCTCACCAAATCCCATACGAAGCTACCAAACGCTTTCCGCTCTCCATTAAACACGCACTCACACCACCAAATTGCGATCCCCGCTAGCGCGGGATCCAATCACTCCCTAACCTTCCCTACCACCACCATCTCCACCTCGACTCCAGGGTCAAATTCCACCCCCTCCACTATACGCTTCCCCAAGCCCCCACACTCTCACCCTACCCCCCTCACTCTCCTGCATGCCTACTAACTAACCCTGCATGATACTCATCCCTATGCATTACTCATGTCTTTTGGTTTTTGCAAATTTTCCCATATTTAAAACTCATCTTACTCCCACCTACCTCAAGCTGGTAATACCACTAATAAATACCACATCATTTCTAGTCGGTAAAGGAGCTTTTCTCTGCCCCTAGGTACGACTTCAAACTCATCGAACAACATCCAAAAAAAAAAAAAGCGACAGTGTGATTCATAAAGTCCGACTCGTGTAAAACACATTGTAAATACACATTCTTAGTCCACGTAGTTGTCCGCGTTTTCTATCCAACCTATTACAGTCCACTTATACAACCATACTTCTCGACAGGACTTCATATTCGGTGAAGTTCCTCCGCGTTGTTCGATCGTCGCTAACCTAATTGCCGACGCCGCGACGCACATACAATCTGTTTAAGAAAAATGGGAAGGAATCGGGTGGCGATGACTAGAAATTCCCTCCGCGGTGGTTCGAATAGTGGGGAATTGTCCTTTACCAATAGACGCATTTTGGGTGGTTTTTGGTATTGTGCAACGCCCACGAGCTGGTACGCTGCTTTGGGGGTAAACATTTGGTGGAGACAATCCAAGGAAGGCGACAAGTCTCTCGTACGTCGAACCCAACCCATAAATTACGGGCATTACAAGTGGGCCTACGCTACGTCATGTGCCATTGAGAGCGGTACGGCCGAGCGTATTCTCCCATGAAAATCCGCTAACACTTTCCAGCCGTTCCTGGTCATAAAGTAATAAATTTGTTAAAGAGGCAATAGGAGACTTTCTCAACAATGACCTCACCTAATTCGACCGAAGCATAAACCCAGACTGAAATTGGAGCTGGCGACGCAACAATAAGATTAATAGAATTGATTCGGGTCGTTTATCTTTCAGTAAGATATCGACCCCAAGCACACTTTGAAGATGCCATTCAATTTCTTTGAGAAAAAAAGAATATAAAAATTCGAGTACCCACCACAATCCCCAGATCTAAATTCCATTCTACATCTCTGGACAAACATATTTCTTTAAGTACTTATACTAACAAAGAAAGTATTATTTTGGAAACACTTTAGAACACTCGAAACAAAAATAATATCTGATTAAAATATGAATGTATTTATAAACAATGCAATAGAACAGAAGCATAAATGAAAAATGTCACATATGTACTTACACAGATCCAACATATTATAAGTATTCCAGTTCGCAACCCAAACTAAATGTAATGTAATCTAATGTAATTCAATGCGGTTGCTAATAACCTCAGCTGTTGATGCAAACTTAAATAAACTCACGAAAAAAAAGTAACATGAATATTATGATTTTCTTTTAAAATGAAATAGAATTATATTCTTTTGTAACCAATATTGAAGCATTCAAGTAAATGACATTGTTGACATACAACAAATATAAATTTTCTTTCCTTTCCTGTGGAATGATTATAGACAAAGAAGTTTTAATTATTGTAACCATGAAGATAATCGTACGGAAAGAGATTAATTACAAGTATACCAAACCTATAAATTCTAATAGACAGAGGTTCAGAAAGTAATCAAACTAACAAAATGTTTGAATATTAAATGTAGATCACAGAAATGTTGAACTAAACTTACTATAGTCCACCCAGTTTCTTTACTTGTTTAATTGTTTGCATAATCTGTCAATTTCCTGTTCCCTTTTCTTCCTCATTATTTTATAAGATGTAGATTTTCTAAAAAATTCGTTGCTGCTCTTAGATCAAATTTCAATTTTAAAAAATATGGTAGATATCGTATACATTACTATTTACACTTTCTTTTGTCCGCCACTGTATATTTGTAGATTTTATAAATTTCAGGAGGTTCTCTGTGTTTTGTTTCGATTTGTAGATTTCGTCAAGTTCTTTAAAATTTTTGAATCAATTGTGTGGCTCGTCTAGTTGTGTACATTTTAACATTACGGTGTAGTCTGTCTCAAATTCACGCTGTAGAGGTGTTTCATTTCGTAGAAGGAATTTGTCTGTTATTTTGTGTAATTTCGTTGAAACATAACATAAGTTAGTTCATTTCTCTTGCCAAATCTTAAAAATTTTACGCGTGGTAATTTTTTTTACTATCTTTGGATCCCGTTATTAGGTGGCAATAAGGTAGCTTCTTTATCGGCCTCGTCTGTTTCTTCATTTTCTACTATATGTATTATGGTGGGAAGGGATCCATTGGTACATGTAATTATTGTATGAGCTGATTCCTGCTAGTATTTAAAGGTAAATGTATTCATCCTGTAGAAAATGAAAAGAGTCTTCTTATGATATTTAGACTAATATTTTTTGATAATATTTTTTCTTTTTAAAACAATATGTCTTCTTATAGTTTTACTTAATCATATACACTTTTAAAGAGCAATACCAAAACAGACCAAATTTTTCCGAGGACCTAACATATCATAAACGGTACGATATTAGTAACTTTAGCCTGGATTATCGTAGAAAAAAATTTACATTATTACAATACATTGAAACTGCTGATTCTAGAAGAATTCTGCTCGAACTTATCTATTTCGTCCAACAATACGTTTATTCTTTTGAAATTTTTAAAAATGATTTCCCTTAGAAACGTCTCTAAAAACTATTTTCATTGAAAAGATATTGTAAAATCTGCATAATAAAAATGTCATGGAAACAAGTTCTTCTTGGAACGTTGATTAAAAAAATTCCCATCAAATTATTGTTAGCCAGTTTTACTTAACAATGTAATAGCACATAATTCATAAATGTATTAAATGTGTAGTATGAAAATCATAACAGTAGTAATTAATAGTTTCGAGGAAAGTATTGATCAGAAAATACCGTTCTCTTCTTTCCAAGAGAATAAATTCCAATTTCAAACATGATTAAATTCTAAAGAAAATTACATATTTCCATTTTCGGCGCATTCTACAGAAATTTTATAAATTATATACATATAGAAATATTCGTCATACAATTTACATTATTCTATTATGCGATATTTATTTTCCGTTGACCTCGTAAATTAATATTAAACTTCATGCCATCGTATCATATTATGAAATAATTAATAATAATTATCATTAGCATGCATGAAATATTCACAAAATTGTATACAAAGTTTATGGACGTAGAAAATCTGCAACAAATGGAATTTAAAAATTATGCAATTGTATAATAAAGGGGGGGGGGGGATGTCGCATTAATAGTCGAGTTAAATTAACGAAAATTTGAATACTGTGGCAGATATTTGCACAATGAAATATTTGGAATAATTAGATATAATATATTTACATTCAATAGATACAAATTACAAGAACTAGAACATGCAGTAAACTGAAGACGTGTACATTCATCATTCAAATATTACAAACATATCAGTTCTATGGAAACCAACATATACTGGGTTGTTTAATACATTTTGACACATATACCATAGTACATTCTCCACAAATACAAAAAGAATATCCAGATGGAATTAAATCTCTGAGGATTAATTATCCGATGTTCGGGGAGAAAATGTTTGCACGCTTATTAATTATTTCAAGCGAACGTATTGAGTACATATCTACTGTATTTACTCTCTGCTGAATTTTTAAATCCATTATTTCGAAATATAAGTAAGAGTGAGGTATTCTATAAAACGCTTGCAATTTTCAGTGAGCCTGCGATGTATGTATAATTCAGTATGTGCACTAAAGAACAATTTAAAAGCGAATGCAGCTAAACTTTAATCATTAAACTACAAAAATAATCGTTTATAAATTTGAGAATTAATTTTAATTACTTTAATAACCTTTTTTGAAGTGAAATTATTTATTATTTTATTTGAACAATGTAATTGAAATAAAATATGATTTCAAAATAATTTATGTAACTTTAACGTCAAATGAAAATTAATTACTCATGCTATTTGTAATATACAAATAATAAAGTATTTAGTATAATTAATTATTTTAAATTATTATTTCTTATGATATTTCAAATGATTATTTATTAACTTATTTCAAATGAAATGTGTCAAACTCTGCTGGAAATAATACATACATTTTTATGGAACTTTCACCAGCATATTCGTGGCATTTTTTTAATGAAAATGATACCAAATATTATATAATTCTGATAATATTTACTTGTGTAATGAACGATGAAAGTTTCGGACGCAAAGAAAGACAGCGTATGGAAAAGAAATTGACGCGGATAGTCGCGACCGCCGGCACAGTTCAATGGCTCGCGACTCATTGCGTCCGAAACTTTTATCGTTCATTACACAAGTAAATATTATCGGGATTATATCATATTTGGTATCATTTTCATTAACAAAATACCACGAATATGCTGGTGAAAGATCCATAAAAAAATAATAAAAAATAAAGATGTTTTGTCATTGGATTAGTAGTGGTCGCACCGATATACTTGACCCGTATTATGTTACACTTCTCGGAGACCGAGGCCTTTCGAGCTTCACGAATGGGGATAGCTCTGGGACAATTATAGGCCAGACACTTGGGACATTTATCGATAAAATACTGTACTCTTTGAAATTAAATAATTTAATTTATTAAAATCTGCTGTCTCATTATAAATTATTATATATGAACAATTGAAGAAAACTGTACCGCAAGAAATAGTTCAACTGAGTTAGTATTCTGCATTTTGTATGGATCGAGATCCTAAGTTTATTCAAGAGAGTAAAATCTGCATTGTATTCGTGCATACAGAGCGAATCGAAAATGCTCTGGTATCCAGGGTTCGGTCGTACACCTATCTGTCTCTTGATCCAGAGAACATTCCGATGGTTAGTCGATTGCAAATCGTGGAATTCGTGTTTGTGGCTTCCATTAAGAGAGTTCCAGGTATAGTTTCACGTTGGCAGTGCTATATCCTCTTCCTCTTTCGCAGCGTGTTGAACGAGCAGTTCTCACCCCTTTCCTCGGCTTCGTTTTCGATGGCATTTATACCCCGATTCTAGCGTTCCTGGACCTTTAATTAATGATACTCGCTAACCGCCGTTATCATTTGTATTTACCAGCGGGGACCATTCGATTATCAACCGTCTGATAACTGGTGAATGCGAAACGAGTCGATCGCGACCTAATCCCCTTTTCCACGATTATATACGCACATACAGTGGGTCACGTTCAAAATTACGCATCCGATATAAACGTACGTGTCGTCTGGTAAAAATATATTTATCATTATCAGTGTAAAATTGTTATTTTACCAGAATGTCAACGTAAACTTTAACACTATGACTGCCACACCAACAATCTCAAAGACTCCATAAAATCAAAGTGATTTATTTAATAAAATAAATATTTAAAAGTTAAAATACAGTAAATCCTCTATAAACGCATAAGCCTCGGGGGGATAGTTATGCGTTTATGTGTGACGGGTAGCTATTTTTTGGGCTTCTAAGGCCGAGCCGAACGTAGAGAAGGACAGCGCGTGTAAAGCGAGACCACGCGCGGGCCTTTGGATTGTGCCGACGACTGCGACTCCCCGTGTCGCATTAGTAGTGGTTCACACCGATATACCCGAGATCGGATTACTAAAGTGGAGGGGATATATTTTCTGCGTTTATCTGCTACAGCTTTTATGCGTTTGTAGAGGATTTACTGTATATGGTACTGATTAGTCCTTGAACCTTCTTGAATTTTCCAGATCTTAACCTTTAGTACAATGAATAATAATAGCGTAAAAATTCCTACTTTTAATATGGACACATAATTCCGTCACCTAGTGTATATGGGTGACATAGCAGTCAACGTGTTAATAGCTCAATTTTGATAAACTGCAGATTTTGTTTTTAAAGTAATCATAATAAATTCGATTGGATATTAGTCAAAGGCAGTCTGATCGATAAAATTGGAATCGACCGCAGATCATTAACGACACCTGTTAATGGGATTTTGAGCAGGTGCTACCTATTACGATTACATAATACATACCTGTAACATCTGCCGCGCGAAGGTACAGATTCCTTTTCTTTTATAATGAAAAATTATAAGCTGCTAAATATACTATTTTTGGGAGTACACTTATTTTTTATTGTTTGCCAAATTGAGAAATAAACAACTTTATTCTGAATTCAGTGAATCAAATACTGAAGAAAATTACATTGTAACTTGATTTTGCACTTGAAATTACACTGTCTTCTTATTAATTAATTAATATATTTCAAAATGTCTTATTCTAATTAGGAGCGACGATGGTTGTAATAGTTCGTCTCTTTTGTAAATTACAATGGAACAATAAGAAAAAGAAAAGAAGATAAAAAGAGTTAGGTATTATTTACACTTACAGCGTTGCTATTGTACCAAACTTTGACAACTTTTAAAAACAATTATGTGTACTGTGTTCTTATGTATGTTGCTAATGCTAGTCATTTCTCTGTCGCGTGTTCAAATATCAATTTGTTATAAAGTTATTATCATTCTTATAGTTACATAAAGTCCACTTTTTGTGATTCTATCCTATTATTCAGTAAGCTTTTTTAATCCTCCATTAATAATCGGCAATAAGAAGTGATGAAAATCGACATTAAGTTCTTGTTAACAAAATAAATACTATTGCAATATACGAAGTGACGAAATAATTTACAGTTGTTGATAGTGGAGGACATTACGTTGCAATACAAAAATCTGTTGGAGAGACGAAACTGAAATAAACAGATAGAAATTTATACTCACAGAATTGGTAAAGGAAGATATACAATGTGATGTAATGTTCAATGCGAATTTCGAGAGCGACTCACAGGTCACTTGTATCCGCTTAAGGTTATAAATCTTAAGCCCGGTTGTAGCGGACGCGTCGACTCCGAAATCACAGATTCACTACTCGCCAAAATAATCTTGGGTAGCCGGTTCAATGATGCGTTTGATATGTGAATTTCATGAGAAATAGCGTTTCGTCTCGGGCCTGTTAGAGGATTGGTTAGTAAAGCTAATCTCGCAATCCGTGCCTTATACGCGTGGAATTTCGCGATGATCAACTCCACTTGAATTCTATAAATTTTTATTTGTTCGATAGTATGAGATCGTTGAATGAACTTGATTTCGACTTCGAGAGACTCGTTTGTCTCGCTCGAATGTTTCTTCGTTCGTTTTCGTTGATCTATACCAGGGTTTGACTTTATTTGCTCGCGAGGACCGTTTTCCGAGGGCTACGCCTCCTCGACCCGGCCGCGCGTCTCGCTCCCCGTGGTCGCCTACGTGCTCGGACGGGCTCAGGCGCGATCATAACAGACAGATGAACGTGGCGCATAAGGGGCGACACTCGTTTCAATAAGTTTCCACATTACCATCGAGACACTATTGTCAATGCGTTTTTTTTATTAGTGGTATCCCCTGTAGGCCTATTCCACTATGTCACACTATAATTTCAGCGACTTCGACTCGTTTAGAAATGATCTAATTCTCTTCGAGAATCCCCTCACTGTTAAAATTGCAGATCAAGCACGCGCTACACACAAGCGGAGCTCTACTCTACACGGACAGAATAGAGGTACGCTTGTGTGGAGCGCGTGCGCGGTGGAAGCAAAGTAGGGGAAGACGGTACGTCAGAGTGGTGGTAGTATTTTCGCCCAGCGCCCACGGAGTTCCCATCACTGGGTAAGAGTCTGAGCTGGCTCGAGAACTTGGGCTGCCACGGGAAGCGAGACGCGCGGACGGGAAAAGGAGGCATAGCCCTCGAGAATCAGCCGAAACGAGCACTTCTTGCCGACCTCTGATCTAAATGAATCAAAGTTGCTGTCAAATAAGATTCATTGAAAATTGCAAAAATTGTAAGATGTTGCGATTTAAATGAATCAGAAATTCCTTAATTCGGAGACTTTTACATCTTAAAATGCCTGTAGCTTTTTTATACGTCGATTAATTTTAATGAAACGTTTTACATGTACATATATAACTTACTTAGAGTTACAAAAGGCATGTTTCAAATTTTCATTACAGGCACAGATAAAGAACTTAAAAATCGTGACCATTACCTTTCCTTCGCAATTGCGAAGGATAGGAATTTAAACAAAAAATTATTTACACAGTACCTTACAAACTAATCCTTCTAACATCTAAAACAAACTATAGCCGTTTGATCCAATTTTTAAAAATCTATTGGTCTTTAAATGGTATACGAATATTTCTTATACTGACTATAGTTGTTGGCTAAGAATATCTTAATAGATCCTTCAATAGCAAAGCAACTTCAATCGTAAATTCCCTTGTAACGTAATCTAATAATTGTGATTGGTAGATTACTAGGTTGTGGATTTTCATGCAAAACAAAAAATTGTTTGTATTAATTGCAAGATATAGAAACAACGTAGATATTTATTTCCTTTTTTACCATTTTATTGATTTGAAAATAATGCAATAGCGTTTTTAAACTCTCTAAATATGTTTACTGTTTTTGCATTTGATCTACACGTTTTAGTCACAACGCATTAATCATAGTAAAAGAAGATGTTTAGGCTTCTTTTTGGTACAGCACAATTATTAAAAATCCTATGATTAGGGGCACCCATAAATAACCTTGATTCTTGATGTCTGTATACAATTTTATTTTACTTATCATTTACTATAGATTAATTAATTACAAAGTAACTTTGGAATAAGTATGCTACGAGCTAAATGTTAATAAATTCGTTTAGCAATCAATCTATGCAAGCGACATTACTTATGGGCATCTTTAATGGCTTCCGGTAGATAAAGTATTAGATTCTTTTGAACATAGCATTACAATTTTCGATGTTTAGAGGAGAGATACAAAAATCAGAAGAGAAGCGAATTGATTTTTCGTTGTGAGAAGAGTTTTGTCCGTTCCTTTGACATTTCGTATCGTGGTACGTGTTCGTAATCGCGAAGATTTTCGCGGACATATTTCGTTTTACAACATCGTCCTCGGCATCGGCAAAAACTGTGTCCTTGCGAGTTTCTTTCTCATTGTCTCAGCGAGTAACTCTTCTTTCCAATCTTCGGCCCACGACAATACACGTTCCA
The DNA here is from genome assembly GCA_913789915.3 of Sphecodes monilicornis. Lineage (NCBI taxonomy): Eukaryota > Metazoa > Arthropoda > Insecta > Hymenoptera > Halictidae > Sphecodes > Sphecodes monilicornis. The sequence continues at coordinate 5,758,061 of OU565286.1, read as the reverse complement.
GGCATTGTCGTTGCACGACTCGAAGATCCGCGCTTCGACTTTTATCTCATTGGACGTATTTTCCGATCAACAGACCGGGTTTCCAAATAAAGATCCGATGTATAAAGAAGCCGGGATATCGAACGTATATACAAGGTGGTCCAATAACTTCGACTACCTTGAATATTTCCGTTATTTGTAATAACATGAAAAAATGATGCATACAAAACTTTCATCGTATAGAGGGGGAAATATTTCGATGTAAACATGTTTTATATGGATGAAGGCGTTTCGGAGATTCCAAGGTCACCTTGATTTCTTTCATTAGTATGATGTACCTTCCGTGTCATGAATCGATGGAGTATCAAATTATGCGTACAAATGCAATAACCTTTGTATGTCCTAGATCTAATAGTTAACGAGATATTATCGAAATAATTCCCGCATGGAATCATCATAATTGACGGGCTGAGAATTATAGTGGTGTAAAAACAGAGATCTACAAAATGTATTTTTTGAATTTTCAATATAGTTTCGAAGAATAATACAATGAATAACTAAAACTGTCGGAGGACGGTGCTAACCCCGGGATTCTACTCACAACATCGTGAAATACTATACTCAAAAACACATTTTACGATAACAATTTAAAATTCTAATCCATTTTATGTCTCATCGTAGATTGCGATATATTAATTTAATTTTGTATGGAAATTATTTTACATTACTTAAAGAAAATAACAAGAATGTACTTATTTAGATTTTTAGCGATTTTTATTATAATATATAATATTCTAATTGTAAATTGATAATTGTAAAATTAGCGGCTTCGACTAGCTTTTCTGTCTAGCTAAATGTACAATTAAAGAAATGTGTATTAAATAAAACCCTGTGGGGTTACAGTGGATCCAAAATGTTTTTAGACACTGAATTTCCCATTCCCGAGAAATTGTCGTTATTTATAGTGTGATCAATTCGTAAGAACAAATAGTACAATTATAAGCCTAGACTCATTTTAAAGCTCGAAGCCTCTACATTCGCAAAGTAGTGTTCATTTTTTCTCCAAGCTATTTGTACATGATGTAGCAAGTGGGAAACTGATTTTCCCATTTTTAGAGATTTTTAACGTTCGCGAATAACGCCTCCATCGTTCTTCTTGAGCATTAATAATTATTATCTTGTTTTTCGTCCCCGCCTCCTATTTTTAGTGTTCGGAAAGATCTACACGCGTTTTATGTCATTCTGTGATTTGTAAATATATTAAAATAGGTTTCTCATCGCGTATGCAATTTTGTGTACCGTTCTTGTTTGTCGACTTCCAACCACGCCCTGTTCTATCATATGGAACAATAGCGAGGGACAAATTCGGTCAAGTAAAGCCTTCATTGTGTAACTTATACTACTGTAAAAATGGCGGCACACCTCTCAGTCAAAGCTCGATGAAAGGACTAAAAAAATCGTTCATCCTTTCTTGAGATGTGGTCGTAAAAGGCAATCTCCAATCATTAAAGCACTGACAGTTTCACTCACGAAAACAATTTTTCAAAGTTCTCACAGGTGTTTGAATATATGGCATTTTCGAGAAAAGAATAACGTCTTCAGTTTCTCGCACGTTACATCATGAAAACACATCGTAGAATAAAATGGATGATTGATTATGAAACTAGAGGCCTCTAGATATATAATGAGTCTAAATTTATTGTCATACGATCACTTTTTACGAAATTATCACTGTTTAACCCTCGGATAGCGGACCGTTTTTACAACTATATATTCGGTGATATTTCTGACTATTCGCTACTTTATTTATCAATTTTTGGAAACGTTTTTAAAGGTATTTTTCGTAGACACGTTAGTCTTCCTCCTTTTTTAATATAACAACTTCCTATTTAATTTAGTCGCCAGAAAATTAGTAATTAAATGTCGATTTTGAAATTCTGGATCAAATAGACTCAGGCTCTGCTGTCCGAGGGTAAATATAGGTTATTTTTCGAGAATCCAATATTGAGTGATCAAATACTTCGTGGATCCACTGTATCAAGTACGGAGCTAGGTAAACTTATGGAAAAAGAATATTTCAAATACTATTTTAAATAATCGTTGTTCTGAAATATTTCTATTTTGATAAACTAAAACTTAAAATAAAATATTGTCATTTTGTCATTAAATAGTATTTAAAGCGATCACAAATGAAAAAAATTTATGCCATATTTTCGATTTATTCTCTCATGTAGCATCACCTCGTCAAATAGAATTTACACTATTTTAAGAATCCTTCAAATAGAATACCATTTTAAAAACTTTTTCTAAGGAACAAACTATTTTATTTTTAAAAGTGCAGGTACCATTTCAAATAAAATTGACTTTTCACTACTTATTATTTACTATTTGAAATAGTATTTTGCCCAGCTCTCATCTATTATCATAAACCGTGTTTTGCAGAAGTAATTTGGGTAAAATGACAGTTGCATTCTTCTGGTTCGAGATATTTTGCTCAATTTTTCACCAATTTCTACTTGAATATCCTATAAGAGATAATAATTTCATGTATAAAAAAGATTGTTGAACTTCATTCATTTTAAACAATGTATCAGAGTAAAAAGTTGTTTCATAAACCATAGGGATCGCATTGTCCAATCATCAAAAGTATTATTTGATGGATTCGTTCATTCGGCATCATAATTCCAACAGCTACCACTATTAAGACTATACATATGTAAAGGATATAATAGTTAGATCAACGAAAATCCGTGTAGATCGTCGGACGACATTCCCGAAACTCGCAATCCAGCCAGCGGAGCGAACTATTGCGAAAATAGGCCGACCTAACGCACCGATAAACATTTACAATAATACACTATATTCGCGTGCTATCTGGGAGTAATATCTAGTTGCACCGCAGGGAGATGTCGGGTTTCCGTTTCACCGGAATCAGGGATATTTGTAATATTAATACTCCGTAACTAATTACTGTTCCAGCAGTAACTTTCAATATGAAACTGAAGCTTAAGTTAGCACAGAGGATAAACCGGTTCGAGCGGAATTAATTCAATGTAACTTGCCGCGATGTAATAGAATTTCCAGCACCGAGTTACGCGAACCGTGGAACAAAGGGCAAACCCATTACTTATGCAATCACGCATGCTACGGTTCGAATTTTTCATGATACTTATTCGGTTAAAAGAACAAAGGCTTCTACAACAAAACAGTGTCGTCATTAGACATCGAATTTTATGCATTTATGATAAAAATGAGTAGGTGACACTCGAAACAGTAAAAACATCATAAGAATACTTATTGTTAAGATTACTTAGCAACGAAATAACTTCCTATTTAATTCCCACTCCTTGCCATTGACGTAGAGAATTTTTATTTTGCTTCGTATAAAATGGCGAAGGTGGCTGTAGTGGACCTAACAGTTTTTTACAAATATCTAAAAAAACTAATGTCCAACGGTGATAACATGTGTAACCGTACGACTGGCGTTCTAGTCGCCAGTCGGTTTTTGAAAGCAATTATTTAATTCGTGGACTCTATTGTAACTATTTGGAAAACTAAATCTATGAGACTCGAAAGGGTTAATGTATGGGGCCGGTTACTACCCCTCGTGTTCTTCGCGGATAGAAGTCGCGAAGGTGGTTCGTGCCTCCAGGCACTGGAAAGCGGAGGAGGTTTGGGCAAACTCAATAATCGAATAGCGATTATCTGGTAGACACGAGATTTATTCAAGTGTAGATGACTACAATACTCTTCAGATATTATTTAATCAAGAACGGAAACGTGATGTTCTTTCTTTACTACGACTCGGTAGCCGTGATACGAAATTAATATTCTAATATGGATTCTAGTTACTTGTTAGACTCTCAATCTTTAATGAATGCTATAGTTCCGCGGAACACGTTCCGTGAGTGGTCGTACTGTAGATTCGATTTATTTACTCTTTTTTATATAATTTATTCTACGTGATTCTACGTGGAACAGCCAGAAAACGGTCTCGAGCTACGATGCAAGCAATTGACGTAGAGAATTTTTATTTTGCGTGTATATCTGCAGTCTAGTCGTCATTCTAAAGTCCTGCCCAGACTAACGGACAATTGTCCGCGGACAGTCCGCGCATACTACTCATGATGTCTGTGGATAGTCCGCGGATTGTCAATGACTCCCCAAGTGGAACTCGGGACGGCACGAGGGCAAGGGGAGCGATGTTCACAGACACGCGATGCGATACACCTCTGTGAGTGTCGCAAAGGTGTATGCCGTGAATGTCGAAGTGTTATCCCCACTATGGGGGGGGGGGGGGGCGGTGTCCCCCTTCGAACCGATTAAGCGGCAAACACGCTGGACGGTCGAGTCAGCTTGTATTATACATAGGTACTTACTTGAAGCGCTCGGAAATAGCGTTATAATTTCCGAAAATAGCGTTATAATTTCCGAGCGCTGCAAGTAAGCACCTATGTACAAGTCGAAACTTTAAACTGTTATATCACATCATTGAAATATCTGACAAAAAAATGTTTCAGACAAAATTTACTTGTTTTTCCCTGTAGAATCTGAATATGTAACGTTTTATAGGGGATTCCATTTAAAATTATAAAGGTACCCCCACCCCCTTAAAGGGGAAGGGGGCGCCACTTCACGTTTATGTAGTTAGAAAGGCCCTTCAGATCCATGCAATTTAAGACCAAGAACTTTAAAATCGATGGCATAGTTTTCGAGACATTGAGCTGTTAAGAGTTATGTGTGCCACCCTGTATAAACCCAAAATCGGAAAGGAATTCCAGTATAGGATATCACTATTTTATTTTAATCATATTTGTTCTCTTTGAAATCTTTCTTAGAAGATAATTGAACGAAAGATCTTTTATTCTACATTTTTATCTTATTTCTTTTACGTGAAATATCGAACACATGGTACTGTATGCATGCGCAAATAGTGCAAACTAGCAATTGACGAAACACATAGCGTTAACACATCATTAATGAACCAACGAGTACGAATCTATCAATTATCAAATAATAGTGCAATTCGTAGCGCAACATAGTATTGCATGCATGCAATTTAAGCCTAAGAACTTTAAAATGGATGGCATAGTTTTCGAGATATTGATTTGTTAAGAGTTATGTGGGCCACCCTGTATAATTTAGTTCAAGGTAATTTTGAGTAACAATTGATTTTAACCCACCATTCAGATCTAGTAATTCTTGGTTGACCGTTCCCACATGATACAATCTCACCGCTCGAGTTGTATCAATTAATTTATAATATTAAAGTTACGAGGTCGTTACTAACATATCCCTAGGAGCTACCTGATTTTGTACCACGAACCAAAAGCTGTTATCCAACCTATGCGGCTCCCTGATTTCGCATCAGGTTCGTACGTATCCTACAGCACCCCAATTTCGCATCGGGTTCGTCAGTGCTTTTATTCAACTTCCTAACAGCTCCCCGATTTCGCATCGGGTTCGTCTGCGCGTCTACCTCCTATTGGCTCCCCGATTTCGCATCGGGTTCGTCTGCGCGTCTACCTCCTATTTGCTCCCCGATTTCGCATCGGGTTCGTCTGCGCGTCTTCCAACCTACCAGCAGCTCCCCGATTTCACATCGGCTTCGTCTGCGCGTCTACCTCCTATTGGCTCCCCGATTTCGCATCGGGTTCGTCTGCGCGTCTTCCAACCTCCCAGCAGCTCCCCGATTTCGCATCGGGTTGGTCTGCGCGTCTACCTCCTATTGGCTCCCCGATTTCGCATCGGGTTCGTCTGCGTGTCTACCTCCTATTGGCTCCCCGATTGCGCATCGGGTTCGTCTGCGCGTCTTCCAACCTACCAGCAGCTCCCCGATTTCACATCGGCTTCGCCTGCGCGTCTACCTCCTATTGGCTCCCCGATTTCGCATCGGGTTCGTCTGCGCGTCTACCTCCTATTTGCTCCCCGATTTCGCATCGGGTTCGTCTGCGCGTCTTCCAACCTGGGTTCGTCTGCGCGTCTACCTCCTATTTGCTCCCCGATTTCGCATCGGGTTCGTCTGCGCGTCTTCCAACCTACCAGCAGCTCCCCGATTTCACATCGGCTTCGTCTGCGCGTCTACCTCCTATTGGCTCCCCGATTTCGCATCGGGTTCGTCTGCGCGTCTTCCAACCTCCCAGCAGCTCCCCGATTTCGCATCGGGTTGGTCTGCGCGTCTACCTCCTATTGGCTCCCCGATTTCGCATCGGGTTCGTCCACGAAGTCTCTCAAACATTCTAGCATCTCCCTGATTTCGCATCAGGATCGTCCGTACACCTTACTAACAATTAAAAACCATATTCCTCTTAAAACCATAAACCGGTCGCCGGCCACGCGTGCTACCGATCGACCCAGGCTCGTAACACATGATATGATATGATTGTTCTCGAATATGCTACAAATTGAAACATCTCTATAAACGTTGGAAAAATTTTGTCTTAACTGAGACTACCGTAAGTTAAAAAATTGAAGCTCCCGTTTTACGACTCCCTGAACCTTGATGTACGATTTTTATTTTACTATAAATAAAGCTCTCATGGTGTACTTTATATTATTGTAAAGTTTACAATAAATTCTTCATTCAAAGGTGAATCGAAGGACCAAATAAAATCGTTTGTCGAGTTTTAGGAGGTCGTTATAAAATAGAAGATTCAATCTTTAAGTCTGATGGATTTTGTCATGAGAAAAATTTTCCAATGTTTATATAGAACGATTATTACAGATTAACAAGGTTAATTAGAAAGTATGCGAATATTATATACAGGGTGTCCCGTAACTGGTGGTACAACCGAGCAGGGGGTGATTCTACATGAAGAACTGAGTCGAAAATATACAATAAAATGTTTTGATACAAGGCTTTGTTTTCGAGAAAAATGAGTTTGAAAATTTGTCTAGTGCGCGTGCACTAGGCCTATTTGCGGCTCAACGGACTTTATTCTGAGTTACCTCAACCTTTTTTCGCAAAGGTTTTCGAGGTTTGTATACATCGAATAAATCGAAGGTCGAGGTTACAATGTTGGAATTACCTTTGAGGAATTCGTTTAATTCATAAATTGCTGGAAGTGCTGTCCACGTTGTTGTAGACATAATTGTGCTCTTCGTATTAAATTCCTTCGAACCTCTTGTAATGTGCAATTATTATGTTGCTTTAACACTAGAAAGACTGAAACTTAGTATATACCTATATTGCCCAAAAGCAGTCAAAATGACTGCATTGTGAAAGAATAACTAACGTGTAAAGAAAGTTTAAAATTAATGTTTAATATTTTTTATATTATTTACAGTTATATAACAAGTTATTAGTAAATATTAACAAGAAAAAAAATTTACTTTTCCTGGGCATATTGATGACACTTTCATTTTCATCATTGGTGATCGACTCTTCTTCTAGTTGAAATTAAAAAGCAGTCAAAATGACTTCCTTGGGCAATCTAGTGTTAAGTGTTCAAACGCTATCACAATTTTTTGTTGTAATCGTTCGATGCTCGTTATGTCATCACGATACACAATTGATTTCACCTGACCCCACAAATAAAAATCTAACGGTGACAAATCCGGAGATCGTGGCGGCCAAGGTACTTCGCCACCGCGACCGAATATCGCGGTGCAGCGTTCGCTTTAAATAATTTTAATTCCGTTAATTTTAAAGTGTCTGCCTTTTCAAAAATAGGTCCGTAAAGAGGAGACTTGGAGCTATCACCACATTTTTTTCGAATTTTTAAAAAACTCGCGGCTATAAGAAAATTGCATTTGTTTAAAACATTTACAAAATAAATGGTGAAAAAACCATTTCTGCCGAATCTAAATATTTTCAATAGATACTCTTATGTGTCCGCTATAAGCTCCTAAAAACACATTTTCCTCGGTATGTTAATTCTAGTGTTATAATTTAATGAAAAAAAGTTGGCACTTTTCTTTACACGTCTGTAAAACCAACATTTTTTTAGATTTCGAAAAATCCTTCGAGATTCGTTCATAGGTTACTAAAGACTACAACATATTCAAATTTGAACTATCCGAAATAGTACTTGACAAAATTTTCTTGTCTTGTTCGTTACTTCGTCCGCGGTGTATCACCATCGCTCGACTGCTGTCGCGCGCGGCCGTCTTTGCCAATACGCGTCTAGGTCGCGCTCTGATTGGTCCGTGTTTTTCGTTAATAACTCCTTAACAAAGCCGAAGCGGGGATTTTTGCAAAAGAAAATGTCGCTTCAAATGGTCTCAGGAACCGCCCCTTTCAAGGTAGAACGACATTTTTGGGACACCTTGTAGAAGTACGAAGGCAATTTCCGAGATATCCAGACCTGAGACAGTGGAATCCGTTGAGCCGCAAGTAAGCCGAGTGCACGCGCACTAGACAAATTTTCAAACTCATTTTTCTCGAAAACAAAGCCTTGTATCAAAAAATTTTATTCTATATTTTCAACTCAGTTTTTCATGTAGAATCATCCCCTGCTCGGTTGTACCACCAGTTACGGGACACCCTGTATAGTTATAGAGGTCAGTGACTAATCAAGCAAGTAATCTACCGTTACTCAGGTATTCGTGTAACGACTAATCATCGATCGCATGACCAATGGTCGTTGTTCAAACATTCCAGTGATTGAAATTTGATATCAACTAAAGTAGAATCTGATACGGCATGCGAGACAAGTAGAACCAACTATGTACACGGATAAGGTGCATGGCACGTACAGTTTGTCATGAAAATGCAGTGAAACTCTGTATAATGGAATTAAAAAATTGTTGCTGGCCAAGTACAACGCGACCAAACACGAACAGTATTTTTCAAGGGCCCTCAATTTTATCCTCAGTTTTAGTTTGAATGCCATCTATAAAATATAAAAATTAATATTTTACTACATCAAGAACGCATGTTTTGTCCATCAACATTAAAAGAGTACTCAATTACTGCTACAAATACTAAATACCACAAATATTGGTTACACGGTAACTAAAACATTAGTCGAGGCATCGATAATGGTTAACGGTAACCAAAAGAGTAATTCTCATCAGCGATAATGGTTATTCGTAACCCAGAAACAATTCTCGTTATCAATAATATTTATTCGTAACCAGAAATGAATTCCGTCATTAACAGTAGTTACTAATGATCAGAAAAATTTGAGTCACTCTAATGGTTATTCGTAAACAAAATCATTTAATAAATAATATTTACTCTAATGTCACAACTTTTTAAATTTCGGTTATGACAATATTAAGGTCTCTGATTTATAATAACATTTATGTAGATAGCTCAGAGCTCAAATATTGTTTCTCTTATAGGAGCTTCTTCGATAAATGTTCTTCATAAATCGTTTTATGGAACTTTTGTTATACAGATTTTATCACAAAATATCAGTTTCATGGGAATACTTGTTAAAAAAGTTCCTAGAGGTAGCATTTTTTCCATGAAAGTTCCGCATGAACAGATATTTAAACGAAGATGTACTAAACGATTGTATCACAAAAGATGTATTAAATGATATACAGTCTGATCAGAATTTTTTAGAAACAAAAGATAAGTGTACAAAGCTTGGGTTGAATTTTTCAGATAGTGTGTCAATGTGCAATATTCGTACATCCAATTCGTAGACGTGCGTTAACAACTTAACATTGTCTACCGATTAGTGGAGGGAGACTAAATCAACAGCGTCATTCCATGGGATGAGATCCAAGTAATAATTATATCGGTAATTATATAGAAGTTGCTCTTCATCACCGATTTTGATGACCTTGAAATATGATGTTAAAATCATGATTCTGAACAACTTTTCCCTATACATGTTACAGCCGCTTGGCCTTCGAGTTAGAGATATTTATAAAAAACTACGGATTCCTACTACAGTGAATTCTGCCTTTTCCACTTGACCGAATACGTGTTTCAAGGCGAGGAAGGAGCTTTGCTCCTCCATCTTAACACTAGAACGACCGGGCAAGTCAAAATGACTGGTTTCTAAATTTTTCTTTTACAAATATTGAAATTATAAAAATGTTTTCCGGAGTAATGTTTTAGTCAACTTCTCTATTAGAGTACATATTTAAACAAAAGTTGTACGGAATTTGAATAAATGCATTCTTGTCGTTATTAGAAGGCAATATACAATAGTCGCGTTTATCGCTCAGTATTTCTAGTGTTAAACCGTCCTCTAAAAAACCTACTCCAGGCCTAAACAAAATTCGTATAAAATGGCGAAGGTGGCTGTAGTGGACCTAACAGTTTTTTACAAATATCTAAAAAAACTAATGTCCAACGGTGATAACATGTGTAACCTTTCGACTGGCGTTCTAGTCGCCAGTCGGTTTTTGAAAGCAATTATTTAATTCGTGGACTCTATTGTAACTATTTGGAAAACTAAATCTATGAGACTCGAAAGGGTTAATGTATGGGGCCGGTTACTACCCCTCGTGTTCTTCGCGGATAGAAGTCGCGAAGGTGGTTCGTGCCTCCAGGCACTGGAAAGCGGAGGAGGTTTGGGCAAACTCAATAATCGAATAGCGATTATCTGGTAGACACGAGATTTATTCAAGTGTAGATGACTACAATACTCTTCAGATATTATTTAATCAAGAACGGAAACGTGATGTTCTTTCTTTACTACGACTCGGTAGCCGTGATACGAAATTAATATTCTAATATGGATTCTAGTTACTTGTTAGACTCTCAATCTTTAATGAATGCTATAGTTCCGCGGAACACGTTCCGTGAGTGGTCGTACTGTAGATTCGATTTATTTACTCTTTTTTATATTATTTATTCTACGTGATTCTACGTGGAACAGCCAGAAAACGGTCTCGAGCTCCGATGCAAGCTGTGCCACAGTGCGGTTTGCACTATCGACTCCTCGGTTTGAGGCGCGCAGATCGCGAAGATATCTTGGACGGTTTGCCTGTTCAAACGAATCTACCGTGTTTCGTCACCGGACCACTCGCGAGACGTATTGAATCGACCGATTCCAAACTTAGAAATAAACATTGAATGTTGTTTCTTTGATTTCCAGAGAAACAATTCAGTTAATTATTTATAAACGTTCCCTAAAGAAAGATCATTATATATATATATATATATATATATATATATATACGACCCGCTGCGTCTACGTATTTCCCCCCACGCCGGCTAAGATGCGCGCGCATCGATCCCCTCTCGTGCGATCGAAGGAGGTCGATGCAATGATGGGAATTCTGTGGGCGCTGGACGTGAAAACTACCACCTCTCAGCCGTACCGTCTTCCCCTACTTTGTTTTCACCGCGCATGCGCTACACACAAGTGTACCTCAGCCTGACACGGACAGAATAGAGGTACGCTTGTGTGTAGCGCATGCGCGGTGAAAGCAAAGTAGGGGAAGACGGTACGGCTGAGAGGTGGTAGTTTTCACGTCCAGCGCCCACAGAATTCCCATCATTGCATCGACCTCCTTCGATCGCACGAGAAGGGATCGATGCGCGCGCATCTTATCCGGCGTGGGGGGAAATACGTAGTACGCAGCGGGTCGTATATATATATATATATATATATATATATATATATATATATATATATATAATGATCTTTCTTTAGGGAACGTTTATAAATAATTAACTGAATTGTTTCTCTGGAAATCAAAGAAACAACATTCAATGTTTATTATTCACTCTGTTGTTTCTTTTTATAATTGAAATTTCTTACAATCACAATTTATTATATTATTTATAACTTTTCTCACACGTGTCTTCTCCTTTCACACCTCACACTTCATTCCTCGTTCTCCCTATAAATGTCCAGCTTACCGACCTTCGCTATTACGCGGGATGATTCGAATAATATTAGGGAAGTGACATGTGCTTTCCTTACACACACACACACACATATATATATATATATATATATATATATATATATTGATATCCGCGAATATCGATATATATATATATATATATATATATATATATATATATATATCGATATCCGCGAATATCGATCGCTCGATGCGCCTACGAATTATCGATATGTAACGATACGGTTACACATGTATAGGAAAAAGTTGTTCAGAGTGATTACCTTGTAAACATATTTCAGGGTCATCAAAATCGGTTATAATTTGGATCAACTTTTATATAATTATTATTACTTCTCTACAATGTTAAGACAAAAAAAGATAACTGTTGGCATTGATCTCAGGCAACAAATTCTAAAAGAACCATATGCTAGAAACGCACCGTTTTCTCAGAGTGAACGGATAAGGATTTGGAAGGTTATCAGATATCTCCTTTAACACTTGCCATAAGGGAGCTGTCGATAGAGGTACTCTATCGTGTTACTACTTGCTACCCCTTAACTTCGTAGCCCCGTGTTACTGACACCAGCACCCTTGCGCTGTCCTAACTGGATTGATAGCTGTACCCTTTCAGGTGGGGCATCTTTATCACTTAGTCACTTGTGGCATGCCAACATTGCAGGTCAGGATGAAGGTCTCCTCGCATGTAACTGAAAGTCTACCAAATTTTCACTTTCCATTACGCAAAACCAACGATTTTATCATTTCGATATGAAATACACATCGGTATAAAGAAGAGTTACTGTTTATTTTCATAGTTATAAACACTTTTGCTGCATTGTGAGATGTTTGAAGAGCAATATTTTTCAATAATTTATCGTTTAATTACTCGGTAACGATGACCTTCCGATACTAAGTAAAAATAATTAAAATCTGTTGGACAACTAGTCACTACAGAATTTCTCAACAAATAAGTAGATATTAAATAATAAAAATAAAATGTTTGTAAACTTAAAATTTCGCTTTTCCTTACTTCAAAAATATCGTACTTGAGAAGATTCACTGAGAAGAACTCGATATGAAATATAATGTAAATGTAAAATGGTATAAAAAGCACAAATTGAAAACAAATATGACAGAAATAGGTATAAAAATTACGTTTAAGTAGATCAAAATAAAGAATAGACTCCAAAATTAACAAGTATTTACAGGTAAGTACACAAATTAAGACCAACAATGAGAAACACAGTTTACTTAACCCTCATAAATATACTCTCAGAAATAGTTGTACAAAAGTTGTACAAATAGTTATACAATTAATTCTAGTAACTGTGTTCTGTACTTGTGCTTTTTATTATAAATTTGTCATTTGTATGAGTTAACATCTATTAGTATATTAGTTAACAACTACTTTAAAATAAAGTTGATTTCGATATCAGCCGATGTGATCGTCATGTATTCTTTTATATAAGTGAGAAAATAAACATATTGACGACAAGTCAAAATGTGGTAATAAATGAACGCACTCTTAGTCAATAATAGAAAATTCTTAAAAATGGGGATGACTCATAAATGAAAAACGTGAACGACCAAAAAATTCCATTTTTATCGTAGTATAATCGAAAAACTCGTGATTAGGTAATAGAATATGGCGAGCTAAGAATCATAGTGGTGTAAGTAAAAATTCTGAAGTTTTGAGTTAATATCGTTTTTCGAATTTGAATGGCATCATTTATTTGCATGCAGCGTTAATTGATATATAACTTCATTCTTTACTGAAAAGTGGCAGCTTATTCTTTTGTCATAATTTTGTAGGATCATAATGGTGTACATATGACCACCTTATAACACAAATCTGCAAAACGTATTATTAAAATTTTCAATGTAGGCCCACATAAAAAAAAATTGTGAAATACAACTTTTAGTATTTTCTCTGTAATTCCGACCAATTGTAATTTTTTCAAAATTTGTTTTCTACGTCATGTAGTAAACTTCTCAAAAATATTTCAACTGGTAGGTTTCAATATTAAAAAAGTTATCGCCTTTTTAAGAATGTCCACATATTTATTAGAGTCACTGTATATCGGTATATAAATCAATCTTAATTGCATAATTCGCTTGTAAATTGCATAAAGATTCTGTTTCGAGCTATAATTTTCCTGTACAGACATATTTTTTAGTTTTTTGAAATATAACCTATAGATCTGTTTTTGCAACCGCGAAGCGTATGTGGAGTTTTTTTTTTTATAACAACAGGCGCATAACATTATTTTACTCAAAACACCATGTATGTGAAATAAGTTTTATTTGGAAAAATGTTCTGTTTGTTTAAAGTTTCTGTTATGAATCGGACATTTCGTATGCAACATCCTAATACTTTTTTGTCGCCCTGTACACCGAGGAGTGAAGTAACATTCGGTCTGCACGTGGCAAGTAGAATTAAGTCGACCTTCGTAGTAACAACCAAGACAGCTGTTTCGGACAGTTTGCTCTCGTGTTACCACGAGACAGAAATCCAAGTGGTATCTTTAGAACCACAACTAACCGAGTGGGTGTATCGTATTCATGGTTGCATTCTGATCCTGATGGATACGGCGCGGCGTTACGGTCCTTGCGTTATTCTCGAGGATTGCAATGGGAACATGAAGGGAGATGCTGAGAAAAGATAATCAGATATTTTCGCCGCGAAACCAATCGGTAATCGCCGTCGCAGAACAATATGGAGAACATGACCTGAACGATAATTGTTATTGCGCTCGTTAACACATCGAAGCGGTGCAGGTCCCTTGCGCCACAGGCACGGAAGTACCGATGCCCGTTTGGTAAACGGCGGTTGGGCGAAGGATTAACAATTCTGCCGGCGTTAAGAGCAGCTCGAGCGACGCGGCTTCCCTCCCTGCCGAATTGCTGCCGATTCAATGGAGTGGATAATGAATTTAAGCTATCTTCGGCGGCATTCACCTGTGCTTAGGTCAGGTTCCACTCGAATATCTACCATACATACAGGGTGAGTCAGTAAGAACTATTGCACTGGCCAGTAAATAATGCAGAACACCTACGCAAGAGATTGCTTCTGCTCTTCCTAAAATAAAAGACTATGTATTTCTATCTTATAAAATAGATGTACGGGGTGTATAAAAATTATATATCACGACTACCACAGCGGAATTCTATACTTCTGAATGGGTGGAGATCTGTTAAAAGAAATGGGCCGCAAAATTGTTCTTGACCTCTTTTTCAAGGTCAAGTTTTGTTATTGTTGTGCCGTGTCAGTGCTCAAACAGTATTAGTGAACCGCTGAGATACACACCTCAAAGAGAGGTAAATTAAATAATAAGAGATAATCGGGTTTCGGATAACTAAGTAACTTTTAATAGAAAATGTGAAAGACGGTATAACAGCGACGGTATAATTCACGACTCTTAGTTTCGACTCTTAAATCATGACTCGTAATTTCGACTCTTAAATCGCGACAGTTAGTTTCGACTCTTAAATGGCGACTGGTAGTTTCGACTCTTAAATCACGACTGTTAGTTTCGACTCTTAAATGGCGATTGATCTTACGACTAACGCGTGAGAGACAAGTAACCTCGTGGGGTTGAAAAATCCCTCCACAAAGTACAAAATAGTGGGGACCCCAGCCAATGATATAATATTTGGGAGGCTACAAATGACCTCCCAAAACAAGGGCAACGCCCATAGACGAAATACGTCGTAACGAGTGTCGCTAAACAGACGACACTCGGTTTCCTGCAATTTCGCCGGAAACCATAAGGCGTTGATTCAAAATCGGCCAAAATTACCCAAGACCAATTTTCTTGAAACTTTGCATATTGGTGACCCTTTGGGTCTAACATTGCTTCCGTGCAAAAACTTTTTCCCAGGACTTCATGGTTACGGGTGGAGGAGGGGGTCAGAGTACGTATTTTGCGAAATCTATTATGTGCTGTAACTTTTAATAAAAATAAGATATCGACCCGGCACTGATACCAAAAAATCATAAACAATTCAAGCTTTCCATCGGTGTATAAGTTTATGTAATTTATTTATTGCTAACATAATTTTTTCACGTTTTTCGTGTTTTCAAGGTGTAAAAAATTCATAAAAATTGCAATTCCCAAAAAAAGTATCGCCTGATTTTAACCAAAAACGCTGCATTAATAGTACATTTCATGCCCTTTCGAATGGTGCTTGTCATACCTTGGGGAAAATCTTTCTTTTTTGAGTTATAAAGAAAAATGTTGCAGCAGTTGAGGCGCGCGATCAACTACTCAACCTATATATTCATTTCAAACGTGGAAAAAACGATTTCTATGATTATATATATACACTGTATATAACACAGCTATGCTATTGTTATCAATTCTACTGTTTTGAAACAGTGAAATACATTGGATATATTTTACAATAATTATACCAGAATGCAGATATTGCTTATTTTATATTATATCTTATTATACAATTATCAGGTAACATATCTTCTTCAGTTTGTTTCTATTTATATTCACGATAGTATTTAATAATCTCAAACGAAACATACAGTGTTTTAAGATTTTCCGTAACGAAACTATTCACTCTTTCATCGATACCCAGAATTAAAGGACTAAAAGAAACAATCATTTTCTTCGGACGCAACCATCTAGAATTTCGAGGGAGAAATCAAGTATTTATGAGATGTGTTTCATTTCGGTCGCTGCAACATCACTTAAGGTACGTGTCCATCTGAGAGTTTAAACTCGCGAGTTACGTCTGCCGCGATCGTCTGCCAGCAGTCTGCCGCGATCGTCTGCCAGCAGTCTGCCGCGATCGTCTGCCGGCAGTCTGCCGCGATCGTCTGCCGGCAGTCTGCCGCGGTCGTCTGCCGGCAGTCTGCCGCGACTATAATCACAGGAAGTGTTTTTTCGAGCCGGCCATACAATAATCACGTCTCAACAAGATTTATTGTCTCAATAAAAAACACATATTTTAATTTCCTTGCCAGAGCTATTCAATACATTGACCACCAACCTCTAGGCATTCAGTTCAACGACAGGATATTTTATAGATTGACTGAAACTTGTTAAGCGCGTTTGTAGAATGTCTTTTCGAAATTAAACACATTACATATACAGTAACATATACACATACAGGATGAGTCAGGAGGAACAGAACACCCTGATACTGAGTTGGTTCGTAAGTTCGTGCGGTTTTTTATTTCATATTGCATGTAATTCTTAACTCTTAGCTGATAGCGTCCCAAACGTGCGGTTTATATGTATATGTTGGACGCCAGGAAAATGTGCTGTCAGCATGACTATAGCACGAAGTATAGCTAACCTTTCACGATACTCTCGGTTCTTTATTTCATTCACGATTTCATATTTCTCATAATAAAAGTTCCGCGTTTAGACATTTTATGCTGGGTCAAGTTAGAAAAAAACAATTTTATTAGATTTTGGAATGACTTTTTGGTAATGTATTAACAATTGTGATCTTTGATGATGATAGTAAGCAGAAAACATCTGTTGGGAATTAAAATTACGTGGTTATACAGGAAATTAGTCTTGTATGTTATTAAGTTATATATATATATATATATATATATATATATATATTCAAACAAACTAAGAGAGTAAAAAATAACGTATACATGTGATACGTATTG
Organism: Sphecodes monilicornis; assembly: GCA_913789915.3. Taxonomy (NCBI): domain Eukaryota; kingdom Metazoa; phylum Arthropoda; class Insecta; order Hymenoptera; family Halictidae; genus Sphecodes; species Sphecodes monilicornis. The sequence goes on along the minus strand of OU565286.1, from coordinate 5,740,678 downwards.
TCCCATAGACGGCAACGCCCATAGACGAAATACGTCGTAACGAGTGTCGCTAAACAGACGACACTCGGTTTCCTGCAATTTCGCCGGAAACCATAATTTAGGCTTTGGGCCACAGGCCCCCCTTGGCGCTAAGCGTGGGCCTACGCTACGTCAAGTGCCATTGAGAACTGCACGACTAGGCTGACTTTCCCATGGCCAGCTGATACTTTCCAGCCGCACCAGAGTCATAAACAATAAATTCGTCAGAAGACGCTAGAGGACCCCTTCGACAATGGCACAGTTCAAAATCGACCGTAGCGTAGACCCAACCCGAAATACGAGCCGGCCATACAATAATCACGTCTCAACAGTTATTACATCGTATAGTACACGTCACGAGATACAAAAGTCTCAAAGGAACCACGGGCTTCACTTCAACTGTTCTCTTAAAAAACGATTTCAAAGTTCCGTAAACTATTTTATTCCATATGTCAGCAGGGAGTCTCAAGATGGTATAAACGTGGAGGAGGTGATTCTACATGAGAAAATAAGTTGAAAATGTAGAATCCTTTTTTTTTATTTGACGCCATATTTTCAAGAAATTGGAGATATTGACTTAAATCAACGGTGTTTGCCGCTGAAATGTCTCATGACATAATGACGACTCATGATATAATTCACCAAAACTCTAAAAGAGCAGATGAATATTTTAATTGAAATAGCTATACTGATTATGTGAAGTTGCTGGAAAAGAACTTATTTCTATACCTAATACATAACTGCCAGCTTTTATTTCCTCAGCAGCCTTCATAATAACAATGTTCTGTTTAATGCAATGTATCCTTTTGTAAAATATGAAATACGCTATTGTCACAAAGAAACTATTTGTTGAATATCGTGCTTTGAATTATAATTTCAAATAATGACATGCACAAAATTAATTTGATCTTCTCTGCACAGTGTACAAATTCATGGTCGTCATACATGCGTGCCGCTAATGGGGAACGCGCCTAAAGGCAAACTTCGTCAATTTGAACCATTTTCGAATATGTAATAGTATATTCGAGAATGTACAATTGGAAAGCCTAATTATTGTGTGCTAGTTTTATTTAACTCGTATAGTAGCATATAATTTATAAATTTAAACAATAAACAACCTTACTTTCATTTTCAAAAATACATTATAATTGTTCCCATCGAAACTTAAAATACGACAACTTTTTAACGCACCGACGTACCCTTGCAGGTGGGGCATCTTTATCACTTGGTCACTTGTGGCATGCCAACATTGCAGGTCAGGATGAAGGTCCCCTCGCATATAACTGAAAGTCTACCAAAATTTCACTTTCCATTACGCAAAACCAACGCATTTTATCATTTCGATATGAAATACACATCGGTATAAAGAAGAGTTATTGTTTATTTTCATAGTTATAAACACTGAAAATTTTTTCCCTTTCACCGTTCCATGTGGCCCTTCAAACAGTGTAACTTTGTCCTAAGAAGTTTTTTTGTACAACGAAAAGTAACGGAGATATTTAGGTGTTCTGTTTCTTCGGACTCACCCTGTATTATAAATAAACTGCGAACCCTTATGGAAAATCAAAATTTTCTTCGTCAATTGTAACGCACAAAAATCATATATATAGAAATTTCTTTCTTGTTTTAATCATTTTAATAACCCATTCTTGGCATAAATGTATGAAATCCACGGTCCAATTGTAACACACTAGAACAGGCCTGGCCAACACGCGGTCCGCCACCTTAAATTATGCGGCCCGCCGGGCGATTTTATATTTCTGTGGGATATAATTAAATTTATTGTATAATATACAAGTAAGAACACGACACGGATGGAAAACACAAGAGACGTAACACTGACACACGAAAAATATGTGTATATATATATATATACAGGGTGTCCCAAAAATGTCTGATTTCCTTCAAAGGGGAGGTTCCTGAGGCCATTTGAAGCGACATTTTCCTTTGTAAAAATGGCCGTTTCGGCTTTGTTAAGGAGTTATTAACGAAAAACACGGACCAATCAGAGCGCGACCTAGAGGCGTATTGGCAGAGACGGCCGCACGCGACAGAAGTCGAGCGATGGTGATACACCGCGGTCGAAAGCAAGGAACAAACATGAGAAGAAAATTTTTCGAGTCCTATGTCGGATAGTTCAAATTTGAATATGTTGTAGTCTTTAGTAACCTATGAACGAATCTCGAAGGATTTTTCGAAATCTTAAAAAATGTTGGTTTTACAGATGTGTAAAGAACTTTTTTTCATTAAATTATAACACTAGAACTAAGAACTTGTAGTGAACACATAAGAGTATCTATTGAAAATATTTCGATTCGGAATAAATGGTTTTTTCACCATTTATTTTGCAAATGTTTTAAACAAATGCAATTTTCCTATAGCCGGGACTGTTTTAAAAATTCGTAAAAAACATGGTGACAGCTTCAAGTCTCCTCTTTACGGACCTATTTTTTAAAAGGCAGACGCTTCAAAATTGACGGAATTAAAATTATTTAAAGCGAACGCTGCACCGCGATATTACGGAAGCGGGCGACCCCGAAGGCGCGCGGCACGAACAGCACCGCACAATAAAACTGATTCTTTACTATTTAGTTATTAATGTTAAAAACTGAGAAAACCTTGCGTACGTTGGTTCTCCTGTAGAGCCCCAGCGAGGTGAAAACGAGCCATCGTCAAGGTCGAGCTTCGACACAAGGCACTGGTTTATGGCCACGCTCGGGGGTAGAAGCGTACCTGAATGACCCCCGATTTGAAGATGGGACGGTCATTTACTCTTCCCATTCTATTTGAAAACACGGTTCCATCGAACAGTTGCTGAAATGAAAATCGTTAATCGACTGTTTCGACTGAGCGTGGACGTCCGTCCATGCTCGCGATCGTAGGAAGACTAGTTCAGAACAGCTGACGAGGTTAACGGCCTTTCAACAGCATACTGCCGATTTTCATTTCAGCAACTGTTCGATGGAACCGTGTTTTCAAATAGAATGGGAAGAGTAAATGACCGTCCCATCTTCAAATCGGGGGTCATTCAGGTACGCTTCTACCCCCGAGCGTGGCCATAAACCAGTGCCTTGTGTCGAAGCTCGACCTTGACGATGGCTCGTTTTCACCTCGCTGGGGCTCTACAGGAGAACCAACGTACGCAAGGTTTTCTCAGTTTTTAACATTAATAACTAAATAGTAAAGAATCAGTTTTATTGTGCGGTGCTGTTCGTGCCGCGCGCCTTCGGGGTCGCCCGCTTCCGTAATATCGCGGTGCAGCGTTCGCTTTGAATAATTTTAATTCCGTCAATTTTAAAGCGTCTGCCTTTTAAAAAATAGGTCCGTAAAGAGGAGACTTGAAGCTGTCACCACGTTTTTTTCGAATTTTGAAACAGTCCCGGCTATAGGAAAATTGCATTTGTTTAAAACATTTGCAAAATAAATGGTGAAAAAACCATTTCTTCCGAATCGAAATATTTTCAATAGATACTCTTATGTGTTCACTAAAAGCTGCTCAAAACTCTCTTTCCTCGGTACGTTAGTTCTAGTGTTATAATTTAATGAAAAAAAGTTCTTTACACGTCTGTAAATCCAACATTTTTAAGATTTCGAAAAATCCTTCGAGTTTCGTTCATAGGTTACTAAAGACTACAACATATTCAAATTTGAACTATCCGACATAGGACTCGAAAAATTTTCTTCTCTTGTTTGTTCCTTGCTTTCGACCGCGGTGTATCACCATCGCTCGACTTCTGTCGCGCGCGGCCGTCTCTGCCAATACGTCTCTAGGTCGCGCTCTGATTGGTCCGTGTTTTTCGTTAATAACTCCTTAACAAAGCCGAAACGGCCATTTTTGCAAAGGAAAACGTCGCTTCAAATGGCCTCAGGAACCTCCCCGTTGAAGGAAATCAGACATTTTTGGGACACCCTGTATATATATTCGCTCTGATCGCACTACTGATTCGCTCTGTCGCACCGCACTTAGTCGCTCGCAAAGGTCGCACGCTTTCTGTCTTCCGAACGATTCGCAAGACGTTATCGAAACTCTCTCACTCATACGTCCAAACATACATACATACACATCTAAACACACTCTTAGCCTAGGGTCGGTGACATCGCTTTTGTCTCTACCGTTCGGCGACAATTCGCGATCAGCCGTTCCGCAGCCAAAACATTCAACGGACGCCGCTCACCTTCCGCGGATCGCACACATCAAACATACATACACGCAGCCATACAAACCCACATTTCTATTGAAACTTTTGTTTCTCGTTGTATGTATACAAAAAATATTAAATAAATGAAAATTTGTTGAATAAAATAAAGATTTATTCATTTTATATTTGTATTACATTTTTTAAAAGCATGTTTACCTAAAGTACGGTCCGCTGTAACGTTACGCGTCATGAAAGTGGCCCGTGAACCCATTTGGGTTCGCCAGCCCTGCACTACAATATAGTGTAATGTGCTAGAATATACTATAATACACTAGAGATTAGAGCAAGGTCAAAGATATTCTAGTTGCCCCTCACCTCATACAGTAAGAGTAGTCTGTGACAAAATGAGTTAGACCATTACTCTTGAATTTTTATTTGATTTCGAGAGTCAACGTCAACGTAAAATCATCATGTTATAATCACAGAATTTGCCCTTCCATGGGCAACAATTTAGTGTTAAAGAAATGATACATTAATCTTGAATAAACTCAAGAAAACCTTTCAAACGAATGAGATATAAAACAAGTCAAACTGTAACCATTCCGTGAGTCTCTTAGAATGTTACATAATTCATTAAAACGTTTCTCGATACAGTTGACAGGTAACGACTTTATTTTAGATAGCAAATCGTATTGACTCACCCCGTATACAATGTACATAGAACCTTCTGTATATGACCCTCTTCTTGACGTATGAGCACGTTTTCTTCCGTTTTATCTTGTCCCATGTTTCTATTCTTCGTTTTACTGTTCCTCAGTCTAAGAAGTTCACTTTCCAGATTTACCTCTTTATTTCTTAGGTTTTCCCTTCCTCAAAGCTTTACTCTAGAGAGAAAGGGGCTATCGTTCTCTATTCCGCCCCAAGGGATTGCTGCCATTCTTCGTGCTGCTCTTATTCAGATTTCTGAGAAACATGCATGTTTATCTAAAAGCGAAATGCTCCGGCAAAAGTTAATTAATGTGTACAGTAATATCTGATGTACAGTCGGGGATTAAATTAATTGGACACCTTTTAACAACTAATAACATTTTTAAAATTGAACGTAACGACTTGAGTTTTCTTGAGACGTTAGAAGGTAATTCACGAGGTAATGTATGAAGTGGATGGGTATTAAACTAAACTTTTCTTTTAAGAACATGTCCTAAGGTTTATTAATATAATGAGGACATACTCATGATACCCAAACAAACTATTAACTGTATGTAAGTGAACATAACAATCCCGCACGCGGTTCGCTTATAGCACACATTCGACACACTGACGCGCATACCAACCCGCGCAGCATCATAGAGCGGGGAAAACAGGAAAAGAACGAGAACTTTACGAACGTCTGAACTAGTATGCTGGGAGGATCAAACCTCACTTCAATGTATAAATAATTGTTTGTTTAAATTCCTATTCCTCGTAATTGCGACAGAAAGGTATAGGTCACGATTTTTAAGTTTTTCATCTGTGCGTATGATGAAAATTTAAAACTTGCCTTTTTTAAATCTAAATAAGTTGTATACGTGCACAAAGTTTCAACGAAATCGGTGGACGAATAAAAAAAGCTGTAGGCATCGAAAGATGGATGCAGTTTCACACAATTTTTGCCATTTTTAATAATTTATTGCTCATAGCAACCTTACGCAATTTCGATGAAACTTTGTGCGTGTATATAACTTACTTCGATCTTTGACCAATAGTAATTTTGAATTATTTTTTGTATATATTACCTAGTAAATTAATTCTTCTAACATCTCAAAGGAACTCAATTACATAGTTTGGTACGATTTTTAAAAAGTTATTATTTTTACTATAAAGGTGCACGCTTTGAGGGGATCGGTGAGACGATACTAATGCAATGTCAAAACCTTTCCATCTTCAATTTTTTTTATGGAACTTTTACCAATATAAATATTTGTGTCATTTTTCGTGATTAAAATGAAACCAAACATGGCATAATTCGTAGTATATTTACTTGCAAAATTCACGATTTATCCGAACGCATTGGATTATTATTATCTCTCCGTGATAAAAAATTGAATTTTGTTCTACAGTGTTATTTATGTTTCTTTTTGGTCGAAAATACTACACATTGAAACATCTGTGAAGGCATAAAAAAATTCTTTTCCTAAATGAAACTACAGATCAGAAGATTAAATCGTTCCCTTCACGACGACTGCTTAGAATTTGAAGTATGATTTTTTTAGCTGTTTTTTAACACAAAAATGAGGAACAAGTTTGATTGTGTAAGGCCTTCATAGTACCTTATATTATTGCAAAGATGACAGTACACCTTACGTTCAAAGCTTCAAACCTTTCGTTCAAATCGACCAGAAAAAATCGTAGATCAAGTTTTAAGAATTCCTTGTAAAAGGGAAGCTTCAAATCTTTAAATATGTGGCGGTTTCAGTTACAAGAATAATTTTTGAATGTTTTTACAGACGTTTCAATATGCAGTTTGGACAAAAAAAAAGTGTCTTCAGTTTCTCAGTTGCTGTGTCATGTAAAAATATCTTAGACAAAAATGAACAATGGATGATTAAGGCAGAGGAGTCAAGCTTTAAAATGAGTACACGTGTATTGTACTATTTTCGTAAACGAAATTATCACGGGTGAAATATCAAAAATTTTTTAAGAATGGAAAATATAGTATTAAAATACTTTTTGTATGCATTGTAAATATAAGTTCTCTACTCTGCTTATGTAAATAAGAAATTTTATATTTTCTGATTGCATAAATCTAGGTTTAAGAATATTTCAATATACAGACATGTTAGAAGAAACAAATGCTATGTATAACGATCGAAGTTCTGAATCCAATTGTGTTCAGTCTGGCACACTTCACTGTACAGTGCTCCCTAACAAGAAGATTCGTACAGAAAGTGACAGTTTGTAACAATTTACCAGTACTGATTATCCCGATGCAATGCGAAACACGTAGCCGCCATGAGAAAATTGGTTTATCAAATCCATTTAACCATCCGAACGATGTAACGCTATAGCATTCTACCTACAGTTCCTAGTAAACATTCAACTGAACGAAAATTACATAGGGTCCTATCAAGTCAAATCCATCACTCTTTTGATCATGTGGTGTTCGCAAAATTATTGATCCTTTAAGCCAATATTTGTCTGGATTCGAATTTTGTGTATACTAAATACACTTAATACATTATTACAAGTGTATTAACACTTGTTCATAAAATATAGACTTTTTAATTATCATCTGTTACACTATCTTCCATTGAAACATGAGATACTTACGATTGTTTACCGGGAAAACTATTTTCAGATTGGAAAGTTGTATTTATTTCTATCTCAACTTGATAACCTCTGAAATGTATATGACGAGTAAATTTGTCATGGAATCAAATTAATGACTTGCTATTCTCATTAATACTTTTGTGGAAACTAAAATACATTAGTAAGCTTCAAAAATTTCAAATATTTTCAATCGTATAACATTCTCAAATATTTTGAGACAAGGGCAAAGTAAAGAAGATGAGCAAAGAAATTGAAGCGTGACCAGTGTGTTTAATAACATATTTAAAAATTATTTAGAAACTCACTTAAAATATCGAGCTACACAGCTAAGAGATTAATCAAAGAAAACAACTTAATTCGTCATCTGTATTTCTTGTCACTAGACTGCGGATTTTATACATTTATGACAAAAATGGCTGGCTGCAATTTGAAATAGTAAATACAGTAAATGAACTTGAGAATATCGATACATTATTTGCAATTTATTAAAACTATTAAAGAGAGAAATAAATTCCTATTTAGGTTCTGCCTATTGTAATTATCAAGAACAATTTTTATTTGGATAAAGATTCGGACTCTATTTATCATCTTTCACTATATTTTCATTTTCTTCGCAATTCAACTAATAATCTTTTTAGTTTAACATATTAAAACCATCATATTGTTATAAGTATAAATTTTTGAAAAACGTTAGAATACAAAATTCGATAGAATTTATTTATTTTATTTATTTATTTATTGCTTTAAACCAAGTGGTTTATATAGCAAGTACAGTATCATTACATTTGGCTTACATTAAATAGGTTTACATTGTTTCTAAATTCTAACGGAACATTGTTTAAGGAAATTATAAATTATTTCCAGTCCTTTTATATCAGGTTTACATAAGAAGGAACTAATACAAAGAGGGAAACAAGTAAGATTTTCATTTATTTCAGATCTCCAAAGGTTACTAACTGAAAATAAGATTTCATTTGATTCCACTTTCTTAAAATTTGCCTAGAAAAATTGATAATTGCATAAACATCGTAGTCTATTTATAAGCAATATTTAACGAATAAGCTTGCACTTACGTTGATTACCTTAAAATTTTGGTTAAAATAAATTTATTTGTTCAGTATTACATCTTCCTAAATCACAATTGAAATGACATCGCATTAAAACATCAATCTAGAAAGTTATTTTATGAAAGAATTAATTTTGTAATACTCAATATATTACATATGTTCCTACTTTGTAAATACTTCCACGAAGTTGAGGTGTTTTTAAATATTTCATTTAGCATATCACAAAACTCAATATCTTCATATTTGGTATGGTCCATTACAATCATTGACGTAAAATTTGATTTATTAAGTCAAACGGTCGTGACGTAAATCGTGTAAAATAAATCATTGAACACCACTTGCTCTCTACTTTTTAATCAGTCATGCAAGATTAATTTGACGTATGACAGACAGATAAATGCGTGCTACGTCGGGTCAACCTTGGGCCTCACAACTTCAAAAGGGTATGATTGAAAATCCACACGAGTATTCGCGACACATGCACACACGGAATGTACATGTTTCTTTGTTTTTCATTGACATCTGTGTGATATCGACGCACAGTTGTTCCTTACCTTGTGTAACGATAAAACTCCCGTTTGATAAAGGGACGTATTCAAGTTACACAACTGGAATTTGGCGAAACATGTGTGGAAGATAGTTTTTAAGAAAATATTGGATTCATGTACAGGATGTCACAGGTGATTTTGACATTTGGTTTACGTCGCTATTATGATATGTACCGAAAATATTTTAGTGATTTTGTAATGGTTTCGGGGGAGTGGGGAGGGGGGGGGAATGTTATGATATTATTAATCTGTTTGTAGGTTTGATAAAGGGACGTATTCAAGTTACACAACTGGAATTTGGCGAAACATGTGTGGAAGATAGTTTTTAAGAAAATATTGGATTCATGTACAGGATGTCATAGGTGATTTTGACATTTGGTTTACGTCGCTATTATGATATGTACCGAAAATATTTTAGTGATTTTGTAATGGTTTCGGGGGAGTGGGGAGGGGGGGGGGAATGTTATGATATTATTAATCTGTTTGTAGGTTTGATAAAGGGACGTATTCAAGTTACACAACTGGAATTTGGCGAAACATGTGTGGAAGATAGTTTTTAAGAAAATATTGGATTCATGTACAGGATGTCATAGGTGATTTTGACATTTGGTTTACGTCGCTATTATGATATGTACCGAAAATATTTTAGTGATTTTGTAATGGTTTCGGGGGAGTGGGGGGGGGGGGGGGAATGTTATGATATTATTAATCTGTTTGTAGGTTTGATAAAGGGACGTATTCAAGTTACACAACTGGAATTTGGCGAAACATGTGTGGAAGATAGTTTTTAAGAAAATATTGGATTCATGTACAGGATGTCACAGGTGATTTTGACATTTGGTTTACGTCGCTATTATGATATGTACCGAAAATATTTTAGTGATTTTGTAATGGTTTCGGAGGAGTGGGGGGGGGGATGTTATGATATTATTAATCTGTTTGTAGGTGGACGCATAAAGGCCATTATGTCAAGCTTATTTTTGAATGCACTCATCGATACAGTTCGATACTCTCTATAGAAAGACTATTAACTCATGTATGTCAAAAAATCATTATTTTAAGAACTATTTTTATCTAAATATCGCTTACCTTCATTTACAAGATGGAGCGAATGTAACGACTAATCTGCAGATTTGATTAATTTATACCAAAAATGGATATAGGCCTTGTCTAACATAAGGATAAAAAGACATTAAGAGAATTTTAAGATGTTGCTATATTATTTTCAGACAATTTCTATTTGACATCAAGATCAGCAGTCTAGTAATGACCATTTACATCACGACCATTTTTGCAAAGGCAAAAGTTATTTTAAATAACCTCAGGTACCGCCGATTTAAAGGATTTACAACATTTTTGGACATCTGTATATAGCCAATCAATATCATTAATGTTTTGATTAGTATAAATACTTCATATATGGCCGATAGCATTTTTTTACCAAACTCGGAAAACTATTTTTAAAATGTAGTTAATAAACTTATTTGGATGTATGAGGTGTGGGAGTGTTACAAAAATTATTGTTATAATAAACTTTATCGTTTACATTCTTGTACTATTAAATAAGTGGTTTTGATTTTCCATGACTTTTGTAAGTATTAGTGTGGCATTGTACGTGTTAATAGCATTAAAATATGTTTCTTTCCCGTCACACACAGTGCTTCAACCTAAGCGTTGCGTTGGTCTAAATTAGACAAGTGTTTCTGAAGCATTCAATAGTATGTATTGTTACGACTTGTATGTGTACCTGGATCTTTCAATTAATCATGCTTTGATAGCGTCTGCGTGTAATACACTCACTAAGTTTCTCGAAGAACGTCTCTTCAAAATGAAGGGACTGACAAACACAATTTGAAGTTTCCCGTGTTTGTTTAGAAATGTTGACCATCTTAAGTACTGGGGACTCGGAAGTCTAAGTCACGAGTACAATCGACAATGAAGTTCTCAATTAACTGGAGATGCTGCTGGACGAGGAAGTCTTACTATTCAATTAATTGTTTAACATACAGTAACGCAAATACAGGTAAACCGACTATGGCATGTCTGATACAACAGTAGCGCTATGATATGTGATTTGAAACCGTTATACTTGCTATTGCAGTTAGAATAAACGGATGTGAGCAAAGTGCACAAAAGGAACTATGTACGTGTTGCCATGTTCCACATTTGACAAGATCGTTACATTCGCCACGGCCGACAGTAGGACGAAACGACTTCACAGCGATAAAAGATTTGTAACGTTGCATCTGTATTTTATACTGTAATGGATTTTTGAGAAGGTGATCGTTACATTATAGTCTTAATGTTGCGCTAATTTTAGTGGCATTAGTGGATTGAGTGTCCAGATATTCGCTTTACTATTAGATATTTATTTTCCAAGACCTAAACTACGGCATATGGCAATGTCTAAATTATGAGAACGAACGTAATATAATACAAACAAAGTTCCTATAAATATACTATACAGAAAGCACACAATATATTGCCACGGAACTTCAATAATTACTGATGATACAATTCGAAACGCACAGAAATAGAATATTTTCAGGATAGTGTTTTGTTTCTGAGACGTCGAGTAAGAGCGAGAATAAGAAACATGGAGTGCGAGTGAGACACATATAGGAGACATTAGACCCCGATAGATTACTTCAAGGACCATTTTCTTAAAAAATAGCACAATGTAGCACTAAATTCTTTTCGTTCCTAAGAGACAAGTGTTCACTCTGTTATATGGTATCAATTACATTCGTGCCAAATGGTGCCAAATCTTTAAAAGTTTAAAAGAAGTTGAAGTTTTTGTTAAGATGTAACTTTTTTGACCTAAACATTATTATTAAAGAAGTTATTAACATTTTATCCCAATTTATGTACCTAATACGATCGATATACTACATATATCTAATATAATTAGATATAATTAATATAATTAAATCTACATTTTTCAAAGTAAGATTTCTCAGATCCATGAATTAAAGTTATAGAATCATAAGACCACTTGGTGACTGTAGTAATTTTACGTTAACTTTAAGCATTGGTCACATAAAAAACGAAAGGAAATATTAAAAAATGAAGCTCACCATATTATACTACTGAAGTGGATAAGGTAGTATAAAATAATAATAAGATTGTCCCCACTTCGTTTATTACAATATCGGTAAGCGCGAATGTCAGTGCAGTGCTGGTGTTACAGTCTCGGAGGCTTAAAATCGACTGGCGACTCTCGATGCATTCTTAAACAAGTCGAAGTTAGAAAAGGCAAAAAGATAGGAGAGGAAAGGAAAAGAGAATAGAAAAGGAAAACTTGAGAAGACAGTGACAGCGATAGGGACAGCGGAAGAGAGTCATAAACAGAGAAAGCTAAGAGGTAGGCGAAGGACCGAGACTAACGAAAACCAGAACTCTGGCGACGTTCTCAAGGATGCGTTGGAAATACGTGAAGGGCTGGACACCAAATGTGCGACTAGCAGACAGGAAATAGAGAATAATATAGTTGGAAAGGAAAAAGAAATTCTTAGAAGAAATATATGCATTGGCGTACGTGGTGATATCGCCACCACACTACAATTAATTCTCTATCACGTAACATCAATTTTATCCTATATTAAAACATTACTACTGAGCGGTGTAGTTTTATAGTTTGTCAATTAATGGTCTGAACAAGGTACAAAAGATTGCAGAATGCGAAGTTGTCACGATAAGTGTTGAATATAAACCCCAAAAATTTCCACAGAATTAAAGTAATTTCATTAATAAAACCAAAAACTAGAAAGTTCAAATGTATCATAGTGGATGCAACCGTAAACCTTTTCTACCGTAAAAATCGTAATCAGTTTATTCAAATATATCACAATAAAAATGGATATTTGAATCTGACTGACTTGAAATGTCATTTCCATACTACTTTTACTTTTTCGAAAATATCGTACCATTATTAAATGAGAACTGTATACGAATTTTACATCACATAGATCGATCCTTTGGAACACATATTATTAGTGTAATAAATAGTTCAAGAAATTAAGAATTAGTAGGATATTTAATATTTTTGGTAAGCCACATGCTTCATTAAAAAAAAATGATCCAACTTTCCACTTTCGCATACTGAGCAATTCACAGACAGTACCTGCATAATTATAAGTTTTAATAACGTCGTTAATATAGTTATCGTCTTTGTTTGAGCAATTTAGTATACTTTAGTCTTTCATATTTTGTGCACAAATAAATAGATTGTTTAAAACTTTACCTTTATGGTAAACATGATATAACCTTAGAAAGAAATCATTCAAAATCTGAAATATCAGTCGAATTGTTAGTATTTTTTGATAATCTCATTATGAAATGTTAACTTTCATGAATAAATTTTTATATCGAATGTTTCGAACAACTGATTATACTAAAATAAATAGTAATTTCAGTTTGAAAAAGTATGACGTTATGAAGAAATATATGTTCAATACTTTCTTATATCTTTTAATATTAATCTTTTCAAATCTTTTCAACTCTTTTTGTGTTTTAACCAAGTTCGAGATATAACGTGTTTTAATTTTGTGACTGACTTGGTACAATTTTCTCTAGTTTCGAAGAGCCAGATGTTATAACTCCTGTCGAAGAATACCTACCAAGTGTTGCAATTAACCTATAACTGGTGACGTAGAACCTGAAAAACGTCTGCAGAATTATATTTTTAGTACTTAAACCTGTGAATTATCGGTCATGCACATTGAGCCGTTTAAAGCCTGATTTACGTTATCGCTGCGTTTTTTACTACAATTTTTATTCCTCTTACTTGAAAACCGTTCAAATAATACGTATTTTAAAGTAGAAATAATTTTTACAATCATTGAGGCGTATATACCCACAAACAACTATGTCACTAAAAATATACGATTCCAATAATTCACGTAATCTTTCTACCATTTACTTAACTCATAACAAATGTTCAAAATTTGATATCGTACGAAAATTTAACTGATTTCAAGCACTCTACCAGCTAAACAGAAAAATAATAGACGCAGCATATTAGTAAACTCGCATTTTCTATACTTATACAGGGTGGAAATTATGAAGCGTTACAGACGAATATCTCCAAAAATATTTGTTATACGCAAAAACTCTTCAAATGAAAGCTGTTCAGTACCGAGGGGATATCACGTGGTGGGACTTCTGTTTTTCTCGGTGGACACTCCAAGGTGAGGTGAAGATCACCTTTCTTTTTTTTTAAATGGAATGATATGTTTTTTTATCCACCATCAAATAGTGCGTTTTAAGATGGGTTCAATTACCTATCACTCAATGTCAGTCAAGGTAAAACTTGCAGGGAGATGCAGAAAAGGTGTGATAGTTTTATTTGTACTTTAGTTCGTACCTTCTAACTTTCACACCAAAACTGATAGGAGGTACGCTCCTGAAGGGCCCCGTAACGCTCGAGATACGCGCCTGCGCGAGGGAGTCGAGAAGTAGAAAACGTATAGAACACGTGCAAAGATGTATGTGCAATGAGGTATAAAAAGTGTATATTAGAATGTGTAGTGTAAGTTGTATAGTGTATATAATAAACAGTAGGTTAAGTAAATAAGGCTACCCATTCATTGGAATCCACGCCCAACAAAAATAATAACATTTCAATATCAGCATTACTCAGGACAACATCAAAGTCATTATCAATGAAATGAAAACAAACGTATTTATGTATTACTGTGCTGTTCTGCAAGATAGTCAGTTTACTTCCATTGCTGTTTGTGCTAAGGTAACCTCCGCTGAACGATAGCACTTAAATAAGTAGTGAAAATGGAAATGTATCAAAATTGTTATGATATGTTTATGGTACTAGGAGAATGCAGAAAAATTACAGAATGGCTGCTAATTTGTATGCACAACGCTACCCAGATCGACCATAAAAATCGCATATGGTATTTAAAAGACTAGAACAGCGTTTTCTTCGTTCAATCTTGTGTACGATAAATGTTGAAATGTTAAACAGAGTTAGAGAATCCTTTAAACAAAGAATTGTTAAGTTCTTTGAAGTAAGAGGTAATCATTTTGAACACATACTGAACTGAAGTGTTTACGAACACAACGATCACACCTTTTCTGCATTTCCCTGCAAGTTTGACCTTGAATGACCTTGTGTCATAGGTAATTGAACTCATCTTAAAACGCACTATTTAATGGTGGATAAAAATACATATCATTCCACTTAAAAACAGAAAGTTGACCTTTACCTTACCTTGGAGTGTCCATCAGGAAAAGTAGGAGTCTCACCACATGATGTCCCCCTCGGTACTGAACAACTTTCATTTCAAACATTTTTGCGTATAATAATCCATATTTTTGGAGATATTCGTCTGTAAAGCTTTACAATTCCCACCCTGTACATTTTACAGCGTTAAAAAGTTATTGTATATCCTAGTTTTAAACATTTTTGGTTCATGATAGGGTTTTGACATAAGAGATGTGATTATTTACTGTATTAAAGAGTATTTACTGTTAGAACTTAAAGAACATCTTAAGAATATTTCTGAAGTTAGTAAAAGTTAATTTGCATTTTATAAGTTAATTTGTATTTTAGTGTTAGGGTAGTAATTTTTGTGTTAATAGCATGACAGATAACTTTTTTATTTCTAAGAATATTTTTCTGAAACTTTTAACAACATATTTGTAACGTTTTTGTTACAATGTTATCAATACCATTATTTTAATAATTATTTAGATCAGGTTGAGTCACGAATTCCACGCTTCTCTTCCGATAAGAACGATTCCTGTGAGTTTCCCGCGATGCAGTTATTTCTTACTGTTTATCAGAATTTCTGAATTTCTTGTGTAGGTCGTAAACTTGTGTTTCCTTGTAGCCAATCCACACAATAATTTCCGAGGACGATTTTCCGGCACGAAGTGATTCGTGTATTAGTGCACTGTGGTCATATTCTCGGTGCATGGCTGATATCTTCCACTTGCTCATTAATTGACGTCTTTCATACTGAATTATCTTGTTAACATTTGCTTTATTTACACTTGCCTTCCGTACATCTTATTTGTAGGATCTTCTACTGATTATCTGACCGCAAAATCGGAGTTGAACACCATGATTTTTGCCGTTCATCAGACAGAGATCGGGTCACAGCAGTAGGCGTAGGCCGGTTACGAAAGCCGTTATTGGAAGGCAGAGTTACAGGCCCCCTAACGTGGACTCGTTAACGCGAACCTAGCCGTAACGTATGTTTTGCATTTAATGAAAATGTGTCCAGCGTATGCTGCTGGAATAGACACAAGGTATCCAACTCCGTTTCGTTGTGTCAGCCATTGCCGGATGAAAATCAAAATTTACCGCGTGTCGCTCTAGAACATGGGCTTTGTTAATCCGGTTTCTGTGCTTATTATCTCCTATTAGCCGAGGAAAAGAAGAGAAAGCCACAGAGGAAAACTTGTCCGGAAATTCGCTGAACATTTCTTAACTAGCGTTGTTTGCAGAGATGAAACTTTTCTACATTTTTTCGTCCGGAGAACTTCTTGGCGTCTATCCCCCTTTTTCCACCCTCATCGAAAAGGATATTTTCCTTTAT
Source organism: Sphecodes monilicornis (assembly GCA_913789915.3). Taxonomy (NCBI): domain Eukaryota; kingdom Metazoa; phylum Arthropoda; class Insecta; order Hymenoptera; family Halictidae; genus Sphecodes; species Sphecodes monilicornis. Next base: position 5,724,038 of record OU565286.1, on the reverse strand, counting down.
TATTCTCTCTCTCTCCCCCTTTTCCTCTTTGCTCAGTATTTCTTCTTGGAAAATTATAGAAACGTTTTTTTATCAGATATTTTGATTAAAAGAGTACGGTCTTCGCGAAGTGGATCGAGATTCTCATAAAACGGAAGAGATTTAGGATGAACGGAGGATTTTTGCTTCGAATTAGACAGCACGGTAATTAAAGAACCATTTTAATCGACAGCATTGTAAAGTTCAATTTCCTCCAAACAACAATGTGTGATTATACTTGTGTTTTTTTCTTTATTTACATGACTTATTTTTTTCTTTTGGGAGAAATATGTATAGCCACTTTCATAGATTGGCGGTATTAGATAAGATAATGTAATAAAACAAAGTAAGATTATTATAATTTCTTCGTTTATCAAAATAACAATAATGTTGACTTCTTTCTTGAATTAAATCAATTATATTCTTTAATATTTTACATATTTAAATATAGAAAAATAATTCTCGAATTTGAAATCAAAATATAATCGTTTCATTAAGAAGCCAAACGTACTATATATTTTCATAATAATTATATTGAGCAAGGAAAGAGCTACGGCATTCATAAATTTTTATTATGTTCTACTCATAATAATATGTACACTGTAAAATAAAATTTTAAACATAACTTGTGATTGAAATTTTAAAAATTAATAATGTTTTACTCCCGTATGACATCATCATTAGTTTCACTGTTTCTTATCCTGCTATTATGTTCTGCATTAAAGAAAGTTTCGAGTGCCGATGTTGCATTAACCACGCCAATTTTACTAAAGTAATTGTCACAATTGACTATAAACGTTCTTCAACAATCAACTCGAATTTCGTCAACATTTGTTGCAGCATTTAAAGTTTCATGACTGTAAATCTTTTAATCAATCAGAATATCTGTTTAAAAAAATTCTACTTTAACAGTTTTAAGTATTATTGTGACGAACGAAAGAAAAACATATGTACACACAGACTAAATTTGAATGCCGGCCAACCCGATATTTAGTTTTCAGTCTGATAAACGGGTTCATGAAAGTATAACGCCTCGCACATATCTGCCGTCTCGTTATGACACACAAGAACGACAGCATTTGTTATGGACGTGTTCCATCGAATTTTATACCGGACGCTCTCATTCATGGTTCAAATCTCTTTTAGTTTTCGCTGGCCTCGTGCAGGAATTGAAATTACTCGCAATTATTTGCATTATCTGACAGGATTATGTGGTACGTGGATCACGGGCGAATATTAATTCACAAAAAAAACCAAAAACTGTGATAGCTTTATTTCGCGATACATGCTTCCGCGTATCTCTCTTTCCGCACTTTCACACAGATGACACGAGTCAAGTATTAATTCTTAACATTATCAATGTGGTCATGTTGCAGCGAATGTACGTCTTGCAGAAATGTTTGTGCAGTGATGTTTATGATATGGAATTCATCATTTCCGAGATAATACACACAAATGGAATTTTCAATTTTCATCAAATAGAAACTGCCGATTTCAGACAATTCATGAGATTAATCATTTCTGGATTATTATGAATTAAAAGTTTTGAAGTTTTGTGTTCAGAGCTCACTATAGCTCGTTTTAAGAAACAATTCAAACAAAACTAATCCTATTTTGCAATACATACATCAATTTAACTCATATCGATGTATAATCGGAAATGTTAATAAAACATTTATAACTAAACATATAAAGGAGAGTAGCCTGATTTGGATCAGCACCTTGCTTGAACCACCATATATTTGAGAAGGAAAAGTATGTCAAGAGTTAATAGTAGTATTAATTCATTAGAAGTTATGCTTTCAATCTGGTTTAGATATACTATATACGCAACAAGAAAAATACTTACAGTATTACTAAATAATAGTACCAATTATCTATAATTTATAAATCAGGTCTACTCATGTCGCTGGTCTACATCCGTCTACTGTTCCCTATTAATCTATAATGTAAAATCTAAATACTCGTAAAAATTAATTTATTTCCAGCGCTTGAAATGTTATATACAATGGATGTAGAAAGTACTCGTACGGCCTAAACGACTTGTGTTTTTTGAGATGTTATAAGGATAACTAATAAATGTACTAGATAATATTTAAAATATTATTTAAAAATTGCTATTGGTCGGAATTGTAAAGATAAAAACAAGTTGAAATCAATACAAATATGGGCATAATAAGTATTTTTAAATTATTTGCAATTGTTAGCATTAAAATCATGAACGCACACGTTGCGGTGCGAGATACTACAAAATACTCGGAGATCCGATACCGTTCTGATTCATACAATCCCAAATTGTAACTGATCCTCCGCTAAGCTTTGCCAGCAGCTACAAATATTTTCTCTTGTTAGATATTTTTTATTTGCCATATTGTATATCGTCTATCATAAACGAATAATATCAATGCCAATATTCTGTTTCAACGATAAATACCTTTTTTACAAATTTTAATCTTTTTTCCTACATCATTTATGAACTATTTTTTAGGAATTGGTTCATCTCGATATTCTTTATTTAGTAAAGAAATGGTAAACACTGCAAGTAATGTACCTCTTAATTTAGACTGTACTTATCCTTGGACTCTGTTTCACTTTGCATGATTTTTCATTTAACATATGTACAGGTTGTTAATTTTAACTCGAAAATATTAAAAGTAAGAAAAAATAACTAAATAGGCTGTACATGGTTTTAAGCCGTGCATCACATGGTAATAAAAAAATCTTGCGAAGGTCATTTTAACGGTTTTTTCAAGGTTACAATATTTTTTTGCATATTAACATATATTTTTCATAATGCAATGTGGTAATCGGCGTCAAGATGAGTTCAACGACCTACACACCATGACCTTGAAGTGACCTGGATGGCGAAAAAATCAGTTTCAGTTTGAAGAATATAAAAGTAATAAAACGAAAAGGGTAAAATGACCTTATTTTATTAGTTTGTGGCAGCTACTTCCTATGCTCGTCAACAGAGGGGCATTACGACAACACCCTTTTCCCGCTACTACCTGAATCTTCCTCTGTTTGTATATATACCGTCCTAAATTGTCCTTACGACATCCCGCATCTAAGGCACGGGCCCGCTAGATAGCCTTACTGACGAGTCCTCTAGCGGGCCTAGGACGAAACGCTTCCTTCTCCTTTTTCCTCCTCTCACACACTTTTCAGCCGCCATAATTGGTGACCCCGACAAACGAACAACAACGCTACCTTCTGAGCAGAGGAGACGACATCAACAAACCACGGACAACATCAGGAGGACTGGAAGGTGACTATGGTTCCCGTCAGGAAAGAGTAAATTCGCGCAATTACCGGTTTTCGTTCATTCTGCGCATCTTCCACTCCGTACGCCCCCTTCCCAATGTACAACGCCAAGCCGCGTCATTCGTACGGTTCTATCCGGTGTTGCCACATAACGATTTCTGTGTTTAATTGCATGTTAATCTGTACCTCTGTCCTACTATTCTTTCATTGTGTACATTAAACTCGCAGTCAAGAAAGTGGGAGTGCGCAGTGGAAGGAGAGTTAACGGGCTCGTTGCGCACCCTATCATCTTCCAAGCTGCGCGAAACGAATTTATTCTTTCTTGACGGCTACTATACTCTGTCACTGCCTTGCCTGAACTACTGCCCGACCAACAGCGAGGACTTCTCCCTACTATGCGCTTCTGACGTCATCTTCGCAGCATTATATGGTTGAACGTTTCCGCGCCTAAATTTGTACGACGTTTTCGTATCTACATTTATGCGACGTTCATCCATTGTTTGTGCGACTATATGAGTCCTACAAACGGCTTAGAGAGTTATTCAACTTCGTCGATTCGGCAGCATCACTGGCGGGCACACTGACAGAACACATTCCAGCGAACTCCTTGGATTCCGGCGGAGATCAGCGTAATTAGAGGGAAATTTGTCCAGATATCGTTGACCACTGGCAAGGGGGTAATGTGGCGGCTACTTCCTATGCTCGTCAACAGAGGGACATTACGACAACACCTTTTTCCCGCTACTACCTGAATCTTCCTCTGTTTGTATATATACCGTCCTAAACTGTCCTTACGACATCCCGCGTCTAAGGCACGGGTCCGCTAGATAGCCTTACTGACGAGTCCTCTAGCGGGCCTAGGACGAAACGCTTCCTTCTCCTTTTTCCTCCTCTCACACACTTTTCAGCCGCCATAATTGGTGACCCCGACAAACGAACAACAACGCTACCTTCTGAGCACAGGAGACGACAACATCAACAAACCACGGACAACATCAGGAGGACTGGAAGGTGACTACTCTGTCACTGCCTTGCCTGAACTACTGCCCGACCAACAGCGAGGACTTCTCCCTACTATGCGCTTCTGACGTCATCTTCGCAGCATTATATGGTTTAACGTTTCCGCGCCTAAATTTGTACGACGTTTTCGTATCTACATTTGTGCGACGTTCATCCATTGTTTGTGCGACTATATGAGTCCTACAAACGGCTTAGAGAGCTATTCAACTTCGTCGATTCGGCAGCATCACTGGCGGGCACACTGACAGAACACATTCCAGCGAACTCCTTGGATACCGGCGGAGATCAGCGTAATTAGAGGGAAATTTGTCCAGATATCGTTGACCACTGGCAAGGGGGTAATGTGGCGGCTACTTCCTATGCTCGTCAACAGAGGGACATTACGACAACACCTTTTTCCCGCTACTACCTGAATCTTCCTCTGTTTGTATATATACCGTCCTAAACTGTCCTTACGACATCCCGCGTCTAAGGCACGGGCCCGCTAGATAGCCTTACTGACGAGTCCTCTAGCGGGCCTAGGACGAAACGCTTCCTTCTCCTTTTTCTTCCTCTCACACACTTTTCAGCCGCCATAACTTGCTCAAAATGCTGGCCGTCCGCAGCAAGACACGTCTGTACACGAGAAGTGAATGACTGAGTGGCATTTCTTATGGCATTTCCGCGATTCATAGTGCAGCATGCATTCCGTATTCGTTTTTTCATATCTTCTGGCATTGTGACACTTTCGTTATAAACAGTAGATTTTAAAGCTCCCCACATAAAGTAATCTAGTGGCGATAAATCGGGTGACCGAGTTGGCCACATAATACTTGCACGTGTCTTACTGCGGACGGCGAGCCTTTTGAGCAACTAATAAAATAAGGTGATATTACCCTTCTCGTTTTATTACTTTTGTATTCTTCAAACTGAAATTGATATTTTCGCCTTCAACGTCATTTCAAGGACATAGTGTGTAGGTCGTTGAACTCATCTTGACGCCGACTACCACATTGCAATATGACAAATACATGGTAAATTGAAATGACCTTCAAAGGATTTTTTTATTACCATTTGATGCACGCCGTAAAACCATGTACATCCTTTTTAGTTATTTTTTCTTACTTTTAACAGTAGCGGATATAATTTAGGTGTTCGAGTTAAAATTAACACGCTGTATATTTCAATGATCTTTTAATTCATAAATGGATTACAGATCTTAATGCAAAATAAAAATTGTCTGCATCAATTATAAGGAAAAATTTTCAAGGATTTTTCCTCTGAATGATTTTAATCAGTAGAAAATAACATAATAGTATTTTATAATTCTGGTAATATTTTCACTATTTTGTATATTGGCTACACATTTTTGTTCTAAATAAAATCCGTAGTTTTATCATAAGTCTTAATTCAACAACAATTCATAATCATTGTTCTCTTCCTTAGTTACTTTTCTGTTCCTCTACACATTTTAAGATTTTATTTGATAAATATAATGTAACATAGTTTTAAACCTGACATCAAATAAGAAGGTATCTGACAAATCACGAGCTAATCCCCTACTCGCGCTTAAGACGATACAAATCACTTGTCTCCCGGTATATGAAAATTCATGACGTTGTGGGTGATCGGGTGGGTAGAAATTTTACAACAAGGCAACCGCGCAATGAGCTGCGCGCGAAACTGGTTCCTTCTTACTTGGTTTCAACTATAGATACTGCTTAGAATCTTCAGATCTACTAAAAATATTTATTCAAAGCCAACCAAGATCACATTATTACACACAATATAAAAGAAATATAGGATAGTTATAGGTTAAAAACCATTGAGGACCTTGAAAACTCCTAAAATAATAACTTTGAAAAAGAATCATACTTACGAATATTGGATATTGGATGCCATTCACATGACGTAGATAAAATCGTTTGCATCACCATAATCCAAAGAGATATTTGGTACGCTCAGAAGTCAAGTAATGTAAATTCCTGAGAATGAAAACCGAGATAATTAAGGCTTCCAAAACCTGGTTGTAAAAAGATACTTGCATAAAATATATTTTTAGAATGTAGCTCTAAAAGAATATGTTCATTAACAGATAACATACAAATAAACTTAAACACAAAAGACAAAAAACACTAAACCGCTATGATTGAAATAAATTGATATGATAAAATGGTACTTACATTAATTGGCTTCTGAGCTTTCCATTTAAATCTTAATGGCCTCCTTTAGCCGAGGTACCGTGTATTACTGTTATGTAATTGTACGTAAAAAACATACAGACATCGACGTAACAGATGTGTTCAGCAACGTTTCACCGAAACTGTTGATTATTCGAACCCAACAGAGAGCACAACACAGATACACTGTTACAAATTATCCTTCCCCGGAGGGGGGGGGGGCATCTGACAAGTAGGACGGTCACAAAGTGAGTTATATACTGTTCGGTAAGCTTTACGATGACGTTCGGGTCTCTTTGCCGATTGTACTCGTAAAAGTTCGATGGTAAAGTCGACACGAACATCGGACGAACGATTAATTTAATTGCCGTGCACACCTACCGCGATCCGACCCCCGTTCCAACTTCATCGTTTCAGCCCATTCGATGGAGCCAGCTCAGTTGAGATTGATCCGTGAATACTCGCTACACCGTGTCGTACGGTTTAACATTATCAGATACATCGACCACACTGATCAATGTACTCGAAAACATGCGCAAAATACTAAAGAGAAAGTCCTCAACTCGTGAATTAACTCTAATTAACCACTTTATGCATTTACATATGGCCGGTTGAGAATCATAGTCGTGTAAGTTACATATGTATGTTACGTACAGACACTTTGCGTACGTGACTTTTTACTCCCATCTTGAAGCTACATGCTGCTACAGGAAGATTCGCTCGTTTACCCTAAAAATAGATCCTCCACGGAGATTTAGCAGGCTGGGAAAATTCTGAGGAATTTTCACCCAGATGTACACACGCCCCCATCACAATTTTTAGATAATTTTGGGGTACTAAGGGCATGAATTAGCGCATGAGCGGGCCCAGTCGAAATTCAGTTACGCCGTGATAGACTACAATCGCGAGATCGGGTATAAAGTTCCCTTCCAACATAACATTCACTACTATGTATCAGTACCATCAACCCAGCTAATTACGATAACCCCATTTCTCAGTGCGTCAAAGTCGAGAATAAGAGACTTAGTATTCGTGACTGCACGTCACATACATACAAGTGTAAGCCCCTTTTTGGCTGAACTTCACCTTAGGGGACAAAAAGTTTTCAACTTTTCTGAATTTAATATTATATATTTTGACAAGAAAATTATGGAACTGTATGATTTAGTGTGTGGAATTCAAGTGTTAGTGCGCGAAATTCACTGGTTCACAAGTTATACGCGAGTAGAGTTGCTCGATTTCAAACGCGTTTGACAGGTTAGGACGACGCGATATTGGTTTACTGACATAGAAGCGGTTATGATGTAGTGAGCAGATCCGTTAGGTGGCAGCACAAACACATAAGTGTGGTGATTTTTGTGTAGTAACTCAAATTCTTAGTATTTGGGTTTCGGCATCCAGAAATGCGATTATAGTTCAGATAAAGGATATTGTGTCGGTCTCGGTTAGTTCGTCCGGGTGATATGTGGGCGGGGGGGGGGGGCTCCCCAGCCACGCAAACGACTAACAATTGCAAGTGGTCCGTAATAGCGAGCTTAATTAATTGTGGGTTTTTTCTGAAATTAAGTATAAGAAATTCGAATTACCGCGGTAAAATGGCTGTTTGTATGTGCTTGAGGTGTGACGTAGCAGCTCCGCTAATTCGATAACGCATAAGTACAAAACAATATGGTGGCGCCCTAACCTGTCAAATCGCTTGAAATCGAGCAACTTTTCTCGTGTATAACCTTTAAACCAGTGAACTACGTGCCCTGAAACTTGAATTCCGTGCCTTGAATCACACAGTTCTATCATTTTCTTGTCAAAATGTATAGTATTACATTGAGAAAAGTTGAAAATGTTTGGTCCGCCGCCGGGAAATCGCGCCGAGAATAGGGACGCGTGGCCGCGTGTGCGGTAATTTTGGCGACCGTACGCCGCTTGGATATCGCGATCGTGTCGATCGCGAGGCCGCGTACGGGTTTTATTAGCGAGAAGTGTACGCGCGACAATAGTGACGCCTCCGCGTGTGACGTCGCGATAGAACCGCGGGAACGCGAAAGAAATGGTCGTGCCGAGTCGTTTGTCGTAAGCTGCCAAAAGTTCGTAGGGTTAAGATCGCGGGGGTTCGAATCCGCCGCAGATTCTATTGCCGGATTGCTGGACAGAGTCGAGGAGAGAAACGCGTGCGTGCCGAAAATCTGCCGCGAGACCACCTGTAACGCGTTCGGCTGTCACGACCGCCGCGGGTCGAAACCCGCGTCGGTAGAGTCTCGAGATTGCAATAAACATCTGATAGCCGCCAGATTGATTTTCTCAAGACCCACGCCCGCCGCGGGGAACGCCCCGCGTCCCTCTGCGTAGAACCCTGTACCCGCTCCTGAGCTATTCGTCCAGGCCGGTCCTCTCAGGCTTATTTCGCGTTGCCGAATTTTACGTGACACCTCGCGTGTCTGGCGCCCGAGAAATAGACCGAACTGTTACCTTTGCCGATCTCGTAAGCCTGAGAGAAACCGTTTTGTCCCGGGTGGACTATGGCTCGCGCGGCCGCCTGTAGCCCGGTCATAAGGCCTGTAAAAACCCGGTGCCGTTGCCGAAGCCGATCGCGGCCGAAAGCAAAGCGCGTGACAGTATAAATAAAATATAATATAATTTTGTAGGAGTGCTACAAAAACTAAGCAAAGTACATAATAAAACAATCAAATATTTTAATTGGCAGAAACAATTAAAGAATACCAACATTTGTTGCTAGGATAAAGAAAACTGCCAAAACCTTACCATTATTCACAAAACAAAAACCACATTGTATTAGTAGAAAATAGTTTATAACTAAAACAAAACTTGCGTTAATAATTGTCGCAAACGATGTAAGACACGACTCGAAACCACCGGATCAGTGCTGAGAAAAACTATGGTTAGTAGCCACGTGGCGAGCGGTCACTTGAGTTGACTTGAATTTCTAGATACTTGCACTCAATGGTCTCGTCAGGACGAGATGCTTCTGAGTGTAGAAATGCTGACGAGAAGCACAAGAGCAGACAGTTTTACAAAACGTTTGAATTAATAATCTATCTCACAACTGAGCAAGCAACTATGTATAAGCACGTGTTAACTACTCAGAGACTTGAAAAGAACAGGATTAGACAAGCGTCGTTTCCGGTACACGAAAGGAACAGCACACTCGAGCAAGGCTGACCCTCATTGGCCACCAGGGCTATGCGCAGCCTCTGATTCACCAGTAAGGGGCAACCGACCGATTTATTGGTTGCCGTCAATACGATGTGATCGTGATCCCCCCCCCCCCCCCCCCCATCAGTGACGGAGTTGATGATCAAGATGAGCCGCTCAGAGTTGACGGTTCCTTGGAGGAGTGTCCTGGTAGGATTGCTAGTTTGGTGATCGGTCGTGTTAGTGTGGTGGTAGCGGTCTTCAATGTTACCACTCTGGTAAGTCCGTTCTTGCCAGGGTGCAGTGAGATGACTCGTGCAAGGGGCCACTTGCATGGAGAATACCGCTCATCTGAAAGGAGAACTAATGAGCCAACCTGGATACGATTTGAAGGATGATACCATTTTGATATTGCGAGCTGTCGTTGCAGGTATGATGACGACCACTTTGCCCAAAACAGTTGGGTTCTCTGCTGGACCAGCTGCCAGCGAGAGAGTCTGTTCAACGAGACGTCTTGGAGAGATGGTTCTAGAAGAGCTGGCATAGCACTACAGATGAGGAAGTACCCTGGTGTCAGCGCACAAACGTCGTCAGGATCATCGCTGAGCGGCTCCAGTGGTCGAGAATTCAGGATGGACTCTATTTGAGCTAAAAGTGTCGTAAACTCCTCTAACGTGAGTGTTGACTCACCGATTGTGCGTCGCAGGTGAAATTTATAACTGGCCAAGAGATCTACTACGTGACGGTTCTCTTGCGAGCTTTGCGTGAACAGCCCCTTCATATCGGTGCTTGCACCAATGAAGGTGATGCCGAAATCTGATTACAGGGTGTGGCATATTCCGCGGCCTGAAGTGAATCTGCGGTATGCCGCCATGAACCCGTCTGATGAGTAGTCGCCGACCAGCTCTAGGTGGACGACTGACGTGGAAAAGCATACAAACACGCAGATCCATCCTTTCTGCACCTTGGACCCGCGTCCACGCCAAGTCTTGACTGTGATCGATCCAACGTAGTCTACTCCGGTGTGGGTGAATGGCTTCGATGGTGTGACTCTCGATGATGGTAGTTGTCCCATGAGCTGTTGATCTCTGATTCCCCGCTGTCTCGCACATTTGACGCAGTGGAGCACGAAGATCCAGTAGTGATGACGTACGTATGACAGCATTAACTGAACTCCTTCATGCAACGTGCGCTGATGAGCATCTGCTATAATCAGAGTGGACAGCTGTGAGTAACGAGGTAAAATGATAGGGTGCTTACCTTCGTCATCCAACTGAGCGTACTTGAGCCGACCTCCGACACGAATGACACCTTCATGGTCAATAAATGCAGTCAGTCTAGAGAACGGATGAGCTGATGGCAGAGGTATAGCCTTAGTGAGCTGTCCTGTGACGGTGGTGAGTTGATACGGCTTGACGTTGAGCTGATCATCGACCCATAGGATTCGTTGCAAGTCCCAGTCGTCCCTGTGAACCATGATCTGTCTGTACATCTTCGCTATATCAGTTGAAAAGAGAACCCGATGACGACGAATCCAGAGTAAAACATCTGAGATGTCTGGTTGCAGTTTTGCTGTCCGGTTTCCGGCCCGCGAATATCTCGAGACGGTATACGAGAACATGCATGCTCCCGGAGTACGAGACTCTCATAGACCTCGAGGGCATCGACGACCTGGACGACCTGCTGCGGCAAGTACAACGAATAGAGCGTGCCGCTGAACGGAAGGCCCGACTACAGCGCGTTCCAACCCGACCCGCGAGCACCGCGGCCCCGAAACCGACCGATCGCCGAACCGAAACCGAACCGATCGAAGCACGGCTCGCTCGCCTCAGTGTCTCACCGGACGACCGGTACAGCTTGGAGACGCACTGCTGGCGGTGCAAACGAAGTCACCAGAGTTACGACTGTCGCAACGCACCCCGGAAATTCTGCTCGCGCTGCGGCCGCGACGATACCCTGACAGGTGAGTGTCATCCGCCGGGAAACGATCATCGGGGACCGCAACCGATGGGCGACCGCTGGCCGCCGCAGTAAAATATACACCGCGCCCCATACTGCCGATCTAGATCCTCGGGCGGGAGACCACCGCACTGTTGGACACAGGTGCCCAGCTCTCCCGCGTCAACAGAGACGTGCAGGAATGGGCCCGCGAAAGAGGTCTACAATCACGAGCCGCCTCTACCCTCGTCGGACTCGCTGACGGATCCGACGTACCGACCTCCGGCGTCCTCCACCTAACCTTCCGGGCCCTCGCACAAGAATGGTCCCAGACATTCACGGTACTACCGGATATGGGCCTGCCGGTATTACTGGGCATCCAAGCCATCGCGGCCCTGCAGATACCGCTGCAACCGCCGCTAGTCATCGCCTCCTGGCCCGCCGACCGCCTCGCCGAACCTTGTCTACAGACCGGCCTCCGTACGCCTCGGCAAATCGAGCAGGAGCGCCTGGAAAAATTCCTGGCTACCGAACTAGAGCGGTTCCGAGAAGTGTCCGGGCGTACACGCTTGATCCAGCATCTGATCAAGCTCCTCGACGACACGCCGCTAAAACAGCGATATCGCCCGCGAAACCCGGCTATGCAAGCGTTCATCGACAAAGAGGTCGAGACCATGCTATAGGACGGGGTCATCGAGCCCTCCAGTAGCCGCTGGAGTTCGCCTGTCGTCGTCGTCAAGAAGAAGGACGGTCGACCTCGCTTCTGCGTAAACTTCCGGAAGCTCAACGAGCGATCGGAGAAAGACGCGTGCCCGTTGCCGCACATCCAGGCGACCCTTGACAAGCTACGCGGAGCGAGGTTTGTGACGACCCTGGATCTGAAAAACGGATACTGGCAAGTGCCGCTCGAGCCTGCCAGCCGACCACTCACCGCTTTCACCGTCCCCGGAAAAGGGCTGTTCCAGTTTACGGTCATGCCGTTCGGCCTGCACTCGGCTCCAGCCACGTTCCAACGACTGCTGGACGGAATTATCGGCCCGGAACTCGAACCATTCGCGATCGCGTACCTAGACGATATAATCATCGTAAGCGGAACGTTCGACGCCCACCTCGGACACCTCCGGGAAGTTTTCCGCCGCCTCCGAACCGCCGGACTCCGACTGAACCCAGAGAAATGCCGCTTCTGCGTCGACAGCTTGCGATATCTCGGGCATATCGTCGACCGGCAGGGCATCCGGACCGACCCCGATAAAACAAGCGCGATCGCCCGCATTCAGGCTCCGAAAACCGTCCGCGAAATCCGCCGGTTTCACGGCATGGCCTCCTGGTACCGCCGCTTCGTCCCCAGCTTTGCAGAGCTAATGGAACCGCTGACGAAGCTCACCCGGAAGAACGCTAAATGGATCTGGACCGCCACCGAAGAGACCGCCTTCCAGGCCATGAAGGAGAGGCTCGTCTCCGCACCGATCCTCGCCTGCCCAAACTTCGAGGAACCCTTCGTCCTCCAGACTGATGCCAGCGATAACGGCCTGGGCGCCGTACTCACGCAGGGCGCCAACGACGACGAACGCGTGATCGCATACGCCAGCTACTCGCTGAAGGCAGCAGAGCGAAATTACAGCACGACGGAGAAGGAATGCCTCGCCGTCGTATGGGGCATCCGAAAGATGAAGCCGTACCTCGAGAGGTACCATTTCACCGTAGTGACCGACTACCAGGCCCTCCAATGGCTCCAACGGATCCACAACCCCACCGGCCGTCTCGCAAGGTGGGCCCTGGAGCTACAACAATACGACTTCGATATCAAGTACCGGCCGGGAAAACTAAACCAAGTGGCCGATGCGCTATCTAGACCCGAACCCGCTCTAGGCGTAATCCTACTCCTACCAAAACAGCGCGCGGACTCCTGGTACGACAAGAAGATCGAAGCCGTGCACCAGAATCCAGCGTCCGTGCCAGACTTCAAGCTGCAGGACGGAAAGCTGTACCGTCGCGTTCTACACCAGCTCGACCACAACGAGGCCGAACCAGGAGACACCTGGAAGCTCTGCGTGCCCGTCACCGACCGAGAAGCACTCCTCCGCCAATACCATGGCAACCCGACCGCCGGAAATCTGGGGATAGCGAAAACCATAGTCCGACTTGCCCAGCGGTTCTACTGGCCCGGTATGTTTCGGGAGACCGCCCGTTACGTCCACAGCTGCGAGGTGTGCAAGCGGTATAAAACACCGCCACAACAACCGCCCGGTCGTCTCCACGCCAACCCGGGAACACAACTGTGGCACACCGTCTCGATCGACCTAGTGGGGCCTTTGCCGTGATCACGCCGTGGCCACAATTGGCTACTAGTAGCCCTGGACCGCTTCACAAAATGGGTCGAACTGACGGCACTGCGGAAGGCCACCAGCGTCGCCGTTGCCGCCGCAATCCAAAAGGACGTTATCCTGCGCCATGGAGCCCCGGAAATCATAATCACCGACAACGGCCGCCAATTTATCGGCGAACCGTTCACCGATCTCCTGCAGGCAGCAGGCACCGTACACCGTCGAACCCCGCCTTACTCTCCACACTGCAATCCGGTGGAGCGAGCCAATAAAGTGATAAAGACCATGCTCGCCCAGTACACCGGTAACCACCACAACCGATGGGACGAGAAGCTCGACGAGGCCAGATTTGCCATCAACACCGCATGGCACGAATCGACCGGCTACAGCCCAGCCTACCTAAATCAGGGTAGGGAACTCCGGGTCCCCGGGCAACTAGCAACCGGAAACGCAGAAGTGACGCCGCAGCGCCGCTGGAAAAACCTCCGCGAAGCCCAAGAGCTGGTCAAGCTACACTTGGCCCAAGCCTTCGGACGGCAGGAAAAACAATACTACCTGCGACGCCGCGACTGGAGGCCAGCGCTGGGGGAACGCGTCTGGGAACGAGAGCACACGCTCTCCAACAAAGGCGCCGGCGTTAACGCAAAACTTGCCCCAAAATACAGCGGCCCGTACACGATGGGACGCATCGTGTCACCGGTCATCGTCGACCTCCAGGCCGCGAACCGCTGCTGGACACGACACATCCATGTCCAGGACCTGAAACCCGACGCGAGGCCCGACACCCCCGAGTACCTTGACCCGCCGCTCGCAGCATTTCCCATCCCCACCCCCCGACCGAGCCGCCGCGGCCGACCGCGCAAGCTCGCCACTAACTTTATTTCTTACAGATTTTCCGCAGACCGACATGGAGGGGCTTCTGGATTTCGACGCCCTGAGGGCCCTGGAGGAGCTATAGGAGATGATCGGCGAGCCCCACCTCATTCCCGGCACCGAATCGGCACCACCGGCGACGGAGACAACACCCTCGCCACCCCCACCTCATCCCCGACACCGAATCGGCACCACCGGCGACGGAGACAACACCCTCGCCACCCCCACCTCATCCCCGACACCGAATCGGCACCACCGGCGACGGAGACAACACCCTCGCCACCCCCACCGACGGTCACCGGACACCTCCCCAACCGCCGCCAAGACCGCCGACCCCCGAACCGGTCGGACCACCGACCCGGAAGGCGACCCGCCCACGACCGGTTCTAACGCCAGCAGCAAGGCCCTGCATAGACCTATCGGGACCACCGCCCAAACCACCCCCGACAACGACCGAGTACAGGCCCAAGGAGTCATGGCCGTGGCCCCTTCCAGAGCACTGGGAATCCCTAGGGTGCTACCCAAAGGGCCTACGGCACGACCCGGAGCCACCCAACTGGTGGACCGAAGCCGACATTGCCGACAGGCCGCGTGCACCACGACCCCGGAAAACCCCGGACCGCCCGTGCGAGGACCGATACCGCCCCCATCACCCTCCGACCGGACCAGCTCCCCAAGGAGGCACCCCCGCCGACGAGGACACGGAAGCCTTCGACCCATCGGGCCCCCGCAATGGCCAAGCCGCCGATGGTACCGTTGGGTACCCGGCGGACCGCCGGACCCGCCGCAACACCCCAGCCAAGGCCAGCACCCCGGCCAACCGCCACAGTGACCCCCACCGCCCCTCCCGTAAGGACCAAGAAGGCAAGGACCACACCCGACCTACGGGGGCAACCACGGGGGCCCATGAACCTACCCGTCCCGGTATGGGACGACGTGGAGACCCTCGCCTTCACGCCGCGCCCCCACCCCTCCTCCCGTACGCCCCACAGGTACCGTTCCGACCGAACCCGGACCGGTGGCCGGTGCTTGTGACTAGATTCAAGGCACCCCTCCCACCACCACCGCCGTCCACCCCCGCACCCCCGCCACCGACGCAACCAAACCAGCAAAGACCACCAGAGGTGGAGCTGCCGGGCAACGGCGGCCACCCCGTACCCCCCTGCAGGCCCGCCCCCGGAGCCCTGGCCCCCATAACCTACACCGGACACCACGCACCGTTCGCCACCCAGTGGTACGCGCTACCAAACGGCCGACGAGTGGAAGTAACGGTGGCCCTCGTAAGCACACGGAAGTACCAGACGGCCGCCCCCGACGAGCGATGGACGCTGTATTTCGAACGGGACGGCCGCCTGCGTCGGTGCAAGCGGCGGCACCCCTAGACATAAGATAGAGTAAGGCTTAGAATGTAAGTTAAGGTAAGACCTAGGATATAAGGTAGGATAAGCTAGGATAAGAATAAATGTAGAACTAGATTAAGCCATAGCATGTAAGTTAGGCTAAGACATAGGTTAAGGTATTATATAAGTTAGCTGTAAGAATAAATGTAAATTCACCGAAATGAACCGAATAAACGAAACTTTGCTGCCGCTCGCCCGACCCGGAGGAGGAGGGGGGTGTAACAGACCCGTCTGTTACGCGCCCCCTTGTACCTCAGCCGCGACCGATATTCCCGGCGCCCCTTCGCGGGAGGGCCGCGATCCTGATTACCGCGGCACGTTTCTCGCCGCTAATGAGTAACCGTAACGGGAATATAAACCCCCCGCGAAGACATAAACGGTACCTTTTACCTCACCCATCCTCTGACTGTATCAAGACGTTCCAAAGTATTCCAAAACACCAACAAAGCGCTCACTAGCACCGAAAGGAGTCACGAAGTGTAAGTTGTTCCGCACCTCGCCGCACCATCCTACACGAACAGGGAGTACCCTGTTCCTCCCCCCCCCCCCCCCCCCCACCGTAACGATCAGCGAGTACCCTGCTCGTCTCCTCTCCGAACACCGTTCCGAGCGGGGCGTCCCCCGCTCTCCGACTACCGCGACAGGGAGTACCCTGTCCACTTTCCCCCACCGCCTCCGAGCAGGGCGTCCCCTGCTCTCCGACCACCGCGACACCGAACGGGGAGTGCCCCGTTCGTCCCCCCCCCCCCCCCCCCCCCGCCGACAGTTCTCCTCGCCGCGAACCCTGGCTCGACGAGCTACTCTGCAACGAGGAGGAACGTCGTCGAGACCGCACTATCGCCACCGCGATAAACCGAACCGTTACACAGTGACTGAGTCGGAGGAGTGAAATGGCTCAAGGTGGATTGATACAGCACCTTTGGTCCGAGTTGACTTCTGCCCTCCAATGCCAATAATCGGAGTCGATGAGTGATGCCGCTGAATGTTCAGGTTTCGAACGAGCTGCTCTGAAATGAAGGTTAATTCTGAACCAGGATCGATGAGCAGTCTTACGGTGTGTGTCAACTTGTGAGACGACGCGAGCCATGCTGGTTGCCAAGAGCGTTCCTTGAAGTGAGCTGGAGCAGTCATGAGCAGTCCTTCAACACCTGCCTGCTGGTCAACGAGCAGCACCTTGGTGTGATGAGCAGTCATGAGGCAACGGACACTGTGTCGTCGGCCTTTCCGCTGGAGCAGGCGGGTGTAGCATGGTGTGGTGCTGTTTCTGACATCGTTTGCACGACACTGAGCTGCGACAATTTCTCACATTATGATGCCCAAGCAGTTGTAGCACAGCCGGCGAGCTTCCACTGCGAGGTTGCGCTCTGAGTAGGCCATGTCCCTGAACTGAGGGCATGACACCACATAGTGGTCTCTACCACAGACATCACATGGATATCTCGCCTCCAGCGATGCTGCGGAATGCCTGTGGTGAGCCGCATCCTGAGCTTGTGACCGTGAGCTCACGTGAGCTGCCCTGGATGTGGACTTCGGTGCTATCGACTGGGTGGCTGTGCGTGATTGGTCTGGCAGCGCCTGAGCGTGACTCGAGGCAGGTGCACGGTCCTTAATGTCTTCTAGAGCTGACGCTGTGGTAGTGAGGAATTCTAGCAGGCTCTGGAGCTATGGCACCTCCTTCGACGAGCCCTGCGCCATCCTCCACTGTTTTCGTGTGACTGACTCGAGCCTGATGGTGATGTGGTACACGATTATGGGTCCCCATGTACGACACTCAATGCCCACAATATGTCTATTTTCTCACTCATATAAGAAGAATACACGACGAACATATCGACTGACATTGAAATACACAGTATTTAAACATTATTTAAAATATACTTCTAAATTTAGAAGGACAATTTCCTAATCGATGAATTGGTCGTGGTGGAAATCACGGAAAACGTAGCCAGCATCAAAGTGAGAGTACGTGACATGTTGATAAACATTGTCAGATAAACACTGCCGACTTTCCGTATCACCAGAGACACTGGTCTTCCAATGTGACTTTACGCGAATCAAACTTTCATTAATATGTATCTCGTGAACTATTAGGTTTAAGACGTACGAAGGTCAACACTTTTGTAGAAATAGATGAATACAAAATACAAAAAACAGATAATTCCATTTAAAAAAATTAAGGTGACTGAAAGTTTTGAAACGCCTCCACCCACGAAAAAAACACGTACCTTATAAGATGTGCCCCCTGATGACATTGAAATTCCATGTCTCATAATTGTCATGAACACCGTTAAGTCATTATTCGAGGTGATCAAGTTAGGTGCCTTACGTTGTATATTAAACCTGTAGATTATAATATTTCTTGACTAAAACATTTCATAACATTTGCATTCTGAAATCGGACATTTTAAATGCAGCGATCAAATATTTTGAAATATGTTTACGAAATACCATCTTCCTTCATCAATGCGGATATTATAAATTATAATTTAGTATTGTGTTGGCTGTATTAAACTTAAAATTAAAACATTTCTCCAGCTTCTACAAACGAGGATAATTTATATATCTTTACGCATAAAGGTAGTCATTAACAGAGATCAATGTTGCTATTAAATGTGAACCTCATAAAATAATTTGATATTCTTTATGGACCCACAACATCTTAGTTGCCGCATATGCATATACGACTAGCGGACGTGTTAAATAAAATAATAGCGAAAGACCAGCATACAAACGAAGCGTGCCTCTGGTTCGCGGCAATTCCAGCGGCGATCATGGTAAAGAACTGGTTCGTAAAGCGTAAGGGCGGTTCCAATTTGTTCGAGTTCGTTGTTCGGTAACAATTAACGAGTTCTCGCGCGATTGGTCCGCGGCCACGTGCAGGGTGAGTTCGGGGTTGGGCTTACATGGTGGCACGATCTGACACGTACTTTATGGTTGTGTAGAACATGCCCCAGCTACGATGTAACGTAGTTGTTCTGCGCACTTGTTACGGGTAACTAATGTGCATCGCGCCAATTCGATAGCGAAATCGAATGGTCGTGCGAATGGAAAATAGAAACTGCCATAGAATCTGGACGGATAAGGCATAGTATATCGGTAGGAAAAAAGTTAATACCAGTAGAACGTAGAACGTAGAATGTTAATCAATGTGTAGGTACTAGGATACTTATATTTCTAGTCTTACCTTCCTAAATTATGAGACTTGGTGAGAGAATGATGCGGTCAAAAGAATGCAATCGGACAACGAGGGCCCGTGCCATATTTACGTTAATGTTTTAAAATTTTAATGACGCAATGCCATTTTGAAACGTAATTGTATTTCGTTTGTTTTAGAAATATCATTAAACATAATCCAGTATAAGGCACTGCCTTAGATGAATAATGATGAGATTTATGTGTTACTTTAAAAAAACATACAAAATCTTTAAATTTGATTTACCATTAAATTCAGTGTAAAATGTGATGCAAATTCTGGCAGAAGGTTGTATATCAAGTGTGGACACACTGATTTTAATAAAATTTTAGTGACAGGTAGTTTTCGGAAAAATATTTAATACTTATTTTTCAGCGATCATCCATATTGAAAGGGTAAAAACAGCCCTTGAAGTTGGGCGAAATCAGTGGAAATCAACAGCTTTAAGGGCTGTTTTCATTTTTCACCCTGTCAACTTGGATGAGGGCCGAAAAAACGTATCAAATATTTTTGCCGAAAACTAAAACTTCATCAAAATCGGTGTTTCCATATTTGATATATCGCCGTTTGCCAGATATTGCATCATATTTGATGGCTTTAGAGATTATGTATGTATTTTGAAAACAACACATAAATCTCATCGTTATTCACCTAAGACATTGTCTTTTATTCAAGAATGTATAATGATATTTACAAAATAACGAAATAAAGCTACGTTTAAAAATCACATGAAATCCAGTTGTTCGATTGCGTCTAAATTCTACACACATCAGTTTCTCACCAAGTATCAGAATTTGGGGAAGAAAGATCAAGAAAATCTCAAAAAAATAGGTTGACCTCTATAGCTAAGGACCACCCTAGTGAGTAACCAAAATGTGCTCTGTTATTAATCCCTTGGCTACCACAAACGAGATATCTCGCGTTTTAATGTTGTTCTTGCAACACGGACGAGATATCCCACGAAGTAACGCCGTTCGTGCGACCCTACGCGACGCATAATCGTTCAGAATCGCCAAAACGAGGCCAAACATCGAAGACATACTACAATTTTGTTGATAATCAGTACTCCAGGGGTTTTGGGGTTGCTAATTATGGATCGAATTTCAAAATTTCCGAAAACAGAATGGCGGATTCAATATGGCAGATGTATCACTCAAAAAATTGTTGGATTTCCTTGAAATCTAGTATTCCCATATCTTTGAGGTCGCTGAATATGAATCTGATGTCAAAGTTAATAATTATGATAGATTAATGTTAGGGTTAAATGGATCGTGGATAAGAAAATAACTGGGACCCTTAAAAGTTAAACAGTTTTAATATATATGGATACAGTGGAAATCAAAGCGGTTAAGCGTACACGCGAACCTCTCGCAGAGAACAGGAAGGATGCTATGAAAACACGGGTAGACCGCTCGACTCGCTGACAACGTACGACGCGGCATTCGTATCATCCTAAAACGTAACGCGGTGACCGCGTTCGGTGATTGTTGCTGATGTCGTACCAACAATTAAAAATTATACTAACATTTTTAAAACACAAAAATAAAAAATTTTGATTTATCCGTACAGTACACTCCCGTACAACGCGATCAAAAAACTGTTTAAAAATACTGCATATTTATATATTTTTGTGCGATAGTACATTTACATATACGAAAACATATACGAAATATATGTACACAGTACTTTTAAACAATTTTGTGATAGTGTTATACGGGAGCCGACTGTATACTGTATTTGGACATAGACTTAGCACACATAAGCAGTCAAAAAATTACTATATTTAAATGATGTTTAGGTGAAAAGTATATTTCTGACTTTTAATTACCCCTCAGCATTATGTAACGTTTGCTATTGCAATTGTGCATACATCGGCATCGACAACATCATCATCGGGGTGTGTGAGCTGCAAAATGAAACAAATTAAGTTACAAAAGTACAGAGAAGTTATAATATTTATCAACAAAATACTTGAAGAGAAATAAATCACTCTATTTTTCAGCATACCATGACATGGCAGAATAGTTAAAGTTGTTGTCCTATGTTTCTACACCTGATGACACGACGAAATAGTTGATGTAGAGTTCAAATAGTTGACGTTCTATGTTTTAGCACCTGATGATACGATGAAATAATTAAAGTTGGTCTTCACTGTTCGATTCACTTATGTTTGGTAAAATTACAAGTCCCAATAAATCTTCATCTATTTCTTTCCTTTTACGTTTTCTGTGCACAAATGAACTTAAAAACGGGTCTGAACTTAATATTAACCGCTGCAACGAATCTTCATTTGTTTTCACACGGGATATTTTTCGCGTGTGATATATATATATATATATTTTTTGTTTTTGGAAATTTTGAAATCAGATTCATATTCAGCGACCCAAGAAATATGGGAACACTAGATTTGAAGGAAATCCGACAATTTTTCGAATAACACATCTGCCACATTGAATCCGCCATTTCGTTTTAGGGAATTTTTAAATCCGATTCATAAGCAGCAACCCGAAAACCCCCGGAATATTAATTTTTAACTAAATTAGAGTACTTCTTGTGTTTTGTTCATGTTTTGGCGATGTGGATCGTTACCCATGCGTTGCCTATTTATTGATGTAACTTTTAAAGTTGCAAGTATTTGCAAGTAATTTTTATGTAGCCATCTTAAGGAGGCTCTAGCAAATACTTCTATGCAAAATTCATCGTGGCTGCTAGTGACATTCAGCTCTGTAATCGTCATTAATGAAAAAAAAGACAGAAAAATAGGTGTTTAAGAAGAAACAATTTTAAAAGTTTAAAAAAAATTTATATAATGTTTTCTATGTTTACAGCTAAATTGTCATTTATAGAACAGTATGGGCAACGTATTGCTTACCTGCGTGAAAGATATTTTCAGTTGTCAGTTAGAACTTGGCAGGTATGCACTGTATTTGCACGTAACGATGGATTGACTTAGAAACCAAATAATCTTTGATAATAATAGTGACTACGAAGATATGCAATTATGTATAAGTGATGATGACGTACTATTATCTGAAAGATGGCAGAAGTTTGTGGAACAAAGAAAATGGAAAATTCAGAATGGTAAACCATGGTTTACTCAGCGTGGGCTTTCTCGAAACTTCGTAACTTTTGTTAATAGGTGCCGCTCTAATCATTACAATTTAAACGCTTCGTTAGCCAGAGTTAATATTATTTTAGACAGTGCTTTCACAAGCGGTGCTCACTCACGTGCGGTGCTGAATCGCAAGTTCTAAATCATGTCATTTGGCAATGCCCAATCTATGAAGCTGAGCGTGACACGCTTTTATCAGAGCTTTTCAGACATAAGTACTGTCACCCGATTTCTATCGATTCCTTCCTATGCGGCCCATATATCAGAGGCCTGAAAATTACTTTTCATCTCATTAAGATATGCTCAATAAAAATTTTATTTCAATGGGGTGGTTGTATCCTAACAAAATTAATGTAAACTAATTATAAGTTAGACACTAAGCTAAATTGTAACATAACCATGTATTGTATAATTTGTAAGGTATATGCTATGTAAACCTTATATGGTTTAAAGCAATAAATAAATAATCATACATCCAACAAAACGTTGTGTAATGTGTGAGAAAAATAACTTACGTAAAGAAACAAGTTATTTTTGCAAAAATTGTGATGTTGCGTTATGTGTGACAACTGTATTGGGACCGCCCGTTGAATAACTGTCCGGAAGGGAGAGAAGCTCCTCTCTACCCATTCCTCTACTGGGACACAGTGACGGCAGACACCGTGCGTCCCCCCTTCCCTAGGGCCGCCAGTTGGATAAGTGGGTTCAGGACCCAAATGTTCGACGGCCTCCTGGATACTCCTTTCCTCCCAGTCCTCATCTTCAAGCCGGCGAGGAACGGAGTATCCGTGCTTCCGATAAGGCCCGTCTTTCTCCAAGCCCGTGGGCGCAGACGCGGGAGGACGTTGAGCTCCCCCACTACTCTCCTGAATCTGAACCGCGGGGTTCAGATTCTCTTTCACTGGCGCGACCGGCGCGCCCGTGGCGGGGCTGTCAACGTTCGTGACACCCCCGTCCATTTTTCTCCTTCCTCTTTCCTTCCCGCCTCATCCGGGGGAGAAGGTTGGGCAACTCCTTACAGAGAGGTCAGCAGGACGGATACAAACATGTCGCCGCCCTGTGACCCTCATCACCACAGCTGTAGCAGCGACCGCTGCAATCGGGCTCGCTGGTGTGTGGGGATTTCATGCGCACATGTCCCAGGCGGAGACACCGATAACACTGCAGCGGCCGCTTGGGTGCTCCAGCACCCGGTCCACCCCCAGATGGCACCTGGGTGTTTGGTGGCAGGCTTCGCCCCACCCTCCTCACCAGCTTCACCCATGGCACGACGCCAGGGTTGGGGGTTGGAGGGGTCTTACCCCCCATCCCCCCGAACCCGAATTCGCGTCGGACTGCACCTCTGGGGTGGGCTTCTCCTTCCCAGAGAGAGTCGCCAAGGCTATCTTCCTCGCCTTCTCCCTCTTTTTCACCTTTCCCTTCCTTTTCTTTTCTTCGTCCTGTTCCTTCTCTCTCCCTTCCTCGGCGGCGCGCCGCGCGTCCTCCTTTCCTTCATCTTTTTTCCTCTTCTTCTCCTGCGAAAGCTCCCTCTCCGCGGTGGGGACCAGGGCAGACAGGAGGCGTTCCACAAGGGAATCAATCCTCCTGTTCACCAGTCTCTCCACCGCGAAAAGGTCAACCTGCGCAGGGGGACGAGCTACTCCGCCTCCGGCGATGATCCCCTCGCTATGGCTAATGCCTAAGTGCGCGATCTTATGGGTGGGGACATCCACCTGATCTTGTAGGATGTGCCGCTCGGCGGTCACCTTCGATAGTTCCTCCCGAAGGAGGCGGTTCGGAATTCGCTGAGTACGTTGATAAACTCGAAACAAATCGCTCTCCAATTCTTTGCAGCTAGTCGGAACTCGCAAACAAGTCCACGGCATCCAACAACTGCTCCGCCTCCTCCGACAACTCGTATGTTGCCTGTAGCCGAACTTCGTTCAGAAGTTCCTCGACTGTAGGCAACCCTTCCCTTGAGTGCTTTGAGAATGAGGTCGCTGCCGGCCCCTTGAACTTGTCCCGCGGCCTGGGATCGCCCCTTGGTTTGAGTTTCAGAGGGTTGGGAGTCGCCCCTGGCCTCTTCTCCCTCCTTCCTACGGATGAGTCGGAGGAGATGGACACCAATCCTCCGACTCTCCCATCCCCCTTCTCCCGGTCCCTCTAAGGACCCTCCTTCCCCTTCCTTGGCCAGAAGAGCCTGCCCCTCCTTATTCAAAAGGATCCGCCTTCGTACCCGTGAAGACGTAAGCTCCTCGCGGACATGAAGGTATGGGGGGGGGGGGGGTAGAATAAAAACTCCCCCGCCACCTCCAGACTCCGCGCTAAGTGGGGATGCCGGGACACCGAAAGAACTCGGTGAGAACCCGCCAGCTCCCGCGTCTGCACTGTGCACAGAGCCAGTCTCGCACGGTGGGCCAGCGAACAGGTGGGACTCCTGCAGATAGTGGGAAACATTAAACATGCTTCCCCCTATCACCGGACTCGCTTCACCCTACCCCCCGCCTGCCCACCGAGCGACTGACTCGACTCCACCTGTCCTCCGGGCAACTGGGCCGCCCCAGCTGACCCCAGGCCTCCCGACGTGGATTTCGGCGAGGAGAAGTTAGGAGTGTATTATCCCCTTTACGCTATCGCAAGTCAGTCCAGCTTCTCCTGCTCCTTGTCGTCGAAATCCATTTCGCGGCCAGATTCCTGGCCCGGGTATGGGTCCATACCCATCATCGACTCGGTAGGGGTCGAACCCGCCGCACCTCAAATAGAGATGACAAACTCCACAGTAAATCAGAGTCACTACTGTGAAGGCCACATACCCTCGGTCTCCGAGTCATAGTACCTACAGGAATGTTGACTTGGAACTTTAATTGCATTTTTTGGGAGGCTATGATTTTTCAATCTTGCAGCCAGTAAATCCTCGAAAATCTTTATCCATTGTATTAAAAACATGCGATAATGCTACACAAGTATGTTTGGTAACTATTTTCCGATTTTGATGAAATTTAAATTTGTTATAAATATCAATATTTTAAATAACTTCTTCCTTTACATATAATAAGAGTCTCTTTTAGTGCTCGAAATATTTGCAAAAAAGTATTGCTATCACTACATTGAATCTCGTGTAAGTATACAGCACTCCTTCATGATTACGTACGCGTTAGCCCGGTGCGGCTGTGTATTTACTGTTTTTATAAACATGTCATGGAGATCGCGAAGCAGTCTATATAACGGGCGAACTTTTTAAAGTAAGTTTTAACATCTAGGTTTTGAAACTAGACCAACTCAGTCATAGTTTAACTTAGTCGCTTAAGAGATCTACCCCAAACTAACCCAGAACCTTGACACGCAAGAAGTGTTAATTAAAAGCTTGTTTTTCAAGGATTACAATAACATTCATTCGAATTATAGCAAATTTACAGATTTTTGACAACGGTCTTTAAAATGCTTTCAACGTTATATGCATATGTTTAAAACCTAAATTTTATTATTTGGGTCAAACTGTATAACAGCTATTTCCTCTCCGATTTCGATGATTTTTGGATGTCATAAAACCCAGCATTTTGAACAACTTTTTCCTATACATACACATAACGCATGCCCTCGCTTAGTTTACGAGATATTTACAAAAAACTGCCAATACTAGCGCACTGAATTCTGCCTATAGATGTGCGTTGGTGAAGAGCAGTATTGGATGATCGCCGCCTGTCGCTTATCTTCTGATTAGAGACAAGGATGGTGCGATCTTAAAGGCAAAATTCAGTGTGCCAATATCGGCAGTGTTTTGAAAATATCTTGGAAACTAAGCGAGTGCATGTCTTACATGTATAGAAAAAAATTGTTCAATATGCTGGGTTTTGTTATACGTGAGTGTAAAGTGTTGGAGTTTATGCAGTTTGCTTTGGAGTTTCAAGTAATACCAATAATCTATCTGCACTATATGGACATATGCTTTAACACTAGATTGCCCAAGGAAGTCATTTTGACTGCTTTTTAATTTAAATTAGAAAAACAATTATGTATATAATGACACAATTTCTTAGAATTTGGTGACTTTTTGTACAACATATAAATGCGTTTATTAATAATTGTAGTTACCTCGCCCCTCCTTCATTTCCGGTATATATATATATATATATATATATATATATATATATATATATATATATATATATATATACACGGGGTGGGGTAATAACTATGTCCAGTTTGAATATTGCCGTTATTTGTAATAATATGAAAATATGTTATATAGAAAACTTACACGGTATAGAGGGGGGCATGTTGTGACACAAACATTTTCTGCGTGGGTGGAGGCATAGAGGAGATTTCAAGGTCAACTCCATTTTTTTAAATGGAATGCTATGTTTTTTTTATCACGATGTGATAGTCAGTGTTGAGACGAATTCAGCGCGTTATCACTGAAGGTCATGCAAGGTCAAATATGGTAGTAAAATAAACTTTATTACCTTACAATAGATGCTCGAATTGGTGACCGTTTGCGTCAATGCAAAATTGCAATCTTCGTATCCCTGCATCACGTGCATGTCTTATCGTTATATATATATATATATATATATATATATATATATATATATATATATTTATTGTGGTTTATAAAGGTCAACCCGACGTAAACAACGCATAATCTTTGCTGATACACGTACATTTTAAACTTCCACATTTTATACGCTCCAACATGATTATTCTTGCTCAAGGTCATTTCAAGGTCAAGAAGGTTGTATCCACTAAATTCAGTTTTTTATTGTCTATCATGCTATCGTAAAGAAATATACTATTCCATTTAAAAGAACATCGGTGACCTTGAAATTTCATTAAAAAACACGACATAAAAAATTTTTTTCTTTACCATTATATTTGCCCCCTGCAATAGTGTCACTTTGTCCTCTGAAGTTTTCTGATAGGACTGTAAATAGGACAGATATTTAGGTGTTCCCATTTATGTGGGACACCCTGTATACTAAGTTTCAGTCTTTCTAGTGTTAATAAATAGGAATATACGTGTTTACAGTTTGAGGTTCACTTAGAGAAGAAGGAGCCGCGTACAGCGGCGACACGCGTACCTCATCTAGGTGTGCACACACACGCACACATATTATAACGAGCGCCGCCATGTTATGACATGGTACAAATAACATGTAAGTAAATCTACAGAGGTGTCGCGATTAGTATAGTCAAAAATGTTCGCGTTCTAACATAAAGATTGGGGCCCGAAATGGTTTTACGATATTTTAATAAGAACACACATCACGGTTAAAGAAAATGTAGAACTAAGTAAGTACTCGGTTGCCCACACAGTGATCAAAATAAATGAGAATGCTATATAATAAATAATTGTTCGGGTTAACGAAGAAACAGACGAAGGATCTGTAAACTACAGTGCATACGAGAAATGGAACAAGAAGGGATTAAAAGTGGAAAGGGAGGAAAGAAGGAGAAAGCTTAGGGGACAAACTGGAATTATAAAGAGAGAAAGAGAAAGAGAGAAATAGAGAGAGAGAGAGAGAGAGAGAGAGAGAGAGAGAGAGAGAGAGAGGGAGAGGGAGGGAGAGAGAGAAGGAAACTGAGCAAACAAGTAGTTGTGTGGAAGAGATGCAGCAAAGATCAAACGGAGAGGGAAAACCAAGTCCCAAATGAAAAGACAGAGTCAGAAATAAGACGAAATTAAAGTGTTCGGGGGTAACAAGCAGGTAAAAAATGTTAAAGAATATTACCTCGCTTTCTTTTGTCAAAAAATATTAAGGAGTATTACCCCCTTTTTATGAAACAACAAATACTAAAGAATATTTCACTGTTTTATTTTAAGATAATATATATTAAGGAATATTACTTGCTTCTATTTTGAAGCAAAAAATATTAAGGAATGTTACACCCCTTTTGTTTTGAGGCAAAAGATATGAAGAAATATTATCTCCTTTAGTGTTAAAGCAAAAAATTTCAAGAAATGTTACCTCTTTTTGTTTTAAGATAACAGATATTAAGGAATATTACTCTCTTTTATGTAATATAATTTGATAAAAATGTTTATATTACATAATATTCCATTTTAAAAGAGGGACAATAATAAAAATTTATAAGTGAACATAACGGGTGATATTTTATTAATAATACGTTGCAGCGATGAAAAGCTCGGTAATACGCAATATTAATCAATAATACGTTTTCAACAGTTCTCCAGATTTTATTTTGTCTTGATAAACAATCGGCATCGTTTCTCAATATCGCGAAAAAGCAGTTTATTTCAAGCCGAATATCGATGCAGCCGGTGCTGGGAAGTCGTGTAACGGATTCGACAGTTATGACAGCTATCTAGACATACAACATTTCAATTTTATATCCTGAAATCGTCGGCTAAGGTTTTCACGATTTTAACTCGGCGCATGACGCGGCATTATTCTGCGAATCATATCATAAGACAATCAAAAAAATCAAACCCGAGGAAAGTGCCAAGTGTGAGACCAGACGAGACAGAGAAGAAATACAAAAATTGAATCATCGGAGAAAGAAGTGCACCGACGAAACGTATAATGCGAGACAACGAAAAATTGTATATCAAATACACAGCAATTGCGATTCGAAATTTTAATTACAATTCCTCATGCTAAAACAAATTGGAACTGCAGAGTGTATTTCTTGGCAGTACATATTGTGTTCGAGATAATTGAAATCGAACGTATGTCGAACACGTGTAATTACCAACATGACAAACTAACTCATCTGCCAATACATTCTGCTTCTAACAATGGTTGTAATAATTGAATGGTGCTATCTACTTTCTAACGGTTTTATGACTGTTTTTTTTTAAGGTATAATAGTTTTTCGTAGCAATGTGTTGTTTTGTGCTTTCCAAATCGAATAAAAACGATCAGGCATAAGTAACGAAACTTCTATTAATTATATTGAAATATAACTTTTAAAATGTATCATTTAGTATTTATTTTGAGGTTTAGTAAAATAGAAATATAGTAGTGGTAAATTTAATATAATAAAGTATAATGATTGACTAACAAAATGTATCAATTAATATTTATTTCAAAGTTAACTGAGATAAAAACATAGTAATAATAATTATATTACAATAAAATCTAACAAAACACAGTATAACGTATAACAAATAAGTCATTGTAAATAAATTATGTTTTAGAAATTTTAGAACAAAATTGCATCTAATTATTTAACTTATATACGTTTTAAAACTTTTGGAAATTTAAAGTAAAATTGGTATATACATATGTCAAAAAATGAAATAAAATTTTTTAAATTTCTTCATTGCAACGATATTAATAGTTTTAAGTTGACACCTGCTGTGTTTCTCATTTGTAATAATGAATTGGTGTCACTATAATTTTTGTTACAATTATGTGGTAACTAGAGTAGAATAGTCTCGTGTTCTTTTAAGCAATTTTCTCGGAAATACCGTTTACGCGAAAAAATACCGTTGCGATACTTTCAACGCAGTCGGGTTTATAATACGGACGGATGGAACTTGCTACTTTTGAGGTAACATGAACAACCAGTATTTTCAGCTCTCGACAATTTGCATGTTTACCTACACGTATGCATTCGTCTTTACTGCATGTTGTTAAACTGAAATCTACGCGGTACTAGTAAATATTGGATATTACATCACGTACAAAATGCATTCATCAACTAAAATTATAGGACCGGTACATTGCCTGATAGGTTTAGTACATGTATTTGCATAATTGAGTCGTGCATATTGTTTTACCGGATACAAAAGTCAAAATGTCTTGAACCAAACTAAATCAATTTGCTTCTAAACTACATAGGACATTACAAACATTTTATTACTGATTTTTGTACTACGCAAGAAGTTAGCAATTTTTTATTCTAAACACTATTTCGTATCTACTATAATTGTACAGATTTACTAACCTTTGAAAAAGATTTTTATCTTGCCAATCCAAAAGGTAGAGAAAAATTAAGTTCTTTCTGCTGCACTAACTCCCTTCAATAAACATTTTCCGCATTTACATGAAGTAAACTTTAATTAACAGACTCCGGATTTTAAGCACTTATGGCAAAAAAGAGTAGGAGAAACACAAAACAGTAAATTCTTTACAAGAATTTAAAAATGGTGTTATATTATTTTCAACCTGTTGCACCATTAGAAAAAGGACATTTTCTGTTACAATCCAGTTTGTTAAAATTAAGGTAGAAAATTTTTATTTTTCATAGTAGTATACAGCCTATCCATAACTAAATGGTTCAAATTAGAACATATTTATGTGTGCAATCAAATTTATGTTACGAGTTTTTTGGAATAAATCTTACAATACATTTACTGTATATGAACGCAATGCTCGAATTCAGTTGCAATTAACATGATTCGCACATCGTCAATTGTTCTAAAATAAAATTGTAGAAGTAAAATAATTAAACTGCGCAGAGAAATCAAACTTCAAGTACATTTCTTGTATGAACATAAATCGTAAAATCACGCGGTGCATATTGTTCTTAAAATTAATAATGCTTTTCAGAAAGGCTTTTTGTATTCGGCAATATTCCATTGAACACAGCAAGCGCACAGGTACAAAAATCAAAAGAAACAGTATTGTCATAAATGTGTCTAATTAATCCTTCACGCTGTTGTGCTATGCAACGAAGCGTTCACGACCATGTTCCTGCAAAACAAGCGTTTTTATATTTGCGGTCGGACTGGCTAATGCGGCAGTGGAACCAGTGAACAAACACCAAATGCTTGACAGAGTTGTTACAAATGCGTTGAGTTTATTCAGCCACATTGCAGTCTCGCCGTAGAGACAGTTCTTCCCTGTTAATATCAGCTTGTAATAGTTTGGCTTCAGCCTGGAAAAAAGCAGTTTTTCTCGATTCGAGGAAAGTATTGACGGACGCTATTATGAAAGTATGTGAGGCGTGAGTGATTGATGAATAAATTATAGGCTACACGTAGCTGTGCAGAGTCCGCATAAATAAAGTTTAAAGCTTTTACCAATATGATAAATTGCAAAATATTATACAGGGTGGTCCGTTTAAATAAGAACACCGAAATATCTCTTCATTTTATTGTGATGCAAAACATATTTATTACGTAATGTGCATGGTGTCAATGGACCAAATATCTGGCACGAATATTTTTTTCCGAGGGTCATTTTTTTCGGAGTTGTCGAGGTCATCGATGATTTTTGGTACATAACTACATTTTTTTTATTGCATCGTGTAACTGATGGAAAAATACATATAATAACATGACCTTAAAATGACCTTGATCCTCGAAAATTAAAGTTTTACCTAGAACTGATGTCTATTGAAATCGCAGGCTTTGACGAAGACTCTACATCAAGAGCGTGATAAATAAACATGTTTACTGTCGCAATACTGATGATAGCTAACGATTTGAAATTTCGATCAGTTTCAATTTATCTATCCGTGTATCGACGTGCTGTTTGAAATGAATTACTCAATGCAAGAGAAAGTTGATATGGTATTCATTTACGGTAAAGCTGATCATTGTTTAAGACAAGCAGTTCGAATGTTTAAAGATAAATTTCCAGACCGTAATTGTCCATCACTTTCTACTTATAAAAAGTTGATCAGTCGTTTTCGTGAAACTGGTACTGTTGTGAAAAAGCGTGCAAGAACCAGAACTGTTATGAACGAAAGAAACAAAATAATTATTGTCGATAAAGTTAACGAAACTCCACATATGAGTTTAAGACAACTCGATCACGAAACTGGCATTTCTAAGACAAGCGTAATACGGATATTGAAAGAAGACAAATTTCATCCCTATCATCTATCGTTACATCAGGACCTTCACGCAACAGATTTTGTAAATCGTATGAATTTTTTTCGGTGGGGTTTGCAGCAATACGGAAATGATGAATCATTTTTTAAAAGAGTACTATTTACTGATGAAGCGTCTTTCACCAACCATGGACAGCTAAATCTAAGAAGCATTATTGGTCGACTGACAATCCACACTGGCTAAGATCAGTGGATAAACAAAGACCGTGGATTGTAAATGTCTGGTGTGGCATATTAAATAATCAAATAATTGGTCCTTATTTCATAAACGGTGCTTTAAACGGAGAAAAGTATGCAACAATCTTGCAAAATGAGCTACAAATGCTTGTTCATGATGTACCACTAGATGTCCGTTTAAGAATGTGGTATCAGCATGTCGGTTGTCCGGCTCATTCTGCACGTCTTGTAAAACAAATTTTGGATTTAGTATTTCCAAATCGATGGATTGGTCGTACCGGAATTGTAGGATGGCCACCGCGTTCACCAGACCTCACACCAATGGACTTTTTTGTGGAGAAAATTGAAACAAACAGTTTATAATGAAGGACCAACTACACCAGAGGATATGAAGAACCGAATAGTTAGAGCTTGTGTTGATATTAATGTCGAATCAATTGAAAGATCTGTACAGTCGGTCATTGCACGTTTCAGAAAATGTATCAACGTAGAAGGACGCCATTTTGAACATCTCTGATGATAACTGAAGAGAACGTGACTGTTGTTTTAACAGTTAATACATACACACATCTGTTGATCGATGTTCTTAGTGTGATAAAAAATATTTCCTCGCATTCATAGGTTCAGTCGTGGCCGAAGATATTCGACATCAGTTCTAGGTAAAACTTTAATTTTCGAGGATCAAGGTCATTTCAAGGTCATGTTAAAAAAAATGTAGTTATGTACCAAAAATCATCGATGACCTTGACAACTCCGAAAAAAATGACCCTCGCAAAAAAATATTCGTGCCAGATATTTGGTCCATTGACACCATGCACATTACGTAACAAATACTTTTTGCATCACAATAACCTGAAGAGATATTTTGGTGTTCTTATTTAAACGGATCACCCTGTATATAGTGGCTCCTAAAAGTATTGGGATACTTCTACCATTTTTGAAAATGTGATATTTAAAGTGTCATAGTTTCCTAAAAGAGAACTGTACAACAATAAATCTATACCCAATTTAAAGATCGATGTATTTGTGTTGTATTTTCATAATTAATTATTCACTCCCTTCTGTAAAGTAATTTACACGGAAGGATGTCTAGGATGTCGTTCTGCTCGAAGTCGTGAAACAACTGAACTGAACTGCCACCGAAATGCGCTTTTATAGGCAGGAACAGAAACTGCCCGAAAGGGTGCCGCTCATATCTACAATGTTGCTTTGCGGCTTCGCGCCGCAAAGGCATAGCGGCATCGTTACCGCGCCGAAAAGAACGCAGCGGCCTCAGTCAATCACCGCGGCAATGCGCCCCGATCGGCCAGCACGCACACACACACACATTGCCATCGGCAAACCCTTACACTTCTAACAAATTGAAGCGCTTCTAGAAGCAGTACAATATATTTTGTATGACTAAATCTATTCACAGAGTTGAAGATTGAAGCTTGCTCTTTGGACTGACCATTTTACAACGACAGAAACGACATTATTAATATTTGCGTGATCCAATTCTTTCCCATGATTTTCAAGTAATTCGGTAATCAAATACTTGTATGGAAGAATCGAAACGTATTGAAAAATAAAGTACTTACAGGGTCTTCAGACAGTTCATAAAATACTTATAAACAATATTCTCATTAAAAAATACATTTATTAGTGTTAAATACAGAATACTTATTCAATGTAACCGATTGAAGTGCATGAAACACACGGGGGAATCGCATTGAAATTAGTTTATATCTAAATTGTTGTAGCTTTGAAACTATTGACACTATTTTAATAGAACTGTTACGTACAGAAAATTCATCTATGTGACTTTTTGAGCCTTCTTGAAGCCGCATGTTGCTCTGCAGTGGTCCGCTAGTTTATCTAAAAAACCAACTCTCCCACGGGGGTGCTGCATCTGGGAAATTCTCAGGAATTTCCACCCAGATGCACGCCTATTCCCACCCAAATTTCTAGACAATTTCGGGGTATATAAAGCCCACGATTCCAACAACAATGGGGCACAGTTGAAACCTAGTCACGTTGCGACACGTTACGCATAGCAAGATCGGGTATAAAGTCCTTTTCGAGCATTAACTCAACAGTACGTATTCCATCGCACAAATAACTAGATAACCGAAACCCCCGCATTTCTCAGTGCGTCAAAACCGAGAGTTAGGGATATTAGTATCCGCGACTACACGTTACACAATTACAATTGTAACCCTTATTTAATTACTGAATATATTGTACTACATTTTTAAGGAATTCAATTCTATTAATTCCATATTCACATCAGATTTCTATCCTAGAAACTAGTATTCCCACAACGATATACTTTAGCCGCTCAAAGTATATCAATTTCTATATAACGTTACGAGAGCCGATAACAATTATCCATTTCCCGATCCACGCGGCGACCCGACGGTGAAATACATGGCGGCCAGTCTACAGGTTCCTTTCCTTATATGGCGACCCGACGGTGAAATACACGTCGGCCAGTCCACGGTATAACCTATCCAATAAACCAAGGTGGCGACCCGACAGTGAAATACATGGCGGCCAGTCTACAGGTTCCTTTCCTTATATGGCGACCCGACGGTGAAATACACGTCGGCCAGTCCATTGTTCAAGGTGGCGACCCGGTGGTGAAATACACACCGGCCAGTCCACGGTAATCCTTCCTTTTCCAAGGTGGCGACCCGGTGGTGAAATACACATCGGCCAGTCCACGACAATCCTTCCTTTTCCAAGGTGGCCACCCGGTGGTGAAATACACACCGGCCAGTCCACGGTAATCCTACCCTTCTGAAGTGGCGACCCGGTGCTGAAATACACACCCGCCAGTCCACGGTATTACCTATCCTACAAACCAAGGTGGCGACCCGTCGGTGAAATACACGGCGGCCAGTCCACAGGTTCCTTTCTTATATGGCGACCCGACGGTGAAATACACGTCGGCCAGTCCATTGTTCTAGGTGGCGACCCGGTGGTGAAATACACACCGGCCAGTCGACTACCCTTCCGAAGTGGCGACCCGGTGCTGAAATACACACCCGCCAGTCCACGGTATTACCTATCCTACAAACCAAGGTGGCGACCCGTCGGTGAAATACACGGCGGCCAGTCCACAGGTTCCTTTCTTATATGGCGACCCGACGGTGAAATACACGTCGGCCACTCCATTGTTCAAGGTGGCGACCCGGTGGTGAAATACACACCGGCCAGTCCACGACAATCCTTCCTTTTCCGAGGTGGCGACCCGGCGGTGAAATACACACCGGCCAGTCCAAGACAATCCTTCCTTTTCCAAGGTGGCGACCCGGTGGTGAAATACACACCGGCCAGTCCACGACAATCCTTCCTTTTCCAAGGTGGCGACCCGGTGGTGAAATACACACCGGCCAGTCCACGGTATTACCTATCCTACAAACCAAGGCGACGACCCGTCGGTGAAATACACGGCGGCCAGTCCACAGGTTCCTTTCTTATATGGCGACCCGACGGTGAAATACACGTCGGCCAGTCCATTGTTCCATACCTTGGCGAGGTGGCGACCCGGTGGTGAAATACACACCGGCCAGTCCACAAAACCAAGTCTCCTAATTATATAACCTCGGTCACGCATCACCCGCTTAGCCCTCGGCTCGTAAGAGAACCTTGGCTGTTATAAGGCACGAAGCCTGTGCTTTAACCCTCATACCTTCCTCAGGGTGAAAATTCGCCCGTTTATGTTTCGTACATACTGTAAAATAATCAATCTCTTTCTGTCTATGTTGAGAAATGTACAGCAAATCCTCTATAAACGCATAAAAGCTGTAACGGATAAACGCATAAAATATATCCCCTCCACTTAGTAATTTGATCTCGGCTCGGGTATATCGGTGGGAGCTACTACTAATGCGACGCGGAGAGTCGCAGTTGTCGGCACAATCCAAAGGCCCGTGCGTCATCACAATGTAACACCAATACTTAATCTTTTTTATTATTACTTATTTTTTTATGAATCTTTCATCGATATATTCGTGGCATTTTTCTGCTTAAAACAAGACCAAACACGACATGATTTCAAATGTGTAAATACTGTTGTAGCATTTATTGGTTTAAATGGCTATGAACGTTTCGGGCGCAAAGAAGGACAGCGTATGAGAAAGAAAGTGACGCGGAGAGTCGCAGTCGCCTTTACACGCGCTGTCCTTCTCTACGTTAGGCTCGGCCTTTGAAGCTCGAAAGATAGCTACCCGTAACGGATAAACGCATAGCTATCCCCCCGAGGTTTATGCGTTTATAGAGGATTTACTGCATTTCTTCAAATTGTGACATTATAAATGAAACAACATTTATTTCCGCTTTAAAGTGTAAAACAAGAATGGGTGAAATATATATATAGGGTGGAAATTATAAAGCGTTTGAGACAAATATCTCCAACAATATTGATTATACGCAAAAATGTTTCAGATGAAAGTTGTTCAGTATCGGGAGGGACATCATGTGGTGGGATTTCTGTTTTTCCCGGTGAACACTCCAAAGTGAGGTGAAGATCACCTTTCTTTTTTTTAAATGGAATGATATGTTTTTTCATCCACCATCGAATAGTGCGTTTTAAGATGGGTTCAATTACCTATGACTCAATGTCATTCAAGGTCAAACTTGGAGGGAAATGCAGAAAAAGAGTGATCGTTTTATTCGTAAATACTTCAATTCAGTATGTGTTCAAAATGATTACCGCTTACTTGAATGTACTTAACAATCCCTTGTTTAAATGATTCCCTAACTCTGCTCAACATTTCAACATTTATCGTACACAAGCTTCGCATATTCTGACTTTCTTGTTTTCACGCGTCGTAGGCTGAATGGATATTACGCAGTTTTTAAGCACAGAACCTGAACAGAGAAAACGCTGTTCTAGTATTTTAAGTACCATATGCGATTTTGATGGTCGATCTGGGTGGCGTTGTGCATACAAATTAGCAGCCATTCCGTAATTTTTTCTGCATTTTCCTAGTACCATAAACATATCATAACAATTTTGATACATTTCCATTTTCACTACTTATTTAAGTGCTATCGTTCAGCGGAGGTTACCTTAGCACAAACAGTAATGAAAGTAGACTATCTTGCAGAAGAGCACAGTAATACATAAATACGTCTGTTTTCGTTTGAAATTGATATTGAAACGTTATTGTTTTGGTGTGAAAATTCGAAGGTACGAACTAGAGTACTGCTGCGACAGGAATTGTCAGAAGGATAGCCGGGACTATCCTGACGAGGATATACAATGGTCGACGAGAACAAAGAAATGTCACTGCACGATTAATGCACGAAAAGTTACTTTATTTCCGAATATACAATTCGTCGCGCACTCCGGAACCGATAATTAATGCGATAGACGCGTGCGTAAGAAGAACGCCGAATCC
The DNA here is from genome assembly GCA_913789915.3 of Sphecodes monilicornis. Taxonomy (NCBI): domain Eukaryota; kingdom Metazoa; phylum Arthropoda; class Insecta; order Hymenoptera; family Halictidae; genus Sphecodes; species Sphecodes monilicornis. The sequence continues at coordinate 5,686,240 of OU565286.1, read as the reverse complement.
GGGAATTCGTGAAATCAATACTGTGATTTCTAAGACGCGATAAGCGCGTGAATATGACACCTGTAGTGCGTGCGGTGTCTTACGATATAATAATGCGGAGTCCTTTGTCGCGATTACAATGGGTTATTATCATCGAGTTTAGCGGTCGACCGCGTAGCGCTCTCGCGACGCCGTAGCGGAACGACGTTCGCGGAATTATAATCGCGGGGATTTTTTGAATCCTAAACAAGTACAAATAAAACTATCACACCTTTTCTGCATTTCCCTGCAAGTTTGACCTTGACTGACATTGAGTCATAGGTAATCGAACCCATCTTAAAACGCACTATTTGATGGTGGATAAAAAAACATATCATTCCATTTAAAAAAAAGAAAGGTGATCTTCACCTCACCTTGGAGTGTTCACCGGGAAAAACAGAAATCCCACCACATGATGTCCTTCTCGATACTGAACAGCTTTCATCCGAAACATTTCTGCGTATAACCAATATGTTTGGAGATATTCGTCTGTAACGCTTCATAATTTCCACCCTGTATGCAATAAAACGGTTTGTGTTGCATTAAGATACGTCGTTTGCTTCCCCATATATTGTCGTGTAAAGACAACGGTAGTTTTTTCACATTTGTGTATCTCTTTCTCTCTTGCACAATCTCTCTCTCTCTCTCTCTCTCTCTCTCTCTCTCTCTCACTCTCTCTAACTCTTTACTAAACCATCTCTCCGCGTCGTAAGTTACGGAAGGTCGATTTTTGCTATTGTTATTATTAGTGTATACGCACTAGGTTGTTCCTTATTTTTCGACTTTCGGTTTTTTCTGTTCTCACCACGCTAAATCGCGAGACTTGGTGAGAAAATAATGTGTGCCAAAGGACGCAATCGGACAACGGAAACCCGTCTTATATTTGCATTAAAGTTTAAAAATTTTAATAATTTCATGTCATTTTCAATCATAATTCTATTTCATTATATTGAAAATATCATTAAACATTCTTGAGTAAAAAACAATGCTTTAGACTGTAGATGAATAATAATGAGGTTTACGTGTTACTTTCAAATACATACAAAATCTTCAAATTTGATTTACAAATAAATTCAGTGTATGATGCAGAATCTGACAAAGGGGGATATATCAAATCTGGACACAACGATTTTGAAAATAACTTTCTTCAAAAACATTTTGAAAATAACTATTATTTTGGGCCTCCGATCCAAATACGTTTCTGGATTGCACCGTACTGTACACGATAACAGTTTAGTCCTGAAAGAAATACGACTACCCGTTTAATAAGTACCATTGCTAACATAACCGGCGACTTATCGATTTCCCGAAGGAACAGGGTCTCTAATAAGATTAAAATTGGCGAAAATCCAATGTGAAACGCGGAACAAATAGCTCGTTCGTAGCATTCACTTTGAATCCCGGTTAACAGGAAGCTGCTTAATCTTTGACCTCTCGAAGACCGAGGGATTCTGTAAAAGCGTAACATTTATTCACATATCGGTCATCAGAGATCATTCTTCCAACTTGACCAAAATCGGGATAGAAAAGCTGTAGACTCTCTATGGCACCGAGGCTTTTGTGAAGATCCCTCTATTCAGTGAACTTATCCGGTTGAAACGAAGACAGAGAAAATGAAAGGCGAAAGAAACATGATTCGCGTAGCCGGCGCGGCGCAGCGATTGCGGTGCTGGTAACCTGAAACGCAGCTCGGTTTTATTGCGCTAAGTCCAACATTTAAATGAAAGAAGAACCGCTCCTCTTACTGAACTTCACTTGATGTCTGTGGATGTATGGGGAGTTCTTCGTCTTTACTCGAATTCGTTTCTGTTTCCGTGGTTTCCACCGTAAAATCTGCCTAATTATGTTGCACTAGGATATTAATCCATTGCCTTATAATATCGAGTGAAAACCTACTATAACTTTAGGTTACTCCTTTCTTTTATATTAAAATACAATTATATATTATCACCAATATTGACACGTAGGGATGTTCCGATCCAAGTAATGTATTCGATACTATCATCTCGATACCGAATATTCTTAGTATCGATACTTTTGGTTGCGATACTTACTCGGTATTGGAAAAAGTACTCGTATCGATATGAAAAAGTATAACCAACTATAATAATTAACACAATAAGCTATCTTCAGAAAATTACGTGTCTACATAGTTTGACCTCTCTGGTTTTACAGAGCAGAGTGCAGTAGAGTCGTAGAGTGTACCAGTGGTGACATATAATTGTCATAACAATAAATAAAGTAAAAAACAGAACACGGTTCGATTTTGATTTTTATTTCCCGCACAATTGTCATTTGTTTCTATCTATATTGCATATGCAGTAGAAACAAATGACGATTGTAATCCCTATAGCATTCTCATTACGCAGGCAAGCCTATGCAATTTAATTTTGTTAATAAAAAACTTTCATAACTATTTGTTAATATTTAATTTTGATTTGTAATTGTTACTTTCGATACAAGTGGGTTGTTTCGAGCGTCGTTCTGTTCAGTATTGCCGCTGGCTCAAGGCAATTAACGCTCTAGTTTAAAAACAGTAAAAAAGGATATATTTCACATTCGTAAAATACACTGAAAGTTCAAAAGTTCCGAATATAGTGTTCTAAAGTGGGAATGTTCTATGGTTCGATATGTTCTACGAGTTCTATATGTTCGTGCCAACGGTTCAATAAATTCAGGCGATCTGAATAGTTCCAAGTTCAAACATAGTTCGGTTCGTTACGATTCTAATAGTTCAGTTTAACGGTTCTTAACGTTAAGTTCAACGGTTTGTGACGTTCAGTTTAACAGTTCGATCAGTTCTGACGTTCAAATTCCCTACCATTGTTCAGGAAGAGATCATTCCTTTGGTAGGGATAAAAAAGGGAACGAATCACTAGTTCGGGACATAATCCCAAATTGTGCAACGCCTACAAACTTCGTGAATTCATATTCCCACGTAAGCCTCGCAGGACGTTGCACAGAGCACCTTAGGATCCTTTTCCCACACTTGGTGTCGTCTTAATACCTCCGTGCTCGTCGAAGCACGTCAATAGCGTTCCGCCCAGTCTACTCGTCGCACTCTGCAGTATTTTATCGATGAATGTCCCAAGTATCTGGCCAATAATTGTCCCAGAGTTATCCCCGCGAGAACGTCCAAAAACAGGTCTTCATACAACAGATCGTTAACATCACGTGTGTTTATATAACTAAGGTTCTCCTACGTTAGCCAATACTGCTTGAATTTTGTTAGGATAATTTTTCATGTTCATTTATTCACAATTAACTCTTATTTTTTATAATGTCGGGAGGCTTTTATGATGTTTCTGTACCAGCCCAATATCCATAATTATTATCACTCGTCTTTGAATTGAAAAAAAAAAATTACAATTTAGTTAAGATATTTTGTTAATCACATTCCTTCGATTTTGCTCCAGCTAATTATCATTTAGTTTAGACATTGCGATGCGTCAATTGTCATTGAGCGGAGTATGGCTGGTCTGTTGTCCCGTTTCAAAACAAAACATTTAACTTCCAGCCTTATCCAAGTCCGTAACGAATCCTTAGGGCCAAGCACGCCAATAAATATCTCAAAAATGACAGAGTCCCACTCCATCGTAGCACACACTCGGACACGATGTCTAGATAATTCTAGACAAGTAGTGAGTAAAAGTATCGATACCTGAACATCCCTATTGACACGTTCATTATCACTACACTTCCCACTGTATTTTCTTAGCTAGCTAACTTCACTGCTAAAATGTTTTATTATATGCAATGCATCACCTTTACAAAATACAGTACCATTGCGATAAAAGCTACAAAGCTGTACACAAAAAGTGCAATAAAATTATCCCTAGTAGCTCAACCGCTCGAGAAATGTAGTATGATAGGGGTCAAAGTATATCGGTGAGCCAATAGAAATGCAATGGCAGAACTTTTTTGTCTTTTTTATTTATGACATTTTTCTGGTTAAAATGATACCAAACACGATGTAATTGGGATCATATTTACATGTTTAATAGGCGATAATAAGTTGCAGACTCAACGAAGACAACATCAGAATCATCGATCGCTGTAACAATAAATGCAATTGTAAAACTTGTTTTATTTTTCGTTCTTCAAATAACATAGAAGATTTATTTCAATTACATTGTCCAAATGAAATAAATACATTAATCTCAAGCAGAGGTTATTGAAGCAACTAAATTAATTATTAAATTCAGATGTGCTAATTGTGGTTTTTCCGTCCCGGAGCGAAACTTCTCTTTCTCTCTTTATTTTATGTATATTCTGAAGTAGCCACCGCAAAACCTTTCGCATAAAGCAGCTAAAATGAAATTTCCTAAGCCGAACCAAATGTTAGAGACTGTAAAGCAATACACCACCCGAAGCCTTTCTCTCTCTCTCTCGGACGTACACTGCGACCTACGGCTTCCGCCCTTGTTGACAACTTGCGACTTCGCGAAAGTGTCAACTGTGATTGGTACGCTACTTATTGTTAGACATGAAAATCATATTGTAAGCATTCTCACACTGACACCAGTGACGACGATTCGCCCGAGAGCACAGCTAGAACATTCAATACAGTGCCCGATCCCAGATAGTACCATCACTCAGCTTCATCCGATTCATAATTAGCGAAGTTACTACAATTTCAATATTTATTTGTTAGTGTAAACATTAACTTGTACGATTTCATTCATCTACGTAATTCGAGTAATCTGCGGCACATACGCTCACGGACTTGACGCAACAGTGGTGTCTGCAAAATAATCGTCCGGAAAGTGATCCGGTAAATAAAATACATAGACATTTATACGTATAATCGAATATATTTACGGACTATTGAAATACACGTGTTCTAATCCACGCCAAAGCAGTTTTCACACACACACATTCATTCGCTGTCCAGGTGGAGTCGATACATCACATTAATCTTTATTTATTGAATTATTGAAGTTCAAATAAATGTAAGATGAATTTATAAGCAGACGGAAATATTCAATGATACAGTATTTTATCGATAAATGTCCCAACCACGGGTCCGGTCAGGGACAATTATGGGCCAGGTATGCTATTCTTTGACTTTTGCCAAACGTAGAAAATGACAAAGAAGCTCGAGAGGCCTCGGTCTCCGAGAAGTGTAACATAATACGGGTCGAGTATATCGGTGTGAGACCACACTAATCCAATAACAAAACTTCTTTATGTTTTATTATTATTTATGGAACTTTTACCAACATATTTGTGGCATTTTTCTAATGAAAATGATACCTAATAAGATATAATTACCGTTGATATTTACTTATGTAATGGACATGGACGATGAAAGTTTCGAGTGCAAGTGACGCGGAGAGTCACTCTCTCGGCACAGTCCGAAACTTTTATTATTCACTACACAAGTAAATATTGTTGGTGAAATATGTTGGTGAATGTTCCATAAAAAAGAATAAAAAATAAAGAAGTTTTGTCATTGGATTGGTGATCTCACACCGATATACTCGACCCGGGTGATGTTACAATTCCCGGCGACAGAGGCCGCTCGAGCTTCCGGGCACCTCACGGGATATACCCCGCGGTAGCGGGGATAACTGTGGGACAATTATTGGCCAGATACTTGGGACATTCATCGATAAAATACTGCAGAGCGCGATGAGTAGACTGGGCGGAACGATATTGACTACGCGCTTCGACGAGCACGGAGGTATTAAGACTTCCCGCTCGGAGCCATCCCTTGATCGTGGAAGTCAAGGGTCCCAGGGCACAGGACTAGGCGTTGGCGAGTGAGGGTGTTCGACGTGCAGGTTGCCTCGGGCCGCGGTCTTGCTGCATACCTTTCGTCTATGGAGACTACACGCGACGTCTTACATAAACTAACATTTGACTATTTCAAATATATCCAAATAAGATAATATATTATCTCAACGATTATTTTTCAAATAATTTATTTCGATAACGTCCAATAGAAAATACACCGTTATGTAAGAGAACGTCCAAAAACAGGTCTTCCTACAACAGATCGTTAACATCACGTGTGTTTATATAACTAAGGTTCTCCTACGTTAGCCAATACTGCTTGAATTTTGTTAGGATAATTTTTCATGTTCATTTATTCACAATTAACTCTTATTTTTTATAATGTCGGGGAGGCTTTTATGATGTTTCTGTACCAGCCCAATATCCATAATTATTATCACTCGTCTTTGAAGTGAAAAAAAAAATTACAATTTAGTTAAGATATTTCGTTAATCACATTCCTTCGACTTTGCTCCAGCTAATTATCATTTAGTTTAGACATTGCAAAACTGTTTTAAAGGAAAAGCGGTCAAAATCGTACTAAAAAAGAATACATGCAAGTGTTCGAGTGTTCTAGTAAAATAAATTCAATTGTCATTACTAGACTGTCGATTATATGAACGTACAATTAAAGTGAATAGATCAAATGCAACACAGTGAAAACATTCAATGAATTTTAAATTTTAAAATTCTATTTTATTATTTACTACTTGTTACAATGATTATGAAAAGAAATTCACGTTTGTGTAGCTCCTGTATGTTGGAATCGATTCACAATATTTTTATTTTGCACAATGATTCGTAGTCTAGTCATTACGCATAAACAATTTTATCCTCAACGGTCTACGAGATAATGCTGTGTTCCCAGTAAAAAAATGACTCGCCATAATTGTCCAGGGACAATGAAGACCACATTTTGTCGCAACCATGTTACATGTACTTTGTGTAATCAGACAAATGGCACAGATGTGATATGGAATTAGACAAGCGATGCAAATGTCATTTGCAGTCAGGTAAATGAGATGAGTTCCATAACAGGGGTGGCAGCCGTTGTAATAAAAGTGACGTTCGTTTGTAGAACTAGGACGGGTTCTACAAATTGGTATAATCAATGTTTGAAGTCAGACATGCGATGTAAGTTGTGTCAAGTTAGATAGTATAAATATTATCCGATGCCAAGCAGATAACGCATATACATAGCTTATTTGGAACTTTTAACAGCTTCACGCTCCTAAAACTTTTCCTGGCAAGTGTTTATAATCTTTCTTTCGAAGTAGTTGCGACTATCTGTATCAAGTGTCCCGTTGTTACACTGTCCTCTTCTTTTACCAACTATAACTTTGCCATCGGGGGACACAAGTTTTCCGTTTAAATACGGAAAGTATTTGCATTATTAGAACTATGGCGGGAAATGAGTTTTCGGGTTGCCGTAAAAAAGCTTCCTCTCCTCCTAGTGTTTAAATCAGTTCACTCGAGTATTTTCATAATTACTTTTCCAGTGAAATATTGTGAATTCGTTCCGAAAGGAGAGAAGGAGGGGGGGGGGGGGGCGAGATCTCTCATGTTTACTTCAGGCTCGAATTAATGTCTTGAAACTTTCAATCGTCCTATCATTCCGCTCTCCCTTTTCAATCGTGTCTTTCATACACACTCAACACAACATTTCGTACTCAAGCGAACGTAAATCTTCGCGGGCATTCATTTAACAGCTCCGAGGGACGAAAGTTTGCAAAAGTTAGCGGCCTGAGCGTTCTCAAAAGTTACTCGAAAAGTTGGACGTGCTCTCTAACAATTTCTAAGCGAAATTCCTTCTGGAACTTGCGATTACCGTCCACCGATGATTTGAAAGGCCTTTCAATAGGGTTGCATTATTGTTTCTACAATGAAAGATAACCCTAGCGGCATTTATGGTTGGCTAACGGTGTCCAGCAGTTGGGAGTTAGTTGGGATTAAGTAAGTGTTTTTGCCTATAAATTTCCAACATAGAGCCTACGACGAAAATGTGGTAATACGTATAATTAATTATTTTATTTTTGGAAAAGAGAGGAGAATACTTAAGTGTATAATGGTTACGCGATTATAACTATCTACTAACGTTAACTACTAAGCTACACGACAACTATACAACTTTCTTTCAACTTGCTACGACAACTTTCGGACAACGACTGCTCGTCTCCAACTCATCCCTTGTCTAGCAAGACTCGGTTCATCCCCACGCTCGCCCCTTTCGGAGTTTTCACCATGCCCAAATATGGGCATGAACATCGTCAACGGGCCGCAGGCCCATCGTCGCTCGCAACTCGACGCTGGTCAATGCCGCTTTCCCCTTTTTATGGCCTTTTTCCGGCTCTCGCTGCATGTCTGTCCTACAGTGTCCTTAGAGTCTACTTCTTAAAACTATATACCGGGTGCCCACATATTCCCGATACCACAAAAAGTTAGCACAATGTACCAACGAACATCCAATGTAGTGCCTACAATTATTATAGTTAGTTAATCAAGAAGAAATTTACACATGATAATACTATTGGACTGTTCGGTAAGTAACTTCGTTTTTCCAAGGGAAAATGAAAGACGACTTTTCACTATTTATTTATTTATTTGTTCGGTGCCATTTTGCCATCTTTCTGGCAATATGTCCGTAGAGTGGCTGTTTTTTATTAGCAAACAATTGAGTTACATTAATTTTAACGCCATCATTTAAAATAATATTTACATCGCATAAAAAGTGTTGAAGAGAACGAAATAAATGAAGAGTCGATGGTATATGTACACCCTTTTTGTAATCTGCACACGACAGTTTCCTTGATTGCATTACATTTTTACCCTTGCAGTAATAAAGAAGTAAAATGTGACGGAAATGCTGACTTTGATTTTCTATACTTGATGCGATGACCAAAAAAAAAAATATGATTGAAAGGGTATAAAGCACTATAAGGCACGAAATGAAGTCCAATATGTCCGCTATCAATATATACTGTGGCGGCTACTTCCTATGCTCGTCAACAGAGGCACATTACGACAACACCTTTCCCGCTACTACCTGAATCTTCCTCTGTTTGTATATATACCGTCCTAAACTGTCCTTACGACATCCCGCGTCTAAGGCACGGGTCCGCTAGATAGCCTTACTGACGAGTCCTCTAGCGGGCCTAGGACGAAACGCTTCCTTCTCCTTTTTCCTCCTCTCACTCACTTTTCAGCCGCCATAATTGGTGACCCCGACAAACGAACAACAACGCTACCTTCTGAGCAGAGGAGACGACAACATCAACAAACCACAGACAACATCAGGAGGACTGGAAGGTGACTACTCTGTCACTGCCTTGCCTGAACTACTGCCCGACCAACAGCGAGGACTTCTTCTCCCTACTATGCGTTTCTGACGTCATCTTCGCAGCATTATATGGTTTAACGTTTCCGCACCTAAATTTGTGCGACGTTTTCGTATCTACATTTGTGCGACGTTCATCCATTGTTTGTGCGACTATATGAGTCCTACAAGCGGCTTTAGGGAGCTACTCAACTTCGTCAATTCGGCAGCATCACTGGTGAGCACACTGACAGCACACATTCCAGCGACCTCCTTAGATTCCGGCGGAGATCAGCGTAATTAGAGGGAAAATTTGTCCAGATATCGTTGACCACTGGCAAGGGGGTAATGTGGCGGCTACTTCCTATGCTCGTCAACAGAGGGACATTACGACAACACCTTTCCCGCTACTACCTGAATCTTCCTCTGTTTGTATATATACCGTCCTAAACTGTCCTTACGACATCGCGCGTCTAAGGCACGGGTCCGCTAGATAGCCTTACCGACGAGTCCTCTAGCGAGCCTAGGACGAAACGCTTCCTTCTCCTTTTTCCTCCTCTCACTTACTTTTCAGCCGCCATAATTGGTGACCCCGACAAACGAACAACAACGCTACCTTCTGAGCAGAGGAGACGACAACATCAACAAACCACGGACAACATCAGGAGGACTGGAAGGTGACTACTCTGTCACTGCCTTGCCTGAACTACTGCCCGACCAACAGCGAGGACTTCTCCCTACTATGCGCTTCTGACGTCATCTTCGCAGCATTATATGGTTTAACGTTTCTTCACCTAAATTTGTGCGACGTTTTCGTATCTACATTTGTGCGACGTTCATCCGTTGTTTGTGCGACTATATGAGTCCTACAAGCGGCTAGGGAGCTACTCAACTTCGTCGATTCGGCAGCATCACTGGTGAGCACACTGACAGCACACATTCCAGCGACCTCCTTGGATTCCGGCGGAGATCAGCGTAATTAGAGGGAAAATTTGTCCAGATATCGTTGACCACTGGCAAGGGGGTAATGTGGCGGCTACTTCCTATGCTCGTCAACAGAGGGACATTACGACAACACCTTTCCCGCTACTACCTGAATCTTCCTCTGTTTGTATATATACCGTCCTAAACTGTCCTTACGACATCCTGCGTCTAAGGCACGGGTCCGCTAGATAGCCTTACTGGCGAGTCCTCTAGCGGGCCTAGGACGAAACGCTTCCTTCTCCTTTTTCCTCCTCCCACCCACTTTTCAGCCGCCATATATACAATGATTTTCCGGGTTTGAATGAGAATAAATAATAATCAGTGGAAGCAATGTCATCTCTACACGAAATATAAAATTACTTTCCCAACAAGCCAATACATTGGCCAAATCGAAATTTGCCAACATTTAAATATCGTTGTACAGACATCAGGAACGTTGTTACAACCAAAAAGTTGTTATTATATTCCAAATTGATTTTCTTTCTTATTTATGATATTTATACTCGCAATTTGTTACCGTCGCGCAATGGTTGGACCACTAAAGTATTGTTGTGTGTACCCGTGGAATTTATTAATTTCTTTAAGTTTTTCCATTTTACAAGGAGAGTGAAAGACTGATGCACTCGCTTTTAGAACGACAGCATGTAGTGCTCATGTAGTATAAAAAAACCCTTTTGAGTTTCTTCAAAATGGGCCTTTGTTTTGAGGCGTACGGCAGTAGCGTATCACCTTACTACGCAGTGGCTCCAGGTTCAAGCTCGACGTGAGTACAAGGTTTCGTTTTTTCTTTTAAGGCCTAGTTATACGTACTGTGTCGTGCTTTTTTACATAGGATTGGGTCTAGAGCTTGCCACGGCCGTGGCCCGTGTCTAGACCCCATCCTATGTAAATAAAAAGCACGGCACGGTACGTATAAAGGTCGATTTATACAGCCGTGCGGGATCGTGGCTGCACGGACGGCTATATTATACATAGCCCTGCGGGGCCTAGGCCACTCGAGACGGCGGTGTCTTTTGAAATCGTCACGCTTGCTACCGAAACCCGAGCACTTTCTGCACCCCTCAACCCAGCATGGGATACCTAAGGTAGAACCAGTGAGATATCTGACGTGGTCCCGGACAAGTTGCTCAGCGAGCAATATCTCGCCGTGCTTTGGCCGTGGTGTAGCTACACCAAGGCAGAAAAAACATTATAAATGTATGATTTAAAACGTTATTTCACCGATGTTTTTTCTATCGACGTCGAGTGTCAAGTAGTACTATTCGATGTTCGTCGTGGACGTTGCAAATTTTGGTTTTCAGACATGAAAAACATGAAAAAAATTGAAATTGCAGATTTCATATAGAAGATGAAAGAGCACACCTACAACTTTAGTTTAGCAATAAGATACCAACATAAGTAATATTCTCATTTGTTTTCAAATTCCTGAGACTGGTGCGTCATAGTTGAAAAAATTCAAAACCAATTTTTTCGGTGTTTTTCCCGTGAAAAACTAAGTTATACCAATCTTTTCTGAGTTTTCAGAGTATATTATGTAATATTAAACATTGAAAGGTGGGAAAAATTCGAAGCTTCGAAGCTGTAGTTAACGGATAAAAGTAATAAATTTTCATAATTTGTTTCTATATTCACTATTTAAATTATTTCAATAATTTATTGTTAAGATAATATATTTATAATTTGAATTATCCTTTCGATAGCACATTGTTAAAATAATTGTATAATAAATAAATTTTCACAATTTGTTTCTTTATTTATTATTTGAATTATTTCAATAATTTATTGTTAAAATAGTATATTTATTATTTGAATTATCATTTCGATAGTTCACTGTTAAAATAATTGTTGAAATAAATATATTTTTATAATTTGATTGTGACAGGAAAATTTCCTATTTCCACGATGTTGTAGAGGAGAGATACCGATAGTTTACATAAGGAGCTATGAAACTCCTGAAAACATCTTTATTGGGCCATGCACAGCAGGGAACTGTCAACGCGCTCCCGAAAGGCCATCTGGAAATGCTCATACGTCGAGATAATGGCCCGGACGAGGCATTCTGAAAAATTGGTCGACGTGAAAGCGAAAACTCGGTCGGAGTTTTCTCTAGACCCAAACCTATGTAAAGAAAAAACCCACACGGCTGTATAAATCGACCTTAACTAGACCTTTATTCATGGCGTCGACTTATTTCGTCTATGGGCGCTGCCCTTGTTTAAAGGTCATTTTGAAACATCCCTGAAATTGTATTATTGGCTAAGGCCCCACTATGTTGTATTTGGTAGAGGGAATTTTCAACCCCACGAGATTTCCTTATTCATATGCCTTCGTTACCAAGGCCAGTTGCGAACTAGAGTCGAAAGTTGGAACAAGTCGAATTTCATATAGTCAACCTGTTGCGGACCGAATAGTGTCGGTTGTGTTGCAGATCTAATAGGGTTAATAAGTTGCGTTTGTATTTCTAAGAAATGGTATTGACGTTAAGGTAAGTGGTGCGTTAAGATATAAATTGTAAATTATGATTGTACAAGGGATCGCGGGGAGAGCGAGAGTTGATTGTGTTTTTGCGAGCCTCCCACAGTTGGAAACAACATGTATAAAGGCCACGTGGTAACTTTGCTGATAGCAGCGATCTAGGCTCGTTTATGACCAAGGAGGAGGGTGTCACCGTTCTCCTGAGAATTGGGTTCCCGTGCACGGTAAGACGTGAAAGTCGAGCCGGGGCCGGTAGGCCGGCGAAACCGGCGAGAATAAGTTCTCGCGAAAACATAATTACCGATGAGGAAGGGTGGTAGAAGCCGCGGGCCGGTGGTTGCTGTCGTAGCGAGAAGGGCATTCGCTCTTAGTCTTTCGAAAGAGGAGGTAAACGGAGGATGCTCTCCTCGCGATCTCTTACGAATATCATCAATTTATCCTGCGCGAGCGTTAACATTTTGAGTAGAATGAACGAAAAACTGTGTATTATTATTGTATTACCATTAAGTACTGCGTATAATAAGTGATTATATTAGATACTGTGTTGCAAAAAGTTTATCGCTGGTTTATCCTGCATGAGTGTTAACACAACCTCTACTTTGTATCCTTGTATACCGTTCTTTACATCCGTTTGATTAAAGTTTTACACTTATCCGGAAACCCGATTATTCTCTTTATTTTATTTATTGCCTCTCTTTGAGGCGCGTGTCTCAGCGGTTCACTAATTGCAGTTTGAGCACTGACACGACACAACACTTTATAAATATTGTGTTCAGAATTGAACATCGCGCCAATTTCGCGGATCAGCCGTCGCAAACGTGACGACGCGATTCGTCGACTCGGCCGCGTCCGCGATGTCATAATTCGCGGACTACCGTGCGACAGCACATACGCGTGCCAGTAATTAGGCCGGTGGCCCCCCTCTCTCCGTGACTAGGCAAGACGAACGTCGGTCCGTTACGCGGTCGTCTCGCTCTCACTACCGTTTTCAGCAGTAGAGACACCACGTGCGATCCAACTGTCTTTTCTTTGCCTTGCGCCACGCACGTGGACCGAGAACTCGTTTCTCAAAGTTTAATTAAAACCACCGGTTATTTCAACCACATTTATTGTTCACAACTAAAATAGATAAGTTATATTAAGTGCGCGACCGCGTTGATTGTAATAAAAACTAGGACACCACGTGTTCACTTTTCAAACCGCTGACTTTTCTTTCGGTTCGACCACCTCGATTTGCAGTCCCCCATTCTGGGATAGATCCAGCCCCGAACATATTGGAAAATTTTTTTCACACCTGAATATATCACTTTGAAGATCAATCAGTTTGTACATTTCTGGACGCTGATGTTATTTATTCATAAAAAGATACTATCGTCACGTGTAATAAATTCTAACGCTAACATATGTGGGTAGGTTTTTTTTATGAAACTGTACTTGTTTTTGCGGAGTGAAATGAATGACTTTATTTCTATATGTACAAAATGGTCTTCTCTCGACTCCTCGCGATTTTAATCTTCTGACGAACCGCGGCGAAGTGTCGTCTCTTATTTTCGTCTCCGCGTTTGCCCTGGTAAAATTCCTAAACAACCCTGATTGGCTCACCCACAAGTTGGATCCTACCAATCAGAGCTGTTAGTTTTTCCGGCTCACCGCCTATTCCTTACGCCCTTGGCGTGCTTGCTTTCGGAACGGCGAGGTGATCGGAGGGGATGAAATTGTCGTGGGACTTTCCTTCAGGCCACCCGCGCCGGGCCCACGTGGCGACAGGCCGATGAGTTCGGCCAAGTGCCCTTCAGTTAATCCCTTAATTTACGACGGTCTCTGTTTGCTATTGAGGACTTTTGGAAAGAACTTCTATTAGACATGCGATATCGAAACCTGGAAATTGTCGACTCAAAAATGGCTTCGACGAACGAGAGTCGTAAATTACGTTGGCCGTTTGCACGAAAGAAAAAACTCTTTTTTTGTGCGTACGACCGGACGCTACACATATTACATTATAATCTAGTACATTAAACATATTATATTGTAGTATATCGTACTATATTCTAGTATCTTTTACTACATTCTGGAATATTATACTCTATTCTAGTATATTACATTATATTCAGGCAGATTATACTATATTCTGCTATACTATCGTATATATTTGTATATTAATGAAAACACATATATTTATATGTTTTAGAAACATCAGCATTATGTATGAACAATGAACTCGTAGATAAACAATCAAAGAATAATTCACATTGTACATAGTATCAGATAAACACAACGAAACATCTTACTGTACCATTAAGCATGTGTCTGTTCTTAGTATAAGAATATGATAAAGAAAATATATGGCGTTGTTTAAAGAAATATATAGCGATTATAATAATATAATAAAAATAACGATTCTTGTTTTTTTTAACTCAATATTTCTTGAAATATTTGTTACATCTGTAAATTTTGCCATAACATTAGAACAATGAGATCAGTAGAAATGAAAGAATTCTCAGTCTTTTAATTTACAGTTATTGAGATTGTAAAGATGAATATATTATATATTACATATATTATGACAAAAATTGTTACTAATAAACACATTCGTGTTACTTTTAAACAAAGAATTGTTAAGTGCATTGAAGTAAGAGGTAATTACTGCATTTCCCTGCAAGTTTGATCTTCAATAATCTTGAATCATAGATAATTAAACTTATTTTAAAACATACTATTTGATGGTGGATGAAAAAACATATCATTCCATTTAAAAAAAGAAAGTTGAACATCACATCACCTTGATGTGTCCACCGGGAAAAATAAAAGTCCCACTACACGATGCCCCCCTCGGTACTGAACAACTTTCATCTGAAACATTTTTGCAGATATTCAATCAATATTTTTGGAGATATTCGTCTGTAACGCTTTATAATTTCCACCCTGTATGTATACATATACATATAAGCAACATCTCCTTTTCTGTGGTCCGAGGGATTTTCACGAACGAGCAGTCGGCTCCGATGCCTATTAATATCCCGCTGTTTGTCATGGCGGAAACCTTTCCAAGTGAATCAAACGGTTGAAGTTCCGCAGTTGACACACCGAGATTTATCAATCCTCCGCTGGCTGTTTTGCCAACCAATCGTCTTCCGTACAGATCGATCGGATTTGGCAGTAGGATCCAACCTATTGTAGTTTCGAGCAATGTTTACTCGATAAACTATGCGCGTTCGGTAAAAGGGCCACTATTCACAACAGGCTTTCGGGCTACAAG
This sequence comes from Sphecodes monilicornis, assembly GCA_913789915.3. Lineage (NCBI taxonomy): Eukaryota > Metazoa > Arthropoda > Insecta > Hymenoptera > Halictidae > Sphecodes > Sphecodes monilicornis. Next base: position 5,670,416 of record OU565286.1, on the reverse strand, counting down.
TTATTAATTACAACGGCGACAAGGACCACCCGTCCAAACCGTTGAGCCCACCAGAAATGAGGGTATTTGTCTGCAAAGCGCTGGATAATTGAATTGCTCGATTTGCGTTGCTCGTTGGTTCTTCAGGTTATCGCACTGTAGCGCATAGTGCGGCTATTTTCGATGTAAGTCAACAAAGTCAAGGCTTTACACTTTGACTGTCTACCTAACAACCTCAAAAATTCTATAACAGTATAATAATTTGGGTGAATATCCGCAAAAAGTGAGCTACCTTTGATTTGGATGATTTTTTATCTCTTGAATTGATAGGATTGTATAAAGTTTATACCAAGATTATCTTTGGCTTAAATGCACATCTAGTATGGTAAATACTAGATGCTCTATCAATTGAAATTGATAGCTTCTGAGGAAAGGAAACATAAAGCTGCCACCCCTTAACTAAATATGTGCTCCAGTGGAATTTTTCTGAAAATGATTATTGCCTTAAGGAACTCCATTATGAAGTGTTTTCATTGAACCGATATATTAAAATGTGTACAAGAAAAACTCCATTTAAACAATTACTTTTGGAACGTTTATTAAGATAATTTCCATAAAATAAACAAAACTGTCACATTATTGTGGGCTAGTTTTATTTAGTACCATATTGTTACTTTATTTAAATACCATATTTTAAAATATGGTATTTTCATATAATACATGAAATGGTTTTACATAATAACATATTTTATATAATACTACATAATTCATAAATTGATTGAATTAGTGGTGTGAAAATCGTAATAGTAACAATTAATAATTTTTAGAGAAATATTGAACACAAATGATTCGTTCCTTTGTTTCAAAATTGAAGAATACGGTAATCAAACTTTTATAAAACTTAAATTTAATACTATCATAGGAATTCTATAATATAAAGTAATATAAAAATACAATATTTATATTTTGTATTTTTCAAAACGTTAAAATGTAAGGGGCAGACGATATAGAAGTACAATACAAAGACGCACATTCTTAAGTACTTTATATTTATTTCCTGGAAAATTTGAATTAATGTTGAAAAAATGCATTATAATGCCACACATTTCAGTAAAAATGCAATAAAATTTACTATTAAATCGTAATATTCTCGTTTAATACTGATGTTCGAGAATCAAGTGTTTTGGACGGGCAAGGTAGAAAGCTTATGTCAATTATCGTGTTTTTGTAAAGCAGCACAAGATAAACCCCAGTTCTTTCTAGTTCTAACAATAAGGGAGAATGTTTCACTCTTTTACATTTTACAAGAAGATGAAATTTTCTTTGAATAGTGTGAGTTTTATTAAAATATAATTCTTTAAAATGTTCTTGATAATTTTATCATAATTACTGTATTCAGTAGAATCTTCCTTGATAAAATGAATTTGTTAACTAATTTACGTTGAATTTCTATATAAAGTATACCTATAAGAAATTATGCAAATTATGGAAACTCAGTTTACCAATGTTAAAAAATTGATTTTCTTTTGCTTCAATAAATAGTAGTTCATATATATATATATATATATATATATATATATATATATATTTAAGGTGCCGCAAAATTAATCTTGACCCTGAGTTTCAAGGTACGAAAGTCATCAATTTTTTTATTGCATCGTATTCCACTCGTCACAAGAATAAAAAGTGCAAAAGGACCCAAGGATCAAAATTAAACCGTTCTTTTAAAAAATGACAGTAAAGTTTTTTCATTACCAAACTGATTTTACTTTTATTATAATGTTGATATATTTTATGTACCAAGCAACAATTTTCAATGGCTTCATCAATAGCACGCTGCATATGTAAATTCCATCTGACTGAAGAATGAAAATATAATACAAATAAAATCGGTGTGATAATGAAAAAACTTTACCATCATTTTTTAAGAGAGCGGTTTGGTTTTTACCTCTGTTTCATTTTGCACTTTTTATAATTGTGACGAGTAGAATACAATGCAATACAAAAAAATGGTTGACCTTTCACCTTGAAACTCAAGGTCATGGGGTAGAATCACGTTTTGATAGTCGCGACATATAATTTCTTTACAACCCTGTACAAATGCAGTGCAGGGTATTAAGAATGGAATTAATGTATCCTACACTGGCTGCCACGATGTTCTTGAGCTTGGGCCTGAACCCGCTGCAGTTCGCTTCACATCCTCATTTTCTATTTTCGTCATTACTTCCGTGACGGTGGGCTTTGGGGTATCTTTGGTATTGTGACGCATTGTATTTACCTTTGCCTCTACTACGTGTTGGATCGTAGAAGAAATAAGTTTACACTCTCTCTCTTTTGTTCAATATCTATATGATGAAGGTTTATTAGAGATATAAATATATAACTGATCACACGTGTACACTTCTCACTCATTCGCTCTCGGCGTCGTCACTCTGCGTACTGCTCTCTCTTTCCTCACTCTCTATCCACTCCTTCTTTCTTTCTCTCTCACTCTCTCATACTCTTTCTTTCTTTCTCTCTCACTCTCTCATACTCTTTCTTTCGTTCTCTCATCCATTCTAGACCTTTCTAGATCTTTCTTCATACACACACACTACGCCCCACATGTAATTAGTTCCGGTAATATTTGTGGCATGTTTGTTTATTTGCTTCTTAATAGTGTCTAAATATTTCTGAATATTCATTTTGCAACTAATACATGGTAGCATCTACCGACTCAAATCATAACTTCGCTACCACCCATTTGACAACGGCTCAATAATTGAATTGGTTCCCATAAATCATGGTAAATAATGTTAGTTAAAGTTGTCTAGCCCGTCCGTATTCAATTTTGTTTCACCAGTAAATATTATTTTTTGCCACTTTTTCTTAAGTTGAATATTATATGTTTCCCAGCAAATAGCAATCGAACACTTGGCTGCCTTTCCATTTATACGGGTTTCCTCCGCAATTTTATTCGTTTTAACTCTTTGCTGTCGTGTTTTCCGTAGAGATGATAGTCGTACAGGTCGTAATTATTTTTGAGTCGCATGCGCTTAATCAATATTTCCTAAAAAAGTGTGAATTTTAATTAAATGAGTTTAAATAACCGCCTTAATTAAGCCTAAATAACCGTCTCATACTCGTACCGGGAATATCCTGGCATGCGACAGCTACAGTGAAAACAGTCCTGCCGTAAAATACCCGGAATTCGACCGCAAAGAATTGAGTTCTCACAATTCCGTGAGTTTTTACACTCGTCGTACATTTTTTACATATGTCTTAACACTAGCATCTTCGGCAATTTGTGTATCGGACATTTTCGAGTTCGATGCCTCCTTTAAAATTGCACTCTTTTGACGTAGCGTTAACGCAGGAGAACGTCTAGAACTCTTTTTAAGACTAGCAATTTTGACAACTGAATACTTTTCTTGAAACAACTTTAGAGCAGCGTCCATTTCAGAGAGACATAATTTTTTTTTCTCGACTCATTTTATAAACTGAACAAACTACCATTTGTATTAAATACTATGTACTGGAAATTGTGTTGTTTTACAACTGAGAATCTAAAATGTAACGAATGCCCTGTACTGTATCCCACTGTAAAACTACAATATTTACATCGTTCGGTATAGTATTTCTTAGAAACTGATACTAATAATATTCCGTACAGAAACACAAAGAAACGTAGGGTGTCCTATATTTTTGTCCAAAATTGTATTCTTGGTGCATGGCTGACACATTCCCACTCGTTTACTAATTGAAATTAGTAGTAATAAAAAAAAACTTACCTATATAGTGAGTTACCTTGTCAACAATTGTATTATTTATATTTGCCTTACCCACATCTTATTTGTGTGACTGCCCGAAAAAATTCCGATTTATCTCGAGGGCCCCGTATAGTAATTTTTAGTGCTGCCATAGAGGGAACAGTAGAGTGCAAAGGGTTAATGATTGAACTCTTATAATTATTTTTCTATGAAATTCGGACTTAACCTGACAATTGAAGAAAATTCATTTTTGTACCTAATATCTATATTAGGTTGTTGCATATGAAATCGTTTTCATAATCATAATTGTTTATGAAGCGTTTTGATCAAGAAATACTATTGTAGCATCCTGTTTTATTATATTACAAGTCTAACACGTTCAATTTCGTTTCAATTTAGTTGAATATAATCAAATTAATTTTATTCGCTTTAGTTTTTTAAAGTCAATATACGCAGTATAATATTTAGAGTCCACGACTTTCCTCCGCTAAATTGTTTTACTATTTTATTCAGGAGGTACGTTGCGTTTCATAAAGCACTCTAATGATGATGATAGACAACAAAAGATAAAACAGTCGTTGTGAACGTGTTAAGAAATACAGCTGATCTTTAATGTCTTATCTTCAGTTTTTATTTAAATATCTAATTTTACTTTTAAATAATGTTTATTTCATGTCAATCAATATAGTTGTCGTGTATGCTTTTTACATGAGTGAACAAATAAACATATTAACGATAGTATTATGCAATGTTTGAATAAAATGTAGTGTTTAATACACGAACTATTCGTCAATGGTAGAAAAAGCTCAAAAATGGGGATGACATGACATTGGCAGAATATATTGGTTATAATGCACAAGTAAGTAGCAACTTACTTTGACGGATAAGATTCATTTCGGAGAAGGTTATGCTTCTTTCAGTTTAATGTTCAAAATCCGATATTTCATATGCAACAACCTAATAATAATTGTCTTATAATTGACACATTAAAACAGTGTTTCCCAACCATTTTTCAGTTCGCGACTCACTTTAGAACTACAGTGAATGCTCGATAATAGTCCCACATAGCTGGCCTATAATTGTCCCTGAACTATCCCTAATACCGCGGGGTATACTCCGTGAGGGGCCAAAAGGCCTCGGTCGCCGAGGGGTGTATCATAATACGGGTCGGGTATGTCGGTTTGAGACTAGAAGGCCACTACTAATCCAATAACAAAACTTTTTTATTTATCACTAACATTTCTTGATAGTTGTTATCGTTCGTTATTTATTTTAAGAATATAACTAAATATACAATGTTTATAATATTAACATGTACTGACAAATGTTTCTAATGCGATATTTGTGTCTGGTGCTACTTACACAATTTCTTTATTCGTGGACGAATATAAAATAAGCCCACTCTAAGTGGCCTTTGAATATGAATGGATATTGAATATTTTAATTGTTAGTAAAATTTTAAGGGAATTCTCGCGACCCATCTGAGATATTCTCGCGACACAGTGTCGTGTCGCGATGCACTGGTTAGGAGACACTACATTAAAGAATGTAATTAGGTTATAATTCCCGCTGCGAGTAATGTTGGGGCCCGCCGTGGCGCGTCGCTGTCGTTCTCTGCCGCGTGTGTAACGTTGGTTGTTCGGCACACGTGTTCTTGCTATATTCGTAATATGTATCAGTAATACTACTTATCATTTATATGTGTTTATTGTATTGTACTGTGTGAATAAAACTATGAATGTTAAAATATAAAAAACTCTAACCCAATTGCGCCATCAAGGTTATGGGCCCAGGTATCGTGTTGAGGTTAGAGTTCGAGAAAATTCATAGACACGTGTAAAAATGGCGAGCATTTCGAAGGCTGGAAAAATAGATCAAGACGCCTTATACTATATGGCGCGATAATAGAGCAGCAATTGATTTTGCGAATAATCGGATAGAGCGGTCAAAAACCAAACATGTTGATGTCGCGTACCATTACGTGAGACAGGTTATTGATAATGATATTGTATGTTTAAAGTACGTTGCATCTTCCGATAACAAAGCAGACATACTGACAAAGGCTTTAGGTAGAAATTTACATACAGAAGCCACTAAGAGATTAGGATTAGTATCCGCGAACGAATTATAAAGTGGGGGATTGTAATTAGGTTATAATTCCCGCTGCGAGTAATGTTGGGGCCCGCCGTGGCGCGTCGCTGTCGTTCTCTGCCGCGTGTGTAACGTTGGTTGTTCGGCACACGTGTTCTTGCTATATTCGTAATATGTATCAGTAATACTACTTATCATTTATATGTGTTTATTGTATTGTACTGTGTGAATAAAACTATGAATGTTAAAATATAAATTACTCTAACCCAATTGCGCCATCAAAGAATGATAGTGTAAGAACGTTTATACCACCGTGTGGATGCCTGATGACTGACTGTTTAACAGTTCTATATGTTTTTATTAACAAACGATCGTTACGTTGTGGTTTTGTTAAAAACACTATCAGTTCGTTCCCCCGCGAGCGAGCAACGAATAAACTTTCACGCCATGTCGAGCCGCCTTACAATAATATATTTTATACGCTCGAAAATACCGTTTATCGTACCTTTTTTGCTAACATAACAAAAATGATGGATTTTTGTTTAGAAAACGAACCTCGCACCATAATGTGACGCCGCACCGCTTCAAATTTTACGTTTCATGTGCGATATTTGCGAGAGTAATGTGCGCCGTTAGCAGAATATTATATCACCGGATCCAATTATTATTAAGTGTGATTAGCAGCTGCCAATCAATCGTAAGAGTAGGGATCAGAGAGGGATTCATGGAGGATATTTGGGGACACATGATTTACTTGGTCTCATTGATTATGGACATCTACTACGGTTGGCTGGACGACATACATTTACCGTGGTCTATTCAGTGATAGCCCAATTTAACTGCTTCTCGTGGCGACAAAACTAATTGTATAAATTCAGATTATTTTTAATAATTTAAAAAATGATGTACTCTTGGATAAGATACTACAGTTCATGTCGTAGATAGCTTTAGGTGATAACAATAACAGGAAAAAGAAGGTATAAACAATTTATAGAAGGCAAAAAATAAAAGAATAATATATAACAGCTCGTTCAAATAACAAAAATTATTATAAATACACAAACTATATGTGTACAAAGCAATGATCATACTTCTCTGACACAATGTTTAATGTCGCAAGAATCAGGAGAGTCAGATTCAAATTAGTTTCATGTTAGCATGTTACTTTACAATACTCTCCTATTTTATCAATGCATATAAAGAAAAATAAATTCACTGTAAAAGCACTTATTACCTCATTAAGAAAGTTCAATGTAATCAACTTGTTTAATTTGATAGTACTACGATGAATGTAAACTGCGGATTTTTATGCAAAACGAGAACTGTCTGTAGAACTGTCGCTAGACATTCCTTTCTTTCTTTCTTCAATAATTTTAGTAAATTAAACATAATGCAATAGTATTTTAAAAATTTTTAAATCTTTTCATTGATTTGCATTTCGTTTACTCAATTTTGTCATGAATGTATAAAGTCCACTGTCTAGAGATGAGTACATTCGTCGTGAAGGAGTAGCAATTTTTGTGTGAACGTGTATATTCGTCGCACATCAAAATATTTACCATCTGCTACTTATTTACATTTTGATGGAAACTGAAACTAAAACATATCTTTCAGACATTTTAGAATAGTTTGAAGCAAGCACGAAATAAAAAGGATGAAACACAAAATTTAATTGCTGTGCGTACTGTGAATTGATGTAACATTTACTAATTTTTGCGAAACAACGTAGGCTCGCACTTTAAAAATCGGGTTACATCACTGCGAATTTAAAAACCATGTTTTAGGTTAAATCGGTAAGAAGATGTACAAATTCGCGGAAGCTCCCTTCCGACCTTAGACATCAATATGGCATCTAAAGGATTAGGAATTCTAGGGTTAACGACTAGCTCAATCGCCACTGTTTTCCCAAATTGCGCTACAATCTAAATGCCTTCGACTAACTTGACTGCACATTTTCGAGATAGAGATTTCTGTTTTAACCGTATCCGTTGAAGTAATACTTTTACAATTCACCTTTGTTCTCTACGAAGCTCTAGCTTTATACAGTCCAACACATTTTCAATTAAATTTGCGCCTGATGACTGGGATTGCCAATTTAGGTCCTCCAAGAAGGGCTCGCTTCGGTATCGTCAAAAAATCTGGTGACTTTCAGTAATTTGTTTAAGAAAAGCAATGTCTATTCCGGGAAGACGTAATATTTTTTTCCAAACGTAAATATGGATTTATTTTGAAGTAATAGCAATTTTACAAGAGTGTCTCTCAAAAATTGTAATTTATATTTAAGACAATAGCGATTATTATATAATAATTTATTTATTTATTTATTAATGCTTAAAACCAGACGGTTTATTTAACAAATACAATAATGTTACATGTATCTTAGGTATTACATAGTTTCTAAGTTTTTATAAAAGATATTATAAATATTTTATAGAAAGATACTTTCTTCATAAGAGAGCAGTTATTTGAACCAGAATGAAGAAAATATTAAAAATGGCGTTACTTGTGTGCTATTTTTAGAGTACAATCGAATCATTTCAATTTACTTTCTTCCATCTTTATTTGGGCAGCATAAAAAGGAAAGCACAGAACAAAAAATTATTTACTAATTTCATATAAATCAATAGATTGAACATTGCACTTTAAAATCGAATATTACACAAATATGCTGGAATAACAATCTAGTTTTAAATAGGCGCCAAAGTTAAGAAATCGCGATTATGTTGCATCAATTTAATTTCAATCTAAATACTTGCACTCGTCGAATCTGTCTTCGGACTATTGACCTCGTTTGAAGTCCGATTTTCTAGTTTCACTTTAATATTGTTAGTTTCGTGCTTAATTATTATGCGAAGTCGTAAATTCGACAAAAATGTCCACCGCAAAACACTGGGTCTACATAATTATAGGCGGCTGAACGAGTTTAAAATGCAGGCCCGTTAACGCAATTCGTCTCTGGCCCGAGTAATAGTGCAATTAATATAATTGCGTAATGAAATTTTTTATGCGAGTAATTGTAGAACCATGCGGAGGATAAATTGTAGGTTACAAGCCGCAGCCTATGGCGTGAATAAAGAGCTATTAGAGCGAGGATATGTAGACTAACATATCCCGTATATACACGTCGCGAGAATTTTACACGAAAATTGCTCTCCAATTAAACTTTGTGCTTTCGATTCTCATGGATCATTTTGCTACAGCGGCAGGTCAATTACAGAGATATCCTTGCGAACTGTTTTAATTATTCTCATCCCGGAACGAATGTCCGAATGTTCCCCCGGTAGAACAGATTACACTGCAGGCAAGGGATCATGAAATTGTTGATAATCTCGAATGGGATACTTCAAAAGGATCTTTTCTTTTATCTCGGGAGTGTTTCACAGGGCTGAGCACATTCATGGTTAACAGTTGAACTTTTTGCTTGGTAATATCGGCGAATGATTAATCCGAGGAGATTAAAAAGACATTGTTCGCGCTACTGCTAATGAAAACGAATATTGTTCGTAGCTCACAAGCAGATTACGTTCTCCGAACGAGTGTCCTCCTAGAAGTTAGCCCCCCACTTGTTGAAATAAATAATTTCAACAGTTGTGCTGAGTTGTGCTAGGTTTGTGCTACATTGTTCTCGAATATTATAACAATAATATAAACAATAAGCCTAAAAATGGAGAAAAACGATTTTTTTTAGTAGCCCCCCACTTTTCGTTCTTTTCAATTTTCTCAATTGTGCTAAGTTGTGCTAGGTCGTGCTAAGATTGTGCTAAAATATTATAACAATAATATAAAAAATAACACCAAAAATTTAGAAAAACGATTTTTTAGTAGCCCCCCACTTTTCGTTTTTTGAAGTCTGACGTCATATTATAGTTTTATGTATATATGTATATATTGCGCCTAATATCGGAATAATGTAAATAAACTTAACTATCCTTGAATTATCGCGGACACTATAACTGCGTCAAAAAACTTTCACACTTTTACGAAGCTTTAAGTGTAATTTATTGCGTTAAATACGGTTCTGCGACAATTATCAGTGCGAGATGAACAACAAGCTGATTTATTTGTTCTGTTTGAATGCGGCCGAGTGGGCGTTCATCTCTTGGTTTTAAGATATTAACACTGGCAGGTAACTAACGGTGGTCGAACTCTCACGGACTAACTCGTAAGTAGAATCAGAACCGTGATGAAGGGATACAGACAACATCTGTTCAGAGAAAAATTACTCCTGCCTTTTAAATTGACTTAAAATTCTGTTCTTTTGATATCAATTTTGAAACACCAACGTGTATGCAGCTGTATAGTGAATATTAATTGGTTTTGTCTTCTAAGAAATTCTTAAGGACAAAGAAATTTTAAACATATTTTTAATAAACCACCTTATTGGTGTATGAATTATACACATGATGTTGAATTATAATCACTGGACTGCCGACTTTTCTGCAAAATAATGGTCTGCATTAATTATAAGATACAGGAGCTACATAGACGGTTGTAGACTTATTTTTAAATATGTTTACTGTTCTGCATTTGATATGCTAATTTCTGTCACAAGTGTATGAAAACCGCAGTCTAGTAAATAAATTTAAGCAGTTATTTCTTCATACTATTTACAAAATATTTAATAAGTTCACGGCACATTTTCAGCAATATTTGATATTCAATTACATTTTGTTGGTTTACTCAAACTACCTAAAACTGCAGCAGCCCCCACATTGCATCAGCCTTTGATTCACTAAGAAAATTTTCAAACACCTTAACTGCAATTTTCCAGGACGTGTTCCATTGTTATTTCAAGTTTTCAGTAAAATCAGTTTTCGAAAAATCGTTGAATTCATTATGTATGAGAACAAAGCTGCGGAATTACTTCACGGTTTTCTGAATTTCAAAGCACAAAGCATCTTTAAATCTGGAAATTGAATTCATAGAATCGAATTAGTTCGAGTCGTCAACTTACACCAAACCACATTTCTCTTTTTAACCTGACCCATTTTCCTCTCTCTCTCTCTCTCTCTCCCTCTCTCTCACTCTTTGTTATTGCTATCCAAAAATATAATATTGTTACCTTAAGATCTTCGGTAGAATGGTTTCTCCGTTTCTTCACACTTTTCTGAATTGCAAAGCACAGTGGAACTTCGGTACTTACATACATACATATATTTCTCCTACACGAAAAGATGGCACAAAAAAACTTTGAAAAATCTACGCCCTAAATAATAGAAAACAATGAAGTTTTGTCATTGGATTAGTAGTGGTCTCACCGATATAGTCGATCCGTATTATGTTATACTGCTCGGCGACCGAGGCCTCTCGAGCTTCCGGACCCGTCACGGGCTATACCCCGTGGTAGTGGGGATAGTTTTGGGACAATTATAGGCCAGACACTTGGGACATTTATCGATAAAATACTGTAATATGTTAATTTCGTCGATTGCATTCCGTTAACACGGGGTGGGGATAGTTGCCTAGTTACAGAAACAACATGAAAAGCAATAGTAAGAGAAGCGAGGTTTCGACATGGTAGCGACATAGTAGAAATGGAAAATTTTATACGGTTGACTGGTTATTGTTAGGATAGGTTAATATATTGTGCGTGAGAGAGTGCCATCCAGTGTGTGTGTGTGTGTGTGTGTATGTGCGCGAGTGAGAATAACTTATAAGATCTGTCTAAGCGTGAACCAGAAAATTTATAACGTGTCGCAATGATAATCAAGAGTTATCTTAACATTCCTTCACACATGCTCACATAAGAAAGATCTGACGAAACATGGGGCAGTCGGTAGTGTGCGAAGGAAAACATATTTAAGAAGAATTGGCACGCATGTTTAAGAAACCGGCCCACGTGCTACGAGAAAAATGAAAAGTACGTAAGGAGAATAGAAAACGATAACCCAAGGAAAAAGAATAAACAGGAAGGAGAGAAAAATAAAGATAGAAGACAGTTAATGAAAAATGTTGCGGGAAAAAGAGAGAAAAGCCATTCGTTTCCAGCAGTCTCACATAACCTCAACATTGAAGGCAAAGTGCACGTGAGAACCGCCAAGGAAGAAACTGGTGAAAACATAATGGGAAACGACATGGATGGAATCAACAAGCCTGAGCCACTCCAGCTAGAAGGAAATATAGCAGAAAACTGGAGGAGATTCAAGAAAGACTTCGATCTTTTTGTGATTGCTGTGGGTAGGCGTGCAAAAGCCAACACTGGCAGCAACACTGCACGTTCTAATTGGCAGTGAAACGATAGAGGTCTTTGAATCATTCGACGCACCTGAAGAAGACAAAGAAGACCCAGAAAAAATCATAACGCTCACATAAAAAAACCTGACGAAACACGGGGCAGTCGGTAGTGTGCGAAGGAAAACATATTTAAGAAGAATTCGCACGCATATTTAAGAAGCCGGCCCACGTGCTACGAGAAAATGAAAAGTACGTAAGGAGAATAGAAAACGATAACCCAAGGAAAAAGAATAAACAGGAAGGAGAGAAAAATAAAGATAGAAGACAGTTAATGAAAAATGTTGCGGGAAAAAAAAAGAAAAGCCATTCGTTTCCAGCAGTCTCACATAACCTCAACATTGAAGGCAAAGTGCACGTGAGGACCGCCAAGGAAGAAACTGGTGAAAACATAATGGGAAACGACATGGATGGAATCAACAAGCCCGAGCCACTCCAGCTAGAAGGAAATATAGCAGAAAACTGGAGGAGATTCAAGAAAGACTTCGATCTTTTTGTGATTGCTGTGGGTAGGCGTGCAAAAGCCAACACTGGCAGCAACACTGCACGTTCTAATTGGCAGTGAAACGATAGAGGTCTTTGAATCATTCGACGCACCTGAAGAAGACAAAGAAGACCCAGAAAAAATCATAACGCTCACATAAAAAAACCTGACGAAACACGGGGCAGTCGGTAGTGTGCGAAGGAAAACATATTTAAGAAGAATTCGCACGCATATTTAAGAAGCCGGCCCACGTGCTACGAGAAAATGAAAAGTACGTAAGGAGAATAGAAAACGATAACCCAAGGAAAAAGAATAAACAGGAAGGAGAGAAAAATAAAGATAGAAGACAGTTAATGAAAAATGTTGCGGGAAAAAAAAAGAAAAGCCATTCGTTTCCAGCAGTCTCACATAACCTCAACATTGAAGGCAAAGTGCACGTGAGGACCGCCAAGGAAGAAACTGGTGAAAACATAATGGGAAACGACATGGATGGAATCAACAAGCCCGAGCCACTCCAGCTAGAAGGAAATATAGCAGAAAACTGGAGGAGATTCAAGAAAGACTTCGATCTTTTTGTGATTGCTGTGGGTAGGCGTGCAAAAGCCAACACTGGCAGCAACACTGGTCGATCTAATAGGCAGTGAAACGATAGAGGTCTTTGAATCATTCGACGCACCTGAAGAAGACAAAGAAGACCCAGAAAAAATCATAGCGCTCACATAAAAAAACCTGACGAAACATGGGGCAGTCGGTAGTGTGCGAAGGAAAACATATTTAAGAAGAATTGGCACGCATGTTTAAGAAGCCGGCCCACGTGCTACGAGAAAATGAAAAGTACGTAAGGAGAATAGAAAACGATAACCCAAGGAAAAAGAATAAACAGGAAGGAGAGAAAAATAAAGATAGAAGACAGTTAATGAAAAATGTTGCGGGAAAAAGAGAGAAAAGCCATTCGTTTCCAGCAGTCTCACATAACCTCAACATTGAAGGCAAAGTGCACGTGAGAACCGCCAAGGAAGAAACTGGTGAAAACATAATGGGAAATGACATGGATGGAATCAACAAGCCCGAGCCACTCCAGCTAGAAGAAAATATAGCAGAAAACTGGAGGAGATTCAAGAAAGACATCGATTTTTTTGTGATTGCTGTGGGTAGGCGTGCAAAAGCCAACACTGACAGCAACACTGCTCGATCTAATAGGCAGTGAAACGATAGAGGTCTTTGAATCATTTGACGCATCTAAAGAAGACAAAGAAGACCCAGAAAAAATCATAGCGCTCACATAAAAAAACCTGACGAAACACGGGGCAGTCGGTAGTGTGCGAAGGAAAACATATTTAAGAAGAATTGGCACGCATGTTTAAGAAGCCGGCCCACGTGCTACGAGAAAAATGAAAAGTACGTAAGGAGAATAGAAAACGATAACCCAAGGAAAAAGAATAAACAGGAAGGAGAGGAAAATAAAGATAGAAGACAGTTAATGAAAAATGTTGCGGGAAAAAAGAGAGAAAAGCCATTCGTTTCCAGCAGTCTCACATAACCTCAACATTGAAGGCAAAGTGCACGTGAGGACCGCCAAGGAAGAAACTGGTGAAAACATAATGGGAAACGACATGGATGGAATCAACAAGCCCGAGCCACTCCAGCTAGAAGGAAATATAGCAGAAAACTGGAGGAGATTCAAGAAAGACTTCGATCTTTCTGTGATTGCTGTGGGTAGGCGTGCAAAAGCCAACACTGGCAGCAACACTGGTCGATCTAATAGGCAGTGAAACGATAGAGGTCTTTGAATCATTCGACGCACCTGAAGAAGACAAAGAAGACCCAGAAAAAATCATAGCGCTCACATAAAAAAACCTGACGAAACACGGGGCAGTCGGTAGTGTGCGAAGGAAAACATATTTAAGAAGAATTCGCACGCATATTTAAGAAGCCGGCCCACGTGCTACGAGAAAATGAAAAGTACGTAAGGAGAATAGAAAACGATAACCCAAGGAAAAAGAATAAACAGGAAGGAGAGAAAAATAAAGATAGAAGACAGTTAATGAAAAATGTTGCGGGAAAAAAAAAGAAAAGCCATTCGTTTCCAGCAGTCTCACATAACCTCAACATTGAAGGCAAAGTGTACGTGAGGACCGCCAAGGAAGAAACTGGTGAAAACATAATGGGAAACGACATGGATGGAATCAACAAGCCCGAGCCACTCCAGCTAGAAGGAAATATAGCAGAAAACTGGAGGAGATTCAAGAAAGACTTCGATCTTTTTGTGATTGCTGTGGGTAGGCGTGCAAAAGCCAACACTGACAGCAACACTGCTCGATCTAATTGGCAGTGAAACGATAGAGGTCTTTGAATCATTCGACGCACCTGAAGAAGACAAAGAAGACCCAGAAAAAATCATAGCAGCTTTCCAGAACTACGCTGAGCCGCAAAGAAACGAAACATGCGAAAGATTTCTATTTAAAAGCAGAAAATGTCAAGACGGTGAGACACTACAACACAACATAGCTGACCAGAAGAAGCTAGCAAAAAACTGCAACTGTGGAACTGACAGACTCGATGATAAGGGACAACGTAATATATCACATGACGGAGATAGTGCCACAGCAGACAGTACTGAAAAGTCAGGATCTTCGACTGGGCTCATTGATAAAAATGTTCAAAAACCACGAAATAACATAGAATCAAACAAGTGAGTACGGAGGAAAAAATTATTTTGTAGTAGTCGATTAATCGAATGGAGAACTTCCGTTCGTCAAGTGGAAGGACATTAAACAGTAAAAATTAAAAACTGCAAGTAGTATAATAAGCGTAAAGTCCGCTTTTGCGACTCATGGTACACCGGAACACTTGTTTGTGGACAACATGCCGTTTTCGTCGTTCGAAATGCAAAATTTTGCTCGATTATGGAAATTAAAAATAATAACGAGAAGTCTACGTTACCCGCAGTCAAATGGAATGGTTGAATAAGCAATAAATATAGAGAAACAAATAGAAAAAAATGTAGCGAAGGCAAGAGAGATATAGAGCTAGGAATATTATCATATAGGAATGCGCCAGCAGCTGGGCTACCCTATAGTCCGACACAAATGCTGATGAACGGGGAAACTAGAATAACAATCCCTGCAGTAACTAAGCACCTCTTACCAGAGGTTCCAGCTGACATATACCGAAGACAGAAATAACAGAGTGAAAGAATGAAACAGCATTACAATAAGACTGCAAAGAAAAGCGTTCAATTTGAGGAGGGAGATAAGATATATGTATGTGATAATAAACGATGGACTTCCGGCATAATTGTAAAGAAATGGGACACTCCACGTTCATATAAGATAATAGGAGACGAAACAGTTGGTCAAGTTAGGCGTAACACCAGACATGTCGCCCATGTATTAAAATAAAAGGGGGAGATGTTAGGATAGGATAATATAGTATGCGGGAGAGAATGCCATGTAGTGTGTGTATGTGAACGAGTATAACTTGTAAGAGCTGTCTAAGCGTGAACCAGAAAATATAGGACGAGTCACAATGATAATCAAGAGTTATCTTAACATTCCTTCACACATCCACACATAAAATGGACCTGACAAAACAGTTACCTCGATACTTGCAGGCTTTTTCGTGCAACTACCGAGGTTCTACTGTATGCAGTGCAGGCATAAAAATTTTTTTTCATAGTTATATTTTCCTTTTCATCGTTGTCGTTGATTTTTTTAATGAGATGATGTACTTTGATTAGTATAATGTTCTAGCTAACATTACAACGATGTGTAATATGTTGACCTTGAAATGACCATCGGAAGTGTTATTCTTCAAATGTTTTAGAGTTTGCATCAATGGAATACTTGAATACGGTTAAGTTATATTTTTTGAAAAGTAATCTTCTGAAGTTCATTTGAAGGTCAACATAGTATAAAGGTTGAATTCGTTTTTTCACTAGCCATAACATTATACCAATCAAAATATATCATCCTATTTAAAAAGTAACGGTACCCATAAACTTTTGGAAACTAAATAAAAGATATAAAAGAAACTCGATAAAAAAATGTTTTCTATTACAATAATTGTCACGTTAAGTCCAATATTTTCTTCCTGACACAATTTCTCGTACAACTAAAAACAACGGAGATATTCCAGGTGAAAATCCTAGGTTGACTCACCCTGTATAATAGTATCTTTAAATCTAGAGATAAGATTCATAGAATTGAACTTTTTCCAGCTATCGTCTTTCGTTAAATCTAGTCCACATTTGAACTGGACGTACCCCTTCCCAATCTCCCTCTTTCACTCTTTACCACTCTCCCTCTCTCTCCATCTCTCTCTCCCCCCTCTCTCCTACTCTCTCCATCTCTCTCCCTCTCTCCGTTATAACTATCCACTAACAAAATATTAGTACCCTAAAATTCTCGGTAGAATGATTTCTCTGTCTGAAGTAGAATTTCAAGCCAGAAGAGTGTTCTTCCATCCCCCTCGCGATTCTTTACCGTAGCAACACCAATGCTAGACACTGAAATAATTTCGAATTTCCAGTGGTAGCGACAGTTTCCGGGGCACCAGAATGCGAGGAATTACTCTTGCTCGACGAGCCGAGGGCGCGAAAGGATCTTCCTACGCGGTGAAATGGTAGAAAGTGTGAGACGTTAGAGTGACGACCATTGAACGAGGCCAAGGGGGGTTAGGGGCTCGGCAACGTAGTCGACGATAGATTCATTAGGGCGGCACCCGGGAACTTGATGGCGTGCCGTGTTTTCGCTCGAACTTCCGGTCAAATTGAATCACACGGAATTTCGTGGTAACAATCTTCTATTTGACTTGGACCAACCGACTGATTTACTCTGGCCTTTGAGTCTACATACGTGGTTCGAAGCGATTGACATTTGGGGAATCCCCTCCCTTGCTCGCTATCCGTTGTTACTCAAAGTTCCTCGATCGATTTCATAGACAGATTTGTTGCTATCTCCTTTTTTTGCAGCTCTACAACATTATTAAGAATAAGATCCATTGCATTGGATGAGTGCAAACGTTCGTGTCAAGGACAGAAAGATAGAACACCTCACATTTCTTTGTTTTTCCTTGTGATATCGGATGAAAATGTACATTTTAGTAAATCAATTATATTGTAAACAGAGCTGTAAACAGAGCTGTAAATATCAGTACGAAAGATTATGCGTAGTATTCGTTCCTAAGAAATGTTATGAAGAAAGACGTAAACATTATAGTCATCAAGTGGGGTAAAGTTATACAACATGCATCGTATTATCGATTCTCAGTTTTGCATTATTATGTACTATACAATATCCTCCAAAATTAGTTTCGTCTTTCCTGGCCATATGGCGGCAATGTATTTAACAAAACAAAAGAATATAGCAATTCTGTGTAATACGTTTTGTAGCCATATTGTTTATTCCATTGTTTTCGCCGTTCTGACACATCAAATGTATCTGTTGATATTTCGAGTGTGAAAAGTTATTATCTAGATTTTATACTTTGTTTCTCAGGTAATTAAACGATTTTTGTATTATGTATACTATATCTAGTCTATTGAATATAATAAACAGCACCAGTTTTGCAATTTCTTTTTATATTATGTTTTAATACTCCGTAAACCTAGTGTTAATATCCTCCACTTTAATAATGAACAAATTTCAGTTAATAATTCGGTTCATAAAAATTGTTGGGATAACTGTTATTTTTAGTCCCTAGCAATTTCAATGCACCCCCCGATGAGATTGTACAATATTCATTGGCTGGTATTCACGAGGAAATGGAGCACAAAGAGTATCGGGGTGTGTTAAACTGTTAATCCAACTGTAAAACTGTCGACTCTTTTTTCTGGGACGTCTACATAGATTGGGTGACTAACGCGTTGATCTCTGCCTTGGAAGTTTTGCGTCTCGTGAACTCGATTGGGTTAGCCTCGGCAACCGGAGGCGTTATTTCGAAGTCCTAGGGGATTTCGACAGGCTTGCTAGGACCGTTTGGCATCGTACACTTCGCGCTACGCTGGGGAGAATCGAGTATAATTAACGGCCGCATCCGTCTACTCCCGCTTCATCTTTAATTACCGTGCCATAAGATTCAATTTCAGTTATCAAGTTGAATTACTCTGTTGACCCTAACACTTGAGAGATATTTAGGAGAAATCCTTTTTCTGTAGCCTTTCGTCATTCGTTTCAAGCAAACAATATTTTATCATACATTCCCTGCCCGAACATCTTCGATCATCTAAAAAAGTTACATCAATCATTTCCCCAATAATTTCTTTTCAGGCTCACTTTGGATTAGACCTAACTTCATAACTGACTGCTGTAAGTCCAAATTCTGAAGATTTGATTTAATATTATTTTTTTCGCATCTTAAAGGCATCATATATTTACCGGCAGCGTTAACTGATGTAGAACTTCATTCTCTACTGAAAAATGGCAGCTTCTTTTGTCACTAAACGAATAGGTAATTATTTACAAAGAGGTACTCCTCTCCGATTTTGATGACATTTAAATATGTTACAGATTTCGACATTTTAAACTTCTTCCTTTTCACATATAGGGGGGTCGCTTTTAGTTTTCGAGATATTCGCAAAAGACTATTGCTAATACTGTATTGAATTTTCCGTATTCGTGCTCGCTCCGTGGCAACATAAGCCTGCTCCGACGCGGCGTCTCTTTACTGTTTTTGTAAACACGCTGTGGAGATGAGAGAGATAACAGGGTCTTACTGTGTTCATACATACATACATACAGGGTGGCCCACATAACTCTGAACAGCTCAATATCTCGAAAACTATGCCGTCGATTTTAAAGTTCTTAGTCTTAAATTGCATGGAACTGAAGGGCCTTTCTGACTACATAAACGTGAAGTGGCCTCCCTTCCCCTTTAACGGGGGAGGGGAGGTACCTTTGTAATTTTAAATGGAACCCCCTATAAAATGTTACATATTTAGATTCTACCGGAAAAAACAAGTCAATTTTGTCTGAAACATTTTTTTGTCAGGTACTTCCATGATGAGATATAACAGTTTGAAGTTTCGAGTTGTAGGTACTTGAAGCGCTCGGAAATAGCGTTATGGAATTATACACGCTTGAGTCCATTGCTTATTCATGAAGAAACACAAACAATAATATTTACAATTCTTGAGTTTGACTCACTTATCTATGAAAACGTTTTCAGTTTAGAGCTGTTATTCAATCAGTAACATTGTGATTATGGCTACTTTTGACACAGAAGTGAATATGCTATTAACGTTAGGTGAATGCCAAAAAAGTTTTTTGAACGTTATGGGATCAAAAAATGTCATGCAACATTTCATAATTTAGAAAAGCGGCTTCGCGAGCACGGTGAATTGTGTAAAAAAACTCGCAATAAACCTAAAGCTGTCACTAATGAAAATAATAGTGCCAGTATTCTTTCTGCAATTACATTAAAAGTCGTTCATCAATTCAACGAATTTTGTAACGGCAAAAGTATCATCCATATCTCATGGTTTTATCACAAGAGCTGTCGATAGCAGATTACGATCACCGCGTAAGATTTTGTGAGTGGCTGCAGGGTGTTGTGGAAAATGACTTTTTGTGCAAAATACTTTTTTCCGATGAGGCCACTTTTATGAATTCAGGGCATGTAAATAGACATAATCTGCATTATTGGGCCGTGGAAAACCCAAATTGGATGCGATGCGTTCCCTTTCAATATCGATGGTCTTTAAATGTTTGGTGTGGCCTAATAGGAGATTTTGTGATTGGACCTTATTTTTTTCAAGAAACTGTAACATCTGCAAGTTATTGTGATTTATTAAAAAATCATTTGCCTGCGCTTTTGGAAGATGTGCCACTGCATGTTAGAAGAGAACTGCGGTTCCAACAAGACGGCGCTCCTCCATATTTTGCAACCATCACCAGGCAATTTTTGAACGAAAAATTTGGGAACAAATGGATAGGTCGTGGGGGACCTCGTCAATGGCCTCCTCGATCCCCCGATCTAAAACCATTAGATTTTTTCTTATGGGGATATGTAAAGGACAAAGTTATGTTTGAACCACCGACGACAAAAGAGAATACGAAACAAAGAATACGTGACGCTTGCGCTTCAGTGACTCCTGAAATGTTAAAAAATGTTAGAACAACTTTGATGTTTCGAGTAAATAAATGTTTACAAGCCCGTGGTGGACATTTTGAACATTTAACTTAAAGTACATTTTATTTCTTCACGAATAAGCAAAGGACTCAAGCGCGTATAATTCCATAACGCTATTTCCGAGCGCTTCAAGTACCTACAACTCGAAACTTCAAACTGTTATATCTCATCATGGAAGTACCTGACAAAAAAATGTTTCAGACAAAATTGACTTGTTTTTTCCGGTAGAATCTAAACATGTAACATTTTATAGGGGGTTCCATTTAAAATTACAAAGGTACCTCCCCTCCCCCGTTAAAGGGGAAGGGAGACCACTTCACGTTTATGTAGTCAGAAAGGCCCTTCAGTTCCATGCAATTTAAGACTAAGAAATTTAAAATCGATGGCATAGTTTTCGAGATATTGAGCTGTTCAGAGTTATGTGGTCCACCCTATATATATATATATATATATATATATATATATATATATATATATATATATACAGGGTGTCCGGTAACTGGTGGTACAACCGAGCAGGGGGTGATTCTACATGAAAAACTGAGTCAAAAATATAGAATAAAATTTGTTGATACAAGGCTTTGTTTTCGAGAAAAATAAGTTTGCAAATTTGTCTAGTGCGCGTGCACTCGGCTTACTTGCGGAGCAACGGACTTTATTCTGAGTTACCTCAACCTTTTTTCGCAAAGGTTTTATAGGTTTGTATATATCGAATAAATCGAAGGTCGAGGTTACAATGTTAGAATTACCTTTGAGGAATTCGTTTAATTCATAAATTGCTGGAAGTGCTGTCCACGTTGTTGTAGACATAATTTTGTTCTTCGTATTAAATTCCTTCGAACCTCTTGTAATGTGCAATTATTGTGTTGCTTTAAGCGTTCAAACGCTATCACAATTTTTTGTTGTAATTGTTCGATGCTCGTTATGTCATCCCGATACACGATCGTTTTCACCTGACCCCACAAATAAAAATCTAACGGTGACAAATCCGGAGATCGTGGCGGCCAAGATACTCTGCCACCGCGACCGATCCAGCACTGATAATTTTCACTTAAAAAACGTCTTATTTCGCAACTATAGTGCGGTGATGCTCCATCCTGTTGAAAAATTAGCGCTCTTCGAATCCCAAAAGGCACATTTTTCAATCATTCCGGCAACACGTTCCGAAGAAAATGCAAATATGCTTCCGATGTCACATTTCCCGGAAAGAAATAAGGGCCTATAATTTGGTCACCTACCATGCCAGCCCAGACGTTCACACTCCACCTTACTTGGAAAATTGTTTGCAAAATGGTATACCGGTTTTGATCTGACCACCTGTGCGAGTTATGGACACTAAACATGCCGTCCCGCGTAAACTTCGCTTCATCCGTCCATAAAATTTTTAGTAAAAAATGGGCGTCGTTACGGTGTTGTTCACACAACCAGTAACAAAATGCCATTCGGGGGACATAATCACGTTCCGTAAGCCCTTGCACTCTACGAACGTGGTAAGGATATAGCCCATTTTGATGTAGTATTCGACTAATGGTAGATCGGCTGATATCGTATTGCGAGGCAAGGTTCCTTATGCTGGTTCTTGGATCGTCGTTTTTGTCTTTCAAAATCCTCTCTTCCACCCTCCTGTCAATTCTTCGGGCACGTCCTCCATGCTTGTGAAGTTTTTCAAAAGACCCGTATTCTACGAGGGTCCGTTCGACTCTTTGAATTATCCTTCGATCAGGATGTCGACGATTAGGGTACCGATCTCTGAAATAAGTAGCCGCTGCTAAAGCACTACCATTACACGCACCCAACGCAATAATCATATCGGTACACTCTCGATTGCTATAAGTTGCCATTTCGACGGTATAGTGAGAACTGGAGGCATAATTTCATATGGATGGGAAAAGAGTAGAAGTGATAGAAGTGATATCATTATACTGACAATGTTTGTAAACATACCTAGAAGTACGAAGACAATTCCCGAGATATCCAGACGTGAGGCAGCGGAATCTGTTGAGCCGCGAGAAAGCCGAGTGCACGCGCACTAGACAAATTTTCAAACTCATTTTTCTCGAAAACAAATCCTTGTATCAAAAAAATTTATTCTATATTTTCGACTCAGTTTTTCATGTAAAATCATATCATGCTCGGTTGTACCACCAGTTACGGGACACCCTGTATACATATACATATATATATATGTATACATATATGTATATATATGTATATATATATGTATATATATGTATATATATGTATATATATGTATATATATATATATGTATATATATGTATATATATATATGTATATATATGTATATATATATATATGTATATATATATATATGTATATATATATATATAATATATCAATCCGTATTGCTATGAGCTATAAGCGGTTAAAACTTGTTTAAAAAGTATAGGTTGAAAGCAGTGAGAAACTGCGATTTCCACCATTTTTAATTGTTTGTAGTTTCTAGCGACATTGACAGCTTTCAAATTTGATTGAAATTTGATTGAAAGCTGTCAATGTTGCTAGAAACTACAAACAATTAAAAATGGTGAAAATCGCAGTTTCTCACTGCTTTCAACCTACAGTTTTTAAACAAGTTTTAACCGCTTATAGCTCATAGCAATACGGATTGATTTCGATGACATTGTTAGCATGTATATGACTGACATAATTCTATAAAGCGTATTTGTTAAATTTTCATTAGAGGCCCAGTTAAAAAAGTTGCAAATAGCAACTTTTATTATTTTCTCCACAATTCCAACCAATTGCAATTTTTGCAAAAATTTGTTATTTGTCACCTAGTAAACTAATTGATCTGACTTCTTTAAATAACTCAAATTATTTGGTCCTAGTTTTTAAAAGTTCTTCTTTAAAGGGTGTTTGATTAATGATGTGAATTATGGTATGAATAGTCTGAGATTATTAATTTTATGGTTTGAATAAAAATAAAGATAGAACAATTAAGTGACTAAATATTTTTTATTAGTAAAAACTATCTAAGATTTCCTTTATTGTTTAAGATGAAGATATATAACTTTCTATATGTCAAACTATTTATTTTTATATCTTGTATCTCAAGATGAAGAAATGAATAAAGATTTTACTTCAGTAATTAATTAAATTGTTAGTTATAAAATTAGTTATGTCGAAAAACTTTCCCAAGAAATCAGGATATGTTCAAGTGTCATTATCAAAAGCTGTCATGTTCAACAATAACTGAAAAACAACAAATTACTTTTCTTTTACTTACTGTGTAATAATTTTAATCAATATTAATATTATGTATCGTCAATCAAATTTCATTTGAAACGTTTAAAAAATATAAACCTCAAATATATTCTTAGATCAATTTGTGGACATAGCCGGTTATGACATGAATTAACTCACTTGTAGCGCTAAAAACCAGAGATCGAAACAAACAGTTATTTTCCTATGAAAATATCTGTTCCTATGGAATTTTTATGGTAAGAAATCTTACCATCAGGAACTTCTTTAAAAAGCGTTCTCATGAAACAGATACTTTAGAATGGGTATAATAAAAGTTCCACGAAAATAATTTATTTAGAACGTCTATTAAAGAAGTTTCTATAAATGGAATAAAAATAATTGTTGAGCTATGAATTAATTACATGAATGTTACAGTTAACAGCGTAAACAAAATATCATTTTAATTGTAGGAACGATTTAACATTGTTGTAGTACTATTCATTAAATCAGTATTGTTACAATAATTGAGAACTCTGTTCAAACTAAACTTTTACTTTCAAGAACTTCTCTTTATCTGTTCTCATCGACATTGTTAATGTTAGAACATTTTTCAAAAAAGGTTCCATTGTTCATGTTTTAAATAGAACCTATTAAAAATTTTTAGAACTTTTTCGAAACCCTGCTAAGAACTAGAAAATGAATGTAAGCATAACATTGAAAGTAATCATTTTAAATTCCAGATCAGGAGAACAGAGGCACCAAGTCCCAACTTTCTAAACAGATATGAGTTGAGGATTGACTACGATGTTGTGTCGTATTTCGGCCGTGGTGGCCTCCATTTTGGTTCACCATCTACACTTTCTGTATGCCGCCGGTACATTAGGTAAGCAGTCAAATCAATTTTTCTTTTGTGTTCCTCGAATTAGTCAAGCACGAAGCTATTCACTCAAACGTGCAGCGGTTAAAACAATTGGGATGGTTAGATCGCTCGAATAATCAGAATCGAGTAATACTCCCTTCTAATTATAAGTAATACTCACGTTATCGTGATTTCTATTCATGTGTATATGGAATGGCGAATATCCTTAGAAAGCTTCCTGAAACCAGCCTACGAAGAGCATAAATTACATTTCGTTCTGTTCTTTTAGATTCATATGTATTACGTTGTTACATATAAAATAACCGATTATAAACAATAACTTTGAACAAAATATTTTTTCCAAATAAAACTTATTAAGCCATGTAAGCAGCACTGTAATCATATTATTCAACGAATTACAAGTTTCTCGATTATATTATGGCAGAGATTGAATATTTTTGTAGTTGACGCTCTTCATTTGCAAGACTGTTATCTCCATTTTTGTCTATTTTTAAGTTTTTTCTACCATTGACGAATAGTGCGTTCATTTAATACTACATTTTTTACCAAACATAATATTACCGTCGATATAAAAATTTTAGAAGATTTTAGGAAATTAAAAATTCTATTATATTATTTTGAACCTATTAAAATGATTAAGAAAGGGAATAATTTTAGAATGGTGATATTTCCCCAAAAGAGCACTGACTCATCTTTGTCTTTCTGTAGTTGATTTAATGTATCTTGTATTACGTTTCACACCAACTTGTCTTACAATTAGATCGTTATTGTCAAACTATTCAAGATGATTAATTTGATGTTCGTTGATAAATACGATTTTCGACCACTTTTCTTCCGTCCAATTACCTAAGAAAGACAAACCAAAACCTGGCAATAAATCTATTTTAAATGTCAGTGCCTTTTGTCATGCAAACCAATCTATTAGATTAAATTGTCCCCAATCCGACGTTGGACAGATCGTGCGCTGATTTCATTGTCAAGGTTTGACAATATTTCACCGCAAATATCATCTGCGGTTGGCAACGGAAGGCTGGTGAATCGAACAATCTGTTCAATTGTCTGTTTTATACGATTTGGATTTACACGGAATATTTCTCGATCTGCTGTGAATATTAAATACATTACTTCACAACATTAACCTTCTAATCAAGTCATTTTTCAATTATAAATACTTATGAGAACATAACGAAGGAAAAATGCAATTGAGATGACAACAATTTTACCATTACAAATATAAGTACAATACTGTATATACAGTGGGTCTAGAAAGTAGTTCGTACACCTTTTAAAAACGAGTAACCTTTTTAATGTTGGACCAAATAGTTTCAGCTTTTTTGAGGTGTAAGAACAATTAATGTACTCGGCAGTGTGTAAATAATTTGTTCCTTTATTTAATTGTGTCTGTAATGACAATTTAGAAGGTGCCTGCTGTAGATCTAACAAAGATATATACATTTACAAAGTTTCATCGAAATCGATCATGGTTGCTATAAAATATACATAATTCATTGAAAATAGTAGAAACCGCAATTTAATTGTTTCGCAAACCCTAAATTCAAAGATTTTTACATCTCACAATGCCTATAGCTTTGTTAATATGTCAACCGATTTCGATGAAACTTTGCAATTACTAACTTTGCAATTACTAACTTCGCAATTACGACCAATAGCAATTTTAAAAACAATTATTTACACATTAGCTAATAAACTAATCCTTTTAACATCTCAGAAAAACTCAAGCCACTTGGTCCAATTTTAAAAAGTTATTCGATTTCAAAGAGTGTACGAATACTTTTCGCACTGACTGTAGCAATATGGGCACCATGACAGATTGAAGAGAAAAAGTTATTCGTTGGATTAAGAAGAAAATTCTGGATGGTGATAGCGAACATGAATGACGAATTCGTCACCCGCAGTTAAAAAATTAAAGTATCATTGAATTATGACTGAGTTTTGAATTCCTGCAATTTCGTCGAGAAAAATCTTGCAGCATGATGCTCGTGTAATTCTTGTACTTAGTTTTATCTTTTTTATTATAAAAGAGAAGCGCAAAACTGAAGTTACTCTTCTTCATTTGAAATTGTGCAAATTCAAACAGTTCTGTGTATTTTCTCATTCGTATCAAAGAGAAATTATAAAGGGATGTATCCCTTTATAACGACCTCTCAGAATTCGATCTCCGATTTTTTGTCATGGTTTTATTGTACTTTAAAGAAAAAGTATGCCATCGGAAGTCACCCGAACTTAATATAATTGGAAATTGTTACGGTGTGCTTCCATAGTCGGTTTACGAAAATAAACGACAATTTGCAAGCGTAGATCACTTAAAGAACAATGTTACGGAAGAATGGGGCGAAATAACGATAAAGGACAAACTTTGAAATCGTTGAAATTAATGTCATACAAAAACAAACGACAGTAGCAGTTGAAAATGTAGGAGACTTCACAAAATAATAAAACCACATTATGCTGCAGTATCTGCATTTTTCAGACAAAAAGATTTATTCATACTTCAAAGCTATTCAATTTTACAAATGAAACTAGTTCCTAAATATACATTACATTTAATGACCTGTATTTTTGTTTGTTATTCATTAAAATTTTACAAAATATACGACACTATTTCTTGTAGGAAGTGTACAATCTCTGGCCTAAAAATTAGAACCACTCACAATGTTCAACGTTATTACTGGACAGCAGATATTTACGCAGAATAAAAATTTTCTACCCGAATTACAACAAACTGGAGTGAAACACAAGTTTATTTTCTTTCTCAATATGTTTAATAAATTAAAAATAATATAATAGTACTTCTAAATTCTTTAAATGTTTTCGCGGTTTTAACTTACACTTAACCACTTTGTCATAGTAGCATAAAATCCACAGTCTCGTTATTACCGATGCGGTCGCTCATGTACGAACCTCGAAAAAGTGTAAGTACTATTCCAAGCAGGGATTGAAACTGTTATGATATCAGTTCCGGTTCTCGAAACAGTTATGAAGAACCGAAATGATGTTATAACTGTTACGAGAATATCGGTTCTGGCTTATATCGGTTACGGTTACGGTTACGGTTCTCGAGAACCGCTATTATTTCGGTTCTAAAACAGTTATTTTTCGGTTCTGGATATCGGTCCTGGGTTTCGGTTCCAGTTTCGGTTCTGTCTTCTGTCATTCTGTATTCTATTTTGTATTGTGTTCGGCTTTCTATATTTATTATTTAAGTAGTTATTTATTGTTATTTATAATTTAAACAATATTTAAATAAATAATTTTTTATAATTTTTTTCTATATTCATTATTTGAATTGTTATTTCAATAATTTATTGTTAAAATAATTGTTTAAATAAATAAATTTTCATAATTTGTTTCTATACTTATTATTTGAAGTATTTCAATAATTTGTTGTTAAACTAACATATTTATTATTTGAATTATTATTTCGATAATTGAATCTTAAAATAATTGTTTAAAAAGTTAAATTTTCATAACTTGTTTCTACATTCATTATTTGTATGGTTATTTCAATAATTTATTGTTAAAATAATTGTTTAAATAAATAAATTTTCATAATTTGTTTCTATACTTCTTATTTGAAGTATTTCAATAATTTGTTGTTAAACTAACATATTTATTATGTGAATTATTATTTCGACAATTTAATGTTAAAATAATTGTTTAAAAAGTTAAATTTTCATAATTTGTTTCCATACTCATTATTTGTATGGTTATTTAAATAATTTATTGTTAAAATAATTGTTTAAATAAATAAATTAAGTTAAATAATAAAGTTTAAATAAATAATAAGTTAAATATATTAGTTTAACAACAAATTATTGAAATACTTCAAATAATAAGTATAGAAACACATTATGAAAATTTATTTATTTTAACAATTATTTTAACAATAAATTATTGAAATAACCATACAAATAATGCATGTGGAAACAAGTTATGAAAATTTAACTTTTTAAACAATTATTTTAAGATTCAATTATCGAAATAATAATTTAAATAATAAATATGTTAGTTTAACAACAAATTATTGAAATACTTCAAATAATAAGTATAGAAACAAATTATGAAAATTTATTTATTTAAACAATTATTTTAACAATAAATTATTGAAATAACAATTCAAATAATGAATATAGAAAAAAAATTATAAAAATTTATTTATTTAAAAATTGTTTAAATTATAAATAACAATAAATAACTACTTAAATATTAAATATAGAAAGCCGAACACAATACAGAATAGAATACAGAATGACAGAAGACAGAATCGAAACTGGAACCGAAACCCAGACCGATATCCAGAACCGATATCCAGAACCGTTATCCAGAACCGATATCTGGAACCGAAAAATAACTGTTTTAGAACCGAAATAATATCGGTTCTCGAGAACCGTAACCGTAACCGATAGAAGTCAGAACCGATATTCTCGTAACAGTTATAACATCATTTTGGTTCTTCATAACTGTTTCGATCAGAACCGATATACAGTTTGAAACAGTTATTTCCAGAACCGTTTCAGTCCCTGATTCCAAGTCGACTTAACGAGGTTGAAAAGATGGATTGAAAAGTTAGTCGTTAGGTCGAATTGAGTTGTTTGCGTGTACTTGAGAATCTTCTAATGTTGAGAAGGGTCTAGCAGGATAAGAATGTTCTAGCGACCCCAGCCACCATTTTTTTGTGTATTAATATATTGTGAGGAAAACTAATTTAACTATGTTCCTTAAATCCGACCATCTTGAAACTTTTGAATATATTAGATCGGTAACAGAACATTGTTCTTGAATTTTTTGGAAGTGATCACTCGAAGGGTTGCTTGCAAAGCCGCCCCTAAAAAATTAAATGATTTTTTCTACTAAGGTGGTAAGATCGAGAATTTTCGTTTTTATTCCATCTGAATATCTTAATTAACAACTGAGAAAAAACTGATACAGTTAAGGGTATTTACCCCCATATTATCCTTATATGTAGGGTCAGCGACTTAAAATTTTGGGGTATTATCATTCAACCTAAAACCATTGTTTTCCCTACAATACCAATTACAATATATTAATACACAAAAATGGTGGCTGGGGCCGCTAGACCATTCTTATCCTGCTAGACACTTTACTAATAAAATTTGTAGTTTATTAATGCAGAGACTCAGGTCTGCGTAACCTCTGTTTCTGACGGACAGAGCTTCGGGTTACACGTTGCCCTAGGTTCTGACAAGGTTGGAACGATTTGCGCTCTTTTTATACTATTTCGCGTACCCGCTCTTCAGCCAACCAGCGATCGCAGCATTGGCTACGTTCAGTACTAGTCTACCGCGTTGGTTTTTTCCCAGTTCGGGGAGTCTCGGTCAGAGTTGGGCAAAACGTAATCCGATTAAAGGTTGAAAATTACGATTAATATAAAATCCAATTAATATAATATAAAATCCGTCACTACTGATTACGAAATAATCAGTAATCCTTGATTAATGAATATGAGAGGAATCAGAAGTTGTTGTAATCAATATTTGTGATTGCGTTATTAATTCTTAATCATAAAATGATTACATTTTTGATTATGATTTAATCTGTACGTTCGCTGTAATAATAACATTGAGAACATTTATATATATATATATATATATATATATATATATATTACTTAGTTTTACATAGAAAATCCTTAGAACAAGGTACTTATTTATTTTTAGTGTAATTTGCTTTTAGAACATGCCGATACGTCATATTTGAACACGAGAATCACCCCAAGCATTGTGCTAAGACCGTTAAAAATTGGCTACGAATTGAGTCATTTCAAACTCTAGAATGGCTTGGTCGAAGCCCAGATATGAACCCTATAGAAAATGTCTGGGAATATTTAAAAATAAAGTTACCAAATGAATATGACACTCCCCTATCGACATTAACTGATTTGTGGCAAAGTGTCAAGAAAAATGGTATTCCATTACGCCAGAATATTGCGAAAATTTTGTTTGAAGTATGTCAAAACGTGTCCGGAAGGTTATTATAGCGAGAAGCTTGTGGACTAAATATTAAGTTTACAAAAAACCAATATCTTCATGCAAAATTAGTTGTAGTGCAAAACTGATCCTACGAAAACATTTTGTGTCTACCGAAACAATGATGGTAACACAATTGTAAAATTTTTTGAAAAGTCAAGGCTTCCTACAGAACACTACATATTTTGTTTTCTTTATAAATATTATCAATGTTTGAATTCTGTACGTGTGTTCAGTTTTGCTCCCAACTGTATATGTATATACAGAATGGACCACCTAATTTGACCATATGAGTTACTTTCATTATTAGTGAACAAATCAAAACTTTTTTGTCATATTTAATACGATTTCGAAAAATGCTCTGCTTTTACTATATCATTGAATATTGTTGCGATTATATTATTGATTATTGGTAGCAATGGTAGTGAGCTAATTAGATTTTAAATGTAATGAATTTATTGTTAATTTACTATTTTATCAATCGTTATTCCAGCACTAAATGATTTTTAGTAGTGACAATACTAAATAAATTTAAATTATGTGTGTATTATAAATTCGTTATTTGCATACTTATTACTTTTCGAAAACGATACGAAGATTAATCATGCAATTAAGATAGTGATTGTATCTTTAAACAGTTTTCAAGTGCAAACGTACTCATCCAAATACTTCAAATCGGAAAATGTAAGATTTACAGATGTTACTCGCACCAAAACGTTCCAAAAAAAGGCCGAACTCGATACTTTCAATCATGTTAATTATCATGGATGGGTTATTATTAACTTTGAAGTTAAACACAGTATCAGAAACCATCAGTATATCCGAAATTTCTCTACAAATACTGAATTGTTAATTGGTCATTGAATTCGGAACACTTGTGTTTATTGGGTGCTCACAGGCAGTAATCTCGAATTCAAATCCGCTGCTTAATATTACCATTTAAAATTCTGTCGACCGGAACAATGATTCTGTTATCTCGAAGTGAAAGTCTAGGTGACACGTGAGCTTCTGTTGGAAAGGAAATACCGAGGTACTGTTCGAAAAGTCGGCGAGGGGTGGATTATACGCGCTGAATAACGAGCCATGCGCCGAACGGTCGGTTCCCAGACATTGTCCTATAATTTTCCAATTAAGGCATCGGATTCCCATAAATCTCACGGCTACGGACAGCAACCATAAATTCAACGCTGTACAGAGCGACAAACCGACCTCTATTCGGCGCAGTTTTCGATTCGAGCCCTTACATTACCAACTAAAACGCCAGAATCGAAGAAAGGAGGGAAGCTATTACGTTTTATCAATCTTGCAACCCTTAGAAACCAGTCATGATTTATAAATGGGATCATAATTGGATCGTCGTACTACTCGTCAATTAATTCACAGTATCGCTTCAATTTTTACTAATGATGGGCATGATACTTCTCAATTAGTACCGATTCCTAATGTAATAGTAAAGTATAATTGTATACATATGTACGAAGACATACACTCCCAGACAGAAAGATGGGAGAAATCTTTAATTTCTCGTGTTAGGATTCTACTAGGGTGGAATCTCTGATTGATATGTAAAACACGCCTTCTACGAATATGTATCTATATCATAGTTATGATATATACGTACATATATATAATTGAGATAAATTCAAAAATATTCCCAAGAATTGGTGCAAAAGTGGTGTCTCTCCGTCTATAATGATTGTTTAAACATGTTTAATATAGGATATCACTGTATTTGGGAAAGCCTACAGAATCTTTCTCAATATCTTTAATAATAACATCACAATATTTGTTTAAAGTTTAAAAATATGTTTTTTTTTCAAAGTCATGTTTCTCAAAAACTGTGCATCTAGGAGAAAAATTAAGGGCAGATTCGGAATCAGCGCAAAGAACTCCATAAGAACTATTCGACAGTCATTGTGCATAAAAAAAAAAGTTGAAATTTGTTGGTCAGTGTAATGTGTAGAATCTCCTTTGTTTTCTATGATGTCCACCGTCCTTTTAGGTAAAGAATTACATGGTAATTTTTTGTTTGTGCTAAATTTTCTCATTCGGTCGTAATGCAAGTTTTTAACTCATTTATATTTGAAAATTGTCGATCTCCAGCATACACTGCTTGCGAAACCATTGCCCAACAATTTACGATGATATTTAGGTCGGGTGAATATATGCTGGCCATTGAAGAGTGGAAAGATTCTCCTTTAAACAATATTCCATAACATTTTTAACAATACGTATTGCAACATTAAAACAAAGAATAAATGATGTTTTTGTCGTAAAGGTTCGATCTAATTTTACAAAAAATCTGTAAAATTAGATCGAACCTTTGCGCCAAAAACATCATTTATTCTTTGTTTCAACATACTTACGATCGATAACCGAAATAACATTGGTATTGCAACATTGTCTTGCTAGAATATATGTAAATGGTGTAACAGCAATGCATTCTCCATATTTTTTATTATGTAGTTGGAGATAACGGACGCTATTCATTGTGCTCTGAATAAACTTAATTTTTGTTTTTCCTTCATATCCGACACCAGCTCTCACCATTACTCTGTCCTATGTCTTACTCTGTCTTACTACATCCATTTGACGTTGAATTTTTGTTAGTGGTTGTTTACGAGTATTACGATAATAATACGCACCTTTACTTTTAATGATGGCATTTTTGGGTCAATCTTTTTAATAACAATAGGATTTAATTGTACATCCGTCTGGCGCAACAAGGTTGATCCTATACTCATCCGTAAAGATTACTTTCCCCCAAGTCTTTCTCCAATGTACAGGGTGTATAAAAATGATATGTCTCAACTACTATTGCGGGATTCTATATCGCTGGATCGGTGGAGATCTGTTTAAGAAATGGGCAGCCAAATTGTCTTTGACCCTTTTTCAAGGTCAAAATTCTTTTGTATTCCATTGTATCGTATCAAAGAAACCATGGGTCTCAAATCAACTATTCTCTTAAAAAACGACTTTAAAATTTCGTAAACTATTTTATTCCACATGCCCACAGGTTGTCCCAAGGTGGTATAAACGTGAAGGGGGTGATTCTACATGAGAAGATAAATCGAAAATATACAATAATTTTATTGGTTTGACGCCTCATTTTCGAGAAATTAGAGTTTGGAAATTCGGCGAACACGCTTGATATTCAATATGAATCGTTTGACGCGTCTGTTCATGACCTGCCTGTTTTACTTCTTACAAACGCGAACTTGACGGATTCTCAAACTCTAATTTCTCGAAAACGAAGCGTCAAACGATAAAAAATTATTATATATTTACTAACTTCTTTTGAAATTAGAATAATAGACAACTTTTGGGATATAGAGCGGTATGACCCACACAATATTATGAGTTAAGATTTTAAGGCGTGAGAAGGAGGGGGAAGAGAATCCTGAATATAAAATTTCAATGGCAGCTCTTACATAATGTAATTCGTAAATTATGTACAACGTAATCTGGGATATTTAGTGTTAAATCGTCAAATGTGAGAATCGTCAGAGTTAATAATTCATTGTAATTGTTTGTATACATAACGAGGAATTATATGTAACGGGTGAATTCAGAAACATCTTTTTGGACAGTTTTTCATTAATGTCTCGAAAAATAATAAACACCCGCCATTGAAATTTTATGTTCAGGGTTCTCTCCAACCTCTTCGTCCTTCCTCAAAATGTCAGCTCATAAGGTAATTATATAGAAAAGGTCTGCGTACTCCGATTTTGATGAAATTTTAATATGTTATGGAGCAACACATTCTGAACAACTTTTTCTTTTTCCAATATAAGGGGTCGCTTGTAGTTTTCGAGATATTTGCAAAAAACTATCGGTAATGTTAATTTCATAACGAAAACCTTCCTTTTAGAAACACTGGGTGCGTGTGAAATACTGGGTCGGTGTGTGTGGTATTGTCGCTTCTCATCTCCACAACTTGTTTACAAACAAAAAATAAACATATGCGGCCCGAAAATCCAGGAAATGGAATAACAGAAGAAACAAGCAGAATTAACTCCTGTAGATAACTCTGATCATACATACAGTGAAGAGCAAAACTGAATCAACACCATTTGAAACAGTCTAACTTTTTTAAAATTATTACAGATGTCTCGAGTGTTTTTGAGAAGTTGGAAGGATTATTTTATTACAAGATGAGTAAAAAACTTTTGAAAAAATTGCAATTAGTCGGAACCGCGGAAAAAATAGTAAAAGTTGACGTTTACGACTTTTTTATCAGGGACTGTATTGAAAATTTAAAAAATTGATAATGTACACTCAAATAAATTATATATATGCTGAAAATTTTTTTCACGATTTTCGACTTATAACTGCAATTATTACCACTTTCAATCGTTTATAACTCATAAACCAATTAACCAATATCAATTTTTTTCACGATTTTCGACTTATAACTGCAATTATTACCACTTTCAATCGTTTATAACTCATAAACCAATTAACCAATATCAATTTTTTTCACGATTTTCGACTTATAACTGCAATTATTACCACTTTCAATCGTTTATAACTCATAAACCAATTAACCAATATCGATGAAATTTTCAGCATATATATAATTTATTTGAGTGAACATTATCAATTTTTTTATATTTTCAATACAGGCCTTGATAAAAAAGCCGTAAAAGTCAACATTTACTATTTTTTCATCGGTTCCGACTAATTGCAATTTTTTCAAAAGTTTTTTTACTCATCTTGTAATAAAATAATCCTTTCAACTTCTCAAGAACACTCAAGTCAGCTGTACCAATTTTAAAAAAGTTATGCTGTTTCAAATGGTGTTGATTCAGTTTTGCCCTTCACTGTAGATAGACTGAGCTTTCAATTTTCAAAGACATTCCCTGGATTTTCGGGCCGCATCTGTTTATTTTTTGTTTGTATACACGTTGTGGAGATAAGAAGCGACAATACCACACACACCCACCCAGTGTTTCACACGCACCCAGTGTTTCTAAAAAGGTTTCCATTATGAAATTAGCATTACCGATAGCTTTTTGCAAATATCTCGAAAACTAAAAGCGACCCCCCTATATTGGAAAAGGAAAAAGTTGTTCAAAATGTCGAAATCTAGAATATATTAAAATTTCATCAAAATCGGAGTACGCAGACCTTTTCTATATAATTACCGCTCATAAATTTATGTGCAAAGCTCTAGACAAAAATTGAACTCAATAACTGAAACAACACAATAACGAAACACTGAAACACGAAACACTTTTTACTGAAAGAACTCCTTGAAATAAAGGCAATCTATGTTATGTGTAGATATTCGTAGACCGTACGTTTTACGTACATATAACTCAGACCTTCCGCGCTGACATCATACTAACACGAAAAAATTCAAAAATCAATTCTTAAATGTTACCAACGAAATAACATCGATTCTTCATAGGCACAGGTTATCTAAAAATTCTATGTCACGACTACCGTAGCGGTATTCTATACCTCCGGATCGGTGGAGATATGTTTAAAAAAAAGGCCGCCAAATTGTTGACCTTGTCTTTCAAGGTTAAATTTTTTTCTTTTTCATTATGTAGTACTCATCGCGAAAACAAAAGTATCATAGAAACCATGTGTCTGAAGCCGTTCTCTCAAAACCGATTTTAAACTTTCGTAAACTATTTTATTCCACATAGAACCGTGTTTCCCAACGTGGGGCCCACGCCCCACAGGGGAACAATTAGAAAATGGACTCGTTCAGAGTTTAACTGTATTTCAGCCGTAGGATTAGCGAGCCCGGACAAAAGAAAACCCGAAGATTACATTGTTAGTCGTCATTAGCCTTCTTCAAGATAACAATGTTAGCGCCCCTTTAAGTTGCTTCAACGAACAATTTAATTTTACATGGGGGGGGGCCATAAGAATTTTAGAAACGCTTTTAGCCTTCTTCAAGAGAACAATGTTGGCGCCCCTTTAAGTTACTTCAACGAACAATTTAATTTTACATGGGGGGGGGGGGCCATAAGAATTTTAGAAACGCTTTTAGCCTTCTTCAAGAGAACAATGTTGGCGCCCCTTTAAGTTACTTCAACGAACAATTTAATTTTACATAGGAGGGGCGGCATGAGAATTTTAGAAACGCTCAAGTGGGGTATGGCACAAGAAAGGTTGAGAAACACTGGTCTAGAAGGAGTCCTAAGATGGTATTCTTGATGCGAAAACCGTGGCTGGTTCTTACTATTTTTGTCTACACATTTGTAAATTTCTGTCTTTCAACTATCATTTATGGATTTAACACAATTCAAAGTACTAAATGTTAGCAATTTTCATAGTTTGTACGAAATACTCGTAAACATTTGATTCTGTTTCTGGTAGTATTGGTATGTACATCCATTGGTGTCACGATACCGATATCGTTCAGTATTTATTTGGCAAGAATCAGTATGAGCTGCTGATACCAAATGGAGGGTTGTCACGATGAAGACAACGACCTCGGGTCCCTAACATTGCACTCATCGAGACAGACATGATTTATCGAAATTCCTTTTCCATTTGCCGCCAGAGAAAAGCCAAACGACCAAAACAATCGACACCAGCGTGTCAGGTCAGGTATATCGATGAGCCAATGCTAATTTAATGACGCAATTTTTTTGTTCTTTATTATTTTTTCATGAAACTTTTATTAATACATTCGCGACATTTTTTTTTATTAAAATGACGCCAAATAAGATATAATTTGAATCATATATATTTGTTTAATTGACGATAACAAGGTTTTAAGGTACAAATGTATATAGGCAATTATACACCGAATTATGACATATTTAGTCGCATTTTTTCATATGTTGGTAAAAGTTTCATAAGCAAAGGAATGAAAAATAAAAACAAGTTTTACTTTTCTAGTCTCTCTTTCTTTTTCATTCGCTGTCTTCATTAAACATGTAAATTTGACCCAAATTATATCATATGTTTGGTATCATTTCAATCAGAAAAACGTCATGAATGTGTTGGTAAAAGTTTTATGAAAAATAATAAAAAACAAAAAAGTTTTGTCATTGAACTAATATTGGCTCAGCAATATACTTTGACCCGTATCATGTTACGTTCTATGGCCGAGTCAAGCGACGGAGCTTCTCGACCTCTCGAGGGGAATACCGCGTAATAGTGGGGATAAGTATATTGCACTTATTGCGTACAGCCTCGTAGCTTTTATTACGATACTACTGTACTATACTTTTCAATACGCTTTGATTATTCTATATAACTATTTGATTTCCGAATTATGTAAGAACCACAAGAAAGAATTGGATTACCCCCATCACTACTTTTTACTTGTTGCATTGACAAATTCCTTGACTTTACTCTTCGCCACCTTTCGACTTTATAATAATATTGGAGTTCGACCTGTCAATTATTTTGGTTCGAGGGGCAAATTGAGGAATGAGAAAAAGTGACGATGAAATTTTTCATCAAATTTTTTTAATCTCAGTTGTTCAAACTTCACTAGCAAATGCTTTTGCTGCTACAGCTCGACTTTTATCGTCGGGTTCTGTCGTCCATCCTCTTTGGGCGAGATCGGACGATAACCGTTAAACGAGAGAAAAATAATTTACATCCATAATTTAAGTAAATTAGTTTCCAATATTTTTCTGTGACTCGATACTATGTAGTAATATAGGAAATACTCTTATCAGTTTCAGAGGAAGTTGTTTTATTTTTGTACACTTTCGGTAAATTAGTCTGTCCATTCGAAGAATATTGTATATTGTAAAATGTATAAACATTTCAAAAGATTATTAACACTTTAGTTTACCGGTATATATATATTTATATATATATATATATATATATATATATATATATATATATATATGTGTGTGTGTGTGTATCAAACGAAATGCTACAATTAGACTACGGATTTTTATGGAAACTAGAGATTAACTGAATTAATTTCATGTTAGAAGAGCTACATAGACAAATTATTCTTTTTCTTGATAGTTTTAGTGTAAATTCTGTGAACGTCTTTTCTATTTTGTATTAAATCTACCCGTTCTTGTCATAAATAAATAAAACCTAAGGAGTCTAATTAATAATTTTCTGAAGCACAGTATACGATAAAATGAGTAGGCCAGGCACAAGACAGTAAAATCATTTAAGGAATTTAAAAATATTGTTGTATTATTTCTTACTCACTAATAATAATATCAAAGAAAGGAAGAAATGACTATCTAGTTCCTGTATCTTAAAATTAATGCAGAGCATTTCTGTTGTACATAAAAATTCACAACCTATAATTAATTTTTGTTATATATTACAGAAGCATAATATGTCTGCAATATTTTGCAGAAACTATATATTTAAGCGTACTTTGCCGAAAAGTATCAAACAAATGGAACTCTGCTAAGCTGAGCACTGCACCATTCTGTTACTTTCCGCGTAATTCTTTACACACATACATACATTCAAACGTATTAAATGAAGTTTATTGCGGATGATATGATAATTCCTGGAACGTGTATAATATGCAAACATCGTGAACACTTGTAATTTTGTGTTCACCCGATACATTTCAAAAAACAGTAAATTAAAGCTAATTAAGTGCGTTCTAGGACCATAATGGCTGTAGGTAACCACCAGCGAGATAAATGCTCTATTAATAACAATGTAGGCTTATTTAATCATATTATTCAATATTTCATTATTATAAGCATATAATAATGAAAATTCTGTTGTGATCTTTACGGCGTAGTGTATAGGGTATCTCGTTTAAATCAATCCTTTCGAATAACAAAATTATTGATGATACTAAAAAATGTTGTAAGTAAAAGTCGAATGATTTTGAAAAGTATTATAATTCGATGTAAGCAGTTTTGTCGTAGATACAAGCATAGAAAAAATATAAAAATGATTTGACCATTCATTACAAGGATATATTAAGTTAGTTGTAGCTAAAAAATCATTGAAATTAACCTTCTGCCGATGATATGAATTTGACTTATAAATAATGAATTTAACAGGTTGTTTATTCATTAGCCTGATTTCTTATTATTTGAGCTTTTGAAAAAGCTGCATAGATCTGGGATATTTATTATAATCTTTACTTTAATCTAGAAGAGATAGTTTAGGCAAATATTTAAACGTTTTTGCAGTACATTTACAAATACGATGAATATGGTATTTATTATATCTTTGGCAAGAAATTTCAAATTGCATCGACCAATGCAATGAAAAATAGATACATGAATCGTTTGAAAAACTATAATCTATATTTTTATGAATATATTAATTTTATACAATATAATAAATCTGTTATGTAACATTTTTCAATATCATCGACACACACAGTTTCATAGATATTCGAGAGTACGTTTTTACAATTTTGTTTTCCTATTTTCGATTGTGTAATATTCTTGCAGCATTGTTACAGCTGCGCAAAAGTCATATCAAATAACGAATAAAAAGATATCGTATGAAATCAATGCATTCGTTATTCGCAAATAACAAATAAAATCTATTTTTTCATTATTTGTAAATAACGACTGGGAATGTAATGAATAAATACGAGTTACTCGATATTCGTAATTAACGAATAAACTAGCAGATGATGAAATATCGTCAAATAAAACATTTACAAACTTACTTTTTTTCAATCTTTCTGTTATTTTTCATATTCACTAATAAATTAAGATTTCACCTCTCATCAATGCTCACAGATTATTTTAACTATTTAGAATTTAAGGGGACTTTCATATCAAATCATTTAAAATGATGATTGTAGGTAGGGTGCGATAGAGGTTCGGGGAAATTATCAGGAAATGTATTATCTAAGGACACAGAACATTGTATTGTGAGGATAGGTTTTATACAAGGATTGCAAAAATTACAAATAATGGATTTAAACAAGGGATATTTTGGCAATTGAAGAAGATTTCAATTTATACGGGAACTTTGATGAATTTACAAGGAATCGAAAACTTGAATGGGTTAGCAACGACTTGTTTAAATATTTAAATAATGATACGAAGCTCCACCATC
The DNA here is from genome assembly GCA_913789915.3 of Sphecodes monilicornis. Lineage (NCBI taxonomy): Eukaryota > Metazoa > Arthropoda > Insecta > Hymenoptera > Halictidae > Sphecodes > Sphecodes monilicornis. The sequence continues at coordinate 5,629,663 of OU565286.1, read as the reverse complement.
GGGCGTCGGTTTATTTCAACCGTACTCTCCCTCTGAAAGATCGACAGCAGCGTCTGGGTCTTCACTGGAGACTATCCACCCGTGTGTTTCAGCACGTTCGGCGGCCGGTTTGTTGCAACCGTCCTTTCTGGAACGTACCGTAGGAACTAGGTGATTTCACCCTCAGGCGGCCAAAAAGCTACCCTATTCTCTCCTCTCGGCGGGCGGCCGGCCTCCATGGCCGTTCTCTCCAGAGAGGCGACCAGGTGTAATCCCTGTCCTTTCCTGGACTGCTGGGTGTGGATTGATTTGCTCCATTTGGATTTAAGCACTCAGTACATAGAAACAGCCTGAGATTTAACAGCTTCAAGATGTTTATAAAATAATAGCGAATCGTTCCTTTACGACATGTGATATTGATTTATTTGAATAGCGTATTCTTCACTCTTCCGATAAACACCGTTCTGTTCAGACATACATCGTCCTCTCCCACAGGTGCAGCGAAGTGCCCGCTCCGCGGCAATCCACCAATATTTATATGAAGGCGTTGATAACCTTATCAATAACGCGTTACTAGGGGTCGAGAAAATTCTCGCCATATGATGTTCTAGAACAGGCATGTCTAGAAGTAGCTCACTTGGAGGCAAATTCGAAGGAGACGCCTATTTCTCCCGCCCGCGCGTCTCGCTCCCCGTGGCGGCCGTAGTCCTCCGAGCTCCTCAGACCCGTGCCTACCACTTGCAATATATACCGCGTGTGGCGCGTTGGAGCGACTCTCGGACCTACGGTAGGCACGGGTCTGAGGAACTTGGAGGACTACGGCCGCCACGGGGAGCGAGACGCGCGAGCGGGAGAAGTAGGCGTCTCCCTCGAATTTGCCTCCAAGTGAGCTACTTCTGGACATGCCTGTTCTAGAAGGTTCGCGAGGTTTCGGCCGTGTTGCCTAGGCGCGACTCTTTTGTTGTTCGTTCCTCGTCACGTTACAAGATGATATTTAGGATCTTTTTTTTAAATACATTAAGTTTTATAAAAAAAACTTTTGTCCTTAATTTGTTCACTCTTTAGTATACAAAAAGATTTTTTGTTGCGGTTTCGGTTGTGGTGTCGTTTAAAGATGGCGGTCACTGCCCTACTCACAAAATATAACGTTCGGGTGAAAACACCGGTGGTCACGTTCACAAAGAAAAGTTGTGAACAGATTCGAAAAAATCTTGCTGCACTACTTTCGTTATTGTATTGGTTATCGCATGAACCAAAACGATGAATTTTGGGACCCGCATTTTTTTGTTATTCATACTTTTATAAGTAAAATTGACTGTTTTTTTTTTGGTATGTTTTGATTAAACTTGCATTAAACATCACTATTTTGATTTTTTGTTTCACGGTGATTCATACAATAGTCACCGTTTTCACCGCATATTTTGTAATCAGTGCAGTGACCGCAATCTATAAATGATACCACTTCAGAAACAGCAACAAAATTTTGTTTTGTATAGTAAAGGAATGTAGAAACTAAGGAAAGTTTATTTTATAAGTTGTATATTTTAAGAAAAAAATTCCTTAATGTCATCTTTATTTTAACTGACTTGATGAGAAAGTTCCCTTGCGAAAATTAAAGTCATTTACTGTAACACACAAGTGGCTAATTTGACCAATATTAGTCCTTTGGTCGTTGGTTATTAACGACGAATTAACTAGTCATTTGAGCGGGATATAAGTTGACATTGCAACACGAGTTTCTCCAGAAATTCTAACTTACGCCAGACTGAACGGGCTCAGTAACGATAACGGATTATCGAATCAACGAGCCTAAACAATTTCCTCGGTGCAACCAGCTCGAATCGATCCCATTGAGTAATTCCGAGAGCGTAGGTCTCCACCGCGGACGTATTTCGAAATCCTGGCCAGCGAGCTGGTTTATCCTTTCGAAGAGATTATGTGCGCCGTCCTTCCAGCAGATATTAGAAGTCCCTTCGTTCCTTTTCTCGGCGTTGCCGCGGTATCAGGAGAATTCGCCTCGCGAAATTGGTCCGACTAGAAAGGGCGAAGAAGAGTCCTCTCGCCTCGGAGCTGATAAATTTCTCAAGGATTATCCTGTCGTTCTTCACGAAATAGTTAGAAAAGAGGGTAAGTAGAGAGGGTAGCGTCGGAAGAGGCGACAAAACGTCGCCACGGACCTGAAGAGATGGTTAACAGAACCCAAGAATAAGGAGGAATGTTCGATCACTCGAAGGAAAGGAAGACAGTTTACTTGTAACTCTCTAAGACCGATCAGCTGAGAAAATGATTTTCAGGTGGGGCCGTTTCGGTCGTTCCCGAACTTTTCGTCTTCGTGAAATGAAAGAGGACCTTCCCCGGGTCGTCGTTCCAAACGAACGATTCGTCGACCCCGGTTCGCCGTTTCGCTCGCCGAATTTGATGGAGAGATATTGCGGTCTCTTGTGGCCTTTCGAATTCTACTTTTCTTATTTTATTTCCCCGCCGGCTGGCTGTGTGTCTCTTTCAGCCGCGGTCTTTATAACCGTCGAGATTCCTCTAGTTTCCCGATTTCGGCTCAAAGGACGAGGCCCGTCTGGAAACTGACTTTATTACTTCTTCCGCGCACACCAACCCATGCCAAGAACGCAGAGACGCAACGCACAATCCTCCTCGCTATCAACGATTGTTTAGACTACCTACCGAAGGACCACTTGTCTGTGCTCCTTCTTGATCCACGATGATACCGGGGAAAATGATCCTCGCTTGGTAACGACACGCACTGGTCGATTTTTTACTTCATTACTTGCGTAGAATAGAATTGAATATACCTGTCGATCTGCGTAAATAGATGTATCATTCTTGTCGAGAGATGACTCAAGTAATCATCATCGATCATAATAGGTTTTTCCAATGAAAATCCTATCGGGTCTGTTATAACAGGATCCGAAATACCTACATGCAAGACATTAGAAACAGAACTTCTATGTACACACTCCTCAGAAATTGAATTTTAGGATCTAAAAATTTGTATTCTTAAAATTTTTTATATTTATTGGGCATCAAATCGAGATTCCGCAAAAGGCCGCGGCTACTTTTGGATTCTGCAATTGCAGTAACGAGTACTGAAGTATATCCAATAAGAAAGCAGAGGTTCTGGTAAGTTCCAAAGAACTTCTATACTAATATTCGAATTAAGGGATATGCAACGAATTACATTCTACCACTAAAATCCACATTGTCACTTGAACAGTTCGCCATATATTCAGATCGGCAGAAGAGAAATATGATTATTAAAATTGAAATCATTTCCAATTATTTGAATTTTCTTAGTTACGAATAGAATTCAATGGAAAAAAACTTATCAGAGTCTTGAGAATATTCTCGAAATTTTTATATTAGAAAATCTTATGAAACTGTTACTGTATTGAATCATGATTTGTGCCGGCTGCATCCAGCTGATGCATAGTCATCGTTTCTATAAGCAAAAGGGGTTGGAATAGGTTGTTTTCCGTTCCCAGGAAAGACATTAGAATATTCTGATCGAAATACACACAGATAAAATTCTCCGTACGTAACGTATAAATGGGGTCTCTCACCTGCTTGACAGCTATTGATGTTGCCGAACTCAACTCAATAAAGTCGATTTTATTCGTTTCACTTTATTGACTAAATCCGTATAATAACTTTAATTAACGAACAAAACACACTGCCTTTTTTCTGTTTAATCAATGATTAGATGTTTCTCTACTAGTGGTGTTACTTCAATATTGTATGAGCATTTATTATAAAATAAAGAAATTCATAATTGTTCCTCGGCATAAGTGAATACATAATCTGCTTAGTTGGGTATTAACCAGTAAGTGGATCTTCAAAATGTACTTTAAAAATGCAATGGTTCAATTAAATTATATTTGTGGGTGAAAACAAGAACTCCGGATATAATGAAAAGAGAATCAAAAAAGAAGATGTTTATTTAAAAATAGTTTCGTATTGTTCTTTATGCGTTCATACTTCGACTGCCTCTCTTCATTCTCGCACGCATCCACACCGCGATCGTCCGCTTCATTTCTTTCTTGACGCTCTCTGTCTTTCTCTCGCTCATGCTCTCTCACTCACGCTGTCTCGCTCGTAGAATTCTCTAGCATTCACGCGTTTTCACGTATACACGCACTCATTCGTCCATCAAATCCTACAGATTTAATATTAAATTTATATTTAACATTCATCTCTGTCGAAATAGTTAATACAAACGTAGTGAAATAGTTATATTATTAATAGTTACACCTTAAATAATTATTAGCATGAATTTGAGTGGGGTTGCATAAGCCCCAATAGTTCACTTAAGGATTAAAAAACATAATTCTAAAGCTCTACATTGATAGAATACCAAATACATATAATAACGTCGATCTCTACATCTATCGTTTCGATCGATAATATTCGATCGTGATATAAAATCGATATACCACGTGAATTTTGTATATTTTTGTTTGCATCTATTCATTCATATTGATCGGAAATTGAGACGAATGCTAAGGAATCACTGTATTGGTCATCATGGTGACACTGTTCAGGTTAATTTTCATGGACAATTTATCCGTTACCTGTCAGTTAACATTTCACTGTACTGATCTTCATCGTGACACTGTTCAGGTTAATTTTCATGGACAATTTATCCGTTACCTGTCAGTTAACATTTCACTGTACTGATCTTCATCGTGACACTGTTCAGGTTAATTTTCATGGACAATTTATCCGTTACCTGTCAGTTAACATTTCACTGTACTGATCTTCATCGTGACACTGTTCAGGTTAATTTTCATGGACAATTTATCCGTTACCTGTCAGTTAACATTTCACTGTACTGATCTTCATCGTGACACTGATCAGGTTAATTTTCATGGACAATTTATCCGTTACCTGTCAGTTAACATTTCACTGTACTGATCTTCATCGTGACACTGTTCAGGTTAATTTTCATGGACAATTTATCCGTTACCTGTCAGTTAACATTTCACTGTACTGATCTTCATCGTGACACTGTTCAGGTTAATTTTCATGGACAATTTATCCGTTACCTGTCAGTTAACATTTCACTGTACTGATCTTCATCGTGACACTGATCAGGTTAATTTTCATGGACAATTTATCCGTTACCTGTCAGTTAACATTTCACTGTACTGATCTTCATCGTGACACTGTTCAGGTTAATTTTCATGGACAATTTATCCGTTACCTGTCAGTTAACATTTCACTGTACTGATCTTCATCGTGACACTGTTCAGGTTAATTTTCATGGACAATTTATCCGTTACCTGTCAGTTAACATTTCACTGTACTGATCTTCATCGTGACACTGTTCAGGTTAATTTTCATGGACAATTTATCCGTTACCTGTCAGTTAACATTTCACTGTACTGATCTTCATCGTGACACTGTTCAGGTTAATTTTCATGGACAATTTATCCGTTACCTGTCAGTTAACATTTCACTGTACTGATCTTCATCGTGACACTGTTCAGGTTAATTTTCATGGACAATTTATCCGTTACCTGTCAGTTAACATTTCACTGTACTGATCTTCATCGTGACACTGATCAGGTTAATTTTCATGGACAATTTATCCGTTACCTGTCAGTTAACATTTCACTGTACTGATCTTCATCGTGACACTGTTCAGGTTAATTTTCATGGACAATTTATCCGTTACCTGTCAGTTAACATTTCACTGTACTGATCTTCATCGTGACACTGTTCAGGTTAATTTTCATGGACAATTTATCCGTTACCTGTCAGTTAACATTTCACTGTACTGATCTTCATCGTGACACTGTTCAGGTTAATTTTCATGGACAATTTATCCGTTACCTGTCAGTTAACATTTCACTGTACTGATCTTCATCGTGACACTGTTCAGGTTAATTTTCATGGACAATTTATCCGTTACCTGTCAGTTAACATTTCACTGTACTGATCTTCATCGTGACACTGATCAGGTTAATTTTCATGGACAATTTATCCGTTACCTGTCAGTTAACATTTCACTGTACTGATCTTCATCGTGACACTGTTCAGGTTAATTTTCATGGACAATTTATCCGTTACCTGTCAGTTAACATTTCACTGTACTGATCTTCATCGTGACACTGTTCAGGTTAATTTTCATGGACAATTTATCCGTTACCTGTCAGTTAACATTTCACTGTACTGATCTTCATCGTGACACTGATCAGGTTAATTTTCATGGACAATTCATCCGTTACCTGTCAGTTAACATTTTATAACGAAGTACACAACCGGAATCAGGTCACGGTACAAGAACGGAGCACAGTGACCGTGCTGGTAATAAAAGTTCCCTAGGATGCCACCATAAATCACCGCTGTAAGCCACGTCCAATGCGAAACGCTGCTTTGCCTTATCCAGCTGTGATCCTAGACGCAAGGCGTTATTCTGTCTTCGGATCGGAAAGAAAGCAATGCGGTGCAAATATCTGCAACCCCGCCATTAGTGTGACAAGCATGGAATGTACAACTATTGTAATAAATTATCATAAAGTTCGTTGAACGATTGTAACGCAGCAGAAAACTTTCACTCGTCTGCGCAATTACTAAAGAAAAAGTTTTCATCATTCAATACTGAAATTTTTACGAGATTTTGGAGTTGATAGTTTACAGACTTCTAACGATACGATGTTGCAAATAAAAATTAAACGATTTTGAAAGGTACATAAGTTAATGTAGGTCCATTGTATTTCATGAAAGTACTAAACGAATTATGGTAAAAATCCGTTAATTTTAATAAAAATTGCCTGTATTAATTGCAGGATACAGAAGCAACATAGAAATTTATTTATATTCTTAACACGTTGAATGCAGCTCAAACTTTGTGTGTTTCATAAAAGTTTCATTTATTTCGGTCAATAGAAGTGATCAGTACACGGCGGATTTTATGCATTTATTTAAAAAATAAGTTGGTGCAATTACAAACAGTAAAGAGATTAATACAATTTGAGAAAATCAACACCTTCCTTACAACTTAACTATTTGGTTCCAATGTCCTATAAGGAAGACTAACCATTTTTATTTTGCATAAAGTTCCGCAGTCTAGCAATCAGTGTTATTAACAACAATTATTAGTTACTGGATAACTATGATCTCAGCATACACTATAATGTAGTTAATTTCGGTAATGATAGACTGATGTTCAATGCCATTAATTTGATGATAATTATTCTTAAGCAATACAATGGTTCCAGTCACCGGAGACCATCATGGCGTTCAGCATGTTAAACACTTCATAGCTTTGCACATAATGAAACAATAATTTTAAATTCTTTAAATGTTATTTCTGATTGAATTTAATTTTCTCATTCTTGTTATTAATGCATCAAATCCGCTAAAAATAATAACCCAGATTTTGAACTTACACATTAGGGGAAAGTAAGGGAATTACGAACAAAAATTTTATATAAAACAAAATATTAGAAAAATAATAATTTTTTTTATTGCTTATATTCGAAGACATATTTTAGTTTTAGTTTACGTATTTCTATAATCATCTCTGATAAGATTTTGGAATAAAATCAGTTTTTAATTTAAAAAATGTTGGTTACTATTAACAGAGTCAGGTTGGATAACGAATGGAATAAAGATCAGCGTGTACTCCGTATGTAACGTTTATTTTGAACTGTATGGCATATATAAAAGTAAACCGTACACGGCAGTGCGACTTTCTTTGTCGCGGGTCGGTATGGGACTAGACCGCGTGTCTACAGAAAACACGGACGTCCAAGACAATACAAATGAATACACATGAACACACATGCGTGTTTACTCATTTTGACCGTTATACGTATTCCAACAAAAAAAAAGTAAATAATTTAATAAAAAAAAACAAAACCGTTGGCGTTCGTGATTTTCCAACTATCGAGGGGTAATCGCGAACAGAGATTGGAGCAATCACGATCACTACTTATTTCTTACAAAAGTCGAATAAATAGCCTCTAGATGTGCTTTGTCCATCACTGCATTTTACGTGGGCTCATTCGCTACAATCGTAGCACATAATCCAATCTACAATTAGAGAATTCTCGTACTTTTCTGTACAATGAGTATAGTAATATTCATCTGCATCATTCTCAGCGTAAACTTTCTTTTTCTTTCTTGGTATTTCTTCTTCCGTCTGTTGCTCAGTTTTGTATTCCAAATTTTTCCATTTTTTCACTGATATACTTATAAATGCAAAAGAATATTTAAAATAACAACTAATCATAACAAGTAAAATCAAAATTGATGACTGTAACACGTTTTAATTCAAAACATGGGATAATGATGAATGATAGGGTGCAATTACAAACGTCCGAGATTGACCCACACTAATATAGTGAAAAGTAAAAACAGTAGACAGCATGCTTGGTTAGAAACATCAAATAGAAAATATATTGGTTTTAAATTAGTCCTTGATGTGTACTTTTTTGTATTTTTAAACATTAGTATTGAGATTATTATAAATACAAAAATTGTACTTACTTTACTATGTCAAAAATTATAAGAAGATGCTCAAAAGTCTGTAATAGTTTCTCATTTGTGAAAAATTTCGGATTCTCGAAAATTTTAGGGCGTTCAGTACTCGATTGTCGTTATGAGACTCGCTTCAAAATCGATCGCGGTATGAGATTTTCGATATTTGATGCGTTTCCAAAAACCACATTGTAAAATTTATTAATTGAATCTTCTTTTTTCTCACTTTCGAGACTTTCGAGAAGCCCGAAACCTTCGAGGATCTCGAACATTTTCGAGGATCTTGACATAATCGAGAATCCCGAAATTTTTGAGAACCCGACCCGTTTCGTCTCGATGTCTTCCCGACCCGTCTCTACCACCGAGATCCATACATTTTCGGGTTCTCGCACACCTCTGGTAAATAGAATAGCTTTCTTAGCAACTAGTACGCCAGCTTCCAAAATGATAATACGAAGGAATGAGAACAGAACTTACAGTCGCGGATGGAAAATCCATTTTGTGCAACGTATCGAAAACCAACAATTCTAGGCAAAAACTTGAATGATTGATCTATGCGAAGAATTCTCATAAGAATTAATCTATATTTTAAAAATATAGGAAAAAGTAGCCCGATAATTAAAAATATTTCTTACAATATGGTCATACAATGTTAACTTCGATATCTTTTTCATTTCTTAACAAAGAATTCCAATCAATTAATCTTAAAACTGTTGACTATAAGTGGCTTCTATTCAACCAGAGTTACATATTTGCAATAAGTCAAAACCAAATTGTTGAAATTGGAACATATTTATGCTTGCAACAGAGCGTATCTATTTATATTAACTTCATATAGAGGTTGTATTAACTATTGGGCCATTAGCGATCATTAGGAACAATTACTTAGTTATTAAAATTTAATTAGTGAGTAGACATGTATGATATAATGTGTTATAATTAGACTGCGGTTTTTTGTGCAAACTAAAAGTTTCTTACATTGATTGTGTGAAACAGAAACCAAATAAAAATTTCACTAAGTTGAAAGTAATGCAACTATAAAATATTTAATAGTCTGAGTGAGAACATCTTAATATCTATAAAATATCTATAAAAATGTTATTTGGGTACTGTCCTCCCTAAAAACTGAGAATATACAGTCACTCACAAAAATCTCCGCATACTCTTTAAGATAATGTAACTTTTTTATAAGTGGATCAAATGACATGAGCTTTTTCAAGAACCTGAAACAATTAGTTTACTAAATGATGTGTGAACAAATTTTACGAGAACTACAATTCACAGGAATTGCGATAAAAATATTAAATATTGATTTAACAACTTCTTTAACCGAGTCTGTAATGAAAATATGAAAAAGACATTTCGTAGATTTATGTTAGTTACATATAAAAAGGTTGTAGGATCAATATTTACTACTTGTTCACAATTTCTGACAATTACAGCTTTTGAAAAACTTTTTTGCACACCACGTAACAAACTAATTCTTCGAAGTTCTTGAACATACTCAACTCATTTGATCCACTTATACGAAAGTTACATTATTTTAAAGAGTATATGGAGACTTTTGTGACTGACTGTATATTCTCAGTTTTTATCTAGGAGAGTACCCAAATAACATTTTTATAGTCATGGACACATTCTCACTCAGATCATTCAGTATTTTATATTTTCATCGCTGCAGTTGGTTTCCTGCAGTTAAGTACTACGCACTAAACAGTGAATGAAGTTTCTGTCTCTACAACTTTTCTGCGAAACGTGTCATTCGTTAGTCTTAACAAGGTCGCCAGTAAATTTGCGGTCAAGGTATAATTACACTATTGTATACGAGTAATAAAGCTTAAGCAAAGGAAGGTATAATCTGGTTCTAAATTGTTTCAGGTGCTAAGCCGTTTCCTGGACTGGAAAACCTGCCGAGGTCGTTCTGGCATGAGCTCAGTTCGCCTTTTACCGAGGTAAGTCGGCTGCATAATTGGAACAAGGAGTTAAAATGTCTTTTGAAAAAGCCGCGGCCATACCTTGTGCACCGTTTCACTTTGCATGCTGCACAAAACTGTTATCTCTCTCTTGATGACTGACAAAGTGTCTTGAACATTCACCTAACTTCTGCATTGTGAAACATTTGAACGCTCTGTCGCAATTTCAGGAACATCGTCGCCGAATTTTAATTGTAAATATATACATACAATGCTGGGAAAAATAATAATACACTTCACACATTTAAATATATTTCGTGTCGTTAAAGGTGGAAAATGTACACTTCATACACCCTGCATATTGCATATAATTTCTAGAGTAAACGCACAAAATCTTAGGTGGCTGTGCTATGTAATACAGTTGTAATAGGAATTGTAAGAATAAGCCAATATAGTGAGCGAAATTCGTACAAACGCACTTCAAAAATTCCTAAATTGAAATAAGGCAAATATAATAACTACTAGGGATTGCAATATTAAATATAAAATTTTTTTCACTCGACGCCTCGTTTTCGAGAAAATCGACTTTTAAAATCCGTCAAGTTCGCGTTCCTAGCGTTTGTAAGAAGTAGAACTGGCAGGTCATGAACAGACGCGTCAGACTATTTCTATTCAATATCACAGGTGTTCGCCGAATCTTCAAACTAATTTCTCGAAAACAAGATATTTTATATCTTCGACTTATTTTCTCATATAGAATCACCTTCTCCACGTTTATACCATCTTAAGACACCCTGTAGTCATGTGGAATAAAATAGTTTACAACACTTTAAAGTCGTTTTTTAAGAGAATAGTTGATTCGAGACCCATGATTCCTTTGAGACTTTTGTTTCTCACGATGAGTACTGTTGAGCTAAATCCGTCGCAGGCTCGATTCGCTTATTCCTTGTCCACTTTCGTCATTACCCCCATGATGGTGGGTTTTAGGGAAGCATTGGTATTGCGATGCTTTGCATTTACCCTTGCCTCGACTACACCTCACATACAATAGCCAAAAGGATTGCAATCGGGGCTACAGAGAGACCACAAATCGGAAGACCAGTGATAACAGAGGCTTTCGTAAACTCTGATGAATCTTTTCTTTAAATTCGACCATGAACTCCACGGTTCTCTTGCGATCAGAACGATTTCTGCGAGCTGTCCGGGATACAGTTACCACCTACCGTTTGTCAGAATTTCTAAATTTCTTGGCTAGATCATAAACTTGCGTCTGCCTGTAGCCAAACCACGCAATGATTTCGACGGGCAGTTTTCCGGCACAGACCAATTCGAGTATTGTCGCTCTTTGGTCGTATTCTAGGTTCATGATATTTTTCCATTTGTTCGTTGATTGGTGACTGATTCAGCGAGTTACCTCCATTGAGCTTTATTATTAGAGTGGAAGACTTGTTATAGAAAATTAACACAGCTTAGTGAAAAAGGAACTTTAATAAGAAATATTAAAATGAAGAATTGATCTACTAAGAAATCCTGCGAGGCTGCTAGAAGCCCATCATCGACATAAATAACTAAATACATTTTCTGTCCACCTTCTCTGTAGATATAACAACAAGGATCAGCTGTGCTTTCATGAAATACGAACTGTTTGACAAAACTTGAAAAGTGTTCAGTCCAACACCTTGGAGCTTGTTTTAACCCGTAAAGACTCTTTAATAATTTATATGCCCGTACAGTCCCGTCGTTAAACTCTTCCGATTGCGTCATATAAGTATTTTCTTTCAAATTACCATATGAAAATCCCGTTTTTATATCAAGCTGTCCGAGATATAGTCCATTATGAGCTGCAATGCTTAATAAAAATCTAATCATATCAAAACGAGCAACGGGGCTAAATGTCTCTTTATAATCTATCCCTTCCTTTTGCGAATAACCTTTAATAATTGCTTTGAAACGTATTCTACTATCTTCATTAAATTTCTTTATTTAAGCACATCTACTACTAATAACCTTTTGCTTCTCCGGTTTTTCTACTATTATCCACGTTTTATTTCCATGCAAGGAGTTAATCTCGTCTTGCATAGCTTTCATCCACTGATCTTTTTCATTAGAATTAACTGCATCATTATAGTTTTCAGGAATTGCTTCTGCCACCCATAAAAATCAGTCCTCTATCGCGCAATTCTCTCACGTATTCAGTTGATTCCCCTTCTTCCTCAGTATTATTATCTACACTTTCATTATTATCTTCAACTGAATTACTAGCTTCACTATTTTCTTTCGAATTAGTAACAGTCACTTCATTTGAACATATCTTTTTCTAATTTAAATATAACATCACGACTTAGAATTACTACATATCTAACACGAAACTTTTTCAGCGCTTTATTATCCAACTTTCCCCTTTTCTCGACAGGTATATGAACAAAGCACTCGGTTCCAAAAACTTTTAAGTTATTGATATTCGCGACTTTTCCATACCATAACTCGTAAAGAGTTTTATTCCCTTCTTTAGTCGGAGCAGTTCTATTAATTACGAACACGACGGTATTCATTGTTTCCGCCCACAAAGATAAAGAAATTCCCGACTTAGAATAAATCATTGATCTCGCTGTTTCTACTACAATACGGTTCTCGCGCTCCGCGATACCATTCTGCTCTGGTGTATACGGAACATTTACGGTATGTTTTATTCCTTTACTGTCCAAAAAATCTTTGACCTCTCTATTTTTAAATTCTCTTCCACCATCTGTGTGAAACACTTTTATATTCTCGTTAAATTGATTTGCAATCTCGTTACAATATATTTTTAATTGATCAATTACTTCCGATTTGTGCCGAATGAAATAAATTGTTCTAAAACTTGAAAAATCGTCCTTAAGAATTACAAAATATAATTTTCTAGCCACCGATTCTTGTTCCATAGGTCCACAAACATCAGCATGTACAATTTCGCCCGGTTTATCAGCACGTTCCACATTCTCATGAAAATTTAACCTGTGTTGCTTCCCGTAAGCACCGCCTTCACACACATCATCCTGATTCGAAACATTTACATTTATACCCGCGTTTTGCAAAAAACTTTTCACGTGCCTTTTATTTTGGTGGCACAAACACTCGAGCCATAACTGTAATGAACCCGATTTATCCAATTTTAAAATTTTATCGACTTTTTCATTTAAATTACACTTTTTCGGCAATACGACTCGCAAATTAACTTTATATAAGTTACCACTATCTTCTTTCCGCAATTAGTAATAGAGAAATAGACACGATTACGATTTCGGTGGCCCCTACTTTGAAGGTTAAATTTTTGTTCTAACCTAACCTAACCTAATACGTCAATAATATTCGCTGCTAATTGAGTTTTAATACATTGACATTTCTCGAGTCTCGTATAAGCAGTTGCGAACGGAACCTTTACGTTCCCCCGACCATCATTTCGGGAGGGAGACAGTTGTTCTGCAACTTCACCGAAATATAAATAACTCGGAAACTGCGCAGCTGATAAAAAAATGCCATAGGATATAAATTGTTGGAAATTTAATTTTCTACAAAAAAGGTCTCTTGATATTTTGCCATATTTCGCATAGTTACCGAAATATTTGCAGATTTATAAAAAACAGGAAATCTACTTTACCGGCTAAACCAAGCCCATTCGATACTTGTGACATATACATTTTTTTCTTAAAATGTCCCCAAGAACGCAAATTTAACTTCTAAAAAAGGGGCCACGGAAATCGTAATCTCTCCGACAAATTAATGCCTTTCTTCGCAACTTTAACAGAAAATAAATTTTGCTTCAATTTCGGCACAAACAATATCATGCATCACACCTTCAATCCATCGACCATTCACGCATGTTTCAATTTCTATCTTACCTTTACCATGCGCAGATATTTTCGCCATTACCTACTCTTACATTTAATGGTACTTCGAATTCCTTGAAGTCATGTGCTCCGTTACTCCAGAGTTAATCAGCCAAAAAACATTGTCCTACTCCATGTTGCAGCTCCCGAAAAACGCCTGCCTTGTTGAATTGCGCTGTCCTTGATTTGAATTGAACCCGTGCGTATTTGGCCTTTCTCTGAAGTTATCTCTACTTTTAAAGCAATTTCTGCTCAGATGGTTTTTTGAACCGCGCGTGAAACAGCCAACACAGTCTTGCTTTTTGTGTCTTTTTCTGCCGCAAACATAGCAACTAATATCTGCATTTTTGCTTGAATAATTATGTTCACTGGATTTAAACTGCTTCTTTTCAAATCTTGATTTTGAAACTAACGCGACCTTTTCTTCTACAACAGATTGTTCTCTGTTCTCATCTCTTCAGACATCAATCCCGCTGTTAGATTTTCCAGATTTTTCTTTGATACATCAACAGAATCCCACGCACTATGAAAATGATTAAATCTTTTCGGCGGCAATGTACATAAAATGCGTGTTACGAACATTGAATCGGGAACTTCACTACCCTACTCTTCATTTTCGACGCCAATTGCTCGACTTTTGACAAGTTGTGTGAAACGTTTTCACTTTGTTCCCACTTAAAATTGGAAAACTTTTTGTACCAATGCCAAATTTTCCTCCGACTTCATGTCGTACACAGTGTTCAACTTCTTCCACATTTCCCGGGCAGTTATGCAGCTTAACTGCAAATCTAACGGCTTCTTCTCCACTGTCATGACAATTAACTTTCTTGCAGCCTTGTCTGCCTTCAAAAAACTCTTGAGTTTAGTTTCATAATTTTCTGTATTTGTCTCCGGACGGATTAGCCTGGCTTCGCAAACGTCAGGCATATTGTCGTCCTCCTCCAACAATGTACGTATGATATAACGCCATTACTGCCAATTATCTTTATCCCGCAGCTCCTCAATTTTCAAATTTGCAGCTTTCATTTTTTCCGCACACTTTCTGCACTTTTGCAACGCGAACACTTGTTTTTAATACCTTTTTTTCAATTGGCTACACTGGGCGCATAACCTATTGAGCTTTATTATTAGAGTGGAAGATTTGTTATAGAAAAATAACAGCTTAGTGAAAATGGAACTTTAATGAGAAATATTAAAATGACAAAACTTTGTAATACTACGTATGTCCTGCCGAAACCGACTCTCTAGTCGAACTGCTGAAAACCAGCAGCCGTCAATACGTATAGAGAACCTTCTTAACACTAGAAAGACTGAAACTTAGTATACAGGGTGGCCCACATAACTCTGAACAGCTCAATATCTCGAAACCTATGCCATCGATTTTAAAGTTCATAGTCTTAAATTGCATGGAACTGAAGGGCCTTTCTGACTACATAAACGTGAAGTGGCCTCCCTTCCCCTTTAACGGGGGAGGGGAGGTACCTTTGTAATTTTAAATGGAACCCCCTATAAAATGTTACATATTTAGATTCTACAGGAAAAAACAAGTCAATTTTGTCTGAAACATTTTTTTGTCAGATACTTCCATGATGAGATATAACAGTTTGAAGTTTCGAGTTGTAGGTACTTGAAGCGCTTGAGTCCTTTGCTTATTCGTGAAGAAATAAAATATACTTTAAATTAAATGTTCAAAATGTTCACCACGGGCTTGTAAACATTTATTTACTCGAAACATCAAAGTTGTTCTAACATTTTTTAACATTTCGGGAGTCACTGAAGCGCAAGCGTCACGTATTCTTTGTTTCATATCCTCTTTTGTCGTCGGTGGTTCAAACATAACTTTGTCCTTTACATATCCCCATAAGAAAAAATCTAATGGTGTTAGATCGGGGGATCGAGGAGGGCATTGACGAGGTCCTCCACGACCTATCCATTTGTTCCCAAATTTTTCGTTCAAAAATTGCCTGGTGATGATTGCAAAATGTGGAGGAGCGCCGTCTTGTTGGAACCACATTTCTCTTCTAACGTGCAGTGGCACATCTTCCAAAAGCGCAGGCAAATAATTTTTTAATAAATCACAATAACTTGCAGATGTTACAGTTTCTTGAAAAAAATAAGGTCTAATCGCAAAATCTCCTATTAGGCCACACCAAACATTTAAAGACCATCGATGTTGAAAGGGAACACATCGCATCCAATTTGGGTTTTCCACGGCCCAATAATGCAGATTATGTCTATTTACATGCCCTGAATTCATAAAAGTAGCCTCATCGGAAAAAAGTATTTTGCACAAAAGTCATTTCCCACAACACCCTGCAGCCACTCACAAAATCTTACGCGGTGATCGTAATCTGCTATCGAAAGCTCTTGTGATAAGACCATGTGATATGGATGATATTTTTGCCGTTTCAAAATTCGTTGAATCGATGAACGACTAATATGTGATGTTTGTGCAAGTGTACGTTGACTAATATGAGGATTTAATGTAATTGCAGCAAGAATACTGGCACTATTATTTTCATTAGTGACAGCTTTAGGTTTATTGCGAGTTTTTTTACACAACTCACCGTGCTCGCGAAGCCGCTTTTCTAAATTATGAAATGTTGCATGACATTTTTTGATCCCATAACTTTCAAAAAACATCACTGCTGCACGCCGATAATTTTTTTGGCATTCACCTAACGTTAATAACATATTCACTTTTGT
The DNA here is from genome assembly GCA_913789915.3 of Sphecodes monilicornis. Classification (NCBI taxonomy): domain Eukaryota; kingdom Metazoa; phylum Arthropoda; class Insecta; order Hymenoptera; family Halictidae; genus Sphecodes; species Sphecodes monilicornis. The sequence continues at coordinate 5,612,700 of OU565286.1, read as the reverse complement.
GTCAAAAGTAGCCATAATTACAATGTTACTGCTTGAATAACAGCTCTAAACTGAAAACGTTTTCATAGATAAGTGAGTCAAACTCAAGAATTGTAAATATTATTGTTTGTGTTTCTTCACGAATAAGCAATGGACTCAAGCTCGTATAATTCCATAACACTATTTCCGAGAGCTTCAAGTACCTACAACTCGAAACTTCAAACTGTTATATCTCATCATGGAAATATCTGACAAAAAAATATTTAAGACAAAATTGACTTGTTTTTTCCTGTAGAATCTAAATATGTAACATTTTATAGGGCGTTCCATTTAAAATTACAAAGGTACCTCCCCTCCTCCGTTAAAGGGGAAGGGAGGCCACTTCACGTTTATGTAGTCAGAAAGGCCCTTCAGTTCCATGCAATTTAAGACTAAGAACTTTAAAATCGATGGCATAGTTTTCGAGATATTGAGCTGTTCAGAGTTATGTGGGCCACCCTGTATATCTATATTGCCCAAAAGCAGTCAAAATGACTGCATTGTGAATGAATAACTAATGTGTAAAGAAATTTGTTTAAAATTAATTTTTAATATTTTTTATATTATTTACAGTTATATAACAAGTTATTAGTAAATATCAACAAGAAAAAAAATTTACTTCACTTGGAAAAAAAATAATTTATGCATTATTATTTGTACATTTTATGCAAATGAAAGTGGAAATCTTTTTATGTGTACATCTTCCGTACATCTATTCGACATTTCTTTCATGAATTTAGGGCGCAAAAGAAATAAAATAAACAACTTGTTAGAACAAGTATCACTGCATAAAGATTCGAATAACAAGTACTACTTTAGCTTATTGAGGAACTGCAACTTATCAAGTATACGCCCAAATCGACAATTTATCATGTACTTGTATGTTATCATGTGACGATAATCGAAAAAAAATGAAAACTGTTATTTCAATACAGAGCCGAACTGGTCATATAAGAAATTTACTCAATTCAATAATAAGAATCATTTGATTATTTAAAATTTCCCAAGCAGTCAAAATGACTGCTTTTGGGCAATATAGGTATAACACATATATATACCGGAAATGAAGGAGGGGGAAGGTAACTACAATTATTAATAAACGCATTTATATGTTGTACAAAAAGTCACAAAATTCTAAGAAATTGTGTCATTATATACATAATTGTTTTTCTAATTGAAATTAAAAAGTAGTCAAAATGACTTCCTTGGGCAATCTAGTGTTAACTGCGCTATACCTACGACCTGGTCCGAATTAGCGGTGACCAAGGAAAAAGATACACTTCTGCAGTTCCTGGGTTTTTTCCAAATCGACATGCTGTAGTCGTTACCCTAATATCTTTGGATTTGAATTTTATTTCAACAACCTTCTTAACAATCTAGCAGCAATTATTGTTGGCATTTTAATGGGCCTGGAATTGTCACTCTTTTCTGCAATCTGGCCAACGACCATACCCAACATAGGGCTTGCGTTACTATAATACGAAAAGCCAACTGAAAAAAAAGATGAAAAGCTCATACCCACATCGGACTTGAACACAGACAGCTTGCGTGGTAAGCTGATATACTACTGCCGTACCTACACACTTTTTAGGTGTAGATGTCGTGATCTGGGTTACTAGATACACCAACGAGTTTATATCAAAATAATTATTTAAATAAAAATAAATTTTTAAAAATACCACGTTTTTAAAACGGTCTAAAAAGTATAAAATATTAATAAATGAATAAAAATAAAGTGGACTAAAAAGTATAAAATAATTTTTAAAAAACGAACTAAAAAGTATAAAATAATTTGAAAATAAAAACAAAAATTTGAAATTGTGAATTTTGAATAGCTGTGAAAATACTTGTAAGATTTAAAACGGAAAACGTGGGGCGCAAGATAATAGTAAGGAGTGTAGGGAGTAGCAGCCGTTGAGAAAATTCACACAACAGTTTATATCATTTGCGGAGCAATAAAATTTTTAGTGATTTATGTGAACTGTTCATGCATCAATTATCTATTGCATGCTCCCCACGTTTTTCGTTTTAAATCTTACAAGTATATTTTCACAGCTATTCAAAATTCACAATTTCAAATTCTTGTTTTTATTTTCAAATTATTTTATAGTTTTTAGTCCGTTTTTTAAAAATTATTTTATACTTTTTAGTCCGTTTTTTAAACATTATTTTTTACTTTTTAGTCCATTTTATTTTTTTCAAATTATTTTTTTTATTTTTTATTATTTTTTACTTTTTAGACTGTTTTAAAAACGTGGTATTTTTAAAAATTTATTTTTATTTAAATAATTATTTTCTGCTTTTTAATCATGTGTGTGAAATTTTTCAAGAAAATATTTAACGCAAAATATGCAATGACATACCTGGTGATTTGGTGGCTTCTCTATGAAAATCATTATTAACGAACTGCTCCTTTTTTTTTGTAGACATTATTTCCGACACTTTCAAACACAGATTTTTGTTAATTTCTAATCTCGTACACGATATTATTATTACCTATATCATACATGCTCCCCAACGTCAAAAGGCTTCCTCTCCTACTTCTTGCACGTATATTTCAATCGATTTTAAACATTTTGATGAAATTATAACAGAAAGGGTAAATTATAACGGTTCTTTCACTTGGTAAACAAAGCGATGATATACTACCGATCGTCTATCATATACTCAGCTCCGTCGGGGCGAAGTTGGTTCGTGGAGTAGGGACGAGTCAGAGTGCGTACGCATAGTAAAGTAGAGAGCGTTGTCGCACGGAGTGGGGATCGCTGAACGTGATGACCGCGGTGTAACGGTAATAACGGTAAAAATATTTAATTGTCATTTCTCTTAAATGGATAGACTTTTAAAAAAAAAAATTTTGAATACTGCATTGTCATCCAGTTCTGAGCAACGTTTCCAATTTCAAGTCTCTAGCTCATCGGGAAGTTAGTTTAAAATCAATTGCAAGATTTGTACCGAACAAACAAACAAACAAGAAAGCGAGCTAATAAAAACGTGGTAATATCTCGAAAACGAAGGCCCATTCTGAAGAAACCCAAAACGGTTTTGTTATACTACATGAGCACTTCCACCTGTACACACTGTCGTTCCAAAGGTGAGTGCAACACCCGTGCCTTCTCCTTGTAAAATGGAAAAACGTAGAGAAATTAATAATTTCCAAGGCTACTCATAATAAATCTTCAGTGGTCCAACCATTGCGAGTAACAAATAACGAGTATATTCATAAATAAGAAAAAACAATCAATTTGGAATATAATAACAATGTTTTGGTTGTAGCAATGTTTCGTATATCGGTAAGACGATATTTAAATGTTGACAAACTTTGATTGGGCCAGTGTATTGGGTTGTTCGGAAGTAATTTCGTCTTTCGTGTAGAGAAGACATTGCTTCCATTTATCATTACTAGACTGCGGATCTTTATGCAAAATAAAAAATGTTTGCATTCACTGAAAGGCATAGGAGCCAAATAAAAAATGTTTCCTTCTTTTAATTATCTCATTAAACTGAAACGAATACACTGATTTCCTTAACTTGTTTTACTATGACCACTGCATTCAATTGTGGGTACCAATTTTTATTATAAATGCATAAACTCTGCAGTCTAATTATTACTTAATCTCATTCTAATTGAAAGTCGAAAAATCATTGTATATCCTGATAGCTGACATTTCCGACGTCATATCGTACCTTACAGTGCTGTATAACCTCTCCAACATTTTTTTGTCATCGCATCCAATATAAAAAATCAAAGTGAGCATTTTCATCACATTTTGCTTTTTCATTACCGCAAGGGTGAAAATGCAATGCAAGCAAGGAAAAAGTTATGTGCTGTTTACGAAGAAAATTCACCATCCAAGTGAAAATCGTCTTTTATTTTCACTTGGAAAAACGAAATGACTTTCCGAACAACGCAATAGTGTTATCATATGTAAATGTCTTGTTAATTAACCAACTATAATAATTGTAGAATATTCGTTAGCAAATTGTCATAACCTTACCGCCGTATGCTCTATGTTGGTGAATTTGTGGGCAAAAACATTAGTGTCGACGGCCCTGTATAATTCGGTGACACATTATATTTCATCTTGTTTGCAGGTATATGAGGTGGAAAGTATCGCGACAGAGACTGGCGGCACTCCCGAGCCTAGGCCCTTTTTCGAAGATTCAGAGAGCAACATTACCGTTCAACTTGGCGCTAATGTGTATATGCACTGTAGAGTACAAAACCTGCAGGATACTCTTAAGGTACGTTCTCATTTCTCTTCTTTTATCGCCGGTCTCCGTACGGAGACGTTGCGCATTTTGGTCGTTCCCCACGCCCTAAGAGCACCAGTTGAATAATCTTGGAATGCATCCGTCGCGCTTAAAGGACATTTCTTAAAGGATCTCAAAAGGGTTGTTATACGGTCTCGCAACTGTGGACATGTTTCCGGAAAATTTCTTTTCTTTGGTGGAACTTGTGCTTTTGGCATTTCATCATTTAATGCTTCCCGTCAAGGACAGTTTACAGAGGAAGCAAATTATCAGACTCATGCATATGGACATCGTCCTTTTTCATGTAGGTACGAAGCAAAATGTTCCTTATTCTCATTTTTTAGATATAACCATCCTTGTAAATACATGTTAATTTTATTTTTCTCTCATTAATTTTTAATTTGTCACTAATTTGGTTACCATACCGTGCAAAAGTAATTATACCTCTGAAAACTCGAGTTTTTGAAAAAAATGCATGTCACTTGTTACGCAGTGTGTCCGTGTCCGTGGGATACGATAACGTATTAAATACAAAGAGACAAATTGTTAACAAAGATCAATTCTCTTTTGAATTATTAGCTTAAGAAATAAGACTGCAAAGATTTGTTTCTAAATGCAATTATGTATTTTCTTTGTTATTTGACAAGGCGTTTAATGTAAATTTAATGCCTTACAAAATGTTGAATTTGGCTTTGAATAGTTTTAATCAGAAGAAAACCTAACCCAAACACGTACATAGTTTTCCTTAGAATTTCAAATAGAATAATCGTAATATTGTGATAAATACTTTCATGTATTAAACGTAAGATTAATGGGTTCTAAACACACCCCATTCCTGCTTCTAATTATTGCAGATTGTACAGTATGAATATTCAGAAATCATATGTGCAATATTTGCATGTGATTAATGAATAAATAAGTAAGTATGAAACAACAGTCGTTGGTGAATAGTTTACTTTCTAATTAAAATAATGCAGTTGTTCACAGAACAAAGTGGGCTCAAAAGTAGTTAAAAATATTAGTATATTGTGGAATAGCTAATAGCTATACCTGTATTTAAACAGTCAAAAATTTAAAAATGTATTGCATGAAATTAAACTGTGTGAACTTTAATATTATAGCAATATTGTGCTATTCTTCGACGCACCAATTTTTGTAACCAATTGTAATATACTGCTTCAGCGTTAAAAAAAGGTTATACAGTATTTTATCGATAACTGTCCTAAATATCTGATCGATAACTGTCACAGAAACTTTCATCGTCCATTACACAAGTAAATATCATCGCAATTATATCTTATTTGGTATAATTTTCATTAGAAAAATGCCACGAATATGTTGGTGAAAGTTTTATAAAAAAGTAATAAAAAATAAACAAGTTTTGTCATTGGATTAGTAGTGGCCTCACACATACTAGACCCGTATATGTTACATTTCTCGGTGACCAAGGCGTCTCGAGCTTCGCTGTTCTTTTCTACATTCGGCAAAAGTCAAAGAATAGTATACCTGGCCGATAGCTGTCCCCGGTCGAACCCGTGTTGTTAACAGTTATCGATAAAATACTGTATTCCATAGGGATGTGGGCATTTTGTCACGTATTTATCACTGCACCTGCGAGAGAGTTGAACGAAGAATGCAGGCGATTCTACCATGAATTGAGACTGATTATGGCAGGGATGCATGGTGCTCCATGGTGAAAAAGTGTGTAAAGTTATTGTCAATAATATTGTCCACAATAGTTTTTAAAAATTGTATCGACCAACCACGACTCTTAATTTCGTGCATATCGAACCAATTAGTTTATTGCAAAAATAAGCCACAAACGGATAAATTCTAGTATCTTATGATTTACATGACATGTTAAATATTACAATACAAATTAGTTTTCATTACTCTTTATTTTTATGTAATACTAATTTATTATACTTTCTCTAAATAGTTATCTAAATTGTATTTTAACAACAAATTATCATTAGAAGAATATAAGACCGATGAGTTTTGCAATTAAACATTGGATCTTCATGCAAAAATTATATTGTTAAATTATTCTGTAATACCTAGCACAATACAAAATTTATTTCTCTAAAAGATTATACATAGTAAATATAAAATCAATTACTTTCATTATTCCTTATTTTTATTAAATGCTCAATTCTTATACTTCTTTTAAATAGTTTTTTACACGATATTATAAACCTCGTTCATTGCTTTATTTATCAATTTTTGGAAACGTATTTTGAAGGTACTTCTTGTAGATACGTAGGCTTCCATTTTTCTAATATAACAGCTGCCCGTTTAATATAATTAGAAAATGAGTAATGAAATGTTGATTTTGATCTTCTGGGTCAAATAGATCCAGGCTCCGCTATCGGAGGTTTAAGTGATCATTTTGCCATCAGTTCGTCATTAAAAGAATATAAAACCGTTGAATTGCAATTAGGCAACGGACCGTCATGCAAAAATCACTTTATTACATTATTTTCTGACAAGTAGTACAATAGAAAATTGATTTCTCTAACTAACAAATTACACATAATAAAAATAAAATAAATTTCATTAAAACATTCTCTACATTTTGACAAATATGTAAATTCTATAAATGCATAAAGACCTACAGTCTAGTTATAATTCCGGTCATCGACTGTAATGGATTGCAGATAATACATATATTAACGTCTTTAAATTCTTTGAATCTTTTGTAACTATTTTAAATGTTACTTATTCAATATTGTCGTAAAATCGGCAGTCTATTTATAACTGCTCCATGGTCTTTCAACTAAATAACAGTTTGTATTCTTCAGTACGTGTGGACTCGTGTTGCAAAAGAATTTTTCGTTCTCGAGCCGTAACAAGGTGCGCACGGAGCACGAGATTTATCGAAGGCAACTCGGTCGAAATGTATGGGATGAATTTTTAACATTGTTCTTTGACTTCCCGACTAAAACGGGCATTTTACCAGTTCGAACGAAACAAAATGAACGCGAGTATGAAAATTCTGTCCCAACTACGAAACAGGATGGAACAATTTGGAATTAATCCTGCTGCTTTCAACTCTGGTATTGTCAGTTTGAAATCGTGTTTCGTCCGTTGAATTGCTCGTTCTTCCTTGTACTAAAAGCTTTGCGTCGTTATCATTATTTGTCCCGACGAATTCCGTCGTGCTTCTCACACCCACTTACACAGGCGGCTGTCTAATCCGTTACCAACACTGGCTAAAAACATTTCGCAGATAGCAGCTAAATATTTTTCTCTTAATTTCGCGGTCGTTTGAGCAGAAAAGCCGATATAATTGTAGCACGTGTCTTATTCTCGGCAGACAAAACCGAAAGATAAACCGTGGCAAAAAATTCTCCGCAGTCTTGTATAAATATTACAGCCACCTTTGAAAGTAACCTACCCCTGCAATGATCTCCTGGGGTCTCTCATGACCCCAACAAAATTTCTGTCCACTAATTTTTGGTACTGTATTGCACGTTACTTGCAAACATGCAGTTTCTTTAATTTATTTAGAGCACTTGGATTGCAGTTAAATTACACACCTAAAGCGGGCATAATAAATTTTTACGGAATATTAAGGAGGCCTGGGTGTGACGCATTCTCATAGTCTAAGAGTCTAAGTAAACGTGGTAACATGCCACTTAAGGGTTAATAACAGAAATCTAAACAAACCGTTTTTATTTCTAAAAATATTGTACAGTAACCCCGCGATCTAAGTACTTTTTCGGTTCTCTGCCGGGACTTAGATCGTGAAGGGACAGCATGCAAACACGGACCGCACGGCCGAACGGGCAACAAAAAATAGCGCATCGATGAGACAATACTAGTGCAATAATAAAACTTCTATATTTTTTACTTATTTTTAATGAAATTTTACCAATATATTCGTGGCATTTGTCTAACGAAAATGATGCCAAATATGATATAATTCCGATGATATTTACTTGTGTAATGATGAAAGTTCGATGAAAGTTTTGGACGTAAAGAAGGACAGCGTATAGGAAATAAAGGACGACAAGAGTCGCGGCTGTACAATGTAATGCCAATATAAAACTTCCATCGTTCATTACACAAGTAAATATCATCGGGATTATATCACATTTGGTATCCTTTTCATTAGAAAAATGCCACGAATATGTTGGTGAAAGTTCCATGAAAAAATAATAAAAAATAAAGAAGTTTTGTAATTGGATTAGTAGTGATTCACACCGACATACCCGATCCAGGATCAGATTACGCGGCATGTTTACATTCAGCTTCGCGGCCCTTCCGGGGGTACCCCACAGTGGAAGGAGTAGCCCAACGGACATAGATCGCTATGTTCCGTTGGACTTAGATCGCGGGGTTATTGTATTCTAATTTATATGATTTATTTAGGAAAATATCTTTTCCTATAGAATTTTTATGGTAAAAAGTGTTACTATCGGGGACTTCTTTAAAAGGTGTTCTCATGGAACAGATACTTTGGAATCTGTCTAATAAAAGTTCCATGAAAACAATTTATTTAGAACGTGTATTAAACAAGTTTACAATTAATGACGTATACAGCCCAGATAGCACCGTACGTCCCAGGGACGTCCGTTTTACGTCCAGTTTACGTCCAAACTGTCTAAGTCCGTCGCGTACGTCCCACGGACGTCCGTGGACCAAAATTTCGGACGTCCCAGGGACGTCCATTTTTTACGTCCTAAGGACGTCCCACAATTTCGGACATGAGACTTATAAATTACGTACGTTCCAGGAATGCTAACTTCTTACGCGCGAGATATATACAAGATATGTACTTACATATATATACATATACATATATGTATATGTACATAATAAATAAATAATAAATAAATAATATAAAAATAAAATAAATAATAAATAAATAATATAAAAATAAAATAAATAAATAATATAATAATAAATAAATAATATAATAATAAATAAATAATATAAAAATAAAATAAATAAATAAAATATAATAATAATGTTCTCAATATAAAATTACAAATGTTCTAATCAACTAATTCAAGTGTTTTGAAGATATTATTTATAATAATGACCCTATAGTAGTCAAACGCGGAATGCAAAATAAAAATTTTCTACCAGAATTGCAGAAAGAACTGGAGTAAAATAAATAATTATATTAAACATATAATCGATTCCGTATCGCAAATTGCGTGTCAGTATAATAATTAATTAATAATAAATTTAGAAAAAAACAGTACCTATCTGCGGCAGGATTTGAACTCTGGTCTTGTGGGTGGAAAGGTCATACCTTACCCCCACGCTACACCGGTTCTTTCTGTAGTTTGGAATGAACAATGTATAGCAGGGATGAGCAATTTTGCCTCAATTGAGGCAACCGTCCACACCGTAGCGCCCTCTATCACCTTCCAGCAAGCACGGTACAATGGGGCAAAGAAGACACGAGACATCAGCGTACGCAACGAACGTGCGCGCTGCATGAAAGACAGGTTGGTGGGAGAAGCAAGCGTTTGAGGGGCTCCACCTGTGCCCACAACTGAATGTATTGTATCGAAGAAATGCGAGAGTTAATTATATTGAATCATAGTATAACAATAAAGTTTAATTCATCTTGTATTTGTATTACATTTTTTAATAGCATACTAATTCGATAAGAATTTGGCGTATTTAGATTTAGTTAGCTGCGTTTCTAGATGTAGTTACCTGCGTATTGGATATAGTTGCCAGCGTATTAGATACAGTTATATGCGATTTAGATATTAGAATATTGTAAAAGACATAGGGGACGTTGAGATGTATGTATGTACCTACATACTCCCTTCTACGTAAAGACGCGCGAATCTCGGCGGCGGAAATGCAACAACTCAGGTGTCCGTGATGTATGGTCAAGTCAAGCTAGTAAAGGTAGATGCAAGGCATCTACCTTAGGCCGCCGGAAACCTCAACAAGTGTAGGGATTATTTATCCGATATGAAGGGTTAACGAGCACAGGGGGACCGAGGAATCCACCCGGGGCCGTCAGGCTACTGGAAGAAGCCACGAGATTCGCTAAGCACCCGAAGAGAAAAATTATTTAAATAATAATAAATTTTTTTAAATACCACGTTTTTAAAACAGTCTAAAAAGTAAAAAATAATAAAAAATAAAAAAAATAATTTGAAAAAAATAAAATGGACTAAAAAGTAAAAAATAATGTTTAAAAAACGGACTAAAAAGTATAAAATAACTTTTAAAAAACGGACTAAAAACTATAAAATAATTTGAAAATAAAAACAAAAATTTGAAATTGTGAATTTTGAATAGCTGTGAAAATACTTGTAAGATTTAAAACGAAAAACGTGGGGCGCAAGATAATAGTAAGGAGTGTAGGGAGTAGCAGCCGTTGAGAAAATTCACACAACAGTTTATATCATTTGCGGAGCAATAAAATTTTTAGTGATTTATGTGAACTGTTCATGCATCAATTATCTATTGCATGCTCCCCACGTTTTTCGTTTTAAATCTTACAAGTATTTTCACAGCTATTCAAAATTCACAATTTCAAATTCTTGTTTTTATTTTCAAATTATTTTATACTTTTTAGTCCGTTTTTTTAAAATTATTTTATACTTTTTAGTCAGTTTTTTAAAAATTATTTTATACTTTCTAGTCCATTTTATTTTTATTTTTTCAAATTATTTTTTTTTATTTATTATTACTTTTTACTTTTTAGACCGTTTTAAAAACGTGGTATTTTTAAAAATTTATTTTTATTTAAATAATTATTTTCTGCTTTTTAATCTTGTATGTGTGAAATTTTTCAAGAAAATATTTAACGCAAAATATGCAATGACATACCTGGTGATTTGGCGGCTTCCCTGTGAAAATCATTATTAACGAACTGCTTCTTTTTTTTGTATACATTATTTCTGACACTTTCAAACACTGATTTTTGTTAATTTCTAATATCGTACACGATATTATTATTACCTATATCATACATGCTCCCCAACGTCAAAAGGCTTCCTCTCCTACTTCTTGGACGTATATTTCAATCGATTTTAAACATTTTGATGAAATTATAACAGAAAGGTGTAACGGTTCTTTCACTTGGTAAACAGAGCGATGATGTACTACCGATCGTCTATCATATACTGAGCTCCATCGGGGCGAAGTGGGTTCGTGAAGTGGGGACGAGTGAGAGTGCGTACGCATAGTAAAATAGTGAGCGTTGTCTCGCGGAGTGGGGATCGCTGAACGCGATGACCGCGGTGTAACGGTAATAACGGTAAAAATATTTAATTGTTATTTCTCTTAAACGGATAGACTTTTTAAAAAAAATTTTTTTTTTGAATACTGCATTGTCATCCAGTTCTGAGCTATGTTTCCAATTTCAAGTCTCTAGCTCATCGGGAAGTTAGGTTAAAATCAATTGCAAGATTTGTACCGAACAAACAAACAAACAAGAAAGCTAGCTAATAAAAACGTGGTAAAAGGGAAGTTTGGGCAAACAATAAGAAGGAAAGACGAGGAATCAAAAGCAAATCGGTTGTACGGAACCCTCCTGCGGTCCTCAGGAATGCGACGGCATACGGATGTTTCCCCGAAAAAGAGATACAAGGCCTTTGGGTGATGCCTACGAACGCACGCCAAAGGCTAAGTTTTTATTAGATTATATGGATAATGGAGGGGCTTCCATTATTACCAATCCTCGGGTTAAATATGGAAGATCCGTGGTGCAATAGTTAGTATCGTGTCAGCTAGCCACGGAACGACAGCGAATAATTCGTACAGAAACATAAAGTGTAAGAAGATTACATCAATTCTACTGAAATATTGCTCAATATGAAACACGATATAATGCACGTGGTGTTAATAGAGGATTTTGAATGATCAGTTTCTTAATTTTAAATTTGTTTGTGAATTTTTATTTTCGACACTATGTTTATCAAACTCAAACAAATTCTCTTTCATTATAATTAAACATATCGGAATGATTGACATAATGTTTTCTTTTTTAAATTAAATGATTAAAATAATGTTTTCAATCGCAAAATTAATTTTTAATAATGGGGACTATAATAAAATTCTTAACAATATTTTATGAATATGATTACATCCCTTAATTTCTGCCAAAAAATATTATTTCTTGTAGAAAGGAAACTCCAAAGATAACATTATAAAAATTTGATAAAGATTCGGCGTTCTCCATTTTCAATTCGTACGCCATTTTACCTACATATCTATGCAATCTACGTTTACAAAGGTTTTGCATTAAACATTACATTGAACATACATGAAAAAAGCGTTTTTCACTAATAGTAGTCAGCAAAATCCTTCTACAAATACGAATGAAACTATTGAAACGGCTAAAATACAATACTTGATATTCTATTTGAAACTGCTTCATAAACAAATTGCAATGAATTAGTAAAATGATTATTTAAGTCGACTCTAATTTTCGTACACTCTACATCATATTTTATTTCAATTGAAATCACTGATAATCAATATATGATCGATTTAACGTAGAATGACCTAAAAAGTCCAAAAAGTCGACAAAAAAGAGAACGGCGAGTTGTTAATTACCTCTCGAATTCAATTTTTTCAAATTTATGGTTTAATTAATCCAATCTGCATTTATATCATACGTTTAATTAACTTTTACGTAGTAAATCACTATAATAATGATGTAACGAAACGCCAAGTACCTGATTGTACAATGCATACGAATTGCTGCCGAGCACCACTCTAGTCACACAAACAATTAACAGTTAAAATGCAAAAAGTCGATCAATGTTTAACGAGAAATATATTTACACCATATATTACACCATGAAGCAAATTTTGTGGTAAATGCGTTCTGTAAACATACATTCACATAATTCATCGGCAAAAGGAAATTGCATTTACTCATTCGAATAAAACTGGAATACTCAAGAAATTTTAATTCTATTTCGTAATAGAGACCATACAAATGAACGCTTACTAATGTATTTTACTACGAGCAATTAATAAATCTCATTACAATCTAAATATTTAGGAAAATGTAATGAATAACATACATATTTACCATTGTACCTTCGGAAATGGATTCTATGAACACTACGAAGTTATTGGATCAACAAATTCATCTCTAACATAAGTTCACACGGTTTGAAATATTATTTTGTATAACAGAATGTTTGATATAATCCATTTATCTGAACATAAACTTGAATTGTCAGAACTTATAATGATATACAATAGTGAGGAGAGTTAGATGGGCTTGTATTATACGAACGATCCGGTTATGCGAGCAGTTTGTGTCCCAGAGGATTCATATAAATGAAGTTCTATATTCACATCTCGCAACTTAAAAATGGAGATACATTAACAGTATGCTGTGCAACAGCCGACGTATGTTTTCCAAATACGAATTTAATAACTAAAAACTAACACTCAGTAGGAAACAAAACGACAAAAAAGAGTAACTCGAATGTATGAAATACGAACTACGTTTATTGCCTCAGGGGTGCAGTATTAAATATTAGGCCACTAGTGTATGATAAATTGTGAATAATTGTTAGTCCCACGCGTGGAGTTGAAAATAAGAGGACTTCTCTTTAGGAACGAGAGAACATGGCTCGTTTCCAATTATTTAAATATATTTGTCCTTAAAACGGTCGAGAATAAACGTCGGTGAATTCCGCCATGATGCATACGTATCCCACAACTGCGAAAAAAATATCTTGGCGCGCACATAACTCTGTTTAAGAGGCCGCGACAAATTCACCGAGCGACTCAGCCATTTCTGCCTCGTATTATCCCGGAGCGGAACAGCGTTCTAAATCGCATGCGACAGTAAAAAGAACGTCACGGTAGGAAATAGCGGCAAACGTTCCGTCGCACTTATTACGCGACATTGCCGATAAATCGTTGTCGAAGTCACCAATCTCGCGCAGAGCTCGCGAGGACGAAGACGACGCTGTGAAACCTCCCTCGAATGACACACATGGCCATGTTCGCTCGCACGCAGTTGCTGGAATTCAATCTTTCTAAGTGGAGATCTAACACATCGACTCGGTAAGAAGTTGTTCTGCTCGACTGAACTTTCGAAGTGCGTGCACGCAAACTTTCGTAATTTTCGCTTTGATCACGTTTGCAATCTCGCGAAAGCGTTTTAGAATTTCAAATGTAGTGTCGAATAATGAAATATTAAAGATTTGCGAAGAACTTAATAAAATTGCGGATGTTTGTACATGGTGCGAAGATTTTGCTGTAGATAGAGCATCAGCTACTCGAATGGCTATAAACACTATCAAACCACCACAGAATAGCTGCATATTGACCAAGAATTGACTTGGAAGAAAGTTATCTTTCTCTTTCACCGTCAATCCTGGAGTGTACCATAACCACCCAGAAACACCAACCGAGAAAGCCAGATTATATTCAAATATCTGATACACTCGCAAAGAACACTACTCAATTGATGGTAAAATCTCAAAAAAAATTTTATGTAGATTGAAGTATGTACAGGGTATGCTATTTGAAGTGAACTAGTCGAATATCTCCGAACTTATAGATGAATGTTATATCTGAAGTTATATGGAGGTAGACGTATGCACAAGAACCCGATACATATGTATTACGGTTCGGGTCGCGCAGGTTCGGGCGGGTTCGGGCGGGTACCCATGACATACAAATACTGGAGTAACTCGAATGTTCCTGTAGGAATATGGGTGTAGAATAAACCACACTCTTTTGAATACGAAATGGAATTTATTCTAACTAAACGTTTGAAGACACGTGAGGCACGTCTTTATTGTTCGACAAAATTTTCTATAGTGAGGACCGTTCTGGAAAGAAAAGTAAACGATTGGCTGAGAGTCGAGGGTCCCATAACGCAGGCAGCATAGATACAATGTGTCATTTATTTGTATAGGGGCTCGAATGTCAAGCGATCGAATGTGCCTACTAAATAACAGCAGATTATTTATGTCAATCTGTTTCTTAAATAAATTCCAACAGTTTCGGACTATACACTTGGTGACAAAAGTTAAGAAACACCTTTTAAAAACGAATAACTTTTATAAAATTAGTCCGTACGATTTGGATGTTTTGAGATATTAGGATTAGTTTACTAAGCTATGTATAATAAACATTTTTTTTTAATTTTTATTGATCGGAGTTGTGAAGGAAACAGTGAAGGTCATGATTTTTAACTTTTTTATCTGCGCCTGTAACAAACACGTATATCATGTCTCTTATAAATCTAATAATCCTCTTATAAATATCGGCTGACGCATGAGAAAGACGTATCTTTGAATTTCGTGCTTAAATTGCATTTTCTCAATATTTTTGCCATATTTAATCATTTACTTTATACAGGGTGTCCCAAAAATGTCTGATTTCCTTCAAAGTGGAGGTTCCTGAGGCCATTTGAAGCGACATTTTCCTTTGCAAAAATGGCCGTTTCGGCTTTGTTAAGGAGTTATTAACGAAAAACACGGACCAATCAGAGCGCGACCTAGAGGCGTATTAAAAACCTTATTCTTAAAGTTCATTTTAAAGTGTTGTTGTATTGTTCCTTCACCAGGAATCCAACACTCCCATATGGAGATCATAATACATAGAGGCCATATGTATAGAGGACGACAGTGCTATTTCAATGGTTCTATTGTAGATGGAGGAGTAGAGGGCATATAAAGGTCGTCTTCAATTCTTTTAGTAGAACCATGTCTTTTCTAATGCATCAATCGACGTGGTCCATCATTTTTCATAAAAACTGATTAGCTTTCTTATATCGAAAACCCATTAGTTTAGTTCAAGTGTGGGCACGGGCTCCCACCAACCTCTCTTCCATGCAATTCGCGCCTTCGTCGCGATCGCGCATTCATTGCCCCCACCATACGCATCTTCGTACCGGACCGCGCGCGGGATATAAACAAGTTACCGATGTGAACAAGTGACGGTCAGTAACGGTTGGCCAGAGAACGGAGCATCAAAACACGTACAATGTTTCGTTTTGTGGAAACGTTCACGTTGAAGCGGCGAACAGAGTTACTCTTAACAGTCTACCAACGACACATCGCCGCTCTAATCGACGCTTTCTTAGCTTCTATCGCAGCTCCAACGTGGTCGTACCCTTAACGATTCCGAAATCTAGAAATACCAGATGCTACTGCTTTTACTGCATAATGTATTTATAAAAACGCTCTTCAGAATTGTTCATAAATTCAAAGAATCTTTAAAGATTCCAAAACGATCGTATATCATAAGAGCTATACTTCGCCGCGATGCGCGAAACCTTCGCGAGGCCTGCGCGAGACATGCGCACTGCTCGCTACGGGCGAAGCGCGTTCTTTCTCTATGGTAACGATGGGGAGGCAGTGTGCGCTATGGTGGGGCCGGTCTTGCCTCAATTGAGGCAAAAATGCCCACGCATGGATATTTCAATTCTAATACTATGAAATAGCAATAGTGGTACAATATATACCTCATTGCGATTGATACTTAAAATGTCACTTTTTAGCTTGAATACAAAGGTTCACTCAATCTTTGAATGTTATTTAACATTCATTTAGAAATTGGTTGTTATTTTTTTCTTTTTAAAGCATGTAATGTCGGGCTGAAAACCATAGTGCTGCAAGTCCAAATTCTAAAAATTTGATTTAATATATTATCTTTCGAATCTTAAAGGCATCATTTATTTACCGACAGCGTTAACTGACGTAGAACTTTATTATTTCCTGAAAAATGGCAAATACAACTTTTAGTATTTTCTCTGCAATTCCGACCAATTGCAATTTTTCTAAACTTTTTTCACGTCATGTAGCAAACTAATTGTTCTAACTTCTCAAAAAAAAAATCCGAATCCCAGGGTGAAATATTAAAAAACTTATCGTCCTTTTAAGAGTGTTAATTAGATATTTCCCTTGTAAATTGTATAAAATTCTGTTCCGTTCTTCAATCTTCACGTAGTGACATTTTTTATAGTTTTTCTGAACCAACAGATCTGTTTTTGCATCCGCAATGTGTATATCGAGTTTTTTTAGAACATGTGACGTAACAAAATCTGTGTGACGTTTGAGCTGCCGCTCGAATGGGTCCGAACGGATCCAACCACTCTCTATTTATTAATTTAGGAACTCACTAGACCCGCTAACGCTTATCCCGAGATGTTCTCGTATGAATCTAGTGAAGGATTAACGTTTTTGTGTACCGTGCCGAGTACGCGCGACAAATTTCAGAACCATATCCCAGACCCCGAGGTGCGCGGGTGACTTGTTTCCCCAAGCGAAAATCTGTTGCCGCCCTCATGTAGGGACAACCATTGGAGCTAACCTGAAAATACATCCCCGGGAAGATGCGGAAAGGGGACGTCCCCGTCCCGTCGACGTCTCGCTCGACGATAATTTAGAGGTCCGCTGCCGGTGCAGCTCGGCCCGCTCGGAATGTCTTAAGGCTTAGCAATTTTGCCTCAATTGAGGCAAAACCGTCCACACCGCAGCGCCCTCTGTCCCCTTCCATCAAGCGCGGTACAATAGGGCACCAAAGACACGAGACATCAGCGTACGCAACGAATGTGCGCGCTGTATGAAAGAGAGGTTGGTAGGAGAAGCAGGCGTTTGAGGGGCTCCACCCGTGCCCACCACTGGCTTAGGGCATTCCCGGTCGTAAAAACGCGATCGATATGAAAAATTGGGAAGTCCCTAGGTCCAGGGCCCTACCGTAAGGTTCATCCCTATGCAACGACCGTAGCACACGGGGCAGCAGTTCGGGGAGAGTAAAGATGAGGAAAGTGGGGGACGCCTTACTTCCGCGTACCGTATTGCCGAAATCGGCGAGTTACCGTTGTAAAGTGCGTTCCTAAATTCGCGTGAGTCCTGGCTGCCGGTCACCATCGAGGCGGAAGGGCTCAATTTTGGGTAAGATAGCCAACATTATTCTTATAGTTCGAGTAACTTTTTCGAGAGCCCTGGAGGAACCGTTGTCGGTCCTCGTTTTTGTAGTTTCGTTCTGCGATATATTGCGATGATTTCGTTTCCGTTTAATCCGTTAGCCGCTGATCTTACTAGACGTTTCCGGGAAGTGCGACGTAGAGGTAGAACATTCCAGCGTAGATTGCGGCGCAGAGTTTTCTAGCGTAAGGAGCCGTATGATGATTTCGCATATTTTCCCGTACGAAATCTAAGTGCCGTATTTCGCTGAATTTTGTAGCGCGTGCGACTTGACCATTTCTTGGCAGTTCATAGTAAAATTAGCGTTATCGCTTACTTTGACCGCAGTCGTCTGTGGCTGCCGTACATATTTTTTTTGTTACACGATTTTTAAGCCATACTTGCGAAGATTCGCTTATTGTACGACAACCCTTCCCGCTGCAGGGGACGTCCTTTGCTCTTCCACGTAGAATCCTGCTCCGCGTTTGAGTTATCCAGGCATCTCGCGATTATAGGCAGTTTTTATAAAATTAAACTGTTTTAGTGATCAGACGCCTTTTGTGCGGTACTTCGAATGTGCCTGGCACCCGATATCGGACCTGAACAAGGTTAGATTAATGAGAACGTCTCCTTAGAAAAGTAGTTTTATCCCGGGTGGACTTCGTACGTGCGGCCGTGTGTTGGCTGGTTTACAGTCCTATAAAAATCCGGTGTCGGGTATGTTTCCGCCCCTTCTGTGGAGTCCCGGAAAATACGCAGCGCGATAAACATATGCAAAACATTATTTTACTCCATATACCATGTATGTGACTTACATCACTATGATTCTCAGCCCGCTATATATGAAGTTTAACATTAATTGGTTCGTATAAACAAGGTCCGGATAAGAGAGGTTCTACTGTACGCTTATCCTCCAACATATTAAACCGAACGTAGCTCTACGGTGTAGAAATAAACTGGATATTTTTATCAAAGTGATTCATAGCGGTGTCCGATGCGACAGGAACGATAACGGGTGCACAGTATCGCAATATTTTCATCGATAATTCGTCGCAACGCAATCTAGATAATGACCGGGTGTGAAACAGGTGTAATTCTGACCAGCGGATATTTTTCTAAGGGTGTTTTCACCAATCCGAAGAATTAATGAGGGCCGCTTGAACGAGGGTGAGACTGGAATCCTGTAAATTCCGGCCAGTTAGCGTGACACGGAACAATTTCACTCGTGCGCTACCGTAGTATTGTTGCGATTCGCTCGCGTGCAATTAGTGCAGCTCCCGGCTTACTTGTTAAGCTAATTACACGTGTATAAACTTCCGGTGGCTGTTACTCGAAAGAGGAAGAGACCGTTGAAAGTTAGCCTGGTCGTTATAAGTGGAAAAGTAGCGAGTTCGAGGCGCCAGGTATATAGAACCGTCACCCTCGCTTGATTCTTCCCGGCCTGTGACCGACTTCCGACTTCCGAAACTTCCGGACACCTAACCCGACTCTCTAGCTCGAGATAGAGAGAGGTAGAGATAGATAGATAGAGAGAGCGAGAGAGAGAGACCAACTTTGACGATCGATCGTTTCGACGGTCAATCAAAACACAGACAAAACGTCTAGCTAAGAGATTAGAGAGTTCGGCGGCGTGGCGTCGTGTTACTATGGCATTGATCGCCGTAGACCGAGGAAACCGGCTCTTTTGTTGCTGTTAATGAAGTTTCAGCTTGAAGTTGCTTACTCCTGTCCTTTTAAGACAACTGACAGTCTTGCAGGTGAACTTCGCGAACTTTGGATGGCGTATCTAACCGATGCACACTGGCGCCGAAGCTTCAGACGCCATTTTAGATGGCCGAGGAGTTGTCATGCTGTGGATAATTACGAGCCCCGGGCTCTTCAAGGTGTAAATGACTGCTCTTTGACGGGAATTAAACGTGAAATACGGAAGTGTGCAGATTGTTAGATCTCGAGCTTCTGGGAGACGAGTAAATACGTTTTAATTATACTTCGGCCGCACGCAATTACCAGTTTACATTCCCTTGTTTTTAACCTCTTGTGGTATGGTTTCTTTCGCAACCGTGTCTGCTAAAATTATTTTATTGTTTGTAATTTACTGCGAGCAAAGAAAGTTCTGTATCTATTTCAAATATGGTAAAATATTGATATCCGGAAAATGGTATTTCATTTTTAATTGTAAGTATTTAATTCAGGATTAAAATTGAATATGAAATTCATTTCCAATAAATCACATAAAAATATTCTTCATATTATGACAATTGAAGGAGATATTTTAAATGGATCATACCGTGTTTTAACTATATTACAGGAGTTAATCAAATTATTACAGTACGAAAAATATATTCACTACTTATGTAGCAGATAACATTTTCAACTTAACACTAAAACTAACGAGTCCGTTAAAATGTCGGACTTTTATCGTATATTTTTTAGTATACTTCTTTATTCAGGTACATGTTACCATCAAATTCTACGAAATCTGAATGAATTCAATCCTGCTATTATTATCAAGGAATATACATAAGTTTCGTTTAGGACTTGATAGTTCTAGTGTTAACCTCCCGTCGGGCGCAATGCCTAGACCGCCGAGTTCGGGCGCAATGTGCTTGACGGGCACACATTCAAAAAACACAATAAACACCTAATTAAGTTCATTCATACAACTGCTGTTAGGGAAATACTGCACTTGGTACCGTCTATACTTGAAGGAACGCTCTTTTGGGCCCTCCCCAAGTGTGGGGGTGACTGAGTCGCTTGTGTTTTCCAGATACTTACGTGCTACCTGAACCTTCGGCACAGGGACTTTACCATACGGTCAATGTATTTACAAAAAATTAATGAAAACCCTTACATTATTTAAATTAAAGCGAAGATAATAAATAATTGTTATGCTAATATTTCGAAAATACGTACCTTCAAAAATGTGATGAGTTCGGACGCACTGAGCTGATCTGAACAAAACTTGAATAACTTCCGGTAATGATGGTCAAAGACAAACTAAGTGAGAAGAATCCTTAGAGCACGTCAAAACAGGCAGTTACTGGCAACGCCAAATGACAATGTTGCCTGGTGGGGGGGGGGGGGGGAGAGGTACCCAAATAATCGCGCTGTGCCTCTCAGATCAGTTGCGCCCGACGGAAGGTTAATGCTTCATAAAGCGCTACATAAACGTGACAAGAATATAATGTAACTAGACTTTTATATACAAATTCATTGTTTTAATATAAAGCCGTCAATTTGTACAAAAGATCTTGTTCTTTTTTTGTAAAAAACTCACCTTAAGAAATGGTGCAGCTCTAACAAAATATACTCTGTAAAACGTTTTATGAAATACGAAAGATAAAGGTTACTATGTTAAGACTACTGTAATGCAAAGCAATTTTATTCAATGAACCTTACAGTAATGATTTTCAAATAGTAAAAAGTGAATATGTCAGACATAGGAAGAACAGATAAAGAAGTCGTTTACAAAATATAGATAGGTGTGCCAATGTAAAAATTCAAGTTACCGTCTAGTTAGTAATTAAATTATGATGTAAGAATGGTCAAAATTGCGTTATTTTTAAATTCGGACATTTTAAATAAATATTCTCTTGAAAATGCTACCAGTGATTGGCGAGTTCTCTTCAAAATTTCTTCATTCTTCAATTTTTCATTTTTTACCTTAAACATATAGGTTTATTCTGTGGGCATGCTCATAAGATAGGGAAATATTATTGAATTTTTAATTGTTGATAACCATAACAGGCACCAAACAACTTTCGTAGCAACGAGATCGATGTCAATATTTCTAGCAAAATTATTTCTAGCCGTTTTGTCCGGAAAAATGGTTTTAACTGCTTCAGTATTATTATGAAAATCCCCATAATTTTAAAGAGATTTGTTCAATACATTTCTCTGTTTCTCGATACAGATAAAGAAAACTTGTTCTGATGCTTACCCAATTCGTCTTAATATCCATTAGAAGGTAGATGTAAAAATATATAGGAAACTTCTGAAACAATAGAGTTGATAAAAAATTTACCACGTGTTATGCCGTGTTAGTGTTCAAACTGCAATTAGTGAGCCACTGGGATACACGCCTCAAAGAGAGGTAATAAATAAAATAAAGAGAATAGTCCAGTTTCCGGATAACTGTATAACTTTAATAAAACGGGTGTGAAGAACGGTACACAAGGACATAAAGCATAGGTTGACATTTGAAATTTGACTTGTTCCGACTTTCGACTCTACTTCGCGACTGGCCTTGCAACGAAGGCATATGAATAAGGAAACCTCGTGAGGGTGAAAATTCTCTCCACCAAATACAACATAGTGCGGCCTTAGCCACTAATACAATTTTAGGGACACAGGTTCTGGCGTTATGTGCGGACCTACGTTACGTCAAGTGCCATTGAGTGCAATACGGCTTGGTTGATTTTCCCAAGCGAGTCAGCTGATACTTTCCAGCTGTACCCAAGTCGTAAAGTAATAAATTCGTAAAAGAGACACTAATAGACTCTCAGAAATGGCATCGCCCAAAATCGACTGCAGTGTAAACCGATTTAAGCCCAATCCCCGCAATTTACACCAGAACTCATTGACACCAACTCCCCGGACCTCGGCGTTAACGAAGTCCTCAAAGTGTTAACAAATATTGAATATTCCATCCCGCCACAAATCCCCTTTACGGTAAAGCGATTCACCAGTTCACAAAGGTTGGTGCATGCAAATTAATATAAAGGTGGATAATATAAGCGGGATGGACTGCGGAAACGATAACGATTGAAAACAGTGACACCCTGGGCTTCCTGGGCCCTAAGTGCTTCAAGTTATCAGTGGACCTAATTAGCGTTTCAAATGGTCAATTAACGGAAAGGATTAATCAAGTGTTTCATTAAACGTTCGTAACGTTTATATTATTTCGCGGAACGGTGTAATTGTGGTGGCGCTGGCTAGGCATCATTGTGCCGCGGCAATCGCAAAAGCGTCCGTCACCATCAATGGCAACGTTATTACCGCGTGAAAATGACGTTGCCACGGCGCGGCGTTTCCCTCGAATCTTTCCTTCCCGAGGATCGGTATTTCACTTTGATTATTCTGCCGGCGCCAAGAACGCGCCGCCACGCAGCCCGACTACCACTGTTAAGGTATAAATATTGCGGCGACAGTCGAACAAACGGCCAAAGGGACTTCCTTTTCTCCCTTTCCCTTCTTCCCTTTTCCCTTCCCTCGACTCGCTGTCTCCGTTCGGTGTACGGCACGCAGCGAACGCCGAGTCGAGTCGATTCAGAAAAAGCAAAAGAGCTTCGCTCGAGGATCCTCGAAAGAAAAGGTACGTCGCAGGCGCCGCAGGAAACGCTGCTAGGCGAGGGTGAAGTTGAAAGAGGGCCGCGCGTCATCGTGCCCCGCTTAGAGAGGATTCGGTGTCTTTGTTTGCTGGCGGATTAATCCCGGCTCAAGGCCACTTTTACGCGAGCCATCCCTGATCCTGCCTCATCCTCAAGACCGACCGGTCTACGACAGATTTTTTCATACCCCTGTCGCCGCGACGACGCAGCCGAGTCCTTCACGATTTTTCCCAAGGTTTCGTCTCTTTTCGTTTCTTGATAAATTTTATCGGTGTACAGAGATAAACTGAAGAAACAAAAATTACCTGAATGGAAGGCTTAGCACGCTGTTGACGTTAAGGGGGCATTTTCCTTTGGTAGGAGTATGTTCCAGAGAATTTGTTATAAGCAAAAGCTTCTAATACGAATAGATTTGTGACCGGAACATCGAAACATGCTATTTTTAAGAGTTTATGGTTTTGAAAAAAAAATTACTTTATTACAACACAGCGAGTGACAGGATCCCTCAACTTGGCAGCGCACTAGGCACAGACAAAACGGCTTCTTGCCACCCCCAACGTTCCGGCTGGGTGGTCCGCAACGGCTGACACCTTAGCCAATTTCCAGTGCCACTTCCTACATTAAAAGTTGTATAATTTGTAGGGGTGTGCTCGCAGGCGGGTACTCGCATCACATCAACCCGACATTTTCGAACAACCCGACATTTTCAGACATCCCGACATTTTCGGGAATCCCGATTCTGTGTAGCTACCCGACAGATTCGAACAAAGTCGAAAGAAGCTCGGTTGTGATTAACTCGGAGTCCCGACATTATGCAGCCATTTCAGAGGATTAATATAACTTAAGACTCAAGCCACAGCCTCATTTTATACATACTTACATACATATATGCTAGGAAATGTTCAGTAGCGTAAATAGTATAAATGCGGAACACATACATTAATTTGTAAATACAAAAACCGAGATAATACTTAATTCTCCAATAGGTACTTCATACAGATAGAGACAGTGATGGGAACAAAGTGGGATCTGTGAAACATCTTCAAATATTCTTATGGATCACGTTATGTATTACGCTTCTGAACATTTGACAGCGAGAATGTGAATTGAGTATTAAGTTTTATTAATACTCTTAAATGGCTGTATAATACCGGATTTCCGAGCAAATCACAACCGAGTTTCCACCGACTTTGTTTGAAACTGTCAGGCAGCTCCACAGAATCGGAATTCTCGAAAATGTCGGGTTGTCCGAAACCGACTATTCATATGATGCGGATAGCCGACCGAGCTCGCCCGAATTTTCATAAACCCGATTCGAGGAGTCAGGTACCCGTAATTTCGTGAACCTGCACACCATTTTTTTTACGTGGGTACATGCTTTACGCATACTCCGCCCCCCTGTGGGAGGGACGGGGTTATGCGGGACTTACCCCGGACCGAACCGGTCAGGGGACTACTCACTAAAACCTCACGGTGACCTACCCTAAGCTAACCGGGTCGGGATCTCGCAAGCGAACACTATCGTCCACCCCCCACTTTGGCGGCCTGAAATCGCTGCCCCCCCTCAAACAACTACCCTAAAACAACAAGGACACTGCGCAGGTTACCGACGCAGTGCTCTCCCCCCACCCGGGGACCGTCGGAACGGACGGCACGCGCCCCAGGACGTGTCGCCCACGGCCCCTGAGAGAGAGAGAGAGACCCCCCCCCCCAGCCGTCAAGAAGAACCCAGCCGACTGAGAGGAAGTCCCTCATTACGTGACGAGGAGGCGGTTGACGCGAGTTCCGGCTCGCACAGCCCCCTCCCCGAATTCCTCACACGCTGCCCCGAAAGGCGGAGCAGTCAGCTAGGGCAGAGGAGCGGGACGGAAAGTATAAAGATGCGAGCTTCCCGCCCCGTCCACTCCGCCAGCTCTCTCTCTCTCTCTCTCTCTCTGCGGAGCATCCCTCATCACGATGGGAGTTCTCTCCACTACAGTACAATCCCCCCTAAGGGAGGAGAAGTCCCCCAATGTGGGGGAGTAGACAACCTAAGGGGAAGGAGCCCTCCCACCCTCATTACATTCCTCCCTCTCCCTTTCAGACGCCTCCTTCTGCGAGATTACGTCCTTGCAGAAGGAGGCTATCGGTTTCCACGGACCCCTGCCGCCAGTCATGTGGTCGACCATGACTGACAGCGAGAGGTTCGATCCAATGTGACCCCTAAGGACACGGTGCTACGCCGACCACGCTGGAGGTACCTCCACTGTATGCAGCGCCGTGTCCGGGTCTTCACTGCAATGGTGGCATTCCGTTGTCGGTTACTTCCTGATCCACCACAGGTACTCTCCGAAACATCCGTGTCCGTGTACGGTAAGTAAGCCTTACTCGCCCCCCGCAACATTCTCCCAGAATGGACAGGAGGATCCGGACGATGGGTCGCGGTCGGCCCGAATCGGCAGCAACAATTTGTGACCGCCATTGGGCCAGCGTACGTTCCCGGGCCTGGCGCTTTTGCAACTCAACTTCCTTCCCGTCTGGCTCCCCTCGACGGAGCGAATAGGTAGTCACATAATGTGCCGCCCGCTCCTCCGCCATGAAATGGAGGGGAGCCATGCAAAACCTGCACACCTCTAATAATTTGTCAACGTTGTCTCTAGTGGGTTCCCTCGAATCTAGCTGCATAATTTCGAATGTTCCATTAGTATTTCGAAAAACAAAAGCAATATTTCCAAGGAGACTCAAACCCAGACGAGATACATTCGAATTCTTTGTAAATACTTTCAGGTATGTATATTCGAATCCTGGCCGAGTAAGATTCGAACCTTTTATGAGTATTTGACGTTTGGCGCATCTCCGACAAGGTATATAGTCACGGGGAAAAGGACATTCGTAGCTGTATTTAATTCTGCCGCGTTTCGTTTTAATCCCCTCCACCAACTCAGACCAACGCGTAGATGGGACAAATGTCGACAGAGGTTAACAGGGGATTTCTGACACCCTACTCTTAAAGCTAACGTAGTAGCGATGTTGAATTCTGGAGGGACAGCGGAACGTCAGACGTGTCGCACCACCCGGTTACAGATCGCACTTAATAGATTCATTTGTTTCCTTTGTAAAACTTCTGCTTTCGTAAAGAGTCGTTCATTGTCCGCGGTTGATCCGAAGATCGTTCGGTCCTTGAATGTATTTGCACTGCACTAAGAGTGTTACCCAACGATCTGCTCAAGTATCGGATATCGTGGAACGTCCAAAGTAAAAAGATTCATTATTTACTAAAGGTATTGACTAGAGTTGCTATAGTCAGAAACAAAACGATAGGACACTACGATTCTTTCTGTTTCCATATGAAATTGGAAGTATATGTACATTTTAGTAAATCAATTGTATTGTACACGTAGCTGTACAATCTGTAGAAAAAATGACAATTTTTAAGCCTTGACGAAATAAAACAATGCATTGAACATGAAGGGCACCATTCAAGACAGAAAACAATAAAAAAATTATACAAATCTGTACCCGAACGAATTATTTTGGTGATAGAAGATAAAGGTGGCTTTACAAAATATTAAACAAAATTGGTAAATTCGGCTCGACTGCGTTTTGGAGAACTCCGTGTTCTTAACTTTTTTGAACTTTTTTTTATGTGATCCTGTAGATATCGATGAAGAAATTCCGAATGGTTCCGTGGATGGTTGTTAGAAATTCACTGGTTTATAAGTTATACGCGTGTAAAGATGAGCAATTTTAAGCGTTTTTGACAGGTTAGAGCGTCGCCATATTGGATATTCGTTGAGTGGTAGAGGTAGGCAGGTCTGTCCGACGCATGCGCTGGATCGTACATGATCAGCGCATGTGTTAGATAGTATGGTATATTTGCGGGATCGGTTAAATAGTACTGAGCGTATGCGCTAGATGGCAATTCAGTGGTTACACATGCTTTGTAAACATAAGCAATTTCAAGTGTTTTAATTATTAATAAGTTTATTGTTGATTTTGAAATGGCTAGTTCAAGTATTAGAAATTTTAGCTTTAGAGACATGCCAAGTAGTAAAGAAGAAGCAATTACTCAGGATTGTGGATTGTTGCGGAAATTTAAAAAATGTCGTACTCATCAGTGCGGAATGAAAATTTATAACAATAATCATGGAATCGGTCGTTTTCGGAGTCCAGTAATTAAAATATACAGAATCACATACAGGATTTCAAAAAGAAGGTACAGTCCAGGATGGTTTGGGGTTAGGTCGTCGTGGGAGCGGAGAAGGCCGGCCCGACCATAGTATAATGTTTCTCATTTTGATTTAGTAAATATGTTATTATTACGTACGTACTTGTGCTGCTATCTAACGGATCTGTTCGGAAGTATTTAGCTCATTTTATATGTATCACGTAGCAAATATATCAATATGGCGGCGCTTTAACCTGTCAAAAAGGCTTGAAAGTGTTCAACTTTATACGCGTATAACTTCTTAACCAATGAATTTCGCACAATAAGATTTTCATTTTCAGTGTTTTCTCGTCGAAATCTATAATATTGTATAAAAACAACTCGAAAAAAAGAGTTCTCCAAAACGCAGTTAAACCGTAAATTCTTCTACATTTCATTTTTTAAACATGATACATTTCATTTTTCTAGATACATTCATGCGGAGGAACAACATTTTAGTTTTACTAACTGAACCAAATAAATAAAAACAGTGTAAAACAATCTATGCACGAGAAATTTCATTTATA
Organism: Sphecodes monilicornis; assembly: GCA_913789915.3. Taxonomy (NCBI): domain Eukaryota; kingdom Metazoa; phylum Arthropoda; class Insecta; order Hymenoptera; family Halictidae; genus Sphecodes; species Sphecodes monilicornis. The sequence goes on along the minus strand of OU565286.1, from coordinate 5,584,511 downwards.
AATTAACAAACTAACAGAGAGCATTATCTTTTTGTCCCTAACTGTAGTAGACGTACAGCTGTCTTAGAGAACGACTATAGTAGACTCCAAAGATGAAGGAACCTCGCCAACGACGAATTTAAGACTTTACTGGGCATATGACACAAACGGAACTCGTTCATTGGCTAATTCCCTACTTGCGTTCCTACGACTGACGCCATTGTTGATAATGCCCTGTGTTCATAACGTTCAAGAAGATATTATATTATGACATTACATGGTGGATAATACGTAACTAAGAACCACATCAGATGAATCAGAAGAAAATGAAGACGATACACATGAGGAATATTTAGATGGGGCATTCAATGATTCTGATTCTAATGTATGATATTTTGAGCAGTTAAGACGATACAAATTATAAATTACTTGTCTTCCAGGTTAACCCTCAACGACATGCACGAAATATGTTACGTCTTATTTGGAGTCTACTATAGAGTTGCTAAACAATACAAAATAAAAAAACTACAACATAAAAAACGATAAGAGGTTTTAGAAGACGGTAAATTGTCCCTAGAGGGCAACTACAGGCTACTAGAAAACAATAAACCATCTTAGAAAATGATTAGTGGTGCTAGAAGACGTAATATTGTTTTAAGGAATGACTAGAGCCTGCTAGAAGACGTAAAATTGTCTTTAAGGTCAAGTAGGGTTGCTCGAAGACGAAAAATCGTCCTAGAAGGCGACTAGAGGTGCTAGAAGACGAAACTCTGCCTCGGAGGCTAACTAGAACCTGCTAGAAGACATAAAAACAAATAAGGAACAACATAACATACAAGTATTCACAAGCTTTAAGGGATTGCACATGTTTAAACGGTTGAAAAATAAGAAAAATTCATCAATTTTTGTAACTAACAAGCGTTAGCAGATTGTAACGTTAGTAGAGCTTATTTCAGCAATATAGAGTATGTGATGATTACACTGCTGTACGAAAACTTGGTACTATTATGGTATAAACTGAACGATCTGGAAGATTTCATATACGTCTTCCTATATGATATGCAAGTAGCATTTGCTAAAAAATTGAGCCAAATACTTCAACCTTCCAACCTAAGGGGTAAGAGTTGGGTCCATTTTGACTCCGCGTAATAAGTGTTCTACTATCTTTAATCTTTCATTAGCAAATTTATATTATTAACCATTTATATTGAGTCTAATTAAATACAATGAATGTATGAAAAAAATATGAGTTTTCGAAAGTAATAAGTTTGAAAATTTGTCGAATACGCAAGTACTATACGTACAATTAACCGATCGAGGATTTTATGCATTTATGACAAAAATTAGTTGGATAAACATAAATTCGCGTAGACATTACAAGAATTTAAGAATATTGATAAACAACTTAAAATGTATCATAATCATTAAAAGGGGAAATGTATTGCATTTATCTTGTGTTTTTTACAATTGACTTCGAAAATCTTTATTTTGAATAAAAATCTACAGTCTATATAATAATAAAATTCCAATGTACGTTCCATATTTGATAAAATAGAAATTAAATTTTCCGTGGGGTATTATTATTATTATTATAGATATTATCCTATACGGAGAAGCTTGTCCTTGTTGATGCTGATTTTGAGAAAATCAATTTTTCGAAGTGTTACAGCTATTTAAACTTACAAGGAGAAGACGCGGTCATCGGGTCTTAGATTTTGTCGAAACCAATAATTTTTGAGATATTTACAATTTAAATTTCATTATACCCGTTAAGCCGTTAAGTACAGTTTTGGATGAAGCTTTTGTCAAGTGCCAAACGGTGTGATGGTATCGTACTAGATTCATTACCGGGAATGCAGATCACTGAGGTGGCGCGAGAGATCACCGAGGTGGCGCGACGGTAGCGTGCCAAGTATTCAGAGATTTCGTTCCGACGTATTTTATCGAATTAAACTGTGATAAAGGTACTAATAGTGACAAAACTGACTAACAAAAAACCACGTAAATCAAAAGCAAACATCCGAACACTAATATCAACAAAAATATTTAAGCACAAATATAAAGGCAGAAGCAAGATACAACCAGTACATAACCTCATTACAACACAGTGCAACCCCCCTAATGGGGGCCTACATGAGACAAAAACCAAGGAAGATCAGCATGAAACTGATCTAAACAGTATAATTATCAAAAGAGAGAAAAGAATACACATATCTAACACAATGGAAAATACAGGAGCTAATAAAAGGAAGAAACACCAAATCAGCACTGAAATTCCCTGCAGCAATAGGTACGATATTCTCTCGTCAGATGAAGACTCGTGCATGGATCATGAAAATGAAGAGACAAATACAGAAACCACAAATAACAAGAAAACTATACAGAAAACAAAAAGACCAACTCCTATCGTCATACATGGGAGCATTGAGAACCACGCAAAATTCACAAGCAAGCTTAAATACACAGTTAATGACAAATACCACATCAAATACCACAAACATAAAACAGAAGTATTTACAACCTCGAAAGAGGACTATAATAAACTAAAAGAGGAATACCAAAGAAACAAAATAGAATTCCACACGTATACACTACACAATGAAAGAAGGAAAACCTTCGTCATCAAAGGTTTACACCCAGTCATGTGTGAGACAGAAATACGTGACGATTTGACAAAACATGGACTTCCCGATACAAGTGTACATATGATGAAAAGCACAAAGACACCTCTGTACATGGTCTCCTTACCGGCAACAGTGAAGTTATCAATACTAAACCAAAAAATACATTACATATGTAATATTAAGGTCACGTGGAAAGACTACAAGACCAAAAGAAGGGCTGCGCAGTGTCATCCCTGTCAAGAGTGGGGTCATGCCACATCAAATTGCTATGCGGAGCCTGTCTGCCTAAAGTGTGCAGGAAAACATCTCACAAAGGACTGCACAAAAACCAGGGAACAACCTGCAAAATGTGCCAATTATGGGGGAAACCACCCAGCAAATGCAACAATTTGCGAAGCATACCAAAGAAGAATTCAGTGGATAGCAACGAAATCCAAACTGGCACCACAGATAGTAAGTACTCCTCCTCACAACAAACAACTACCTAACATAAATGACGAAGTTACATTCCGAAGCATAAGGAAGCAACACAGAATAAATATAACAGGAAACGCATGGGCAAGGTCGGAGACCCCTAAAAATACATACGCTGATAGGACTGCAGGCCAAAGGGTCAGCGAAACAACTAACTTTGTTAGAGATACCAGTGAAATGTCTGAACTAGCGAACGAAATTAAAAAAAATTAAAAAATTGTGCAATATTAAGGAAATGTTACACGCTGTTAAGGAATTAAGGACACAACTGACCCTATGCAAAAGTAAGACTGAACAATTTGAAACATTTCTAAACTTCTGTGATAAATTGGATGACTAAACAAAACTATAAGAATATGTACCTGGAATGCGAACGGACTGAAAAGTAGAATCAATGAAATCAAAGAATTCATAATACGACAAAAAGTTGACATATTAATAATAAACGACACGAGACTGAAGGAGACAATCAAAATGAAAATTAAAAGCTATACATTTATTAGACAAGATAACACACAGAGAGCCTCGGGGGGAATTCTAATATTAATCAAAAACAGTATACCACACAAAGAAGTAAAAATAAACAAAGAAACGACAATAGAATGTATCGCCATTAGGCTAGCAACCGGAGCTTACATAATAGGAGCATATAATAAGTCCTCAAACCACTTCAAAATAAAAGAGATTGATGATCTACTGAAAACGGGAAACAAAGTTTTAATAATTGGAGACCTAAATGCAAGACACCCAGCTCGGAACAATGCAAACTTAAATAGCAGCGGAAGAAAAATATATAATTACATTGCAAACAATAATAGCAGCATACTCTTCCCCAACGAACATACACACTATCCAACCAATGGACAACCACCATCCACAATAGACATTGCTATAAACAAAAACATAAGAGATATCTCTGAAATGTTGGTTTTACACGAACTAAGTTCAGATCATAATCCTGTGATAATGGAACTGGGAGTACAAATAATAAATAATCTAGGGAAAAAGGGACTCAACTATAAAAAAGCAAATTGGAATGAGTTTAGACAACAGTTGAATAAAAAAATAACGATCAACTCAAAAATCAAAACAAAAGAAGAAATAGAAATAGAAGTACAAAAACTTACAAACAAAATACGAAAGGTCATTGAAGAAACTATACCAAAAATACCATTAAATAAACTGCAAGATGAACTTCCTGTACATATAAAGGTAATGATAAGGAACAGAAACAAAACGAGGAAAATCTGGCAACGGTACAGATTAGATTATTTAAAAGCAATGATGTACAAAGAAACTGCAGAAATTAGAAAAGCCATCTACCAACACAGAAACACCGAATGGGAGCAGAAGTTGAAAAAGCTGAATCCAAGAGACAATTCCATATGGAAAATGACAAAAATATTCAAAAAAGACTATAAACCAGTGCCTACACTGATTAAAAATAATAATGAAGCCATAACGGACCAAGAAAAAGTGGAGATGTTGGCAGACCAATTTGAACAGGTGCACAACATAGACTTAGCAACCAAATCTGCAGAACAGGTGAAAATAATTGAAAAGGTTAAGAAATTCCTCGAGGAAGATGTAATGGAAGATCCATCCAAATACTACACAACACCAACAGAGATTCGCACAATTATTAAACATCTACCTGGAAAAAAAGCAGCAGGAGCCGATGGAATACAAAATATAATACTACAGAATCTACCCAGGAAAGCAATAATACAACTAATGTACATAATGAATGCTACGCTAAAACAACATCACTACCCATCAAGCTGGAAAACTGGAAACATCATACCAATACACAAAACAGGGAAAAAGGATACAGAACCAAGCAGCTACAGACCAATAAGTCTTCTACCTACAATGAGTAAAGTCTTTGAAAAAATAGTACATGTCAGGCTAAACAAATTTGAACAAGAAAATAAAATCATAATAGAGGAACAATTTGGCTTTAGGGAAAAACATAATACAGTACAGCAGGTAATAAGAATTGTAAACGACATCTCCATCGGATTCAACAACGATATGGTAACGGTTATGCTTCTGCTGGACATTGAAAAAGCCTTCGATAGAGTCTGGTTAGAAGGGTTACTATATAAACTAATAATACAGAAATATCCACCCACGCTCATTAAATTCATAGCTTCATACCTACAAGACAAACACCTTAGAGTACAAATAAATAATACAAAATCAAACAGAAGACTGATTAGAGCAGGAGTTCCTCAAGGCTCCGTACTAGGGCCAAAACTATTCAATGTATACCTGAACGACATACCTAAATTCACTAAGACCAAATTAGCCTTATTTGCAGATGACACAACCATCTGATGCACACTCCTACAATGCCATAATAGGTGCCAAGCAAGTGCAAACCCATATGACAATACTTGAACCGTACTATAGAAAATGGAAAATCCAACTCAACGCAACCAAAACAGAAGTAATAGTATTTTCAAAGAAAAAGGAACGAAAAAACAAAATCTTCCAACCAATAACAGTAAATGCACACAAAACAAGCCCAACAAACACAGTTAAATATCTAGGAGTTCACCTTGATACACAGTTAACATACGCACGTCATATCAAAGAAAGCATAAGAAAAGCACACTCAGCAGTCAGGAAACTATATCCACTAATGGTATACAACTCCCACTTATCCGTACATAATAAAAAACTTATATATAAAATGATAATAAGGCCAATCTTAACTTATGCAACACCGGTCTGGTGCAGCGCAGCCACGACAAACATGAATAAGCTGCAAATATTTCAAAACAAAATGCTAAGACTAATTCTATCAGCTCGCAGAAACACCAGAATAACAGAATTACACAAGCACACGGAAATCCCACCCATTGAACAATACATTAAAGAATTAGCATTAAGTTTTTACAAATATCAAATAGCTAGTAGTAATTTAACCAAAAGTATTACAGAAATTAGAGACCACAATGTGCCATTTAGTGTTAAGCATAAAGTACCTTACCAAAAGCTATCTATTTACTATGAAATCGACTGATCAAAATGTGATAGATATTAGGACTTAAGAAAATCTAAATTATAAGCTAAGTGCAGTAGGACTTAACCTAAATTATAGAACATGCAATATTAAAAAAAGTACAAACAGGTACACAATTAGGTGTAAAATTGAAAGTGAAGGAAGGTTTTTTCTATTATAATTTTCCCTCTCAAAAACAAAACATGTACCAAATATCGCATTCGAATTAAAATACACTAGAATTAAGAGATATTATAAGTATCGACTGACTAATAATAGTAATAGGTTTAGCATAAATTGTAGGAACTACGTGCAAACTCAATTGTTGAAAAATGTTTATGTGTTTATAATGTTATACTTTGTTGTAAACCTAAATGTAAATATGTTATATAATAAATAGATTTTACAAACAAAAAAAAATTACCGGGAATGCCAGTGTTCAAATCACTTTTTCCTTTTTTTCCATTTTTTTCTTTTTTTCTGTTCAGGTTACCTATTTTAATTAATCGTTTCTTTTCATATGAAAAATACACTCATAATATCAATAGGGTACAAAATATAAAAATTTTATTGAAAATGAAAAATATGAAAGAAACACTAACTTCATCAATCTTAACGTATCTCAAAAGTTGTTGAGTATCGACGACTATAATGCTACATTTTCATAAACAGGAGGACGAAATCTACCAATATGTAAAGCTTCGAGAAAATCTGAGACCTCATAACCGCGTCTTCTCCTTGTTAGATATATAATTTTTATCTAAGTTTTCAGCTTCTTTTGTTCATAAAAAAAGGAAAAATGTTCGTACAAAAAAATTGGTTTCCCCATGGACTAGCTAAAGTTAATTAGTACTGTTAAGAACGTTACTGAAAAATTTGATTTCGAGAAAAACGCGTTTAAAATTTTAATTATTTGATATCGCTGTGTAATGCGACTGAGCAATACATTCGAAGCTATAAATCCAACAGTTTCCTGAATTTCCAAATAAAGCCGTGTACTAACAGAACATAACATTCTCGAAAAACCAATTCGTTTTATTTTACCGTAGGCATGTAGCATCTTAACGAAAGTACAGTGATTTGTACTAAATGACGAGTGTTAAACAGAAATAAAAGAAGAAAATGTTTTACTGTTTTTGTAACGAGTATAGTGATGTGTATAATTTTTTGATATTTGCAATATGTCACGAGGAATGAAAGTGACTTCCAATTGTTGAAATGGAATGTTTTATTTTGGTACGTTCTATTACAGCATACATGGAGATGTGAGAAACGCAATAACCGTCATGGACATGCAGAATCAGAAAAGAATGAAACATAGTACATCAACCAGAGATCTAAATTATTTGTTAACAAAAATATTACAAGCATATGCAACAATATGTCCGATACATTTTAGAAATGTATAAAGTAGAAGTAGCTTTAATTTTCTCACTAGAATCATGTAAATATATGCAATTAGTTTTTTCTATCATGTATACCCAGACAGCACACAGACGTCTCAAAGCCGTCTTTGAGACGTCTGCCGCAAGATGCTCAGGCGGCTTAACGACGTCTCAGCGATCGCCCGACGATCGCTGGAGCGTCGCTGGAGCGTCGTGTGTTAAGAAACGGTACGTCTTAAAGACGCCTTTGAGGCGCCTTAAAGACGTCTTTAAGACGCCTTTGAGACGTCTCTTAGACGTCTTTAAGACGTCTCCCAGACGTCTTTAAGGCGCCTCTTAGACGTCTATCGGTTTTGAGGGTCTGTTAGGCGTCTTTTGGGCGCCTAAAAGACGACTGTTTCGGAATTTTAAAAAAAAGTCATCGACGGCGGCGACCTGGACGGGTAAGATCGGTAGTAGTTGTTGGCACCTGCCAGGGGGCTTCCTGGTTATAGTTTTGTCGTCTGCTACAGTTGTTGCGTTGTGCTCTCGTCGTCGGGGTCTCCAATTTGGCAGCGGCTGAAATGTGTGGGTAAGGACGGAAGGGAAATAAAGCGTGTTTCGACCTGTGCCCGATAGAGGATTCTCGTCATCAGTAAGGCTATCTAGCGGGCTCTGCCTTAGAAACAGTGATATCGTAAGGACGGCTTAGGACGGTATATATATGAATCGGCTACGGATCAGGTACTAGCGGGAAAGGCGTTTTCTTGTCTCTCTGTCCATCTGGTGACGAGCGCAGGAGAAATCCGCCACATTATATTAAAGATATATTATGGTCGTCTCAGATAATTCGTTAAAATCATATGAATGGAAGTAGAAAAATGACCGCCCCAAACTGGCGCAGTCACTTCTATTATTGCAGCGGCGCAGATACACACCTTACATTAATTATTGTACCAGTAATTAATTATTGTTCTTGAATCGTGGACAATAGCTCATCAGTTTCGCATATATTACCCTTTTTTATTTAATTCCGTGAAAAAAAAACAATCAAATAGTAAACGTCTATATAAGGAATTTCTCTACTTTTATCATCCATGTGTTTATAATACATGATATTTTGAAAAATATTTTCATTATCATTCCAAAAAACAGGAAACTTAAGAACTAGTATTTTAATCATTGCACAGCAAACTGATCCCTGTCGTAACATCTCCAAATTCAAGTTGTTCAGTCTCGGAAAAGACGCCTCTAAGACGCCTTATTTCAGACGCAAAAAAGACGTCTCCCAGAAGGCATCTCTGAGACGCCTTATTTCAGACGCAAAAAAGACGTCTCCCAGAAGGCGTCTCTGAGACGCCTGAAAGACGCCTTATTTCAGACGCAAAAAAGACGTCTCCCAGAAAGCGCCTCTGAGACGCCTCAAAGACGCCTTATTTCAGACGCAAAAAAGACGTCTCCCAGAAGGCGTCTCTGAGACGCCTCAAAGACGCCTTTTTGTGACCTAAGACGCTCAGACCTAAAACAGACGTAAAAAAGACGTCTCTAAGACGACTGGTGCTGTCTGGGTAGGAATCAAGTGTAGTTGCCATTCTGATTATTTCTTATTTTTCTTTAACACGAGTTCAACATAAATTGTGAAACTCGTCCTAAACGATACAGTATGTGAATAATGTAATAACATAAATAACAGTAAGGATAATTATAAATAATATAAATAACAGCAAGGTTCTCTCCTAAGAGATTGCAACACCTTGTAAAATAAAAATATTGGAAGAGTTTTGTTTAACAAACACAAATACACACAAATATACATGTTCCATATTCGTAGCAATTTTCTCGGTGCAAAATATAAACACACAGAGGGAAAGCTAGCGATTTTTCGACAGCGTTTTTTTTAGATATTTTGTGTCAACTATTCAACCATTCTAGTTTGTGTACGATTTATTCGAAACAAAAGTCCCACGATATTATTTTGCAATGAAATAGCAGAACAAAGTCGAAGTATGAAATTTCGCCGAAAAGATCACCCGATATTTTATCTCTGAAATAAAAACTACGCAACGAAAACGAAGAAACCACGGTCGGTCCAGATTTTTATGAATAAAATATGTGCATAAAGGCTGAATTAATTCGACGCTGTGGTTTTCGAAAAAGTTTTTCGATATGGTTCGGTTTTCAATATGGTTTTCAGAAAAACGCGTTTTGAGTTTTAAGTTAATTTTTCGATCGAATAAAATGCAAATTTTGCAGTTTATATGGAGTCATTTATTCCAGACCAATATAGTCGATCCTGTGTGGCAGTTAGAACTTCCACATCTCGAATTGTCTCCTCTTTCTATATATTATGTTAAAGAGTCCCATATATTAAACTTTTGTGGCAGCCATGATCAAGTTCATTGCAAGCCATATGAATGAATTTACTTTTACATTCATCAGATTGAATCAATAGTCTTCCTGTTGAACCTAATATAAATAACTAGTAAATTAGATTTGCTGTTAGAAAATTAGAATCTAGATACAATGAATACAACCATGGGTGAAAATTGACCCAAGTCTTGTTATTCAATGGTTAACTGTGTGCTGAACGATTAATATTGTAATCTCCGCACAGACTGGCTTCTGCAAGTCTTCTTTATTACATAACAATGCCACAGTATTACATATAGTTCAAAATAGTACAATGAAAACATTCTACAATATAGGGGAGGCATTTTTGAAAAAAAATGATCTCTTTGCATATTTACATTCAACATTCTATTTTTTAACAGAAACCAGAACAAATGTTTTAAACCTCCCTCGAATCTATGGTGCATGCCTTTTAAAATACAGAATTTTAAATCAATAACTGTATCATTTAGTATTTGTAATAAGTATTATACAACACTTACCTTAGAAGTGAAAGCAACGACAACTGGTACATATGTGTAATATTGAGTATATTTTCCCGTAAAATTAACAATATTTAGTCAATATCAATACACAGTGACAAAAACTGTATATAAATGAAGTACAAACTTACGTTTCTTAGCACAAAAATGCTCTTTAATAAAACAATTTCTGGTTAATAAATTTGTTTGAAACAGTCATAACCTGACGCGATCTGTAAAAAGCTCCCTATGCTGAGGCGTATCCTCTCTTTTGTCTTTTATGTGGAAAATAAAAAGATTTATCAACCCCCCATGCATCAATCCTTCTTAGTCTCCGCTACTTGTAATAAATCTAACATGTTTTGAAAGTGTCCGATATTATGTGTCAGTATTTGTTTCTTTAAAATCCCAAGTCCAAGTTCTTGAAAGAAGATTTATGTTCAATAAATAGTTTCCTTCTGATTATTTCGATTATTTCATCAGATATCTATGGTTCTTAATGCAACTTAATACAAAGGGAAGATCTAGAAGTCATGTGTAATTTCATATATTCCAATTATCACGTTCTGCATACTCAAGTATTGTTAAAACATTTTGTAAGACTGGTAGTGTCAACAGAAACATTCGCGTGAGACGTAAGACTGTTACTCATGAAGCAAATGTGAACAATATCATCGCTAAAGTTAATCAAAACTCGCATGTTAGTATAAGGCAACTTGGACGTGAAACCGGTATTAGTGTGACAAGCATATTCCGGATTCTTCATTCACAAAAATTTCATCCTTTCCATTTATCTCTTCACCAAGAGCTCCATGAAAGAGACTTTGAAAACCGCGTATACTTTTCTCAATGGGGTTTTCGAAAGAGCTGTACAATCTGTGGTTTTTCGCCTCACGAAATGCATCACAACGGAAGGACATCATTTCGAACATTTATTGCAGTAATATTTGTGATTATTTACAAGTTCAAGTTCATGGTCGAATTTCTGTTACCGTTGAAATCTGAAATGTCGCTGAAAGTAAGTTCTGCATTAATTAGCAAATTTTAGAGTTCACGGTCATTCCAAGGTTGTGCTATTAAACATGGTTGAATGCATAATAATGTTTGCTATAACATACAACAACAAAAAATGTGTGTATATATGTAAAAAACACGAGTGACCTTGAAAAAACGATTAAAAAATTTCAATTTATAAAAAACGATTCTTCCATCTGATTCGTCTTTTGAAACCATTTAGATTACGGTATAAACATTTTTTGTATTTTCAGAGGTAGAGGAGATATTTAGGTGTCCTGTTTTAGACAAAACGCCCTGTATTTTCTAAGAACTTTCTTTGAACTCACAGTAGATTACACTTTGAGTACGTACTATAAGATTGTCCAAAAAGTTCGTTTCATTTTCGATGAATGCACACGATGCGAATTCAACCTAGTTTTTTAAGAAAGCAAATTGCTTGGCTACGTAAAAGGAAGGTTAGGAAATAGTAAAATGTTAACGAGCCCATGATCACGTTGTTTGTATGTGCTCGTGTTATTTAACAGTATTAAACATACACATTACGAACGAAACTTCTAGGACAACCTAATATATGTATCGCACCAATTTAAGTGTTTCCTTAGAGAAAACAGTAAGTACTCCCATGTGTGGTGGATTGTTCAAAGCGAAAAAGTTGTACTATGATATTCCGCCATTTTGTCACTGGTTGTAACTACGACAAACGATTTTATTGGCACTCGAAACGTATTGCCGCTCGAAAAGTACTCGCACGCTCAGAGTATTCACAGTTTAAGCGTCAATTATACGAAACTAGTTTACTCGTTACTCGTTCGCGAGCGAACTCGTGAATGAGTGAGCGAGTCATGAAACGCGCAGCATGTATCGCTCTGATTGCTCGCTGGCGAGTTTGTTATCTCCATTGATTACATCAAACATGTTTAACAACAGTGAGTTGTTTAGCCGCCGTGCAACGCGCGAACTGCCTCCGCTGTTTAAATAATGCTTTCCGAGAAGAAAAGAAAAGACAAGATACCCTGTTTATCGTTTATCCTGATTCTTGATCAGGATTGATGTTCTCACTCGAAACCTTAACACCAGAATATTTTAGTTTCATTAATAGGAATGACTCAGGTTGCGCTTGTTGACAGCAACTCTGGCAGGAGCAAATTAAGTTAATTATTACAAAAATACGAAACCATTGTCTACAATAGAGTTAAAGTACATAAAACTATATACTGCGGAAAAGCTTGCTTTATATGGGATTTTTGACGTAGGTTGTGAATCCATATTTTTCATTAATAATTATAACTCTTTGTTCTAAGTTTAAAATACTATTGACTCATGATTTTCTATGAGACGTGTCTTTTTATGATTAAAAGAGACAATTAATAATTTATGAATTTTTAAAAAGTTAGTTGTCATCGATTATTGCAATAAATCAAACAGCACTACCGGTTTTCATTAAACTACATAATTCTCCTAATTTTATTAAATATGACTCGTATTTTGAATATACACTTTTCGTTTACGATTCTATTAAAATAATTAAATGTTGCTTTAAATCAATGCTTAAAATCAATTCACAATTTAGTTCAAAATTTATTTGCATGCTTCGAATATTTATACAACAATTAGAAAACCTTAAAATCTTGTCCTGAAGATCACTCACTGTTCTCTGTTCGCAGAGAATCCTTAAAAATTAGCAAATTTTAATCATTCTCACCGGGCACCCGATTTCGATGGATCTAGCAATTTTTCTAAGTCGCCAATTTGATTGAGGTCTCATCCATTAGTAGTGCGATACGCAATTACACTAATTATATCTCGTCAATTGCATCCACTCAGGTATAGCAAATACCGTATAGTCAAATGGAAGTGTACTTCGAGGCACGACATTGTGATTATCGTAAGTCCTCGTTGCCTCACCTAATCTTCTTGAGAGTTTGCGGAATTAGGACTTTCTCTTAAGGCGGTCTGTATCTGAACTATTATTCACCTCGTGGCTTGATTAGAACTTGGCGGGTTCATTATGCAAATGTTATTACTTTCTCTCCGTTCGGCAGACGTGTAACCTCTTTTTAAACTTGTGTCAATGTTTTCTGAGAAATATCAATCGTTCAGTATGTTTCGACGATACAATTTTGTATTTCTTATTAACAGTCCGTAATTTTTTGCTGAAACTGTCAGGTTCAGAGTTAAACTATTTCATTTGAGGTTAAAAGGGATTTAATATATACTCGTTACAAATGTTCAAATAAAAAACAAATAAGAGAATTAAATCTATTGAAGTATCGCCTTAGCATAACATGCGTTATTTCTAGTGGCCTATCAAATGATTAGAGCCACAGTACGAAAAATGTTTTTAAACGTATTTTTGCACTTTAATACTTCATAAAATGCTTTATAACCATGACAAGAATTTAATAATGTCATCATTTCCTATAGTGTAAACATATTTATGATTTATTTCTTGAGGCAGATATCAAATTAAAAAAATAGAAAATATTATTATATTTACCTTCTCAAACACTTCGCTTAGGCATGTACACTGACTGTCAATAATATTCGAACACTTTTAAAAGGACGGTAACTTTTTTAAGATTCGACCAAACCACTTCAAATTTTTTGAGAAGTTAGAAGGATTAGTTTACTGTGTTACATGGACAAATATTTTCATAAAATGTTAATTGGTCAGAATCGCGGAGAACATTTCCATGGTTGTCTTTGACTACTTTTCTATCTGGGCTTCTATTGAAAATTTAAAAATTGCATTTTATAGTTATGTATCGGTTATACGTATACGTGTATTCTGAAAATTTCATCGAAGTCGTTTGTCGCAAAAAAAAACGGGAGGCATTGAAAGATGTAAGAATCTTTGGTAATTATTGCGAAAGGGTCACTATACTCCGATTTTGATGAAATTTAAATATGTTATAGATTTCGATATTTTAACAACTTTTTCCTTTTCCAATATCGGGGAGTCGCTTTTGGTTTTCGAGATATTCGCAAAAAGCTATTGCTAATACTGTATTGAATTTTCCGTATTGTTGCATGCTCCGTGGCAACGTAAGGCTGCTCCGGTGCGGCGTCTGTTTACTTTTTTTTGTAAACAAGTTGTGGGTATGAGAGAAAAAACAGGGTTTCACTCTATATAGGCTGAGTTTTCAATTTTGAAAGACTACTCCTGAATTTTCGTATGCGTGGTTGTGCCGGCCTAACGGCCAGACCTCTTTGCCCCCTCCGCGATCTAGCCACAACTCATTCTATTCGCATAATTTTTGCATTGTAGCTGACATCCAGAATTTGATCTAGTAATGGAAAAATCATGTGAATAGAATGCGTTGTAGTTAGGTCGTGGAGGGGGCGAAGAGGGCTGGTCGTCACTAAAATCCAAGAGAGAAAATTCGATACATTATTAGCAACAGTTTTTTGTGAATATCTCGAAAACTAAAAGCGACCCCCCTATATTGGAAACCGAAAAAGTTGTTCAAAATGTGTTGCTGCATAATATTTCATCAAAATCGGAGTATAGTGACCCTTTCGCAATAATTATCGAATCTTCAGATTTATAACATTTAGGGTCCGAAAATTACGAAAAACTACGATTTTGACCGTTTAACTGTTTGTAAGTTATTGCAATGTTTACCGATTTCGATCAAATTTCCAGCTTGTATACAGGGTGGGGCATTTATACTGGCCACCTGGAATATCTCAAAAACTAAATTCTGGAGAAAAAATGTTTCAAATAAAAAGTTTAAGTCAAGGAGGGGCAGATGTAGCAGCCATGTCCATTTTTAAATTGATTTTCTTGTAATTGAGTTTCAATTCTCCTGTATTATTATTAATAAAATAATTGAGTTTCCGTTTAATTGGGATTATTTTTCCCTAATAAAGTCAATATTATACAAAATAATCGGCGGAGAAAAAAACGTTTCAAATAAAAGTTATTTGTTTCAAGTCGTAGATTAAGAATCTGTAATGAAAAATATATGTTTCCATTTGAAAAAATAAAGTTGACCTTGGAATGACCTTGAAGACATGATGAAAATTAAAAATAGATATGACTGCTGCATCAGCCCCTCCTTGACAAACTTTTTTTCTCCAGAATTTAGTTTTTGATATATTCCAGGTGGCCAGGATAAATGCCCCACCCTGTATAATTGACACAGATCTACAAAATGCATTTTTTTGATTTTCGATACGAGTAGACCTACGTAAAAAAGTTGTGAAAAACAACTTTTAGTATCTTTTGTACAATGTCGACAAATTGAAACTTTTTAAAAATTTCTTTTTCATGTTACGTAATAAACTAACTTCTGCAAAAATTGAAGTAATATGGCCCAGTCTTAAGGAAGTTATCGTCCTTTTAAAAGTGTCCGAATATTACTGTGAGTCACCGAATGTTGTTTCTTTATTTACGCGCAGACTAAACGAAAAAGTAAAATAAAATTAGCTGCACGGTTAACGCGTTAAATCCGTATACTTGATCTAATAGTTTGCCGGTTTGGAAATCGCTGAAAATATTATTTCCTGTCATCGACAGTAACGAGTTGAAAATTGCATTGACGTTAGCCCCGTATAAATAATGCGATAAATGTGATATCGGAAAACGGTCAGTAGTGTCCAATATTTATTATCATTTTCTGTGGCTTTCATTGGTTTCCTCCCTCGCTCAATTGACGTCATACGAGGCTAGAGGGTGCTCTTCGTTCGAGTGCAGAGATTTCTCGCGTTCATCGACTCCAAAGGGAACCATAGACTGCCCTCGATCCACTATAGCTCAGAAATATTTGATCGCGCACGATGAATTCAAGAAACAGTTCCAGAAGCGATCATCCCTCGAGCTAAGTATAATTATGCTGCGTCCAGACGCATCGAGGGAGCAAGCAAACACTATTGTGCAAAGTATCGAATCAATATCGCATTTCTGTAATGCTGTACAATCAGTAATTTGAAGAATACAATAATAAAATATGAACACCGAATAATATATGGCGGGTTGAGAATCATAGGCATCATTTATTTACCGGCAGCGTTAATTGAAGCAGAACTTCATCCTTTCCTGAAAAATGACAGTTTATTCTTTTGTCACTAAACGAATAGCACGAACCATTTGGGATCACACTGGTGTAAGTCTACTTTAGACTCTTTCGCTTTCAACTGCTGATTTACAACACAGAAATACAAAACATATTTTGTAAATTTTCAATATAGCCCCACATAACAAAAATTATAAAACACAATTACTATCTTCTCTGCGAATTCGACCAATTGCAATATTTTCTAAACTTTTTTTCACTCCATGTAGTAAACTGATTGATCTGACTTTTCAAAAAATTAAAATCGTAGAGTCCAGTATTAAGAGGGTCTTTTTAAGAATGTCCAAATATTTATGGAAGTCCCTGTATATCTGTAAATTTATGAAATTCTGTTTCATGATTTATTTTCACATACAGACAGTTTTATAGTTTTATAAGCCTATAGATGTGTTCTTGCAATAGCAATGCGTATATAGAGTTTTCTTTATAACAACGCACGCAAAACATTATTTTATTTAATACACCATGCATGTGTGACTTACCCCACTATGATTCTCAGCCAGCCATATGCAGGGCTCAGACACTAATGCGTGTGAGTTCAATTGTCTTTGAAAATGACATAGATCGAGAGATTCATAAATGCGAAAAACGTAATGTCACTTTATCCAACGAAAACAATAAAGTTTCCTGAATTTCTAAACAAAATTATTCAGGAGACGATAAGTGTAAGTTATACTTTCGTTTTTTTCGTACACTATGAGCAATATAAATGAAAATACATCACCTCTATCATTAGAAAATAGCACCTTTACCAACAATGATGGTAAGCAAAATGTAATTTATGTTGTAATTTTATATAGGTATTTATTAAAATTCGTTTTCAATAGAAATTGAAATCATTCCAGAGAATAATGACGAATATATTCGTCAGAGTATTTTAATTGTGATCTTTTGTTTGAATCATAGCGATTTAGTTCTATCTCCTTTTGCACTTAAGTTTACTCATGTGTTATCTATACTAAATACATTTTTCTAAACCATCACATACGTAGGAAATTTTTTATAATTTAATTTTAACCCTTTGCAGACGAGAAGTATTTCTAGGACATTTTTCTATAAATCGGAAATACATATTTTTCCTATACATAGAACAAGATTATACAGTGGAGAGATTAATATAAGCAGACTGTGGATCTTTATGTCGAAATAAAAATTGTCTACCTCAATTGCAACAAAATGGAGTAATATAGAGTTGAGGATAATATAACAATATTATTACCTTCTTCTAGTTGTTTCGTTATTTTGTGTTTCTTCTACTCATTCTTTTCATAAACGCATAGAATTCGCAGATTGTTTGAGAACAATCATTTTTAAACGACTGCACAGTGCGGACAAACGTGGCATATATCACTACACGTGTATATCACAATGTACGATAAATTCCTTTGGCAAAACGTTTTATTAGGTGGTAATTGATATTATTAATCATATAACAATAATTTTGATGTATAAATATTGTTATTTTTTTTTTAATTTATTAATTTTATTGTTACATTTTTTTGTTGTGAATAATTACTATTGCATTTACATTAGTAACCAAATTTAGATTTTTATAAAAAATTTTACCATGTGCCGCACACTCTAGAGTCCCAAAAATCAAATAATATTACATTAATTGTAAATCAGTGTTGCAGTAATAATTCTGTATAATGGAAAATGCTCACCAAGGTATATGCATTCTTTTTACATTTAATAAAGTAGATTTATTTTTTGTATACATTTTTGACGGTGGTTTTATTTATTACTTGCATATAAAACTTCAAATTATCATATCTCGAGAAGGGCAAAAAATATCCTGAGATTTTGACATATTCGGATATATTACTTGTTGTAGTTTAAGAATTTCATAGTTTTGTCTTCAACTAACTGCTACTCTTAATTATATAAACTTTTTAATAAGTGCCCGTACCTTGCCTTTATGATGTATTGTGGAAAATTCGTTAATTTCTTTTTAAATTTATTAGTTATATTGTTAAATTTCATTTTCTGCGAATAATTACCAATACATATACATTCGTAAACAAATTTGGATTTTTGTACAAAATTTTGCCATTTGTCCACCACAGAAAAATTCAATATTCGTGTATATCACGATATGAAATACATTTCTTTTGCAAAAAATGCGTATTAGAATGGAAATTGTTATTAATAATCATATAATAATCATTTTTATGCATAATACAATTTTGCAATAATTATACAGGGTGGATGATTTATCCGAAGAGATTGAAATATCGCGAGAACATAAAGAAATAAGAAATTATCGTCTGAACCATACCCGAAAAACCAGTAGACAGGAAACGAACACCGATTTATTCAATAATCTTTTAATCACATCCGATCCGCTTATTTTAATACATCGAGAAACGACAACAAGAAGCAAATCTTGCCATTTTACTGAAATTGATGAATATTTAATCAGAAATGTGCAAGATCACGGGAGTGAATGATTTGTTTTCGATCACATTTGAAGTACCGAGGATGACTCGGATTGCGAATACCGTTTTGTTAAGTTTGTTAATTTTGTTTATACTATTATAATTTATCTAAGTTTATTATTATGGTAAAACTTACGTTTAGGGGAGGATGCTCCGATGACCTTGATCTTGACATATGTTGTTGAGGACAACATTCTGAACAACTTTTGTCATCACAATTACTCGGTCTTAGTTTTTGAGATATTTGCGAAAAACTATTGCTAGCATTCCTCGCTATGGCACACGTGATTATCATTATACTAATTATATTGCCGAATTTTTATTTAAAAGAACGTACAATTTTGATAAACGCATTCATGCTTTTTTCGAAATAATGAATTCTATGTATCCATTAGACCATTTAAATACAGAATAAAATTCTCAGTTTGATATAGATACTATTCGAGATACTCATAATTTCGTCTGCGTGCTCTCCGCCCCCCGCCACCTAGTCCTAACCAACACACGACACCACACACACGCACCCAGTGTTTCTGAGACGAAGGTTCCCACATTAAACAATGTAAAATCAACTGAAACCAATACCAATTTGTTTTACTATCAAATGCGGTAATATAATACATGTATGCTGTATTCGTCTCAGTTGATTTTCTATTGTATAATGTGAGAGCCTTCTTTTTAGAAACACTGGGTGGGTGGGTGTGGTATTGTCGCTTCTCATCCCCACAACGTGTTTACAAACAAAAAATAAACATATGCTGCCCCGGAATAGGTTTACGTTGCCACGGAGCGTGGAAGAATACGGAAAATTTAATACACTATTAGCAATAGTTTTTCGCAAATATCTCGAAAACTGAGACCGAGCACCGGGTAGTTGTAATGACAAAAGTTGTTCAGAATGTTGTCCTCAACAACATATGTCAAGGTCAAGGAAATCGGAGCATCCTCCCCTAAACGTAAGGTTTACCATTATTATTAATATTAAATATGGTTCATTTATTATTAATTTCGTTTTAAATTTGTTAGTTTTCAAAAATATATTTTTGTTGTGTCGTGTCTGTGCTCAAACAGTATTAGTGAACCGCTGAGATACACACCTCAAAGAGAGGTAAATAAGTAATAATCGGGTTTCGGATAACTAAGTAACATTAATAGAAAATGTGAAAGACGGTATAAAGAAGACGGTATAACAGCGACTCTTATCCTGCGACAGATATTTCACGACTCGTAGTTTCGACTCTTAAATCACGACAGTTAGTTTCGACTCTTAAATGGCGACTGATCTTACAACTAACGCGTGAGAGACAAGTAACCTCGTGGGGTTGAAAAATCCCTCCACAAAGTACAAAATAGTGGGGACCCCAGCCAATGATATAATATTTGGGAGGCTACAAATGACCTCCCAAAACAAGGGCAACGCCCATAGACGAAATACGTCGTAACGAGTGTCGCTAAACAGACGACACTCGGTTTCCTGCAATTTCGCCGGAAACCATAATTTAGGCTTTGGGCCACAGGCCCCCCTTGGCGCTAAGCGTGGGCCTACGCTACGTCAAGTGCCATTGAGAACTGCACGGCTAGGCTGACTTTCCCATGGCCAGCTGATACTTTCCAGCCGCACCAGAGTCATAAAACAATAAATTCGTCAGAAGACGCTAGAGGACCCCTTCGACAATGGCACAGTTCAAAATCGACCGTAGCGTAGATCCAACCCGAAATACGAGCCGGCCATACAATAATCACGTCTCAACAATTTTTGTTTAAATAAAAATTGTTAATTTCTTAATAAATTTATTAATTATATTGGTAAATATCATTTTCTGTAAGAAAATTACCTATATACACATTAATAACCAAATTTAGAGTAGTGCCGAATATTAAGCCATTTGTCCGCACTGTGGACCGTGACGAAGGTATTCGTCCGAAATGGGCTAATAAACTTAATTATCCCAGTTTTCATGCGCAGGGATATACACCGATTGACTTCGGAGCCTTTCATGTGTTACTTTGCTTACTTTTCTGCATAGATTATGATCGCGCCACTTAGCATTCCGCATAATTGCATTGAATAAATATTTAGCTCTGACGATTGAAACAAGTTCGATTTTCATGTCTCGCTTTGGGAAAGTAGTTTCGCAGCGTTGTATAAGTGTGTCAGAGGAAAAATTTGATGACGAGGCGGGAAAAGACGTGTATCGCTTCGGTAGAATATGAGCTGGTGGAGTGTAAGCATTCGCCTGGGAGAAGGTGTAAAGTTAAACAATTTACGGAGGCAGCCTGACACAAGCTGGCTTAGCTTATGGCAAAATTATACCGTCCCTGAGATCGACAGCGCCGATACGACGTAAACGCTGCTTGGGGTGTAACTTTTCTGACACGGATACTTGCCTGTATAAATCACTTTGTCCTGGCTTCGTTTCTACTGGAGACTGTAACTTTTGTTGCTGAAACGGAGCGTGCATTAAATGCAGACGCGAAGGAATGAGTTTCTCTTCCCGAGGGTTAAAAGAACATGCAAATGGCATTGGTAATCGAAATTATACTTTTTTTGTCACTGAGAACTTTATAAAGGTACTTAATAAGCTTTCATCTGCAGAACACGTATCCGAAAGCGATTTTTCGTCATCAGCCTCAGTTTTTAAGAAATTTTATTTTTAGAGAAAAGTAAAAAATTCCTCTTTCAGAATTTGTATTGCTTCAGCCGAAAAAGCTAGACGAATGATTCTTACGTAGAAGAATTCTGTAGACTCTCCAAAAAATGACGTTATTTTTGCTTTTATAACATTATTGATAGAACTTGATACAACTGAAATGTATTCCTTTAGGACAACAAATGGATTGAATTCATTTAGTTTTTATACAAAGAAAGACGCGGGTACACTAAGCAAGAAAACGTGTTTCCGAGTGCGAGACAGTGTCGCTAGATCAACCCAAAACTGGGATGATTTTCCTCTCCTCCTTTTCCCCTTCCACCATCCCATTCCACTCCCTAGCACACTCCAACGTCCCCCACTAAGACCGTAGACTGGTCACGTGACATGCCGCGCAACGTGTTTCATATTACTCCGTTCATCAGAGAGGTGGTAAATTGTATTCCCATCGATTTAATCGATCTGGCGACACTGAAGCGAAAGCGAGCTTCAAGGCTTCAAGCGAAAGACGGCACACTAGCGCCGAACGGGAAATGTATTAAAGCGGCGCTACTTGAACTGGCCCACAAGCGCCAATTTCAATAATTATAATCATTTAAATATGTGTAATAAGTGATTAATGTCAAAGAGACACCCATTTCGCACGAATTTTTGAGAACATTTGTCAATGTCACATAAAAAGAAGGATCTATCCTGGAATCGAATCACATAGAGCGACAGCCCATAATTCCACCTTTCGGAATCGGCCTTTAGAATTTGATAAGCATTTTTCGTTTTCAAGATACAAAGCAAAATAGGTCCACATGTAACGAGGTTCGGTCAGTCGTAGTCATTGACGGCACGTCGCCAGACTATATTACAACTGTAAGGACAGAGAGGTTATCATCATTAACGCTTATCGAGATATAAGCGATCAAAGTTTTCATATAAGATGAATAGTCTGGAGGGGGGGGGGGGGAGGCATTCATAAATTATTTCCTGAAAGTACTTATGTAGTAATGCTAATAGCAAAAAGCTAACCTGTTTCAAGTTACTGCCCATAGGCGTTATGGCGGCTGAAAAGTGAGTGAGAGGAGGAAAAAGGAGAAGGAAGCGTTTCGTCCTAGGCCCGCTAGAGGACCCGCCAGTACGGCTATCTAGCGGATCCGTGCCTTAGACGCGGGATGTCGTAAGGACAGTTTAGGACGGTATATATACAAACAGAGGAAGATTCAGGTAGTAGCGGGAAAGGTGTTGTCGTAATGTCCCTCTGTTGACGAGCATAGGAAGTAGCCGCCACATTACCCCCTTGCCAGTGGTCAACGATATCTGGACAAATTTTCCCTCTAATTACGCTGATCTCCGCCGGAATCCAAGGAGGTCGCTGGAATGTGTGCTGTCAGTGTGCCCACCAGTGATGCTGCCGAATCGACGAAGTTGAGTAGTTCCCTAAGCCGCTTGTAAGACTCATATAGTCGCACAAACAATGGATGAACGTCGCACAAATGTAGATACGAAAACGTCGCACACATTTAGGTGCGGAAACGTTAAACCATATAATGCTGCGAAGATGACGTCAGAAGCGCATAGTAGGGAGAAGAAGTCCTCGCTGTTGGTCGGGCAGTAGTTCAGGCAAGGCAGTGACAGAGTAGTCACCTTCCAGTCCTCCTGACGTTGTCCGTGGTTTGTTGATGTTGTCGTCTCCTCTGCTCAGAAGGTAGCGTTGTTGTTCGTTTGTCGGGGTCACCAATTATGGCGGCTGAAAAGTGTGCGAGAGGAGGAAAAAGGAGAAGGAAGCGTTTCGTCCTAGGCCCGCTAGAGGACTAGTCAGTAAGGCTATCTAGCGGACCCGTGCCTTAGACGCGGGATGTCGTAAGGACAGTTTAGAACGGTATATATACAAACAGAGGAAGATTCAGGTAGTAGCGGGAAAGGTGTTGTCGTAATGTCCCTCTGTTGACGAGCATAGGAAGTAGCCGCCACAGCGTAAATCAGTAATTAATGCGAGAGAGAGGGATGGAGAAGGAGGGAGAGAGAGAGAGAGAGAGAGAGAGATGCATACTGTGCTAGAGGAAAAAAGATAATCAACTGTTAAGAAATCACCTTTGTCGTTACACGACGATATCTCGAAAACCAAGCCTCGCGTCTTATCGTAATGCAACAGAAGCTATTTCACAGCGCATGATTCGCGCTGTATAACAGCCTAGGTTCCATGAAAATAATGTCAATATTTTCAAAGCTACAATCATTTAGATATTAACTAATTACAATACGATTTCCCCGTGCATTTCATACATTTCAATGGGTTCAATTGAATAAATATC
Organism: Sphecodes monilicornis; assembly: GCA_913789915.3. Classification (NCBI taxonomy): domain Eukaryota; kingdom Metazoa; phylum Arthropoda; class Insecta; order Hymenoptera; family Halictidae; genus Sphecodes; species Sphecodes monilicornis. Next base: position 5,560,703 of record OU565286.1, on the reverse strand, counting down.
CTTTATTTAACACTAATTAACATATTTCTGGATAGAAAGTGTTTCGTGTTAATAAGATACACAGTAAAAACGTATGTGAGCAATCTATTTTAAGATCAATTGTACTTATACTTATTAGCCGTGTATTTATGAAATACGCGTATGTAAAAAGAATTCCAACTATATTTAAAGTTTCTTTTTTACTAATGGCCAAGAAGTCATGAAGTTATAATCATTTGTATGTTATAAATTTAATTATTACATTGAAAGAAGTTTACGCCTAGACGGTTCTGGGGTAAGTGCCGAGCGATGACGCACAGTCCTCTTACCAGAAGGCATCCCTGCCTTCCCCACTCCGTGGCCAGAACCATCCCAAAATCATCTCGATTGGTTCTTGATCCGACACGTCACCGATGACGTCGCGTCGACGGTAGTGTCGGCAATCGGCAATTAGGAATCGGTGCCTCTGTCACCGATTTCAAAGCATCGGCCGACTCTCAGAGGTCGCCGCTAAAAGCATCGGCCGACTCTTAGAAGTCGCCGTGCTTACAAAGTATCGGTAGCCGTCCCTGATTCGGCCCGAAACATATTGCCGCTAACATGTACAGTGAAGAGCAAAACTGAATCAACACCATTTGAAACAGTATAACTTTTTTAAAATTATTACAGATGACTCGAGTGTTTTTGAGAAGTTGGAAGGATTATTTTATTACAAGATGAGTAAAAAACTTTTGAAAAAAATTGCAATTAGTCGGAACCGCGGAAAAAATAGTAAAAGTTGACATTTACGACTTTTTTATCAGGGCCTGTATTGAAAATTTAAAAAATCGATAATGTACACTCAAATAAATTATATATATGCTGAAAATTTCATCGGTATTGGTTAATTGGTTTATGAGTTATAAACGATTGAAAGTGGTAATAATTGCAGTTATAAGTCGAAAATCGTGAAAAACTGCAATTATTACCACTTTCAATCGTTTATAACTCATAAACCAATTAACCAATATCGATGAAATTTTCAGCATATATATAATTTATTTGAGTGAACATTGTCAATTTTTTAAATTTTCATTTCAGGCCCTGATAAAAAAGTCGTAAAAGTCAACATTTACTAATTTTTCATCGGTTCCGACTAATTGCAATTTTCTCAAAAGTTTTTTTACTCATCTTGTCATAAAATAATCCTTTCAACTTCTCAAGAACACTCAAGTCATCTGTACCAATTTTAAAAAAGTTATGCTGTTTCAAATGGTGTTGATTCAGTTTTGCTCTTCACTGTATGTACCCAATATCGAAATAATTCCATCTTGTATAGGGTCTATAAAATATAAGTGTACTAAAGCCGATCATAGCATGATTCTACACCTCTGGATCGGTGGAGAGTTGTAAAATACAGTCTGTGCAGAAATGTCGTAGATCTTGATTTTCAAGATTAAAAGCTTTTTCATTGCATCATGCTCGCGTAACGAGGAACAAAAGTCTCATAGGAACCATAGAACACAAATGAACCGTTCTTTTGAAAAACGACTCTAAAGATTCGTATATTGTTTTATTCCATATGTCTGCAGGATGTCCAAAATGATATAAACGTGGAGGTGGTGATTCTACATAGAAAAAAAGTTGAAAACATAGAATCCATTTTTTTCATCCAACTGTTACGAGCCTGGGCCGAGCGGTAGCGCACGTGCCCGGCGAGCGGATTATAGTTTAAGGAGGAATATGGTTTTTTTACCAAGTTTTTATTAACTCGTTTTCTTTTCTGTCTGTCTGTTCGGTACAAATTTTGCAATTGATTTTAAACTAACTTCCCGATGAGCTAGAGTCTTGAAACATTAAACATAGCTCAGAACTGGATGACAATGCAAATTATTTAAATAAAATTTTTTTTAATGTACCACGTTTTTTAAATGGACTAGAAAGATAAAATAATTTTTTTAACCCCGTTTCCTAACACCATACAGATAGTCCTGAAAATTTGTGATTGCGAATTTTTAATAGCTACGAAAATACTTGTGTTACGTACAGAGAATTATCTCTGCTTTATTTCAACCAGAGTTTTCTAACCGCTTTCCTGAGAACGGAAAACGCTCTATTCCACCCTTATAGAAACGATGACTATGCTCCAGCTGGATGCAGCCGGCACAAAGCATGATTCAATACAGGAACAGTTGCACAAGATTCCTTAATATGGAAATCTTGAGAGCATCCCCACTTAGATTTTACAGTACATAAACCCTCGAATTTTATCCCTCGGGGGCAGTGCTTAAAGTACAAACGGGCTATACACGTCGTTCGCTGAATCTCGTTTTGGAGTTGGTTGTATTTAGTGAGACCGGGCCTAGTCACCCTTTCGAATCAAGTAACCTTATAGATTCCGCGAGTACGGTATTAATCTATCTTGGCATAATTATTCAACCTCACATACAACAACATTTTTCATACACTCAATTCTTACCGCGACAGTAACAGTTGTAACAGAGCCAGTTTCCTGTAATATACAATTTAGTTTAAGGTAATTTTGAGTAACAATTGATTTTAACCCACCATTCAGATCCAGTAATTCTTAGTTGACCGTTCCCCCATGATACAATCTTACCGCTCGGGTTGTATCAATTAATTTATAATATTAAAGTTACGAGGCCGTTACTAACATATCCTAGGAGCTACATGATCTTGTATCAGGAACCCAAACTGTTATCCAACCTATGCGGCTCCCTGATTTCGCATCAGGTTCGTCCGTATCCTAGCAGCTTCCCGATTTCGCATCAGGTTCGTCTGTGCTCTTATTCAACCTCCTAGTAGCGCCCCGTTTTCGCATCGGGTTTGTCTGCGCGTCTTCCAATCTCCCAGCAGCTCCCCGATTTCGCATCGGGTTAGTCTGCGCGTGTATCTCCTAGTGGCTCCCCGATTTCGCATCGGGTTAGTCTGCGCGTGTATCTCCTAGTGGCTCCCTGATTTCGCATCAGGTTCGTCTGTGCACCTTACTAACAATTAAAACCATATTCCTCTTTAAACCATGAACCGCCCGCCGGCCACGCGCGCTACCGCTCGGCCCAGGCTCGTAACACTTGTAAGATTTATAACGAAATACGTGGGGCGCATGTAATAGATAATTGATGCATGAATAGTTCACCTAAGTCATTAACAATTTTATTGCAAATGACATGAACTATTGTGTGAGTTTTCTGAACGCCAGCTACTCTCTACACTCCTTACTATTATCTTGCGCCCTACGTTTTTCGTTTTCAAATTACTTTGAACTAAATTGCATATTAGAGGAAACTGGCTCTGTTACAACTGTTACTGTCACGGTAAAAATTGAGTGTGTATGAAGAATGTTGTGTAGTTACCTAAGTACTACTACCTATTGAATGACGCACCGGCAATGCGGGGGGCACGGAGTGGTAGAATAATTTTGCCAAGATAGATTAATACCGTATTCGCGGAATATATAAGGTTACTTGATTCGAAAGGGTGACTTAATATTTCCATACTAAGGAATCTTTAGAATATTCTCGAAATTTCTATATTAGGAAATCCTATGGAACTGTCACTGTACTGAATCATGCTTTGTGCCTGCTCCATCCAGCTGGAACATAGTCATCGTTACTATAAGCAAAGGGGTGGAATATTTTCAAAGTAGATTTTCTCGGAAACAAAGCCTCGAACAAAAAAATTGATTCCGTATTTTCGACTTATTTTCTTATGTGCAACCATCCGTTTTACTGTCGGATCCTCTACTGGGACACCCTGTAGCCATATGAAGTAAAATGGCTTACGGAACTTTAAAGTCGTTTTTCTAGAGAACGGTTCATTTGTGACCTATGTATTGTTCGTTTGAGACTTTTGTTCTTCATGGCGAGTGCTATATGATGCAAGAAAGAAAATGTTTGACCTCGAAAATCAAGGTCAGACATTTTTGCATGTACTTTTTTTACAAATCCCCATCGATCCAGAGGTGTAGAATAACACTCGACCGGATTTACACTTATTTTTTATACACCCTGTACATAGCAACAATTATAGAGATAATGCAGTACAAATAAAATAGAAATACTTATGTGAGCCATATCCTAGTTATTTATTCTTATACACACAGTGAAGCGTGGAGGAAAGTGGGGAAATTTCATTAGAATTACGCGAAGTACTTTATGCTATCGCTCTTTGTATACCCAATGTAATATCATGTCGGAAGTCATTATTTATAGTGAAAATATTTGTGGAGGGTCGCGAGCCCTTTACGTCCGACTTCATAGAAACCCTTTCAAGTCACTCGAAAAATATTAAAACGTATACCTCCGTGCTTATGTTCCTCGCTTCACGGACAAAAAGGAATGGAGTCCGATGTTCCCTGCGCCCAGGAAACGGTCGGAAAAGTGTTTTGGTTTCCGTTGGAACTGTCGACTTTCTCCTTGATTTCTATTTATACATATCATGAGGCAGGTCAAGTAAAAAATGGACACAAAAAGTAGCTTCTCGTTAGCAGTTGGTTTACCGCGAATACTTACGTGTAACTGCAGCTTTAACTTCCCTTACGACTTATGGTTTTGTTTTTACGAGTTACAAGTTATGATGAAGAGAAATGCTTAACGTGCAGTTAAATCAACGTGACGACCTGCCTCGCATTCGCTGCAGAGTATTGACTTTAATTGCATTTCGTTTTTGCAAAGGCATTTATCCGAATTGAATGTATAAATCGCACTTCGTGGTTGTAAGCTACTTATTTTAATCCTGTCAAAGGTGAACAAACTTTTGTACAGAAATAAATAAATTGTATGAGCCATTCACAAGCCGAAACGATTAACCGCCATGCCATTTTCGTTATAGTTTACCGTCAAAGCACTTCATTAAAGTAGTCTATTATACATCATAACTTTTCAATTTGTATTTCACTAAATAAATTACTTTGATTTTACAGAATTTTGAGATTCCTAGGTTAACGGTCCGTGTTAACGCTCAATTTTTTTCCATGTAAAGGGAAGTTCCTTCATAATTAGTGTAAATGAAAATAGGCTAAAATGAATGAATACTGTTATTCATCAATTTTGTCTACCTTTTATTTTCTTGAGTTAATCGATTTGGTAAATAAGCAGCACATATAATCGGATTTTTCAAATAAATTTGACTTTTGAAGTCGACTAGAAAGTATAATAATCATCCAGCTCGGGTTTTCGAGAAGGACTGGCTACCTCCTAGAAATTAGCCCCCCACTTGTGCTAGAATATTATAACAATAATATAAAAAATAATACCAAAAATTGAGAAAAACGATTTTTTAGTAGCCCCCCACTTTTCGTTTTTTTCAATTTTCTCAATTGTGCTAAGTTGTGCTAAGATTGTGCGAAAGTATTACTTTATAAAAATAATAAATAAAGAAGTTATGGTAAATAATCGTTTTGAACATGCAATTAACGTTTAAGATAGTAACAGTTATCCAAACAGCATATAATCATATATCTGAATTGTGCTAGCCTAGCACAAGTCAGCACAACTTTCCTTTTCGCCAGCACAACGATATAAAGGGCACTTTACTCTTGCTCGCGGCCCTTCGCGGTGGACACTATATTGTTAATTTGAATTTCTGGTCATCCGACAAATATAATATTGCATATCTGAGTTGTGCTAGCCTAGCACAAGTCAGCACCACTTTCCATTTCGCCAGCACAACGATATAAACGGTACTTTACTCTTGCTCGCGGCCCTTCGCGGAGGACATTATATTGTTATCTGAGTTGTGCTAGCCTAGCACAAGTCAGATATGCAATATTATGCTTGTCGGATGACCAGAAATTCAAATTAACAATATAGTGCCCACCGCGAAGGGCCGCGAGCAAGAGTAAAGTGTCCTTTATATCGTTGTGCTGGCGAAAAGGAAAGTTGTGCTGACTTGTGCTAGGCTAGCACAATTCAGATATATGATTATATGCTGTTTGGATAACTGTTACTATCTTAAATCTTAATTGCATGTTCAAAACGATTATTTAGCATAACTTCTTTATTTATTATGTTTGTAAAGTAATACTTTAGCACAATCTTAGCACAATCTTAGCACAACCTAGCACAACTTAGCACAATTGAGAAAATTGATGAAAACGAAAAGTGGGGGGCTACTAAAAAATCGTTTTTCTCAATTTTTGGTGTTATTTTTTATATTATTGTTATAATATTCTAGCACAATCTTAGCACAACCTAGCACAACTTAGCACAATTGATAAAATTGAAAAAAAAACGAAAAGTGGGGGGCTACTAAAAAATCGTTTATCTCAATTTTTGGTGTTATTTTTTATATTATTGTTATAATATTCTAGCACAATCTTAGCATAACCTAGCACAACTTAGCACAATTGAGAAAATTGAAAAAAACGAAAAGTGGGGGCTACTAAAAAAATCGTTTCTCTCAATTTTTAGGCTTATTGTTTATATTATTGTTATAATATTCGAGAACAATGTAGCACAAACCTAGCACAATTCAGCACAACTGTTGAAATTATTTATTTCAACAAGTGGGGGGCTAACTTCTAGGAGGCAGACTGGCTTAATCCAGTGGTCATGCGACTCACCGCCCGTCCTTTTTCCTTCTTCTTGTATCTACTCGGGGAGGTGGCGCGTTCATCGCTTTGCAAACAAGCATGACCCACTCAATACCGCCAGCGCGACGGGCCGCCCCAAAAAGGCCTTGATCCTTTCAAAGCATGCTTATACTTTACAGTCAATCAAAGAGGTATTAGAGCAATGACGGATTTGTATCGTAACTTTGCATTTAAAAATATTACGCTTTAGCAAAAACAACAAAAGGTCCGTTTCTTAGTGTTAGAATTGTATCCAATCATTCTGTGTCATAAGATAAGAATAATCTGCTTAAACCATAAAAATAATACTTCTTCTTACGTCATTAATTTTCCAAAAGGTATAATAACCTACATTGACGTAGTTTTATAAATCCCAACAGTTTCTTCTTATTATTATTGTTAACACGTAGACTGTCAAGCATAGACCACCAAAAATCTCTCGCAGTCAACGTAGTTTAATTAATAGAATAAAAATTGGAAAGGCAAAATTGATTACAACAGACTATAGTATGCATCCTTCAAATCCTAATATCATTTGCTTTTCCCGAATATGTCACAGTGAACATTAATTTTTAAAACCAATAGCACAGGGATGGGCAATTTTACCTCAATTGAGGTAAAACCGTCCACACCGTAGAACCCTCTGTCCCCTTCCATCAAGCACGGTACAATGGGGCAAAGAAGACACGAGACATCAGCGTACGCAACGAACGTGCGCGCTGCATGAAAGAGAGATTGGTGGGAGAAGCAGGCGTTTGAGGGGCTCCACCCGTGCCCACCACTGCAATAGCAGAATAATGTCACTTATCGTGGCAGTTAATGTGTTAATGACTTGTTGTCTTTTGACAATTCCTCCATATTGTAAAAATTGTAATGAAATGCATTTTCTTAAGTGAGTGTATGTAATTGAACAGTTGATAGGAGAATCAACGGTAATAATAAAAATAAGAAGAAATAATTAAGATTTGTAAAATGGTATCTACATATAAATCAATAATCCTTTGAAAATATTATATAAAGAAAGAGTAGTAGCTTTCTTATGGTGTAATAATTAAAATTATTTCTGTATTTTGATGTGGTATGATTGGTAAAATTCTAGCCTTTAGAAACAGATTTTATTTATTTGTTCAATGCTTTAAGCCAAATGGTTTATATAACAAGCACAATGTTAGCATGCAAACCAGCATTGTGCCAATATACTTTTCATCACAAGGTACTAATATTTTGTATATTATTTATCAATGATTAATTTAATGATATTACTTCTTGATGAAATTTAAGTTTTAACAATTTAATCACTAACGTTTCTAAACCGTTGGTACATTTGCGTACATAATAAAGCTCTACGAAATTAAATAACAACAATGTAGTAGTCTTGTAACTTACATTATTGCAAAAAGCTAAGTGTGTTACTTATTGATCCACTGTATAATCTTCGATATCCTTTCTTTCTTCGTTAGAACGTTTTACGAGGCTTTTACAGTGAACCGATCGTTTTATGGAAAGGTAATATCGATGAAAATATAAATTTACATGGAATGTAAGCGAATCTATCCGAAATTCAATACTTAACGCTCGAAAGGCTCCGCTGGATGTATCCACAGTATTTATACAGCGTGAGGTACCTAACTTGATCCCCTCGAATAATAACTTAACGGTACACATTATGACAATTTTAAGACATGGAATTTAAATGGCATCAGGGGGCATATCTTATAAGTAGACTCCGGATGTATATGCAAATGCATATTTTTATAGAAAACAGTTAGAGCAATAGGACCTGGGCAGAAATATGTTTTATGATTAGAGAATTCTGGAAATATATTTTTTATTTTGCACTTTTTGCATACTGCATATGTTTTATATTTAAATTTTATTTAAATTATTTGTCCTGTACATATCTTTCATGTTCGTGTGAAATATCTTTCTCGACAAATTAATTTAATCTAGACAACGAAAAAATTAAAGAGGTTTGCTGAGCTTTTCTTAAGTTAAATGAATTTATTTAAAGTTCGATTATAGAAAGCCATATCTATTTTATTCTTTACGTCAATAGGAAGTTCAAACATTTAAACAAAAGGATACTGCAGCCATTAACGCATAACAGCACAAGATGTGTTCCAACGAGATGAACTTGCACAAAATGTAATATTTATTAAAACCCATTTAAGCACTTTGCCTGCCACAACAGGCAAAAAATGTATATAACTGTATTGTCTTATCTTGTCTACAATCACGAAACGTTGACCTGCAGAACTCCGAAATCTTTGTATTTCATCAACCGATCAATCGCGTAGAAACGTAAAACGAACAAACGCAAAACAACATGCAATTCATTCAACCTACACATTTTTAATAATTTGTTCGCGTTTGTTATTAGTTCCTTGTTTGTTTCTGCAATATACATTAGTAAAATTAGTGTCAATCAGTTTAATATAGTCTTGACTAAATTGGGACTACACTGTATGTCACAATATCGCAAGCTTTGCTAAGTTTCAAGGTGATTCGAATCTCTTCAAACGCTTCATCGTGTACAAGAAGTGCTACCGAAAATAGAATGTCAAAGTTAGGGGACAATGACGTCGAAAATAACAATTTCAGCTACTATTTGTCCATGCCTGAATTATATCGTTAAACGCATGTTTCTTGTTAACATTCTCCGACCAGAGGACAGAGTAAGCCCGCAAAAATGTTTTCATAATTTGTATCGTAAGCAATGTGTGTCTTCTGATTTAGGCTGCAAACATAAACCCGTTTAAAATATAAATAGAATAGTGAAAAAAGTATACAGGGTGTTTCGTCTAAAACAAGACACCTAAATATGTTCTCTATCTCTGAAAATACAAAAAATGTTTCTAACGTAATTTAAATGGTTTCAAAAGACGAATCAGATGGGAGAATCGTTTTTTATAAATTGTAATTTTTTAATCGTTTTTTCAAGGTCACTCGTGTTTTTTTAACATACATACACACATTTTTTGTTGTTGTATGTTATAGCTGTTGGAAATATCAGACACCTCCCTCATCGTGTGCGTATTGCGTGTGAGAGTGCGCATGTGCGTATGCGCATAAGAGAATCGGCGTCGCGTGCGAAACGTCGAATGCTAAGAAACTAGTTGGATAGAGTTCTGCCTGTAAAAGTAAAACTAATATCAAACATTCTATTTTTGTTACGAAAGCTATAAAGCCAATACACTTAAGTTTAATAATTGTTAATCGTATATATATATAAATATATAGTTTTTTTATTAAAACAACTTCCAAGTCACTAAATCCCAACAATAGCAAACATTATTGTGCATTCATCCATGTTTAATAGCACGACCTTGAAATGACCGTGAACTCTAAAATTTGCTAATTAATGCAGAACTTACTTTCAACGACATTTCAGATTTCAACGGTAACAGGAATTCGACCATGAACTTGAACTTGTAAATAATCACATTTATTACTATAATAAATGTTCGAAATGATGTCCTTCCGTTGTAATACATTTCGTAAGGCGAAAAACGACAGATTGTACAGCTCTTTCGATGATTTCAGGTTTCATATCAGTACATGCAGCAATTATTGGTTGCTTCATATTTTCTGGCGTCGTGGGCTGCTCTTGATAAACCGTACCCTTTAATGTCCCCCAAAAGAAAAAATCAAGTGGGGTGAGATCGGGTGAACCGGCCATGATACAGATCCATTGCGTCCAATCCAACGATTTGGGAATTTTTCATTGAAAACACGTGTTGCAATATGGGAAAAGTGTGCTGGACACACATCGTATTGATACCATAATACTAGACGGTTCCTAAATGGTACATCTCCTAATAAACCTGGTAGAATATGTTCTAAAAATTCAGCATATTTCTGCCCAGTTTGCGTACCGTTGATAAAATACGGCCCAATTATCCTATTATTTAGAATACCACACCAGACATTTATGGTCCATGGTCTCTGTTTATCGAGTTGTCTAAACCATCGTGGATTTTCAACCGACCACTAATGCATGTTCTTGAGGTTCACTTGACCATGATTTGTAAAGGATGCGTCATCCGTAAAGAATACTGTTTGGAAAAACATTTCAGCACTTTCATATTTCCGTATACCTCATTGAGAAAAGTGTACGCGGTTTTCAAAGTCTCTTCCATGGAGCTCTTGGTGAAGAGATAAATGGAAAGGATGAAATTTTTGTGAATGAAGAATCCGGAATATGCTTGTCACACTAATACCGGTTTCACGTCCAAGTTGCCTTATACTAACATGCGAGTTTTGATTAACTTTAGCGATGATATTGTTCACATTTGCGTCATGAGTAACAGTCTTACGTCTCGCACGAATGTTTCTGTTGACACTACCAGTCTCACAAAATGTTTTAACAATACTTGAGTATGCAGAACGTGATGGACAAGAATGGACAAGAATAGTGTGACTATCATGTAGTAAAAGATTGTTTATACAATATAAAATTTATGACGATTATTTTTTATAATTTTATAAAAATTGCAAAATCAGTTTCATTATAACCTGTTCAAAAACTGAAACATGAAAATAAATAGATAAGAATTAGACGATAAACAAGAATAGAATGATTCAAATTAAATAATTAAATAAAAAAAATAAGGAAACAATGAAAGGATAAAACGAGCAAATTGTGTCGATGGAATAAAATAAACAGAAAAGACTGACCACAACAACAAAAATGAACAAGTATTAAATTTTGATTGGTGATTGCTGGTTCAGAGATAAATTATATTTGTTTCTTTTTTTGTTTATCAATCGTAATTGAAATTATTCGATTTATCTTTTATTTAGAAATGGGTATTTTTATGATTCACTATAAATTGTTGTGCTAAGTACATTTGTAGATGAGCTAAAAAGCAATGAATTGTTTATCAAAAAGCAAGCGAAATAAAATTTAAAAACACATAATTGAATAGTCTGTTACGGATTAATTCAATTTTTTGAAGTAGCAGCGATAGGATAAAGTAACAAACTTTATCGCCAGCTGAATATTTAATAGTCTATTCAGTTTTTTTATGCTGTATTACAAGTATAATTTTTATAGATCATTCAGGAACATTTAAGCCTCATAAAACATTCATAAACTTTGCTGTGAAGAGCGAACAACATTCCATGCGATTTAAAGGAATTATTTAGATATCAAATCAAGTGATGGTATGTGCACTAAAAAGAGCGAAATAACCGGGAATCGAGTCTAAATTTTAGATCGACATTAGCTATTTACTGCTGTCGATATACAGTGAATCACAAAAATATTCGGACAAATTTAAAAAAACGAAAACTTTTTTAAGACTTGACCAAACGACTTGAATTTTTCAGAAAAACATTTTCTGCAAAAATTGTAAGGATCTAAATCGCGCAGAATATTTTCAAGATTGTTCTTTACAACTTGTTTATCTAGGCTTGGATTGAAAATTTAAAACCTGCATTTGTTATATATGTGTCAATTATACATACAATGTATATTCTAAAAACTTTATCACAATCGGTTGATGCGTAAAAGATTACAGGTATTGAAAGATGTAAGAATCTTCAGATTTATAATAGTTAGGGGCTGAAAATCGCGAAAACAGCGATTTTCACCATGTTTAACTGGTTGTAGGTCATTGCAATGTTGACCGATTTCGATGAAATTTCCAGGATGTATTGTATAATTGACGCAGATCTGCAAAACGTATTTTTTAGATCTCCGATATAAGCTGACTCACGCAAAAAAGTTGAAGAAAACAATTTTTAGTATTTTCTCTGCAATTTTGACCAATTACAATTTCTTTCAAAAGTTCTTTTTCACGTCGGGTAATAAACTAACTCTTTTAACTTCTGCAAAAAATTGAAGTCGTATTGTCCAATCTTAGAAAAGGTACCGCCCTTTTAAAAGTGTCCGAATATTACTGTGAGTCATTGTACTGGAAAGTCCTGTAATTGGGACTTTCAAATATTAACACTAGAACTACCGAGCGCTAAACGCGACTGGTGTATATTGCATTCTAATAACGACAAGAATGCATTTATTCAACTTCCGTACAACTTTTGTTTAAATATGTACTCTAATAGAGAAGTTCACTAAAACATTACTCCGGAAAACATTTTTATAATTTCAATATTTGTAAAAGAAAAATTTAGAAACCAGTCATTTTGACTTGTCCGGTAGTTCTAGTGTTAAACACTTTAACTACCAAAGCAGCAACCCAAAAAATTCCATAACATCAAACTTACTTATTTATTGAAATAAAAATTGGAAATTGGAAATGTGTGATACTGAGTAGTTCTTCAACCTTCTTGCATTTTCGGCTCTTAATTAAATGTGGTATAATGAATATATTATTGTGAAAGTTCGTGTTTCAGTTTGGATAAATAATTCTGTCATCCATATGTGGCTACACCGTAAAGTATATAGTGTGTGCAAAATTAATCGAAACCGTTGAACGAGATTTACAATATAAATGAATGTGTGATAACTAGACCCTGGATATTTATGCAAATTAAACATTCTCTGCATTAAATGCAAGATACAGAAGCCACATGGACATTTGATTCTCTTTTTAATGGATTTTTTTCTATTGAGTATAATAAATTAATATTTTCGAATTTTTTAAATGTTTTTAGTGTTTTGCATTCAGCCTACACACTTTTATCATAAATATGTAAAATACACAGTCTAATCGTTAGTCTAGTTAAAAACGGAAATCATTTATAATTTATAAATATAGTTCAGTCGCTACCACTGTAACGGACCATATCTTCTTTTCGTTAAAGTTAGAAGAAAAGACGAAGACAAGAAAGTTGAATTGTTCAATGAAGACTACATACCTACGATAACACTTTTTTTATAAATACAAGGGTGCGCATGCATTTGACAGCCGCACTATTTTTTGAAACGAAAACTCTTCTTTTTTTATTACAGGTCGAACGCTCTCGTTATTTTATGTAAAAAAGTATTAGTTAAAAATGGATATTTCAAAAACTAATATCCCTTTCATTTTGTTCAGATCACCATATGAAAGACAGAAAACATGAACATGGGAATTATGTTTTGCGTCTGTCCTTGTCACACATGTGATAATGTACTAACAATATTAACTACATATTAATATTAACGATATTCATTAATTACCCTGCAAATTCTATAAAATTGTAAATACTAAGTGTCTAACAATGTTTTTCAACGTTGGACAATATCTGAAATTTATAATAAAAGAATTTTAATTAGCAACATGTAATTTCATGTGCATTACATCATTTTTTATATGCTGTATTTGTTTTTTTGTGTGAAAACAGGATCGTTTCTCAATATTTCCACGTCCTTTATTTTCGAGAATTTTCTCTTTTCTTCCAATATGTTTTTCCCGAGTTGTGTATAGGCTACGCTGTTCTTCTTGCACGTTTACCGACCTTCATCAGCCCCTGCACTTTCACTCTTTATTGCTTCACCACTTTCCCGAGTTTCCTGGTATGTATCGTCTTCTTCGGCAGCTATCTCGTATCATCCTACTTTCTCACTTATTTTTTCTCAAGAGGTATCCCCCTGTAACAAGTAGAAAAACAAGTGGTTTTTATACATTTTTTCCAAGAACACTTTTGATAATCTCAATGATTGGCTAAATAACGAAAAGAATATTGCGTATGCTCTTGCATTTTTCAAAGCTGTAGGTTTTTATTATAAAATATAATTGTTATCCATATGTACATAGACTTAAAATAATGAAAACTTTATTTCACATTATATCGTAAATATTGTACTCATTTATAGGTTGATTTTGTGATACAGCTCCTTTATTATTGGTCTAAAAAGTTACAAGATAAAATAATCTGAAACCGTTTTCCCGTTATTAAATACAACATTTTTCGATTAATCTAACATATGTCCAAATGATTAAAAGATTGGTTTGTTCTGATGAGAAAAGTATTCCAATAGACTGCCGGACCTGGTCCTCCTTAGTGACTTTTTTCTTCATTACACAACTGAAGGCTGCCAAATAAATAATGGTCTGAATACACTGTCCAACACCACATTTTTTTCCTAATAACTGTTGGGTGGTTCTTATAGAGTTTTTTGCGCTGATTCCGAATCTGCCCTTACTTTTTTGCCTACACGTACAGTTTTTGAGAAATTTGAGTTTGAAAAAAGACCTATTTTTCAACTTTAAACAAATATTGTGATGTTATTATATAAGATATTGATTTGTTCTTTGCAGTAAAAGATTCTGTAGACTTTCCCGAATACAGTGATATCCAATATTAACACATTATGAATGTTGAAACATGTTTAAACAATCATTAAAGACGGAGAGACACCACTTTTGCACCAATTTTTTAGATATTTTTGAATTTATCTCAAAAAATAAGGGTCCAGCATAAAATCGTACTATATCACGTGATACAGCAGACTTTTATCTTGACTTTTATCAAATATATGTAATATATATATAAAATATATATATATAATATAAATAATGAAATATATATAATATATATAAAATATATATATAATATAAATAATGAAATATATATAATATATATAAAATATATATATAATATAAATAATGAAATATATATATAATATATATATAAAATATATATAATATATATATAAAATATATATATAATATAAATAATGAAATATATATAATATAAATAATGAAATATATATAATATATATAAAATATATATATAATATAAATAATGAAATATATATAATATATATAAAATATATATATAATATAAATAATGAAATATATATAATATATATAAAATATATATATAATACAAATAATGAAATATATATAATATATATAAAATATATATATAATATAAATAATGAAATACATATAATATATATAAAATATATATATAATGTATAATAATGTATATTATAATTATATTTCACATTAGCGATATTATATAGATTTCTGTATTAAACTATTCTTTTGTTACGAAAGATCTTTTTAGTATGAAATATACTATGAACAAGAGACTAACATTAAAAAGATACATAAAATAATTTATACAGAATAAATGTACTAATAAATAATAAACAACAATAGTATAACATTTAATAAAATTTAACATTTAAATAAGCTGACATAATTGCGCGCTTATAGCCACTGTATCGCCGTTATGTCGCGCCGCGCCGTATCCCGACGAACGACCGCGCTAGTGGAAGAGCACCACTGGCGGCAAGTCATGTCGGGCGAAGATATTTTACTTTCTGGTTCGGTTAAAATGTCGATGTTGCAAACTTCAAAGGGAGGTTTCTCAAGATAAAAGTCTGCTCTATCACGTGATATAGTACGATTTTACGCTGGACCCTTATTTTTTGAAATAAATTCAAAAAATATCCTCAAAAATTGGTGCAAAAGTGGTGTCTCTCCGTCTTTAATGATTGTTTAAACATGTTTAAACATTCATAATGTGGGTGAACTCAATAAATAGTCTCGTAGATTGAGAAGTGAATAAGTTTAATATATGAATTAATATATAAAATAGTATAAACCCTTCGTGATTGTTACTCGCTGGTTTCTCGCTTTTCTCTCTCTCAATCGCACTTTAACAAGACGCTCTCTTCTCACGATACCGACTCGTTTCGTTAGCAACGAAGAACTCCCCCGCTCGCTCGACGCTCGCTCGCCATTCGCAGTCTAAGACCATACCTAACCTCGAAAGCCTTCCTTACGTCGACGTACACGTCGTGCCATCTCGGTCCCATTCACACCGCGCCTCGTGCTCTAAACCAATCCCACACATAATGTATTAATATTGGATATCACTGTATTCGGGAAAGTCTACAGAATCTTTTGTTGCAAAGAACAAATCAATATCTTTTATAATAACATCACAATATTTGTTTAAAGTTGAAAAATAGGTCTTTTTTTCAAACTCAAATTTCTCAAAAACTGTACGTGTAGGCGAAAAAGTAAGGACAGATTCGGAATCAGCGCAAAAACTCTATAAGAATCACCCAACAGTTATTAGGAAACATAGAAAAAGTTAAAATTTGTTGGACAGTGATATTGATCATAGTATTCGCAATTTCTGATCGTTCTTCTTGAAGAACTGTCCACTTGTTCACTGTAAAATGCTGTTGATATCACTTGACACTACAAAACTAAAACCATGCACAATTCAAAACAAAAGTTGTCTGCATTAATTGCATGGATTAGAAGTGAAACGAAAATTAATGTTTCCACTAAATTGTAAATTTTCAAGTTTTACCTCTGGCATGGGTTTGCCAATTGGCTATAATATTGGTAGATTCATAAAAGTATCCACAATGATAGTATCCATGTGGCTTGGAAGTTTTCTACAACATACTATAAAAAAGGAACTATGGCTTGGTAATTTGAATAATTTTATAATATAAGAGCTGTATTATAGGATGGAAATTGTTCACACAATAAAGAGAACAACATTCTGGGACCAGTACTATGTTTATGAAATTGGTGCAAAAATAATTGCGGTTTTATGCGATTTTGCTGAAGTGATGTTTTATATCGTTACATTTATATGTATGTATGTATACTTCATCGATGAAAATTGTGAAACTTCATCTATTGACTTGTGTTCCATTTTCGGTCTTTTGTTGTAACTGTTTATTATTGGGCTATGTTTGCTGTCAAAATGAAAATAGAGAAACAGCAAATTAGTGTGATCTTATTATGTATATAAGTTCAGATTAGCACGCAAAGTGGCAGAAAGTGCTCGCAATATTAACAATGTGTTTTCCCAGAGGACTATTAAGGACTAATGAATGAGGACTAAAAATGAGTAACTATTATCGAAACAGATCTTTGAAAAATATACACAGAGGTTACAAAAGAACTAAAACCTGATCGTACAACAGTCATTCGACGTTTAACTCAAATTGACGAAAAAAGCAAAATGTGCTGTCAGGAATAAAGGATTGTCACACCCGGCTTTTAATTATACGAACGCATATAAATGAAAGAAAAAATTGAATATGAGGTTAATTTTTTGTATCAACTATAACTACTGGATCTACAATTTCACAATGTTACAAAAGAAATTAGATCGGTTAATTATAATACAGGAATGAATGTAATAAAATAAGCCCAAAAACTACAAAAAAATTAGTGCATTCCATACCAGACAGATTGAAAGCGGTTATAAACAATAAGGGATTACACTCGATATATTAGACGTATAAAATAATATACTATAAACTTATATGTGTGCAAATACGTTTGTTTCAATGATACTTTTAATGTATACTTTGTCGTTCTTTTTCTTATTGTAATTAAATTCATATGCGTTTATGTAATTAAAAGCTAGATGTGCCAATACTGTTGTCCCTAATTGTATACACTTAAAATTCAAGAACAAAAACCGTAATTATTTTTTCACCAAATCTAGAAATTAAATTTTTATAATTATGAAGTTTGTCAGAGTTTTGTGTAACAGGGATCAATTATCCATTGTGTTTCTCGCCAAAGCAATTATTCGATCGATAGGATGATTGTTTGATTTCACCCGCAACCAATCTACGTGATTAATGTAGATTTTGTTTCCTGTGTCCCTCGTTCCTCCGAACTGCTAATATAGGCTAAGTTATTAAGCACAAGATAATGCTAGCCCGGTATTATATCCACACGTGGTTGCTGGGACCGCAGCTTATGGCGGAGGATTGCGACTTACACGCGCCGATATGCATATATACCGCGTGCGTCTTCAGATTACGGCGCCGTAATTGCTCGCGAGTGATGAATTAATTATTTAAGGAAACCGAGAAGTCTCGTTAAGATCTCAAACGGTACCGAGATTGCGATGCGGATCTAGGAATTCCGTCGTAGCGTTGAATTAATGTACCGAAACTTTGCGTGATATCTGCAGCTTCTGATTAATTCGAAAATAAAATTCTCGCCGCTGTTTCACGATATTAAATTACACGTTAAACAGCTTTACTCTTTGCCGCAAAAGCTGTTACGAGATGATTGAATTCTCCTGTCGTTTATTTGACGTCACGGGATACGCTTGCGTTTTATTAAGTATTTTTCTTTTATTTTTTGCTGTTCTGTTCTGACTTCTTCATACTCAAAACGCTGTGGACTGGATCTAAAAATACAATAACTTATCGATGTATGCCCGCGCAACGAGAGTTGGCACAGAGAAACTCGTGGATACCACGTGATGCTCCCACTACGCGCTACACGTCTTCCGTGATTGGCCGAATCGCTTGACGAAGATAGCAAACGAGCGTATTGAGTGTGACTGTAACAGAGAGATGTGGTGACACCACGGACCTAAAGGACTGTGCATAAAGTGGGTTTATGGGCGAGAGGGGGCGTACCATTAGCGGGGAGGGAAGGTAGACTGCGGCCATATTGGTAGGATAAACTAGTGTTGCCATCTATATAACGGTGAGGGAACATTGAAATGATTTGATTCTGAAAAATGAATGTATAACAAGTGTATGTTATACGCGAATGGGAGACAATATAATAACGTAAATGAACTAAAAGAAAGTATAAATCACAATTGGACACATTTAGAACAAAAACGAATCAAAAAGTTATATAAAACTATTCGAAAGCGATTACTAGACGTAATACAATTCAAGGGAGGTATCACAAAGTATTAATTTTGTATTTTTATTTGCTTAATCAAACATTTTTCTGTTAGTGTCTCATACTTTTGTCGGAGCAGTTTCAATCCGTGTTTACATATACTTCTCTAATTTTCGTATGGTATGCGATACAATCCTAAGATTTTGCGTGTTTACTTTAGAGATAATATGTAGTATTCAAGATGTAACGGAGTGTACACTTTCCACCTTTAAATATTATTGGCGAGATCGTATGCCAGAAGCGCCATCTCGCGAGAGATATAGAAGCAACATCGTCACCGTGACGAGAACCGAGGCAGCGTCATTAGTCGCCATCACGGACCTAAAGGAGTGTGCATAAAGTGGGTTTATGGGCGAGAGGGGGCGTACCATTAGCAGGGAGGGAAGGTAGACTGCGGCCATATTGGTAGGATAAACTAGTGTTGCCATCTATATAACGGTGCGGGAACATTGAAATGATTTGATTCTGAAAAATGAATGTATAACAAGTGTATTTGTATATACATATGAAATAGTAAAATTTAATATACATTTGCAGTGACTCACAAAAGTATTCGCTCGCCCTTTAAATCAGAATAACTTTCTTACAATTTGACCAAACCATTTGACTTTTTTTGGCAATTAGAAGCATTGATTTAGTAAATCACGTGCAAAAAAGATTTTGAAAGAATTGCAATTCGTAGGAAATACATGAAGAGATAAAAATGGCACTTTTTAAAACTTCTTTATTTTAACCCATAATGAAAATTTGAAATATGCCTTTTGTAGATCTATGTTAGTTATACATAAGCTGAAAATTTCATAAGCGAATATAATTCACACTTATTCTTTGTTTTGAGGATGGGAAAGAGGAGTGCTACAATAACTAAGCAAAATATATGATAAAACAAAATATTTTATTTGGCAGAAAAAATTAAAGAATACCAACATTTGTTGCTAGGGTAAGGAAAACTGCCAAAAACTTATCAGTATTCACAAAACAAAAATTACATTGTATTATTACAAAATAGTTTATAACTAAAACACTTTTCTAAAAAATAAAGATAAAATAAATAAACAATAAAAATAAACAAATCGTTGCACATTCGACTCCAATATAACTGCCTCAGGGATATATAATATATAATATATTATATATAATATAATATAATGTATCCCTTTACAATACACCTTGTCATCACAAAACAAACAAAGCCACGACGATTCACCAACCTTGCCGCACATGTACCGGGCACCGGGTACAGAGTGATCAGTGGCCGAGCGTGGGTCCGTAGCGTGGGTTACATTAGTATTTAAAGTTGCCTATAGAGCGCACCACCGATTTGTCCTACCAAGATGGCCGACAAGTTGATCCCCCTTCCGTCTTTTGGAACGCCCCTGCAGACTTATGCACAGTCCTTCAAGTCCGTGGATGACACTGATCACTATACTATGGATACGGGATTCGGATTCTGGAAATGTCCCAAATTGAACGTAGATTTGGATGCCAGCGCCGCTATCGTTCGACCGGTGTACTGTACGCCTAATACTCCTCTTCACCTCCACGATCCTCTATACTTCGCCATGTATTTGCGTCCCTCTGGATGGCGCTGCTTTCAATCGAGTTGATTGGACGTCATCGACACTTTTTATTTCGTAGCGTGTCAATGGCGTCCAGTCAACTCGATTGAAAGCAGCGCCATCTAGAGGGACGCAAACACATGGGGAAGTATTGAGGATCACCGAGGTGAAGAGGAGTACGAGGGGTACAGTACACCGGTCGAACGATAGCGGCGCTGGCATCCAAATCTACGTTCAATTCGGAACAAAAAGCTGTGTAGCTGGCTTATGGCAATACCGTATCCATAGTACATACAGTGGGGGACAAAAGTATTCGTACACTTGGAATATAGAGATAAAAGCAACAATATTTTCTATATTATTAAGTATATTCAAATATACGTAACTGTATATTATATATTACACTTCTAACGACAAATAAGCAAAAAACAAAGGCAATAAAATCACTTAGTAACTTGAAATGTATTCAAAATTCACACTACCGTAAGAAATTGCCAGGACAAAAGTATTCGTACACTACCATTTCTGTTGATAAACACAGCAGTTACGAAGGAATCACAATATTCTGATCAATGTAAACATTACTTTAGAAGATATCATGTTAGTTTCATTAGTTCTAGTCGTAGCGAGTACACGTTATTAGTGAATATTTGCAATATGGGGAGAAAACGCAATGAAACTACGTTGGAAGAACGAAAAATTATTATATAGTTATACAAAGAGGGCAAACCATATAGAAATATATCAGAAATACTAAAAAGAAGTCGATCAACTGTACAGAGTATAATAAGTAAATATAAAACAGAGGGAACATTGCAAAATAAAGAAAGAACTGGCAGACCGCGGAAGCTAACTGTGAGAGAGGAGCGTCAAATCGTCCGAATTATTAAAAAAAAATCAGATACCAGTGCATCGGAAATCGCTACACACCTTCAAGAATATATGCTCAAGGAAGTTCATCCGAAAACAGTACGAAGAGTGCTACACCGGGGAGGATATAACAGCAGAGTTGCAAGAAGGAAACCACTCATCAGCAAAGTAAATAAAAAAAAGAGATTAGAATTTGCAAAAGAATACATAAACGCTAGCGACGACTTCTGGAACAATGTAATATTTTCCGATGAGTCGAAATTTAATATTTTTGAGTCGGATGGTCATAAAAAAGTGTGGCGGAAAGCTAATACTGAATTGGATCCCAAGAATATGCTACCGACGACGAAACACGGAGGTGGAAGTGCGATGGTGTGGGGATGTATTGCTGCTTCTGGAGTCGGAAAATTAGTAGTAATAGATAGAATAATGGATAAACATTTATATTTAAATATTTTAAAAGAAAATTTACAAGAAAGTGCAAATAAATTAGGTATTGGGAGAACATTTTACTTTCAACAAGACTGTGATCCGAAACATACAGCCCATATAGTGCGTCAGTGGTTGTTATATAATACTCCCCACATGTTAGTAACTCCTCCGCAATCACCTGTGTTAAGGCTTCGAAAACAGTTAGATTTACTACCTAGCGACGGAGAATTTTTAGTATACTTGCAATTTAGTTTTTAAGCCAAAACAGATGTACGTCGGACTAGGACCCCGACGATTGCTTTACGATTTCCAGTTGGCACCCACGTGCATCTCGGGTCTCCTAGCCTTCGAGCAATAAAACAATAAACTTGTACAGCGCCAGGTAAACAGCGGTAAGGCGAGCGAGCCACCCTAACGGGCCTTGCCGTCAAAAACCCCCCACAATGAAAATTCGCCAGTTTCCTCCCTCCTTGGGCCCGTCCACAGCGGCCATCTTCTACCCCCACAAGGCTTGTAGTGGGTGGTAACAAGCAAATGCGAAAAGGGCATGGCTCAAAATCCACTTGATGCCAATAGGCTAATAGTTAGATCCTCCCACAAACCGATTTGTATATAAGCGCGACAGACTTAGCGACAGTGTGATTCATAAAGTCCGACTCGTGTAAAGCACATTGTAAATACACATTCTTAGTCCACGTAGTTGTCCGCGTTTTCTATCCAACCTATTACAGTCCACTTGATAAATCATCCTTCTCGACAGGACTTCATATTCGGTGAAGTTCCTCCGCGATGTTCGATCGTCGCTAACCTAATTGCCGACGCCGCGACGCACATACAACCTGATTTAAATCCCATCGAACATGTATGGGCGAAACTTGAAAAGTATGTACGAAAATACGACATAACATAAAAAGAATATTTAAAAGAAACATTAAAAAGAGAATGGTGTAATTTAGAACCTGACTTCATTAAAAGCTTAGTGTTATCAATGCCCAATAGATTACACGAAGTAATTCGTCAGAAGGGCTATCCTACTAAGTATTAATTTAGAAAATTCCCGTTAAATTAATTACAACATTTGTAATAATGAAATGTACGAATACTTTTGTCCCTGCAGTTCCTCGCCATTTTGTGAAATTTTTGCCATTGTAAGTTACGAAATGATGTAATTAAGTTTTGTTTTTGCTCATTTGTTGTTATAAGTGTTATATACAATATACAGCTAAATATGTTTAAATACAATTAATAATGTAAAAGATATTGTTGCTTTTATTTCTATGTGCAAAGTGTACGAATACTTTTGTCCCCCACTGTATATCAGTGTGTGGTGACCATGAAGTAAGATGGTGGTGACGCTGAGCGCCTATGTCGACCATTCCCGCCAAAACGTAAGCGTAAGAGTGGGATCCACTGATCAGTGGTGGGATCCGCAGCCTTGCGTCAAGAGTGGGGACTCGCCGTTCCCCCTGCACCCCACTGACGAGATTTTGTGCCAACTTTCGTTGCGCGGACAATACAGTGGATCTAATAAGTATTTTTGATAATTAGACTGCGGATTTTATGCATTTATGATAAAATATGGTGCGTACAATTTAAAACAGAAGAATGATTAACTGACTTTCGGAATATCAATACATTATTTTCAACAATTTAGAATAATTAAACAAAGGAAGGCCCTTCTATATGGCTCCTGCTTCTTGTAATTGACGCAAAACAATTTTATATTGCATAAAGATCCGCAGTCTAGTGATAATTATATCTGTGATCATTTTGCAAAAAAATATAGTACGACAAGAAATTTCTTCACATTTTATACCTAGAAGCCTGTAGTTTCATAGTTCATCGTTCATTTCATTCTAAGATTTTTTTTATAATGTAGCGGGAGAGGAACTAATTATGCGTTTATTCTCGAAAATGCTATACAGCATTTGTTGCGATGAAAGTAACGACTTCGTGTCGGAAACATTGCACTCACCGTATTGAGACACGATTACTTTCACTTTCTTAATAAAGGAAAAGAAGATACTAAAGGTAAACGAACGACTTTATGTTGGAACCCAATATACGGCGTGTGTCATGTCGTATCAGTGCTCAAACTGCAATTAATGAGCCGCTGAGATACAAGCTTCAAAGAAAGGTAATCAATAAAATAAAAAGAATAATCAGGTTTCCCGATAACTGTACGACATTAATTAAACGGGTTTGAAGAAAGATGCAATGATTTAAAGCAGACGTTGACTACACGAAATTCGATTTGTTCCGACTTTCGACTCTAGTTCGCGACTGGTTTTGCAATGGAGGTATATGAATAAGGAAACCGCGTGGAGGTGAAACTTTCCTCCACCGAATACAACATAGTGGGGCCTTAGCCAATAATATTATGTTGTTGTATATGAAATGTCCGATTCTAGAATGCAAATGTTATGCAGTGTTTTGATCAAGAAATACTATTACAATCTATGACGTTATTATACAAACTTTAAGGTACAAAGCTGATCTTAAGGTCTTATCTTCAACTTTTATTTAGATGTCCAATTCTGCTTTTAAATAAAATTTATTTCATTGTTAATTAATGCGATTGGCGAGTATTCATTTTATATGAGTGGAAAAATAACATTTTAACGACAGCATCATGTGATGTTTGGCCAAAAATTTATCGATTAATCAATGCCCTATTCGTCGTCGGTAAAGAAGACTACAAAATGGAGATGAGAATGATGTAAATGATGAACGTGAACGACAAAACAATCCGATTTCTACCTTAATACAATGAAAAATCTCGCAAGTCATTCACAGAATACGTCGATTAGAATGATGCTTTCTTTGATCCAGAAGTTTATTTCTAAGATGATTATGTTTGCTTAACGTTACTGTTAACGATCGAACATTTCATATTTTAACGACCTAATACAATTTTGAGGGCACATGTGTGCCTACGCCACGTCGAGTGCCATTGAAAACGATACTGGTACACTGATTTTTCCAAACGAATCAGGTGATACTTTCCATCCGTATCCAAGTCGTAAAGAAATTAACCAGTTAACCGTTTTTGACGAGTATACTCGTTATGAATAGAGAGCAAAATTTTGTGCTATGACGAGTATATTCGTCATGAGTAATAAGTAGTGACAATTTGCAGTTTAATTTGCAGTTTTAGTGAAAACTTAAATATATTCGTGAACTTCAAGATGTTTGAAATATTTTGGGGCCCGTCGAAATAAAAGGAACAAATAAAAGTTTATAAATAATTAATATAAATAAACCGCATATAGTATGAATTATTTTTCTTAAATGTATCGTTGTCTTTTATTAGTCATTACAGAAGCATTTACGGATTTATATATTGTTTTAGACTATGCAATAAGTGGCGCGCCTGGTAATAAAAAACGGAATGGGGATCCTTTCCTTTCCTTTTTACATGTATTCAAGGGGCGGCGTTTTTTGTAGCTCGTGTGCAGGATTCGAGGTGTAAGGATCATCCAAATTGAGTTGTGGACTACCTATCTGCTAAGATATTTCCCTGAACATTTTTGTTTATATTTTATCATCTGGTCAGGGATTCATTTACATAAATATCGGACTGTATTGTTGCGACAAATTTGAATAATGAAATAAAAAAATAAAAGTCTTTTTATTAAAACCTAATTTCATATTACACATAAGGTAAAGGCACCAGTAGTTGACCATGGACCAGTAGTTGACCAGTTTTTAGAAAAAAATAAAAAATAAGGTTTTTATATGTTGTGCACTTTTGATGAAAGTAAACCTCGAATGCCACACTATCTGTTGGTTAAATTTTAAAACAATTACATGCGAAGTGAAATATGCATAGTAACAATGGACGTCTAAATTCATTAAGGTAAGTAATATGCCGATACATTTCTATTTCCTTAACGTCTCTGTTAAGGACAGCTGTACGGTTCACGTAAAAAATCCATACGTTGTGAACTTCTCGCGACTGAATTATTTACTTTTTAAATTCTCACAGCGTTTTATAAGTGATAAATGCATCGTTTTTGTTATTTTAACCTCAAAAACAATAGTTTATTGGGGGGATCAAATTCTGAATATTGTTATTTGAACAATTTTCAGAAGTTGACCCCTCAATAAATCAACGTCAATTACTGACGTGACTCATTTAAATTTGTTTACGATTTACAATGTGTCCATTTTACATCTAAGATTGTTAGGAGTACAAAATGTAACTCTAAATTTTGTAGCATACTGTGTTTTAGAGGATGGCCACATGGTCAACTATTGATTGCATCCACGGTCAAATATTGACTCGCAACATCTACTCTGTTCCTGAATTGAATTTGTTATAGAATTGATTTGTTATAGAATTGATTTGTTTTATTTCTTATTTTATTCTTTAATTGTAATTTGTGCTGGTAATTGTTGAAACTAGATGATACTAAAATGATTTCTAACATTATTGCTTTAACCTTCTTTCTAGTATAAGTGGTAAACTACTAACGAACAGAAGGTCAATTACTAGGTTTTTCATTTTTAAGAGTGGTCAACTTCTGAAGCAATTACTGAATTTTTAAATATGTTTTCTTAAATTTTTGTAACTAAACTTTTTTTAAAAAGTGGTCTTGTTACATAATTTAGAAGACTTAAAGAGTGTCTTCAGGTATCGAGTCTCGCTATTTGACGACAGAGCAAGTGGTTACTATTGTTCGCGTGGAAAACTTCTTTTAACTGGTCAACTACTGGTGCCTTTACCTTACTCTGTGTTTGACGAGTATACTCGTCATCGCTAAATTTGTGCGACGCAATTTAGATACGCATTTTACAAAGAGGTCGAAACAGTTAACTGGTTAATTCGTAAAAGAGACACTAATAGACTCTCAAAAACTGCAGACCTCGGCGTAAACCCAAACTGTAATGCGAGCTGGTCATACAATAGGTACGTCTTAGCAGGGTGTCTCACCCGATCCATTTCAATTTAAATGATCATATCTCTCCTCTATGGAAATGAATATGTTCTAAATTGTTTAACAAACTGAAAATGTGGCTACAGAGTAGTAGAATAGCAAAAAAATCAGTACTCATTACTGCAATTTCAGAATTCAAAAGTAACTGCTACCTTTGCGGTATCTCGAGATTTATGATCTGAAAGTCATAAATTGGACCAAGTGCCTGATATCCAATAAATATAAAAGAATTTGAAAAATATACTTTTCAAACAGTACAATCCAATTTTCCAGAAGTGTGAACATAGAAGATCTCTTTCCCACGCTTTACATGTACTTACTTCGGACCACGCTATAACAATTCTGATACGTTTTTCATTGGAAAAAACCCATCATGATCTATGCTGATGTTAACTCATTACTTGGCAAGAGTGCTACCTCCATCTACGAAGATTAGCAGGTGTATTCAATTCTATTATACACGAAAAATTAAATTGTAACATCATACTGATTTCTGTTCCACTTTTTCGAAAACTCTACCATTGGCGCGAACTTGCAAACAAATATAATCTGCGGATTGCGATCACTAACAACTAGAAAAAGTGATCGTATGCACAGGAAGAAAATACTGAATTGACTAAATATATGAATCCTTTTATCAGCTGTTTCGTCTTTTGACCAGTTACGAAGTTATAACAACAAAAATTATTAATGTTTGTTTATTACGTACAATATTAACCTCTTGCGGACAAATATCGCCATATTAACAGCATCAGGTTCATATATGTAATTACTAAACGTGTAAACAACTAATGTGATTATTTAAAGAACAAAAGATCGTTACATATGTTTTCTTAGTATACAAAACTTCAATATAAGACCTAGATTTTTTAGGAAAATATATGTAATATCATTGAGAACGAGGATAATATTTTCAGAAGTAACTTTTCTTGCAAGTCGTAACAAATATAGAGATATTAGAATATCGGAGAGTCGCGACACTTTGAACTAGATACGTAGAATTTAATACTCTCCTAAAAATTCATTCGCCGTCCGTAACTATTTTGCACAGCTTTCGAAATACTGCTGGATGACCATCGCATCGCGTGGAAGTCACGAATTCTCATCTTCCCTCTCCCCCTATCCCCACGTCCCCACCCCTACGGCTCATTTTGTTGGTTGGAATTCGTTGAATAGACATGAAAGTACTACTGATTTCCAGAAACAGGCCATGTCTCGGTTATAACCGGACGAGGAATCGATACGATCGGTTCCCTCCACATTTCTCGGTGTATCGCATTTTATCGGATCTATATCCTCCTTAGCAGATCGCGGCCCAGCCTGTCGAGCACCGGAGTACGTTCAGCTTTCCGTCGATCTCGCATTTTAAACTGCTGATTCGACGAACGACGATTTATCTCGGATACTGCAGCGACAGGCAAACATTATTACGCCTTGTTATCGGGGGCTGCAGCTCTACGTGCGATCCCTCCATCAACTTTTTCCCTCCTATCTTGCTTCGCCTCTTATTCGCGTCTAATGTCACCGTACCTGTTTCTCTACGCCTTCAGAAAGCTTGGTCGTTTAACAACTCAGACGGCATACAGTGGGCCGTTTCTATAAAATAGGTAGAATTAATTGAAACATGCTCATGTCATGAAATAGGTTAAAACTAGACGTTTTCGTAAGCTAATACTTGATTGAATTAGACTGAAAAGGACGCAACCTTGTGTCTGATCTCATTTATTAAATACGTATTGGTCAAGTTCAAGTCTTTTGAAGCAATGCGTCACTCAGCTTTATTCGCGTCTCGAGTGTTAATGCCACGTTCTGTTTCTAAAAGAATATTTTCTTGGCTACTATTCATTGATTTTTATAGTCCAGACACTTATGTGCTTCAACTAACAAACTTTTATACTTTTACCTTCTACTAAAGTCATAATTCACTACAGGCTTGGACATTATCGAAATAAATTATTTGCAAGAGAATCGTTAAGATAATATATTATGCTATTTGACTACACCTCTTTTGAAAGAATTATGCGTTAGTTACTTTGAATAGCCAAATCATTTGTTTTTAATTATTTCACTAGTTGAATTTTATTTAATCAAATAGGTAATTATTGCGAAAAGGTCACTATACTCCGATTTTGATGAAATTTAAATATGTTATAAATATTTATGTTATATAGATTTCGATATTTTTAACAACTTTTCCCTTTTCCAATATAGGGGGGTCGCTTTTTGTTTTCGAGATATTCGCAAAAAGCTATTGCTGATACTGTATTGAATTTTCCGTATTGTTGCACGCTCCGTGGCAACGTAAGGCTGCTCCGGTGCGGCGTCTGTTTACCTTTTTTTGGTAAACAAGTTGTGGCTATATAGCGTGAGTTTTCTATTTTGAAAGACTACTCCTGAATTTTCGTATGCGTGGTCGGGCCGGCCTAACGGCCGGACTTCTCCGCCCCCTCCGCGGCCTAACCTATTCACATAATCTTTGCATTGTAGCTGTCATCCAGAATTTAATCTAGTAATGGAAAAATCATGTGAATAGAATGAGTTGTGGTTAGGTCGTGGAGGGGGCGAAGAGGCCCGGCCGTCAGGGAAATCCAAGAGAGAAAATTCAATATAGTATTAGCAATAGTTTTTTGCGGATATCTCGAAAACTATAAGCGACCCCCCTATATTCGAAAAGGGACAAGTTGTTCAAAATGTGTTGCTGCATAACATGTTTAAATTTCATCAAAATCGAAGTATAGTGATCCTTTCGCAATAATTACCATGAAATAATTTTTACTCTCGAAAATTCTATTTATTTCGTGTACTAAAGAACAATTTTAATAGTATTTTAACAATTTTTATTTTGCATAAAGACCCGCAGTCTAAATATAATATATGAAGACACGAAAGCAAAGAAAACTGTATTATTTGAAATTTGCAATATTTCCAGCGAGGGAAATCCTGCAGCCAATAAATTGACTACTACAAATTATTTGACCGAATGTACATATACTTTAATTTGCAATTATAAAAATAAAGAAAAACAACATCCAAATAGAATATAATTTTTATATAATCAATTTATCAATCTTGCTTAATCTCTCAATCTATGAAAATTAAAAATTTACTGTTATCTAATGCCTGAAAAGAAGAGCGCGCGCACACACACGCGCGCGCGGGAATGTGACTTGCTCCACTATGATTCTCAGCCTATCACAAATTGGAGACTAAATTCTCCGAACCCCTTGTCGTAATATTTTCATGACAGCTGCAATGATTGGAACTTATCTGCATTTGCTTCGTTGCATGAATATTGAGAACAGAGGAACAGAATTTTTTTCTATTTTAGGTATACATAGAGGCACAATACATTGTCAGTTATTAGCGACTAATGTGTGATTGAGTCTTCAAATTGTAATAAGATTTAAATGTGGTTTCTCAGGTGTAAGTGATTGATTAATCAGATTGTTGCTATTACTGTTTTTTAAACATCGACAGCAAACTGGGCTGTATAGGCAGCATATAGGCTGTATATGATAACAGTTACCGTAGGATAAGACAATGGTTTTGTCTGTTTCCAAAGAATCTTCGACCATTCGACTGTGCTGACCTCGCACACAGTGATTACTGCTTTTTTGCATTCCAAACAATAGCTTGCATCGTACAGGTTTCAAAGTAAGGGAGAATTGAAACGCGGTGTTGTTTCACCCTTGATTTGTTGGATCATATCACTGGCGAAGGAAAAATAATACGCGTATGTAGATCTCATCCGCCTACAATGAAGTTTTTGTTTATGTCTAAAATGATATCTTTTGGAAAACGAGATTCGTATGGAGCAAATATAGGAATTTAATAAACACATGTAACTCAGCTAGCAGATTTTTTAACACCGATGCAACATTCATATAAATTATCAATAACACAAATCAGACAAAGGCATTGAACGTTACAAATACTGTATAAATATTCTATGTATAAAGATGAGAGGAAATAAACGGATATTTCAGTATTCACAATTAAGTCTGAATGAGATTTCAATTGTTTTTAAAATATAACTATTCATTTATTTATAAAATAATTAAACATATCTCCTCTCGCTGAGGAAACTTATCACAAAGTTGCTAAACGCAAATATAAGAGTTTATTACAGTTTACAAGCTGTCGTGTAACATTCAAGCATGTCTGCTTTCAGTTATCAGATATCGTGTGTGTGATAATAAACAACACTGGTTTCACTAAGTTTTATTTGTGATCTCTCTGACGTCTGTACTCTTCACTGACTCAACGACAACTGCACTCTTCTTCCTTCCAAGTCCCGAAATCCCCACCCGGGATGGACGGTTCAGCTCCTCTCAGGACCGTCTACCGTCTGCCCACTAATCCCTTCTGCTACCGGTCTCAACATCCCTCCTTTCTATTCAAGTCTGGGTGGCTGGACTATCTTCTGATTCTGAGATGGGTCATTCTTGGTGTAGGCCAGGCATGTCCAAAAGTAGCTTGGAGGCAAATTCGAGGGAGACGCCTACTTTTCCCGCTTGCGCGTCTCGCTCCCCGTGGTGGCCATAGTCCTCCGAGCTCCTCAGACCCGTGCCTCAGCTTGCAATATGTACCGCGTGTGGCGCGTGTACCGCGTGTGACTCAGGGGGTGTAAGCTGGCGTGTTAAAAATTTCTACAGTATTGCAGCGCTCTCTGTGTCTCGGGCCGGAACTAATGACAGTATATATAGATATAAACGCTACTCACTTATGCATAGACACTCGCCTGACTCACACAACTCTATCTACCTTAGCTATATGTACTTTAATGTACACGCGTACAATTAATGTTTCAAATGAAAAGGGTAGAAATTTATACAGCTTCAAATAAAATTAAATGTTTATTATAAACCTATTTTCGTTTACATATTTTATGTACATACTTAAAATATAATGAAAAATCTTGTGAAAAATATTGTATTTGCAGCTGGGACAAAGAAAAACAAAGAAAGTATTAAGTCTTACACTCTACGATACAATACGTATTAACGCAAATTCTATATGTGCAGCTATTAGCTTGATATTATCCACTACATGCAAGATGTTCGTACGGTGCGAATCTCGAGAGCGACGCGCGGATGATTCGTGCCCGCTTGAGGTTGTAAATCTCAAGCCTAATCGTATGGACGCGTCGATCCCGAAATCACCGATTTACTACCCGCCAAATTAATATTAGATAGCCGATTCAATGATTTTATCGATTTAAGAATTTGAGAGATTTAGCGTTTCGTCCCAGGCCTGCTAGAGGATTCGTCGGTAAGGCTAATCTAGCAGGCCCTGCCTTATACGCGCGAGAGTTCACGACGATGAGTCCACTCGAATTCTCTGAAGTTAAAATGATTGTATTAGATCTTGATTGAATTAGACGTCGACTTCGAGAGACTCGCTGATCTCGCTCGAAAGTGTCCTCAACCGTTTTCGTAGATCTATACGTTCAACTGTTCGATCGCGACTGACTGACTGTCGCGGTTTCGGGAGGACCCTTCGTTGTATCGTGAAGGCGGTCCTCCATTTCGGGGTGTCAAGATGGTGACACCTATTGCCATGCCGAAGAAGTGCACTGATTGGTTCTTGCCGAGCTCTGCATGCCCCAATCAGTGCATTCTTGATGACTCTTAGATCGGCCCTAAGCGAGCCTGTCCCGAGGAAAGCGTGGGACCGTACCCGACTCCCTCCGAGGGCGAAGCTAGGTAACCCGAGAACCGTACTTCTAGGTCGGGAATATCCTTCGTCAGTGATAGATTTATGACGCGTAACTCTTAAGGAGGCGAAACAAATACGAAAGTTAGGCGATGGCTCGAGTGGTCACCAAATGTGCATCGAGCGCCTAATCCTTGAAAGTGGCCTCAGAGTCACGTAGACGCCATAAACAAATCTGAAGAAAAGACCCTTTGTACGGTTCCTTGCGACGGAACACAAGATACTATAATTTTTAAGTTATAATATCTTGCAAATTGTGGATAATATCGATTGCCCAGATCTCACCACGAAGAGGTTGCTGCCAGTACCGGCATGAGCTTGACTTGGCTTGGCTTCACTTCGTTCCTTATGTGCGCATCAGTGCGCATGCGCCCCCATCACGTGATAGGGAACAACAACGCCACCTCCGTCTCGGGCCAGAATTATAGTGCTTGAAATATTCCCATTCCAGCTTACACCCCCTAGTGTGACTCTCGGATCCACTGTAGGCACGGGTCTGAGGAGCTCGGAGGACTATGGCCGCCACGGGGAGCGAGACGCGCGCGCGGGAGAAGTAGGCGTCTCCCTCGAATTTGCCTCCAAGTGAGCTACTTCTGGACATGACTGGTGTAGGCGATATCGAGTTCTTCAGGGTGGACTGTAACCCCATCCAATTCCTCTTGGTACTGTGAACCTCTAGTTTGCTGAGGTGTCTCGTAGACATAGACAGAATCTTTCGATTCTGGCTGGCGGTTTGGATGAAGTTTTGAAAATTGTCTCTAGAGGCATATGGTCTGTCATTGGCTCAAAGTATAACCCTGCTAAATAATAATTAAAGCGCTCTATTGTCCATACTAACGCGAAGATTGCCTTCTCAGTTTGCGAATGCCGTCTCTCCACGTTCGAAAGGCATTACTGGCGAATGCAATGATTCTGGGCATCTGTTCATCAACACAGCCCTAAGCGCGACAGGGCTGGCTTCAGGTATCAGTCCTGTATTTCATTTCGGGTCGAAGTACGCCAATGTTGGCAGACTAGCTGTTCGATGCGAATTTCGGGAGCGACACGTGGGTGACTCGTGTCCGCTTAAGGTTGTAAATCTTAAGCCCGGTTGTAGCGGACACGTCGACCCCGAAATCATCGATTCACCACCCGCCAAATTAATCTTGTGTAGCCGGATCAATGATGAGTTTGATATGTGAATTTCGTGAGAATTAGCATTTCGTCCCAGGCCTGCTGGAGGATTCGTCAGTAAGACTAATCTAGTAGGCATTGTCTTATACGCGTGGGAGTTCGCAGCGATCAACTCCACTTCAATTCTATGTATTTCGGTAGATTTGATTGTATGAGATCGTTGAATGAACTTGACTTCGACTTCGAGAAACTCTTTTGTCTCGCTCGAATGTGTCTTCGTTCGTTTTCGTTCGACTAACTGAGAGTCACGTTTTTCGTCAGGACCCTTCGTCGTATCGTGAAGGCGTTCCTCTAGTTTGGGTGTCAATACAGTGACACCCATTGCAATACAGAAGAAATGCAGTGATTGGTTCCTGCCGAAAGCTGGATTACCAAATCAGTGTATTCTTGATTACTCGTTGATCTGCCCTAAGCGAGCCCTGCCCTGGAGAGAGTGTGGGAAGATTTTTGACTCCCTACGAGGTCGACTCTCGGCAGCTTGAAAATCGTACTTATCGGTCGGGAATGTTCATCGTCAGTACTAAATTTATGATTAAGAGCATCTAACTCTTAAGAAGGCAAAAAATACGAGGTTTTGGCGATGGTTCGATTCGTTGTCATATGTTGCATTGTTTGCCTAATCTTCGAAAGTGACCTCTTAGTCACGAAAGCGCCATAAATAAAGTCCAAAGAATGAACCCTTGTGTACGGTTCCCTTGCGACGGAACACTAGCCAAGCTTTGTTTTACTTTCACAAATTCACGTGAATTTGATATCTCGTTTCGTCAGTTGTCTCAACGTTTCCGAGATGCTTCCATGATTGAGGATGAATTCCCAAGTATGTCACAAGTCCCAGGAAACTCAAGTATCCTCATTAGTGTCTGGGGGTCGAAAGTCAAGAATAGATCTAACCTTATAATGATTATCTTCTATGCCATTTGCTGATAATATGTGTCCCAGAAATTCTAGATACACACTTGTCGTTATTTAGGACGACGTTATTGGTTTGAAGCACTATTAATACTGGTTTTAAGTATAAGTCGTGGTCCTTTTCCGTTTCATCGTAGACCAGGAATGAGCATTTTTGTCTCAATTCAGACAAAACCGTCCCCACCATAGCGCCCACTGTCCTCCACCAGCATCCGCCGTTACCATAGAGCAGACAAGGGCACGGGTGAAGCTCCTCAAACGCCTGCTTCTCCCACCAACATCTCTTTCATGCGGGAGGCCTGCGCACTGTTCGCGGCGGGCGAAGCACTTCTTTTCTCTATGGCAGTGATGGGCAATTTTGCCTCAATTGAGGCAAAACCGTCCACACCGTAGCGTCTTCTGTCCCCTACCAGCAAGCGCGGTACAATGGGGCAACGAAGACACAAGACATCAGCGTACGCAACGAACGTGCACGCTGCATAAAAGAGAGGTTGGTGGGAGAAGCAGGCGTTTGAGGGGCTCCACCCGTGCCCACCACTGCTCTATGGTAACGGCGGATGCTTGTGGGGGACAGTGGGCGCTATGGTGGGGACGGTTTTGTCTCAATTGAGACAAAAATGCCCATCCCTGCCGTAGAGGAAGGATGTGCTTTGCCCGTCGCGAACAGTGCGCAGGCCTCGCGCATGAAACAGAGGTTGGTGGGAGAAGCAGGCGTTTGAGGGGCTCCTCCCGTGCCCACCACTGCTCTATGGTAACGGCGGATGCTGCTGGGGGACAGTGGGCGCTATGGTGGGGACGGTTTTGTCTCAATTGAGACAAAAATGCCCATCCCTGCCGTAGAGGAAGGATGTGTGCTTTGCCCGTCGCGAACAGTGCGCAGGCCTCGCGCATGAAACAGAGGTTGGTGGGAGAAGCAGGCGTTTGAAGGGCTCCACCCGTGCCCACCACTGCTCTATGGTAACGGCGGATGCTTGTGGGGGACAGTGGGCGCTATGGTGGGGACGGTTTTGTCTCAATTGAGACAAAAATGCCCATCCCTGCCGTAGAGGAAGGATGTGCTTTGCCCGTTGCGAACAGTGCGCAGGCCTCGCGCATGAAACAGAGGTTGGTGGGAGAAGCAGGCGTTTGAGGGGTCCCTACCGTGCCCATCACGGCCGTAGACAATAATATCGTCAAGATAGTTTAAGCAATCTTCGCATGGTCACGTTCTTCTAAGATGCGTTGAAAAATCTCTGGAGTTGAGTTGACCCCGAATAATTATCTCTTATATCTGAACATTCCTTTATGTGTGATAAAGGTTGTAATAGGACAACTTTCTTCGTTCAACTCCAGTTGATGGTATGCATTAACCAAGTCTAATTTTCAGAAGTATCGGGCCTTTCTCACTTTTGTCATGAAACTGTCATATGTCGGTAGTGGTTCATTTTCACGCTTAATCGCTTCGTTAGCCCTTCGCATATCCACACAGATACTAATGTCAATATTCGGCGTAAAAATCACTACTATTGAAGAAGCCCATGCGCTAGGTTCATTTACTTTCTCAATGATTCCTTTGCGTAAAGCATCTTCTAATTGTTTCTCTACTGACCTTTCTACTGTTACTGGGACTGTCCGCGCAACGAGAGTTGGCATAAAATCTCGTCAGTGGGGCTCAGGGAGAACGGCGAGTCCCCACTCTTGACGCAAGGCTGCGGATCCCACCACTGATCAGTGGATCCCACTCTTACGCTTACGTTTTGGCGGGAACAGTCGATATAGGCGCTCAGCGTCACCACCATCTTACTTCATGGTCACCACATCTCTCTGTAACAGTCACACTCAATACACTCGTTTGCTGTCTTCCTCAAGCGATTCGGCCAATCGCGGAAGACGTGTAGCGCGTAGTGGGAGCATCACGTGGTACCCACAAATTTCTCTGTGCCAACTCTCATTGCGCGGGCTACATCTTCCGCAGAAGTTGTCGGACAGGTTGCATGGTTAGGTCCATGGTGAGTTTTACTTTCACACCCTTGATCTTTTGATGCTCCGAAATTTTAAACTTCTTCCACTATATTTACGAACAACTCGAGCTTACCATTCCTAGTCGTTTATCCGTGTCTTTTCATACTAAGGATACGTTTCCTTTGCCGATCACAAAGAACGTTGCTATGATTTCTTGCTTTCCTTGCTTTCCTTGTAGTGATTTACTTGTAGTGTCCCCGACGCTTAAGGCTTTAATGCGTTTTCCGTATTTAAATTCAGGTTCCATACCGCTGCTTGATTTTCGTTTAGAACTTCGTTTAGCATCGTTTCGTTTAGCATCGTGATTTCAACACCTCATACGTTGCATTTGATAAGTTCATCCTTCCCGTAGTATCATATGTTTTCTGTCTTCAAACAGTCGAATGGTCCATTTCTACATGATTCACACTATTTCTTGGCCTTTTTGTATTCATTCTTGGCGGTCGTTTTATGCCTCTCGTCCGGCACTTCGTTGCAAAATGAATCATTGCATCATACCGGTAGCATTTAGCATTTCGGGTTGGGCAGACGATATCACTTGGTTTGTGAATGACTTTTCTGCATCTTCCACATCTTGGTTCTGGTTCCCAATTTATTGACGTGGCTCATTTATGATGGGCCAGACTCAGTTCCCGCTTAATTCACTACCGTGGACTGGGTGTCAATTTGTGCGTGCACTCAGCATACTTCTATGATTTCGTCTAAGGATCGTTCTTTCTCCATAAGTGTCTTTATGAGATCTATTTGCCCCCAGGAATCAATTAATTTATCTTTTAGGTTAATTTTAATGGCCTCGTTTTTCGTAGTTTGGAACGAATACTTCGCCGCTTGTAGTTTTATTCTCAACAACAATTTGTTAAATGTCTCCTCACATTCAGGCTTAAGAATCCTGAATAAATAGCGTTTAAATGACTTCTAATTTGGTGAAAAATGGTCATTAAATTTCTTCACCAGCGCCTCAAACACATCCTTTTTTTGAGCCATCGTACTCCTCAATTGCATTCAGAAGATTATATGCTACCTCATGCAGTTGTGTTCCTCCCAGGTGTGACAATTTGCTACGGTTCTTCCTTGGGTTAGGTCTGGGTGTGTCCACTTCTTCTCTAGATAGCCCTTTACCGAGTGCAGACATTTCTCCCATTCAATTCGTAAAAGAGACTTATCGATGTCGTCACAAGTGAATGGTTTTGTTACCCTATTCCATTCTATCTTTTCTTTCTTTTCTATTAATTATCGAATCCGCGAACTACACTCGCTTTTGTGTCTCCCCGTGTGCGATTTAACACGCGCCTTTGTGTGTAATTTAATATACGCCTTTGTGTGCAATTTAATACACGTCTTTACGTGTAATTTAATACACCTGTTTGTATGTAATTCAATAGACGCCTTTATGCGTAATTTAATACACATCCTCGTTGTGTGTAGACTTTATCCTCATCGTCAATGCGATAGCTGGTTATAATTGTGATAACTGGTGCTAATACACAGCACTGGTTTCACTCAGCAACTTTATTTGTGATGTTTCTGGCATATGTACACTTCACTGACTCAACGACAACTGCACTCCTCTTCCTTCCAAGTCCCTACATCCCTGCCTGGGATGGACGGTTCAGTCCCCGTCTACCGTCTGTCCGCTAATCCCCTCTGCTATCGTTCTCCACAGTATGATTTATAATAATAATGTCTTAATGGATAAAAGTGTATAAATGTCGATATCATAAGTAACTGTACTCAATAATATTTTATAGAAAATTTAAAGAAATTTTGCAGCAAGATTTCGAAGTGAAAGTGTTTCTTTGTGAATCTTAGGTGCACTAATTAATCCAGAATAAGAACAAACATTATGTAACTTCATTAATTTTGTGTTCCTTGTGTTTAGGACAATGATTTTTTTTCGATATGTGTGCTTTCGATTAAGGAATTTAGTCATATAAAAAGATTTCAGAGAACTTATTTGTTTAAACAATATTTAGAAAATTCAATTTTTTGTAATATTTCTTATTAATTGTTCATCCATATTCAGGTAACTTTGTTTACGTAATCTATGGACCAATCCATTACAACATTTGGAAATATAATATTCTGCTAGATGCGGTTAGTTAATTTTTCAATAGCTAAAGAAGGTACCGAAGGTATTAATGTGACCCTATACTAATCGCCACTGCTACGTAAGGGACGTCTAAAGCACGTCTTTATTCAGCTACTAGCCGTATATGGTTTTAGAATATGAAATATCTTTTCCCGCAGATTTTCAGATTTAGTTGTTCTTTTAAATTTGGATATAAATCTTTACTCCAGAAATTCAATAATTAAATTACAGTTATTAATTCATAACCAGCTTTCATCGTCAAGATACAATTTATCTAAATATGCATGGTTTCGTTGTGGATATATTAGCAATAAACCTGATGAATTTAACTATTAAGACTTCAAAAACAGTTCGGTTTACGACCTGACGATGGAAAATTTGTAGAAAGAATATTTGTAAATTATTAGTTAAGTCGAAACAGATGTACCTCGGACTAGAACCCGGAAGATTGCTTTACTGCTTGCAGTTGGCACCCACGTGCATATCCAGTGCCCTAGCGTTCGAGTAATAAAGCGATAAACCCGTACAGCGCCAGGTCAACAGCAGTAACACGAGCGAGCCACCCTATCGGGACTTTCCGTCAGAAAACCTCGCAAGGAAAATCCGCCATTTTCCTACCTCCTTGGTCCCGTCCGTAGCGGCCATCTTCTACTCCCACAAGCCTTATAGTGGGCGGTCACTAATAGATCGAAAAGGGCATTGCCCAAAATCCGCTTGAAGCGAATTGGTTAACTGCGAATCCTCCCACAGAACAGTTTTGTATATAAGCGAGACACCTTTATACACAATGTGATTCACTAAGTCCGACTCGTGTGGAGCACGTTGTGAATAGACGTTATGAATACACGTTGTAATGGTTGTAAATACATTTCTATAGTCCACGTGGTTGTCCGCATTCTCAGCTATCATCCTAATTACAGTCCACTGAAACATTTGACAGGACTTCATATTCGTTGAAGATCCTCCGCATCGTTCTATCGTCGCTATGATAATTGCCGACGCCGCGACGCAAATACATTAGCAATCCAATTAAGTTTTGCTATGATAATGTAGATATTATGATCTGTTTCCTGTGCACTAATGTAGTTTCGGTAAAATGGTAATGGTGTAAAAAGCATTTATGTTTTA
Source organism: Sphecodes monilicornis (assembly GCA_913789915.3). Classification (NCBI taxonomy): domain Eukaryota; kingdom Metazoa; phylum Arthropoda; class Insecta; order Hymenoptera; family Halictidae; genus Sphecodes; species Sphecodes monilicornis. The sequence goes on along the minus strand of OU565286.1, from coordinate 5,520,744 downwards.
ACCATTTTTCTTACAGAATATTCTTATTGCAATGATTTTTGATCTTTTTTGTTTTCATACTAGTTTGGCGACCGCTGGAAATGTGTGTGAGAGGAGCAAAAGGAAAGGGAGCGTTTGGATTTGTCCAAACCGCGTCCTGGGCCTGCTAGAGGATTCGTCGGTAAGGCTATCTAGCGGGCCCTGCATTGGACAGAAGGATATCGTAAGGACAGTTTAGTACACGGAGTCGGCGACGGATAAGGTACTAGCGGGAAAGGCGTTGTCTGTCTGTCCATCTGGTGACGAGCGTAGGAGGTAGCCGTCACAGTAGCATATGACGGGGTGACTTCGTGTTGTGAATGAAATCGTTTTATATAACTACATTCCTTGATCGAAAACACACAAATTTTAAATATATCGTTGTCCTAGACCCTCTAGTTTCCAAGATATTTGTAAAAATATGGTTTTCACCTCCAACTGTGAGGGCTATTGTCACCCTCTGAGTATCCTGTATAAATATTAAAATCGGCGAGTGGCACTTGGTTAATGTTCCGTGTAAATATTTAGTAGTATTTAGTAAGCATTTAGTTATAAAGTATTTATTTCGAAGTCATTTTGTTAAATCACTCAGAGAAGTAATAATTATATGAATAATTAATTAGTCGTTAGCCTATTATCAAATTTCCCGTGTAGAATAGTTAATTACCTCGTATATTATTTTATAATTAAATAAGATGTCTGTCATACGATTACGGAAATTATACGATACTTGTAAAACGATTTTACAAAGTACATCTCGGATCATATGTATGAAATGCATTACACTTGATATTGGAGCCCAGCAGCGGCATTCGGAACTTCAATATACTTTTTCCAATGGAACTGGCAGACGAAATTGAGTTTCAACGTAACCAACAGTATAATCACAGACCATGCAATTTTCTCCGAAAATAGATGTTATCAACGTCCCTGAATAAGAAGCTACAATATAGCCGCAGAGTGTTCGGTTTGATTAATTTTAAATGATTAACCTCTTCGCCGGGATGCACATTAAATACAAAGAGACCGTAATGTGCAAGCTCACGATGCTCATCGAGCACGCTCCTGTGGTGCATGTACATAATATCAGATTTTACTGCCATATTGAGCACATAACGTTCATTGCAAACGTCTATTTCCTGAAGATCGTTTGTTTCAATATATTTTCCTGCACCCCATTACTCGAATATATTATAAAAGCAACTCGTTATTTTTCATACTGGCTTTGTATGCTCACACAGTGACGGGCAAAAGAAAGTATAAAATTGGAATTTCTGTGTATGAGTATTAGCCACTTTAGCACTAGATTACACCAGATCTGTAATACGACATCAAACTTCTTTTGTTTATATGTCTTGTTTTTCACACAATGCGTTAACAGTCCATTTCGCTTGACACGAGCAGTGGTCGAACGTAAGTTCGGAGCCTTATGTATTGTACCAATATTGACAAATTAATCTAAAATTTTAATTGGTAACTTTTTCGACCAAAAAAGAGCCTCCAGTTTCCCAATCGCTATATTATGCAAGAAGACCTTAGGGCAAAGTGAAAGATGTGTTACGAGCCGAGGGCTAAGCGGGTGATGCGTGACCGAGGTTATATAATTAGGAGACTTGGTTTTGTGGACTGGCCGGTGTGTATTTCACCACCGGGTCGCCACTTTAAACAATGGACTGGCCGACGTGTATTTCACCGTCGGGTCGCCGCGTGGATCGGGAAATGGATAATTGTTATCGGCTCTCGTAACGTTATATAGAAATTGATATACTTTGAGCGGCTAAAGTATATCGTTGTGGGAATACTAGTTCTGGGATAGAAATCTGATGTGAATATGGAATTAATTGAATTGAATTCTTTTAATATGTAGTACAATATATTGGATAATTAAGTAGGGGTTACAATTGTAATTGTGTAACGTGTAGTCGCGGATACTAATATCCCTTACTCTCGGTTTTGACGCACTGAGAAATGCGGGGGTTACGGTTCTCTAGTTATTTGTGCGATGGTATACGTACTGTTAAGTTATTGCTCGAAAAGGACTCTATACCCGATCTTGCCTATACGTAACTTGTCGCAACGTGACTAGGTTTTAACTGTGCCCCATTGTGGTTGAAATCGTGGGCTTTATATACCCCGAAATTGTCTAGAAATTTGGGTGGGAGTAGGCGTGCATCTGGATGGAAATTCCTGAGAATTTCCCAGATGCAGCACCCCCGTGGGAGAGTTGGTTTTTTAGATAAACTAGCGGACCGCTGCAGAGCAACATGTGGCTTCAAGAAGGCTCAAAAAATCACGCAGATGAATTTTCCGTACGTAACAGATGTATTGAAACAGTAGAAGTGTCAAGCTTTAAAATGAGTCCTGGTATATTGTTGTATTATTCTTTTAACGAAATTATCACAATTTTAATATCGATAATTTCTCGAGAATTGAAACTTTAGTGTTGAAATACTTTTTGGATCCACTGTACGTAACATTAAATAAAATATAGAATTTATAAAATGTGAAGTTAGGAAAATTGTAGTTGTTTCGGAATGTTTTTAATCATTCTTATTAATTCAGAAAAATAAAATTCGTAGCGCAGAAGCGAAGTTCTAAATTGAACAATGTTCGAACTTATACTAAAATAAAGACACACCATTTCCCGGTTAAACAAAACTCTTGCTTCGGCGTAAAAACCTCGGCGGATTACGAGGAAAAGCCGAAGCAAGGCGCATTAGATTTATTCAATCAAAGGAAGTAATACATATACGAAAGCTCAGCAGTTACACCGTATTTTAGATAATTAACAAGGTTTCAGGGATTCAACGACTTAACAAATTAAATACTAAATGGCCATTCTAATTTAAAACTAACAGAGCTCTCTTACCGTTTATAATCAAAATCTCAACGCGCAGTGGTCCCCACAGTAGAGTTCGACCGGAACTCTCTGGACGATTGCCGGCTTGCCCTTAGGACATTCCTTCGCCGGCAACACTACGGTTAGCCTTGCGATCCGTCCCAGCTTCGGTGTACACTGCAAAGGAGCTTCAGCGCTTCCAATTCCCTCGACTGTCAAATGTGCAACCGGCCTGGTAGAATCCAAGTCTTGCCGAATCGAGTGCACAAGGACCCAACGTCCAAATCTCTCATTACCCGGGACCACTCGCGGAACACTCCAGGCCAATAATTTATCGCGGAGAAAAACCCGTGTCGTCTCGCACATTCCGTCAATCCCTTTTTTTTCTTTTCTTTCCAAAACACACTCTCCACTTCGCAATCGTTTCTACACAACCCCACTTGTCAATCGTGACCAACGTGAATCGCTCGCAAGACTATATACATCTATACGGTGAGACTATCGTCTTCCATCACGGTGAATACGATCGACATTACAAACTCGCGAACAGTAGTGTATGTGAAAGTCTCCAATATCGCAATTTATTTAAAGATGGTCCAATTAATTTCATACACTATGCTATTTAAAATCATAGTACACGGCATATTCGGTGGCATATTTTGTACAGGGGGTTGCGTTAAATAGAATATTTTAACAGTGAAGGTATACAGTGAAACAAGTAGTTGCAGCGAACATACTAGATAAAAATGAATTTTTCCTTTGAATAAACTTTAATAAGACAAAAATAGTGTAACAACTGTAAGACGAATAATAATAACGGAGACGAGCGGAGAGATTTGACGAGATATATTTCAAAGTCCAGAGGTCGCTGACAAGAGTGTACTCTTCGACAAACGCAGCTCGAATGTGTCGTCCCGCCCGGAAAAGTCCCTTTCCTCAATGACGTCTTCTAGGGTCCGAGACAATTTACGACCGTCGCGGCGCCACGCTGTCGGGGCCCGTCGTTGCCGGTGTTCACTCTCGTCGCCGTCATTTGGGGGTGTTCGTTATTTTTCTAACACAACATACTTAAATCAATCTAATGTCTTCACAATTTTGAATTCCACCTACTCATTTTCACCATGAATACTTAAAATCCGCTAACTACTGATAAACCACGGATTTCTTCTTCAACGATACAAATTTAAGAACAAACTTATGTAAGGGTTTGCCGATGGCAATGTATGTGTGTGCGTGCTGGCCGTTCGGGGCGCATTGCCGCGGTGATTGACTGAGGCCACTGCGTTCTTTTCGGCGCGGAAACGATGCCGCTATGCCTTTGCGGCGCGAAGCAACATTGTAGATATGAGCGGCACCTTTTCGGGTAGTTTCTGTTCCTGCCTGTAAAGGCACGTTTCGGTGGGCAGTTCAGTCAGTTGTCGCTAGTGATGGGCACCATCGACTAAAAACTATCGACTAAATCGATAGTAACTAACTACTAATTTCAGTCGACTACTTTTTTGAACCATCGAACCATCGACAAAATTCAGTTGTCCGAAGCTGTCGCTTGATCCATACAATGCTGGAGCTACCGATCAACTGAATTTAAGCGGCGGGACTTTTGAATGAGTTTTACTATTAAATAGATTCATTCGTTGGCGAGTATCGAGTAATTAATTCATTAAGCATGTGTATATTTGATTATGCACAACTCAAACTAATTCAAATATACTATAATTATACAATTATTGGTCGAATGCTATAATATAGCAAAGTCAATCGATTATAATGAAATTTTCAAACAGGGGCGGATAGTATTTCAACCAAAAACAGAAGAATCATTCTTTAATTCTTTTACGAAGTTTTATATATTTTGTTATATGTAAAATTTAAAAGTAATTAGTAATATTATTGTAATGTTATCTGCGGCCCTGGAAAGCTAATACCGCTGCGTCAACTTCCGGCCGCCCGATCGCGCTCGATGCCTGGATCATGGAATCTTCCACGATGCACCCGGCACTAATATCTTGCTGACCCAACGCGACCCCACCCCTGATTTTTGTATTAACCAATTAATATAAAATCGCCGTTCAATCGTCGAGAGCGGCTATTCTTGTTCGATTCTGTAAAGACACGGCGCACCGCTGCGACGTCTATTTAAAATAAAATCTATATACGTGTTGCCCATTATTCTCGACTTTTGTCTCTGGCCCTTGAGCCTCTGTGTGCGGATCCCGGACCACATTTTCTCGGAAGCACCGTCGATTCCTGCGAGGAATCTTCACGCTTCCAACACCTTACTCAACTGAAGAGCCGCGGCATAACAGTAATAAGGAAGGATAATAATGCAAATGAATAAGGTGTAAATATTTTTAATGTTGTATTTGTATCAATAATTTTAAGGAACACTGCTGATGCTCGCCAGCTAACAAGCTTGAAGTAATTTATAACGGTCGTGGCATCACACTGTCGAGGGCTCGTTTGTGTTATACTATTCTTTCTAAACTGTTCGTTGTAATTTTCTAACATTATTCCATTAATTAAATTTTATAATACTTGATGTTTATACATTATATTCATGACTCCATGGACACACAAGTGGACGGTGAAGTTCTATCTGAAAGAAGAAATAGATTATCTGTAAAAAGTTTGGACAAAATAATATTTTTAAATTGCAATCTGGAATAACTTACTACAGTTAAACTGTTTTTTAGATGAAATTCTTTTATTCTTAAATTCCTAATATAGGAATATTTCTATCTACTCTAGGAGAATGAGGAGAAATGGCAACATTAAACTCTATTGATTACATTTTGATATAGAAGAAATTAAACAATGCCATAATTTTAAATAGCTCTATACTGAAGCAACACTTATTTGATTTTACATAATATTTTCAAGAATTCAGGAAATTATTACTTATAATCTAATTGATTTTTACCAAAAATTTAGAGTAGGTAATTGTTTAAGTACAAATATTAAATAGCTTATGATAAATCGAAATAGTAGTGATTGTTAAAAGAAAAACTTGTTTACCTCTTACAATTTTGAAATTCTAATTATGAATTAATTTTACAAAAGGTAAATACATTGATGGCGTTGCAGTAGATTTGACAACATGACTGGACATAACCATTAAAGCGAAATTTCAGTCGACTGAAAACTATCGACTAAATAGTCGATAGTATGCTGTTACTAAATAGTAAATAGTCGATAGTTTAAATTAGTCGATAGTGCCCATCGCTAGTTGTCGCACGACTTCGAGCAGAACGACATCCTAGACATCCTTCCGTGTAAATTACCTTACACTTACAGAAATTTATTTTAAAATGTTTCTATTGCGGTAAGTTATTAATTTTCTAATAGAACACTAAGACCATCATGTGCAATTTATATACTAAAGTAGGATTTTGTACGCTATCGAATTTTTGGTGCACCTTTGACGAGAATATGCGAAACTGCTGGTAGTAACGAATCACGGAATAAAAAAAATTGATTTCCCTCAGTATTTACTGTCGACCTCATTTGGAAACACAGGAATTTAACGAGCAAGGACATTCTGTATGCAGCCAGCGTACCCTTGATTATAGGAGTTGCTCTCTTTGTAGAGTGATCATGAAATGTCATCGATTAAGGAAGAAGCTCAACGTCGAGTGAATACGAAGGTAACGAATTGTCTACCCGACGTGCCGCTTGTTGTTACGAGATGCACGTAAAAATGCTAAAGGTTGACATAATGGGAATCACTTCTTGCAATTAAACAGTAGCGCGTAGTTTTGGAATGGTGGATCGATAATGAAGACACAGATAACGTTAAATCTAGATTAACAATGAAAAGAAAAGATTTCTGTCAAGGAAGAAAGGTTTACGCGAAAAAATAATTTGTGTAGGTTCATTATTCTTCTGTGCAAGTACATCAAACCAAGTTACTTTCCTAATTTCGACAATTGCATTAATTTCTATAATAGATTAAAAAATACAATGGAAACTTCACTATTCATTCTTATCGAACATTTATTGCAAAATTTATATTAATCCTCCGTCTGCAACCATATTTGTCGTCTGCATACTGGGTCGTTTATGTTTTCGACTAATTTTTTTTACTGTTCTACGTTTTAAAAAAATCTAAAAAATTTCTGCAATACGTATTGAATACATAATAGTTGGAACGCCGATTGTTTAAAGCATTAATGAGGAAAAATAAATATGGGAAATAAAGAAAATCAAGAAATTTCGCTACGGACATAAATGACCCAGGTTTTTCACAGAGGGTTTATACGTTGACTGTTGCGTCAGTCATATACACGTGTACAGTGGTTCACGAAAATGTTCAAATGCCTGCCAGTAGAAACTAAAACATGAAATACATACATACAGTCGTGGACAAAATTAAGTGGACAGAACATAAATTCTAAATAATCTCTATTTTCATTAATTGTGTTATAAATTTATTGCAGATGTTTAACATGAAAAATGTTTATACACAACGAAAGAATTTATTTAGTATGTAAAAGCATAAATATAATGTTTCTGTTAATTTTTATGCATATTTGTTTGTATAGGTGTCTTTGAGACCGTGGACAAAATTAAGTGGACGCAGAGGACATTCTGTGTTGGGACGGAAAAAATGTAAACAAACGTTTGACTCTCGCATTGTGCGGTGTCATTCGTCCTCGGTAGACATTGAACTTTTGTTTAAACAAGATTAGAAATATAAACCGCACATGTCTAAGAGACGAGAAGAATTCCCCCTTGCACCTGCGAAAGTTAATTGTTTCAGAGTGCAAAAATAAACTAAGTTATCGTAAAATGGCTGAAAAATACAAAGTTTCTAAGAGTAGAGTGCATACAATTTATCACAAGTATTTACAGTATGATACTGTTGAAAATTTAATCGGTCGAGGACGAGAACGTAGCACAAATTCATACGATGATAGACAAATTGTAAGAGAAACTCAACGTATTCCATCGATAACATCACGAAATATTGTTGAAACTGTACAATTAAATATTTCTTCAAGAACTGTGAGACAAAGATTAAAAGAAGTTAATCTGAAGAGTTGTTTAACTAGACGCAAGCCACACATTAGTAAACTTCATAAAAAGAGACGTTTAGCTTTCGCAAAAAATATGTGAATAAGCCATTATTATTTTGGAAAAAAATTGTATGGAATGACGAGAGCAAATTTGAGTCTTTAAATTAAAAAAAAAAGAGAACACGCGTACGGAGAAAACCGAATGGAGCTCTCAAGAAGCAGTATGTGTTGCCTACCATCAAACGTGGAGGGGGATCCATAATGGTATGGGGATGTTTTTCTTGGTATGGGTTGGAAATTTAGCACCCATCCATGGCATCATGAATGCAGATATGTTTGTTGAAATTTTAAATGAAAATATGGAATATTCAACCCTAAAAATGGATTTCAATGTGGGATGGATGCTACAACGGGATAATGATCATAAGCATACGGCGAAGAAAACGAAAAAATTTTTATAAGATTGTGGGATAGATGTTCTCTATTGGCCTCCACAAAGTGCAGATCTTAATCCTATAGAAAATTTATGGAGCTTATTAGATTCGGAAATATCATTAGGAAGACGTCATAATAAAACAGTATTTTTAAACGAATTGCAAATAAAATTTCAACAAATTGATCGAAGTTACCTCCAAAAACTTGTGGAAATCATCCCACGACGATTAGAAGCAGTAATTAAAGCAAGAGGTTACAATACCAAATACTAATTGCTTATTTTCTAAATATTTATAAAGTGTCCACTTAATTTTGACCACCAAAAATTGTATACAATTTTGATTAATGATAATATATTCTATTATATTAACTTTTATTATTGATATTGTTGTTTATTTCATTAAAGTACACTTTGTTAACTTAAATGTACCGTACAATTCTAGTTTATTAAAATTATGTTTTAAATTGCGTTGATTTTTTGTTGATCATTAGACCTGTCCACTTAATTTTGTCCACGACTGTATATATATATATATGATAGATTTAAATTTTGAACTAGTGCCATGACCGCAGTTAGACACAAGTAGCAGGATAGTATATACAAAATTTCAAGTTAATCGAATAATGTATGTAGAAATTATGAAGCATTGATTACACAGATGTACTCTAAGAGGGTCACAAAAGTGTTCGAACGCGTAGAAATTATTTATACTAACTCTATATTAATATTTAGTTGAACCTCCATTTGCCTTAATTACTCGTGTAAGACGTCGTTCCATGATATGCACTAACAATAAGTTTTCAGTCACACTGGACTCAATGGGGTTCCATATTCCTAAAATTGTTTGTTTTAATTGTTCTTTTGAACTAGTGTTATAATTGCTTAATCTTCTGTCTATTTCCAATTATCTAATAGGCCTAATTTTTAGGCACTTTCTTTCAAATTGATTTTTAAGATGTTCAAATACTTGAATTTGTCTAAAACACCTTTTACGAAGACAAGATTTCCTGTACCGTTTGTCATGGTAAATATTCATTTTTGTGTTACGTTCATCAGACAAAATGACGTTGTCCCAGAAATGATTGTCTTTGTGTTCATAGTCCTTAGCAAATTTTCATTGATTAGCTATATTAGCCGTACTTATAAATGGCTTTTTCCTTGCTACTCTACCATGAAAATTGTTCTTTCGGAGTATTCTGTCGCATACTTCGGTATGAACACTTTTTCCAAAGTAGTTAATAATTATTTTAGCAAATTTTGGTGACGATATATTCGGATCTTTTTTTGCTCCGTGATTAACAATCTTTCTCATTCTCTTGCGCTTAACGTATTCGGTTGACCGGTACGTTCTTCGTTCGTCACTGTTCCTTCAGTTTTTGAATATGTCATTATGTAATGGATTGTGGACACACTTCTACCGATACATTCAGCAATTTTCCTGTAGGAATTTACTTTTTGGCGGCTATTGAAAATGCGTGAGAGAAGGAAAAGGAAAGGGAGCGTTTCGTCCTGGGCCCGCTAGAGGACTCGTCACATAGAGGGTATCGTAGCAACGGTTTAGGCCGGTATACAGGGTGTCCCAAAAATGTCTGAGTTCCTTTAAAGGGGAGGTTCCTCAGGCCATTTGAAGCGACATTTTCCTTTGAAAAAATGGCTGTTTTGGCTTCGTTAAGGAGTTATTAACGAAAAACAGGGACCAATTAGAGCGCGACCTAGAGGCGTGTTGGCAGAGACGGCTGCGCGCGACAGAAGTCGAGCGATGGTGATACACCGCGGTCGAAAGCAAGGAACAAACAAGAGAAGAAAATTTTTCGAGTCCTATGTCGGATAGTTCAAATTTGAATATGTTGTAGTCTTTAGTGGACTATGAAGGAATTTCGAAGGATTTTTCGAAATCTTAAAAAATGTTGGTTTTACAGACGTGTAAAGAACTTTTCTTCATTAAATTATAACACTAGAACTAAAGTACCGAGGAAAATGAGTTTTGAGGAGCTTATAGTGAACACGTAAGAGTATCTATTGAAAATATTTCGATTCCGAAGAAATGGTTTTTTCACCATTTATTTTGCAAATGTTTTAAACAAATCCAATTTTTCTATAGCCGGGACTGTTTTAAAAATTCGATAAAAAACGTGGTGACAGCTTCAAGTCTCCTCTTTGCGGACCTATTTGTTAAAAGGCAGACGCTTTAAAATTGACGGAATTAAAATTATTTAAAGCGAACGCTGCACCGCGATATTACGGAGGCGCGCGACCCCGAAGGCGCGCGGCACGAACAGCACCGCACACTCTAACACCGTCAATACATACTGGTAAAACTGACTCTTCACTTTTTAGTTATTAATGTTAAAAACTGAGAAAACCTTGCTTACCTTGGTTCTCCTGTAGAGCCCCAGCGAGGTGAAAATGATTCCTGTATTCAGAAATAATCTGTGTGCAACACTGAACCTGCCTACTCGTTAAATTCACAAGAGCATTTTAATTATTCGCTCCATGAAATTATCGAGCAGAAGGGGTCAATGTCCTTTCATTGCACGATCCGGCCCACATTGTTAATTTATTCACGATCACAGTAAAACTATTCACATATATCCATTGGGTCCACAAACGTTGAATGAAATCCACACAAATGATTCACAGAAGTCCACATATCACGCACAACTAGTTCACATTTGATGCACGTAAATCGACTGTTTCGACTGAGCGTGGACGTCCGTCTATGCTCGCGATCGTAGGAAGACTAGTTCAGAACAGGCGACGAGGTTAACGGCCTTTCAACAGCACACTGCCGATTTTCATTTCAGCAACTGTTCGATGGAACCGTGTTTTCAAATGGAATGGGAAGAGTAAATGACCGCCCCTCTTCAAATCGGGGGTCATTCTGGTACGCTTCTACCCCCGAGCGTGGCCATAAACCAGCGCCTTGTGTCGAAGCTCGATCTTGACGATGGCTCGACTTCTGGTTACCAAATGTGTACAATAGGTCAATAAAATGCCATTTTTTCCAAATCGAAATATTTTCGATAGATACTCTTCTGTGTTCACTACAAGCTCCTCAAAACTCATTCTCCTCGGTACGTTAGTTCTAGTGTTATAATTTAATGAAAAAAAATTCTTTACACTTCTGTAAAACCAACATTTTTTAAGATTTCGAAAAATCCTTCGAGATTCCTTCATAGGCTACTAAAGACTACAACATATTCAAATTTGAACTATCCGACATAGGACTCGAAAAATTTTCTTCTGTTGTTTGTTCCTTGCTTTCGACCGCGGTGTATCACCATCGCTCGACTTCTGTCGCGCGCGGCCGTCTCTGCCAACACGCCTCTAGGTCGCGCTCTGATTGGTCCGTGTTTTTCGTTAATAACTCCTTAACGAAGCCGAAACGGCCATTTTTGCAAAGGAAAATGTCGCTTCAAATGGTCTCAGGAACCTCCCCTTTAAAGGAACTCAGACATTTTTGGGACACCCTGTATATAGGAATCGGCGACGGGTCAGGTACTAGTGGGAAAGGCGTTGTCTTTGTCTGCCTGCCCATCTGGCGAGGAGCGTAGGAGATAGCCGCCACAACTTCTTTATGTTTTTTAGTATAGTCTGTCTTTTAGTAGTCACTACAAACACGGCGATGTACAACTAACGACGTCGAACTCACTACAGAACGTCCAGAGACCAACTGAAGTTACTTATGTTTACATCTCTTCCACCAAAACATTTTTTGTCCCAATGACTTCTGCGCGTTCGAGCACTTTCGTGACCATCGTACAGAACATCTGTGTAATCAACGCTTCATAATTTCTACATATTGGATATATTGAAAATTTGAAAATCTTGAAAATTTAATTGTATCATATGTATCTTTCTTGTTTTAGTTTTTACTGAGAGGCGTTCGAACATTTTTGTGAGCCATTGTATAGGTGACACAATATTTTTTTATTACAATTTATTCAGCAAACTAAATTATATTAGAATATACGTGATGTAAGAAGGTGGAAAAAGTAACTGCTGCAAGACATCTTATCCTTTTGATTTTTATATTATTAAATAAATTGTTCTGATTTTGTGCGACATTTATGGCCACCGCCGTGGCAGTCAACGTGTTAATTAGCTGAAATGATATACATATTACATTAAAAGTGTTGTAAACAAATATATCTTGTCTTACAATGAATGAGCAATTTATAACTATTTATACGTAAATGTTGTATAGAAATATGTTTTATCTTAACATTTGTACAATATAAATTATTGCGTACGTAATAGTCGTGCGCAGTGTGTAACAATGAGCGAAAAACAATATTGATAAAAACAATATGAACAAACTATCGTGGTCGTCACTCATCACGCCTGAATTTTTCCACGTGTGCGCGTAGATAACCGCTGAACTGCAGAGCTGCAAGTAAAAAGTTATGGAAACAATAATTGAAAATCTGTTATTTGAATAATGGAGTATTTTTAATTTCATTTTATTTCGCAGTTTTGCATAGAAGAATATTTGTAAATATCTATTTTGTGTGAACTCTGGTTATTAATTGATATAACCATATATTTTTAGTAGAATGTACTAGAATTATTCAAAATCAAATATTTTGAGAGATATGTGAAAAGTAATTATTGCAACTAATATTCCGTGGTCCTAAACTCATTCTGTGATGAATAGTGCTTATTATAAATATAATTTTGTGTAATGTTTTCAACTTATTTATGGTCTAATGTCACCTATAATGAGACCTTCATGAAATGTAGAAATTAAAAAAATATGCAAGCTGTTTGTTTCTAGCCATAACTAAGAATAACTACGACATAATTACGTATTTTAAAATACAGATATAGTAGTTATATGTATATGATGTATGCGACTTTTTCGGCCACCATTTTGTCTCTACTACATTTATTTACTCAAAAAATAATAAGTAAACACGATGACTATTTCTAAATTTGTAGCACTAAAAATTGTAGATTCTTATTATGTTCCTGAGAATTTATATTGTTTTTTTAATTACTGTTGCATTTAGATTTAAAGTTGGAGAACGATATTTGCATTGTTGAGATATGGTGTGGAAAGAAATGTGCGCAGTTGTGTTGAATGTGAAAAAAATAAAGGAACAGTTAAATGACTATAATTTAAAAATGGGTCTTTGAGCATAATTTGCATCGAATAATTTTGCATTTTCACGATTGTTGATTTCACATTGTATACAGTTCTTCACACCCGTTTTATTAAAGTTGTACAGTTATCTCGAAATCGGATTATTCTCTTTATTTTATTTATTACCTTTCTTTGACGCGTGTATCTCAGCGGCTCACTAATTGCAGTTTGAGCACTAACACGACACAACAGTCTCCCTTCTCTATAAATTCATAAGTACATTTGGAAGTAATAGACTTTTTCAAATTCGTAAAGGGGATTTTGTAATAGTTTGATACAATTGTGCTATTCACAAGTGAAATCGATTAACCACCATTCCAGTTTTTCGAAATTTCCTGCTGAAACGCTTGATTAATGTTTAACATTTTACATTTAGAATAAATTTCCTTAGTTATCAAGCTTAACACCATTGAATGACAAAAATTGAAAGAAATTTTAAACATAAATGTATACTATTCCACAAACTCTACTTTTTATTTTGTGGAGTCAACCAATTTGGAAAATGTACGATTCATAATCAGTTGCTTCTTCAGCTACCTCATCTACATGTGCATTAAATCCGAAAAAGTCACTGACTAAAGAAAAACCGTTCAAATTCCAGGAAAATGGCTATGTATACTTTCGCTGGTTTGTACAAAAGTGGAGACTGGTGCATGGAATGGAATTAGCCGATGTACATATTCACCTCCTCCTTGTTCATTTCCGTCATTACCTCCTTTAGGGCAGGGTATCATTGGTGTTGTGATGCTTTGCATTTACCCTGGCCTCGACTACGCCCCACATGCAATAGTCAAGACTATTGCAATCGGGGCTTCAAAGAGGCCACATATCGGGAGACCAGTGGCAACAGACGTTTCGGTAAAGTCTGATTAATCTTTCTTTTCCTGTGAGTTGCCTGGGATGCAGTTACCTTCTACTGTTTGTACAGAATTTCTGAATTTCTTGGCTAGATCGTAAACTTGCGTTTGCCTGTAGCCAATCCACGCAATTATTTCGACGGGTAATTTTCCGACACGAAGCGATTCGGGTTTTGCTATTTTTGAGTCCTATTCTCGGTTCATGGCTGACATTATTCCACTTGTTCGCTGATTGATGGCTGAAGCCCTCTTGCGGAGTACGTTGCGATCGTTTCGCGATGACTTTCGATGCGTATAACACATAGCACGTGATGTGCATCGGCCGTGTCCGCTGGAAGGACCACCCACAATGGCGTCGGAAATGAACTTCAATGCGATTAATTAACCGAATACCTTTATTATAGAGATATTATACAATCTTCATAGATCAACTAAACAAGTCCTGTGACTTGGTGAATCCCGTTGATCAAACTGCTCTGCTGAGGACCCCGATGGTCGCGTATGAGAAGTCAGAAATGTTCTGAAGAAGACCGTTATAGTCTCGTAGAATAAGTTACAATCGTTCTGTCGCTCATCCCTCACGAATCCTCCGATGTCACCTTGGGCCCGCTTCCCTTTCCCGTCGCGCCCTTCCCTATGTGAAAGATAAAAGTGAAGAAAAATCGCTCGTATACCGCACACGGTGGACGTCAAAGGCAACCGTGTCGATTTATGACATATCAAACGTCGACAGTCCTAAAACGTGAGTTTGAGTGGCAGTGTCATAAAGAACCCTGATTGCTAATCTCGACGATCCCTGTCCAGACTTAATGTAGAGAGTTACCATATCAACAGCCGCTTTGTTTATATTTACATTGCCTACATCTTATTGGTCGATTGCCTAAAAAAATTCGTATTTATCTCGACGGCCCTGTACTGTCACTGACTCTCAACGTGCGACGTAGGACTGCACAGGGGCAAGGGGAGCGAAGTTCACAGACACGCGATGCGATACACCTGAAGTAGCGATGGCAATCTTCTCAATGAATCGCGAGAAGCGTGTGACTCAAATGTGTACACCTAGCCAATCAGACAGTTTATTTGCGAATTCCTTTTGCATTCCTTCCGAGTACCACGTTAAGAGTGAGTGACTGCAAATTCAGGAATATAAAAAAATCTAATTTTGCTGTTACTTTGTATGACAGCCTGCACATACAAAGGCGATGTTTCCGTGGCAAGTACGAAAGAACAGGAAAGCCCGTGGAGATTAAATTGAAAATACCGGGTTGCCGTTAGAATTCCATTATTCCATATCGCTATATCCGTTGTCTATTATAAGTCGTTCAAGGATTAATCTATTACAGTCTCGCTCGACCCAGCTGCGACGATTCAAGGCTTCAGGAGTGCAGTGGTATCGCATTCAGCCGAAATGTCTCGTCGGAAATTCCAACGGTACAATTTAATACAGTGGCTGTAGTCGGTGTTCCGGAAGTTTGATACGGAGGAGTTAAAGAATCGTTAGGCACATCGGGATTACGGGAAGGCCGGTTATTTCAGGGCGCGGTGGAGCACGCGGGACAAAGTAGACGGTGAACTGCACCGTATAGTCGTTTATCATTATTATAAAGGACTCAGCAATGAATAATTGCATCTTAGGAAAGTTTGTTTTACTGGTATACGCAACGTTTATCCAGATTTCTGAGTGCACGCCACCCTTCCCCCTTCTCGCAATTAACACGACTGCGAATTGTGCGCTGAAATTTGATTTTCCTGTTGTGCAATAACGACTCGGAGACCAAGAAGGCTTTTACAATTGCGAAGTATAATATCAAAACTCGATATGCTTAGTTCTATAAAATTTTGGAGTGACTATTGTAATCTGTTTGCTTACCACCATTGATTTGAGTTACCATATGTATAATTTGAGATAATTAATATTGTAATGTAAATATAAATGAAGTTAGAACGGTTGTTTAACGAAATACATATATGCAGCTAAGCTACGAGGTGCGTAAATTAAGTAATGAGACTGGCAACGTAGCATTCAATCTGGCAACACTTATGACGCGGGACTTGGTGGGGGCGACATGTGAACATGTGATACGTTTTCAGTACGAGTTTGAACTCGCTAGAATTATTTGGTTGCCCATTACAATTTGTTTCGTCAAAAGGTTTTTTCCAGTGCGTTCTAAAAATGAGTGACATCAATTGCTTCGGACTTGGGCACAGTACAACGGAAACTTTTTGCAAAACTTCAGCAGGCCTACGGAGACAATGTTTTGTCAAGAGCCCAGGTTTTTCGGTGGTTTAAGGCATTTTCAGAAGAAAGAGAGTTGATCGAAAATGAACCACGTAGCGGAAGGCCTTCATCTTCAAGAACCGATGAAAATGTCCACAAAATCCGGGATCTTTTGCGTTCAGATCGTCGGTTAACAGTCAGAATGATCGGGCAAGAGTTGAGTTTGACTTACACCTCCGTTCATCAGATTTTGACCAATGAATTGGGGATGAGAAAAGCATGCAAACGGCTGTAACCGGCCAGCTGAAGGCTATTCCAGTATCCGAGTTCCAGCACTGCTATGAGGATTGGAAGAACCATATGCAACGCTGTGTGGCTTCACAAGGAAGTTATATTGAGGGAGACAAAATTGAATTGTAATTCTATTCGAATAAAAAAGTTGAAAAAAAATCAGTCTCATTACTTAATTTACACACCTCGTATATTGTATACTATAGTACTGTAAATACTATAGCCACGAGATAAAAAAAACTATATCTGACAATAAGATACATTGATAAATACAATTATTAGTTTTCCATCCCATTTCCTGTGGTAAATAATAGTAAAAATAATATACGCAAAAAGGAATCGAGAGTAAAAGAGGAAGATATTAAGAAATATTAAGAAAATATTAATATAATATTAACACGTGCTATGTTCACTTTTCAATAATTCCGTAATGAATATTGTAATTTATTTGCTTGTCACCTTTGATGTTATTGTATCAAAGGCCAGTTTGAAAATTGACTCAAACGTTTTGAAAATATAGATTTAATATCAGAATTATTATGAAAACATACGACCGCACTGAGTTGAATCTCAAAAATCGTCATATTAATCTCGTATCAAAACTTGCATTATGAAAGTTGATGTCAGAAGTTGCCGTATTTAGCATGAAGTGTATAGCAGAAGTTGTAAGTTCCTATAACCTATAAAAATATAAGAGTAGGCTTTCTACAGTTAGAGTAAAATCTTCCTGCGTTGTACACAATTATTGTTCTGACAACCAATTAGGTACAAAAGAAACATTGAACATACATCAAAACAAGCAAAGTGATTAACTCAAAAATTTAATAAAGAAAAGCATTTCTTGAATACCACGCTATGCATTAATATTTTTACAATAAAAACGTGTATAAAGTTAATTTCTCATTCTTTATGCGGAATACAAAGTAATTATTCTCGTATAGTACGTACGTGACGGTGGCAGAGAACGTGCTAATTGTTTTACAGCTGTTGACCTACATAGGAAAGCGAGACTCCTGGGCAGCTGAAAGCTGTGCGCGTTGAGGTTACACTTGCTTGTTTCTTCTAGCAATTTTACGACAAAACTTGGTACCTGGAATCCCAGAACAATGTTCATGAACAGCCAAGTAAGCTTTCCTTTCTATGCGAATTTCTGTGTTGTCGTACACACACACGCCACTTTAGCTACTCATCAATCTTGAGACAACGTTTCCTAGATTTGGTGAAAGTAAACCAGTGAAAGGAACGAAAGGAAAGGAAGTATCTTCTAATTTATATTACTAGTTTCTTTGTCGTAAAATTGATTAATGTTACAGTTTCCTGGTTCATTTTACTGTCTTTTAAGGCGATGGACGCCCACTCAGCGACCACAAAAATTGGATGAAATAATAGCACTTCATCTAATGTATTATAGCTAAAATCGAGAAGTGAAGTTGTTCATTATTTGTTCAATCTTCTTACATTTCACAGACTATAAGCAAATTTATTGAACATTATCTATTACTGCAGAAATGAATTTTTAACACTAACCGTACAACGAGTGGTTTTACATTTTTTATTTTATAATTTTTGAAATTACGAAGATACTTCCATTAGATATTAATATATAAATGTCTTCATTCAAGCACATATTATTATAAAAATTAGAAGACGTGTTCCACCTCCTCACAGTAATGCGAAGGTGGACAAAAATCGATTTTTAACTTTTGTTTAAATGACCGAAATCAATTATTTTACGTCTTTAACAATACCCTAAAGTTTATGAAAAACAAGTAAAATGAGTTAAAAGTTATTAAGTACAAGTTGATATTTATATTTAAGTATTGTCGTTAACGCTCACCCCTTTAATTTCATAATATTTTTGTCTGTTTAAACTCCTCGTACACAGCTAAAGTTGTATGTAAAATTCTAAAAAAATTTGCTTATATATAGCTCTTCATACATTGTATCGATAAAAAATGTTTAATATTATTTTGAAATATGTCTAACAATTATTTTCAAGTTTATTAATTGACCAGCGTATTAACTCGATTTTGAATAAAAAAAGTAAAATTCCGATGCGCAATTTAATAAGCTTGCCTCATTATGTCTGAACAAAACTAGGATAAATCTTTCTCTTAAAGTATCCTTAAAGTTATGAAACAAACCCCGTTTGCCTATTTCTGCGTATTGAAAAGATATTAATAATATAATACTGTATGTATTTTCATGCAGACAGTTAAGTGAGAGTACCCAGAATCAAGAAAGGCTATTTATGTGAATCTGTTGTAAAAAATAGCTTGAATTAAGTTTATTTCATGTGTTAATAACATTTTAAAGTTAATAACAAACTATTATTAACAAATAAATAAATTTAAAAATAAATTGTGTTCACTACATAAAACATAAAATTAAATATTCCCGCATTAATATAAATTAAAAGAAAAGATAAAAATTTAAAAAAAAAAATTAAAAAACAAAAAACTTTTTCTTAGACTGGTACCTTGTCGCTGTGAAAAGGCTTATAATTGCATACATTTTCAAATATAATTAAAATAGCAATTAAACCAAATCCAGTCAATATTTAATCTGGAGATAATGTTCAACATATACAGGGTGTCCCATATAAATGGGAACACCTAAATATCTGTCGTATTTACAGTCCTATCAGAAAACTTCAGAGGACAAAGTGACACTATTGCAGGGGGCAAATATAATGGTACAGAAAAAAATTTTTTATGTCGTGTCTTTTAATAAAATTTCAAGGTCACCGAAGTTTTTTTAAATGGAATAGTATATTTTTATTACGATAGCATGATAGACAATAAAAAACTGAATTTAGAAGATACCACCTTTTTGACCTTGAAATGACCTTGAGCAAGAATAATCATGTTGGAGCGGATAAAATGTGGAAGTTTAAAACTTACGCGTTTCAGCAATGATTACGCGTTGTTTACGTGACACCACTGGACTTTTATCTATGGCGCAAGATAAAATGTATTATGTACAAAGATAAACCCACAACGCCAGAGGATATGCGGCAAAGGATTACTGCAGCATGTGCTTCAATTACGTCTCAGGAAATCGACAATGCCTAGAGATCATTTAATGCAAGATTGCAATATTGCATAAATAAGGATGGTCAACATTTCGAACATTTATTATGATATGTAAAGGTCAACCCGACGTAAACAACGCTTAATCTTTGCTGAAACACATAAATTTTAAACTTCCACATTTTATCCGCTCCAACATGATTATTCTTGCTCAAGGTCATTTCAAGGTCAAAAAGGTGGTATCTTCTAAATTCAGTTTTTCATTGTCTATCATGCTATCGTAATAAAAATATACTACTCCATTTAAAAAAACTTCGGTGACCTTGAAATTTTATTAAAAGACACGACATAAAAAATTTTTTTCTGTACCATTATATTTGCCCCCTGCAATAGTGTCACTTTGTCCTGTGAAGTTTTCTGATAGGACTGTAAATACGACAGATATTTAGGTGTTCCCATTTATGTGGGACACCCTGTATAATACAAAACCCCCATATATACATATATACACACACACACACACACATATATATATATATATATATATATATATATATATATATATATATATATATATATTGTTAATTTTACAATTTTATTTTGATATTCGAAATAAGCAACCCCCAAAACACACATTGGACTAGCAATATTCTAATAATTTCATTTAGTATTCAATGAATTATCGATTTTTGTACACATTTTCTGGATTCCGCCAAGTTGCATCCGCGATTTTGAATTCGATAATTTCGAATACAAATTCAAAATCTGCATCTCCAATAACTCATATATATCAATTTTCAAAATAATGCATTCAGTTTTGATTTTTCGGTCCGCCATATTGAATCGACCATTTTGAATTTGATCATTTTGATTAAAAATTTGAAATCTACGTCCAAAACAACCTAGAGATACCAATTTTCTAAAAATTTACTGCAGAATTCACTGGTTATCGAATTTTGTCTATTTCATCCGGATTTCGCTCACTGTGCGCCTGTAGGTGATTTAGACTCTTTCATATTATTCATAGCTGTCTTCAAATTCTAGGGTGTAAACAATAATGGGTGAAAGTGGATCGTATCTTATATTCTGACTAAGGTGTAATCAATTTTGAATCATTCCTCACAGTCAATAGAATGTATAGACGGCTATGAAAGAAAACAATATCAACATATTTACAATCAGATACGAATCGCAGATGTTAACTGTTACGCGTCATATTTTAAAAACATTTCAATAAGTTATTCATTGTCAGTTTAATATACATATGTAAATATACAAAAATTACTCACAATTTCGCTTCGAAATTGTTCATTTAAATATGAACTCGGCCACGTAAGGGTGCCAATACTGTGTAATGAAACTGTAAATTTTCTTGTGTTACAAGATTGTGTTCTACTGCATTTCAATAAGAATCGAGATGAAACAAAAAAGGGAAGAATAGAAGAACAGAATACGCAATATACTTCCAATAAAATAAAAATACAATATCATAAAGAAATAAAAGATATTAATATACAAGATGTACAAATTATAACGTGAATGTTCATGTGATTTGACTTGACTTGACTTGTGAGAATAAACCGAGCACTCAGTCCTTCGGTACCATTGTACCCGGGCCGCCGCAGGGCAGGGCATCCCAATTGAAGAGAGGCGCCCTTGTAAGCCGGTTTCCTCGAGGAGAAGGCCGTAGGCATGGTTCTGAGTTCCAGAGCCTGACGAGTTGTGTTCTTGTCCAGTCTTTTACCCATCTTTATATTACATTAGATTCTAAGTTGAGAAGATAATAGGTGTCCCCATCCGGGTACTGTGATCCTTTGCGGTCCAAACTGTTCGCCTCTTCGTTCCCAACGAGTTTCCAGAGTGTCCTGGAATCCAGAACAGGCTGATGCTGTTATTGCCGGCCAGCTGTGTAAGTGTCTCAGCGCAGTCTCGAACAATGCCTGATCTGATCATTACGTTCCGTCGGGAAGCAAGTGCCGCCCGACTGTCACTGCAAATGTAGATGTGTTTGTTCCTGTAGGACGTCCTAGGTCAAAGGGTCCCAAGAGCGTAAGTCTTGCCCACTTTGTGGCTAACACATTACACTCCCTCCCCTGCAGCTGTTCTATTCTTGAAGTCATTCATGAACCAGATGAGCCCCTGCGGAGAGAGAAACTCTCTCACATTTGCTTCCCAGTCACACCTGCTCGAGGAGCATACGTTGTACACGTTGTATGTTAATTTGAAAAGGTAATGTAGGGCATATCTCTCTCCACCGCAAGGTAGGATCCAGGCTAGATCCTTCTCGTATCGCAGCATGGTCATATGTCCGCACCCTGTTTCGTGCCACCTGCTTTCCAGAAGAAGCCTTAAGGCGGTGCCCCTCGCCAAATCCTCCACTACCATATGTGGGGGTGCAAGGTCGAACAGTACAATCATCGCTAGGATAGACCGTGGTGTGAAAAGCACCTGTTATCACCAGTAACGCGAGTCGGTATGTCCTTGTCATGGTACTCCTAAAAGTAGTCTTCCCCATGGAAGTCCACCAGAACAGGGAAGCATACGTCATTTGGGGTACTACTGCGGCGGTGTAGATCCATCTTACCACATATGGTTTTAGTCCCCAGGTTTTGACAAACGTCGCCTTGCAGGCCCAGTAGGTAGTAATAGCCTTTCGTGCCTGCCTGATGACGTGCTTTTTCCTTATATGCTTCTCGACCAGGATTACACCTAGATATCACACCTCATATCATACCATCTCCGTTTTACTTGAATTTGCTCTCAGTCCTGGACGAGAATGAGTGCAGTCTGCATTAGCGTCGCCAGAACGAGTGGGTGTTTCCCTCTGATGGAGATGGACACGTTATCCGCGTAGGCCAGGATCACGAAATCTCCCTCGATCAGCCAGCGCTAAAGCCCATCGATCATCAGAGTCCACAGCAAGAGAGAGAAAGAACTACCCCCTCCGGGCTCTGGTCCTGAGTATGTTGTCGATCCATCCGCTCAGAGTTTCCCTCATTTTGAAGCGGCATAAGGCATTCTTATTGACTTCAAAAGAGGAGTTATCAAAAGCACCCTCGATGTCCAAGAAGACACTTATGACCGAGTCTTGGTGGGTGAGAGTGCTTTCTATCACTCCAACAAGATGGTGGAACGCGATTTCCGCTGCATATGAGGGTACCCTACACGTCCTGCCTACTTCGTTCTTTCGCAGTCGGAGTACCGGGACGTCCTCAACATTACGTGCTCTACCGACTCAGTGGTTTTCGCCACTGGGTTCCTTGTCAGCGGCCTCCTCCTTGACCGTGTGGTCTCTATCCGAACATGTAGGTCCTTCTTTAAATAGGTCCCTGCCCATCCCCATGATGGCCACGAAGCCCCGTGCGGTGAGTCCTTTGAGTAACCCGTCCTCAACACCCAGGACGAGGTGTGAGCCTCCGTCAACGTCCTTCCGATCCCACACTTAGGATCCCTACTGGGTTCCGCGTTGGGCTAGGGCCCGTGCTTCCCAGAAACACTTTGGCTCTTAGGGGCCCGAAGTTCGGACCCCTTTCTTGGCCTCCCGCTGGTCCCAAACTTCTCGGCTTCCGCGGTGGGTATCAGGGTCTGCCCGGTGTCAGATCTAGTCTCGCTCCTGGCACCTTTGTGAAAGCCCCGATCTCTTCAGTAGCAACGGGCCTGGTTTTGGCCGGCTCCACTTCCATAAAGCAGTCCCCCTTCAGTCCCTCGGCTGCCGCCTCAGTACCATCTCCACCATTTTATTTTCTATCTCACGAGTAGCCAGGGATGGATGGTGAAGATAAAAGAGGAGTTACACTGTGGGTACTATTTGCTACACCTGTAACCCCGGTACCATTCTGCCCTCGGCACGATGACTTGCACCGTGAGATAGGGGAAATGGTTCGCGGTAGAGCTTTCGTTCACACAACCGGCAGTTTTTAGATACTGATACTTCTGTTGTAGCACCAGCTACAACGGTCCTTAACCCGATCTTGCTCCAACCCGTCCAGGCCGTTCCTTCTATCTGCCACATGGGCAGATGCCCAGTCGATACTCAACCGAACCGGGGAACCGCTCGTTTGCAGCACGAGTCAAGCGCCCATTTACGCATCCACACACACGCACTCACGCATACTAACACACCGTGGCTAGTCCCCAGGCCGACTTATGTGAATTATACTATCATATTTATATAATAGAATTCGACATTTTTCAATAAATAACAGGCCTATATCTTTGAAGGTTCTGTATGATGAATAGAATTTAACGATATGAAGGATTTCAGAGCAGATTAGTAGACACCACAATAATGTAAATGTGAGATGGTTAAAAAATATTCAAAGGTTGACCCTAGAACTTTGTGAACATTCATGGTAGCCGTAACTGTATCTATTCAAATCTTTACATATCAACTTTCTTTTACATATTTTTGATCCTACTACTTTAAGATCTAGATTAATCCTCCTATTTGACTGAACATAAATAATAATAATAATAATTCTTCACAACATGATGAATGTAAGCAAAAAAGTTGATTCACAAGTACGGCAGCTCAAGATATGACTGTTAATTTTATTAAAGGAACGGTGAGGGTAGAATATAAAGAAGCACTTCACAAAACAGTCGAAGATACGAAATCACAAGAAAATATACTTTATTATTTAGGTCTATACAGAGATGGAAACCCGTCACACTTGTACGATATCTATTGCCTATACTATCCGCGTGTCGCGTATACTCGTGAACTATATGTCTCGCGGAAAATCTAAAACTCTGAGTCCGCACCCGTAAACTCTGTACTGTAATCCTCCTTCTGCTCCGGGGTCAGCTCTATTTAATGCGGAAAAAACTGGGCGGAGGTATCCGCTAACGGGGGAAAGATCACCCTATTTGCTAGACGACATTGAGGGAGGAGGGTCTTCCTGATCCGTGGAGGAGAAAAGTCACTCCCTCAACTCGTCTTAGCGAATTTCTAAAACGTATCACCCCCGGAGCAGCGCGTTCACAGTGTCCCTAAGTGGGGCCCCTTAATTTATGGCCTCTCGACCTGACGCAGGCCAAGGGTAGTGCCAAATGCCTGGATAACTTGCACGTGTTGCAGGACCCACTCTGGCCGTTCGGGGCCTTCGCGTGCCACTTTATGACCCCCTTTCCCGAAGTCATTTGGAAATGACGGAAAAAGGGAAGGCCTCTTCTTAAAATACGCTGAAGAGTCGAGAGGCCATCTGTGCCGCTTGTGAACGAATGTGCATTTCTTACAATGACCTTGTATTGACAACCTTCTTCTAGAATCAATCTTTTATTCACATTTCATGTATGAAAGTAATTTAATTTTATGTCGAAACGATTGATTGTAAAATCTATATTGACCGGATATTGTTTTACTCTTCGTGGTGAGTACTATACAGTGCAATACTACTGTTTTTGGCACACCAATTCGAAAAATAATTTCTATTGGGCAGCCATCTTCAAGTGGTTCTCTCATTTAAGGGCTATTGTGGTATAAAGTATAGAGTGTAATTTTGTATGTCTCTCCTTTTGTTTTAACACTAAACCTACCACGGTCGAAGGACCGGTTTTATATTTTGCAATTATTGAAATTGGAAATATTCGTTTATGTAAAATAATGGAATAAAGGGTCTAGCAGGGTAAGCATGGGAAAACGGCCCCAGCACCGATTTTAGTGTTTAAACTCTCGAAATGAGGCTGTTTGCTTGAAGAACCACTGTGAGTAATTTCAGACCCCTACCCCCTTCCGTAAGGGTGATATGGGGATAACAACCCTGAACTTTATATTTTTTTTTCTCAAAAACTACTTGAGATATTCGAATGCTTTAAAATGGAAATTATACGTACCTTTAAGCTGTATTAAATATATTTTTTCCAAAGTTTTAGCTCAATCATGGACGGTAGAAATAAAGGAATTAATTTTTTGGGGGTGGTTTTGGTAAACAACCCCTCGAGTGACACCTCTGAAAAAAAATCAGGAGTAAAGCTTCATTGTTGGGCTATAAGTTGCATAAGTTACATGGGGGTCGGATTGGGGGAACAGACTTAAAAAACAATAAAACTAGTGTATAGCCTCCTTGCGGAGTATACTGAAGATGCCGCATGGCCGATCGAAGGGTCAAAAGAAACGTTCATGTTGGAGAATTTTTTATGAAAAAACTTAAGAAATTGTATTTATGAATGTTATTACCTTGCAAAAATTACGTAATTTATTGATGAAGACAGCAACGAAGATTAAGTTACAACGTGTAAGTTAAAAAATTACTTCTTTATCAAGGTGTAAACTACACACAGAACATTTAACACATTATTCTCCTAAATAATCCGATATACCATCTAAATATTTTCGAATTTTTTATTTCTGATAATCCATATTTTTAAGCAGCGATTCATGTAAAATAGGTTTCATGAGTTTTGTTATTGTCGGATAAAAAATTGCTGCGACTTATTGATTAAGTAATTTTTGCAAGGTAATAACATTCATAAATACAATTTCTTAAGCTTTTTCATAAAAAATTCTCCAACATGAACGTTTCTTTTGACCCTTCGATCGGCCATGCGGCCACTTCAGTATACTCCGCAAGGAGGCTATACACTAGTTTTATTGTTTTTTAAGTCTGTTCCCCCAATCCGACCCCCATGTAACTTATGCAACTTATAGCCCAACAATGAAGCTTTACTACTGATTTTTTTCAGAGGTGTCACTCGAGGGGTTGTTTACCAAAACCACCCCCAAAAAATTAATTCCTTTATTTCTACCATCCATGATTGATCTAAAATTTTGGAAAAAATATATTTAATACAGCTTAAAGGTACGTATAATTTCCATTTTAAAGTATTCGAATATCTCAAGTAGTTTTTGAGAAAAAAAATATAAAGTTTAGGGTTGTTATCCCCATATCACCCTTACGGAAGGGGGTAGGGGTCTGACATTACTCACAGTGGTTCTTCAAGCAAACAGCCTCATTTCGAGAGTTTAAACACTAAAATCGGTGCTGGGGCCGTTTTCCCATGCTTACCCTGCTAGACCCTTTCCTTGGTCAAGCATCTATTATATTAGAAATGACAGACAATCTGAATAAATCTAGGGTTGCCATTTTTAGAAGGCAATATTCGCCGATAGTTTTAATGCTTGGTAGGTTTAGTGTTAAAGAAGATCAATAGACTAATTTGTTTACTCCCTTTTTTATTTTATGTATGCATGTATAATATTTCATGAATTAATAAATTGCAAATATCTGTCTATCTTCACTACAGGCAACATTGTTCATCCTATGAGAAATAAATATATTTTCCGTACTGTGACTCAAATAACTTGATGACCCATTATAAATCTTTAAATTTGGTGATTCTTCTTTTAGCATTTTGTGAGTAATGAATAAGTAAAAAGTCTGGAGTAATTCTACCTCCATGTAAAGACAATTGATGTAAACATAGAAGCAGGGAACACGATTAACAAGTAAGGAGTTGAGTTTCCAATATTGGATGGTCATTTACAAGGCTGAGATCAGCTTCACATTTGTGAGGGGATGAAATGTATCCTGGATGTGGCCTGCAGGGCTATTGGGCCTAATTGTAAGTGGTATGTGTATGTAACGGACTCATTGTCTGCTGCGTTGCAGCCTGACGTTTATTCAATCGCTATTGATCTGAAGAACAGGATGATAGAAGTATGTACATGTGCTTACTAGGATCTTGCGATAATAAACTGACATTTTAAGTCTTGATGTAAATATTATGGGGCTAAATTTCGTTGTCAAAATAAACAAATTGATTTTTCAAAACTGGTATATTCTATTAATATGATCCTTCTGAAATTCTCTCTCAAAGTTTTAATTCATAAAATTGATAGATATACAGCTCCCAAAGTATAGTCGTATTGTATACTAGTAATTGGTAAAACTCTAATCGCGTTTTTCCCGAAATGAAGTTTTCAAATCAGTGCTAGAAATAGTTGGAAGACAGCTGAACTAATTTGGATAAGCCTTTGTAGTAACATTCTTAAGACAGGGTGATCCAGCAAAAATTAACACTTGAATATCTCTGTTATTTTTGGAGATATTGAAAATCGTTAGTAATGTTTTCCAGTATAAGGAGGATTATAACATGAGAAATGTCAACTTTAATTTTGTTGAATTCTGTAGATCTTATTTACCATATTTTCGTTTATCAAATGATAGTAGTTTTCAATACGAATACGAAAGTTGTTACGAGATCAGTTAAGACTTTATTTATTTATGAGCAAGTACATCGTGTAGAAGGTTTAATCTGTTAAATACATTGTCTTGAACACACTAATATTACATTGTTACCCTTAAAATTTTTACTGCGTTTCAACAAGGGAGACGTTCAAGAGCAAATAAACTATGTTTCTTCGATTCTGACGTTCCAGATTAAACCACCTACGCGATTTTCTTGCTCGTAAATAAATGAAGTCTTAAGTGACCTATTGAAGACTACTATCAGTTGATAAATGAAAATATGGTAAATAATATCTACAAAATTCAACAAAATTAAAGTTGTAGGTTAGATGCGGTAGGGGTTCGGGAAAAGAGTCAGGAATTGATTATCTATGGACACAGAACATATACAATTTATTGAGAGGCTAGGTTTTCTACAAGGATTGCAAAAACTACAAATAATGGATATTTTACCAATTGGACAAGATTTGAATTTATACGGAACTTGGATGGAATCATCGAGCGCGGCCGATCTGAGAAGCACAGGGTAAACATTTTCCGGTGCCTTTCTGAATCTCTTTCGCTAATTTTCGCTAAGTTGGCTCGACTGCGTTTTGGAGAACTTCGTGATCTTAACTTTTTTGAACTTTTTTTCATGTGATCCTATAGATATCGATGAAGACATTCCGAAAATGTGTGTATGGTTGTTAGGAATTCACTGGTTTATAAGTTATACGCGTGTAAAGATAAGCAGTTTTAAGCGTTTTTGACAAATTAGAGCGTCGCCATATTGAATATTCGTTGAGTGGTAGAGGTAGGTAGGTCTGTTCGGATAGATCGCGAGTGTTCAGCGCATGTGTTAGATAGTATGATATATTTGCGGGATCGGCTAAATAGTACTGAGCGTATGAGCTACATGGCAATTCAGTGGTTACACATACTTTGTAAACATAAGCACTTTCAAGTGTATTTCACAAATTAATTATTAATAAGTTTATTGTTAATTTTGAAATGGCCAGTTCAAGTATTAGAAATTTTAACTTTAGAGACATGCCGAATAGTAAAGAAGAAGCAGTTACTTGGGCTCAGGATTGTGGATTGTTGCAGAAACTTAAAAAATGTACTCATCGTTGCGAAATGAATATTTATAAGAACAATCATGGAATCGGACGTTTTCAGTGTCCAGTAATTAAAATATACAGAATCACATACAGGATTTCAAAAAGAAGGTACTGTCCAACATGGTTTGGGGTTAGGTCGTCGTGGGAGCGGAGAAGGCCGGCCCGACCATGGTATAATGTTTCACATTTTGATTTAGTAAATGTGTTATTATGTATCTGTTCGGAAATATTTACCCCATTTTATGAGTATAACCTAGCAAATATATCAATATGTCGGCGCTTTAACCTGTCAAGAAGGCTTAAAAGTGTTCAACTTTATACGCGTATAACTTTTTAACCAATGAATTCCGCGCAGTAAGATTTTCATTTTCGGTGTTTCCTCGTCAAAATCTATAAGATTGTATAAAGAAGAACTTGAAGAAAAAGAGTTCTCCAAAACGCAGTTAAACCATTCCTTCAAGTACATTCCTACAAAGGTGACCCATATCTTAGGGAACTATCATAAGGAATTGAAACTTAAAAGGGTTAATAACGAGTTGTTTAAATATTTAAACAATTATACGAAGCTCCACCATCGGGCGTCCGATTTATTTCAACCGTACTCTCCCTCTGGAAGAGCGACCGCGTGTGGGTTTCCACCTGTATGTTCCTGTACGTTCGGCGGCCGGTTTGTTTCAACCCTCCTCTCCGAAACGTGCCGTAGGCACTAGGTGATTTCACCCTCAGGCGGCCAGAAAGCTACCATGTTCTCTCCTCTCGGCGGACGGCCGGTTTGTTTCAACCGTCCTCTCCCATGTATCCAGAGAGGCGACCAGGTGTAACCACTGTCCTCTCCTGGGCTGCAGGGCGTCCGATAGCATTGCTTCGTACTCTCCCATACCGTGGGCGGCCGTAGTCTTACCTCGTCCTCTCCCACAGATGCAGCGAAGTGCGCGCTTCGCGGCAATCCACCGATATTTATACCATGGTGTTGCTAACCTTATCAATAACGCTTTACTAGGGGTCGAGAAGCTTCTCGCCCCATGATCTCTTGCGACTCTTTTGTTGCTCGTTCCTCGTCACGTTACAAGGATGCTCGTTCCTCGTCACGTTACAAAGTTGAAATGTTGCTCAAATTACTAATTTTTCTACATACATAGGTTAATACTTTCTTATAGGGACTGATGAGCTGCATCGAATAATGCATGGAAAAATATATTTCTATTTAAAAATATGAATGTGTTGTGTCGTGTCAGTGCTCAAGCAGTATTAGTGAGCCGCTGAGATACACACCTCAAAGAGAGGTAAATAAGTAACAAGATAATTGGATTTCGGATAACTAAGTAATTTTAATAGAAAATGTGAAAGACGGTGTAACAGCGACGGTATTTCACGACTCTTATTCTGTGACAGATATTTCACGACTCGTAGTTTCGACTCTTAAATCATGACTCGTAATTTCGACTCTTAAATCACGTCTGAACCATACCCGAAAAACCAGTAGACAGGAAACGAACACCGATTTATTTAATAATCTTTTAATCACATCCGATCCGCTTATTTCAATACATCGAGAAACGACAACAAGAAGCAAATCTTGCCATTTTACTGAAATTGATGAATATTTAATCAGAAATGTGCAAGATCACGGGAGTGAATGATTTGTTTTCGATCACATTTGAAGTACCGAGGATGACTCGGATTGCGAATACCGTTTTATTAAGTTTGTTAATTTTGTTTATACTATTATAATTTATCTAAGTTTATTATTATTAATATTAAATATGGTTCATTTATTATTAATTTCGTTTTAAATTTGTTAGTTTTCAAAAATATATTTTTGTTGTGTCGTGTCAGTGCTCAAACAGTATTAGTGAACCGCTGAGATACACACCTCAAAGAGAGGTAAATAAGTAATAATCGGGTTTCGGATAACTAAGTAACTTTAATAGAAAATGTGAAAGACGGTATAAAGAAGACGGTATAACAGCGACTCTTATTCTGCGACAGATATTTCACGACTCGTAGTTTCGACTCTTAAATCACGACAGTTAGTTTCGACTCTTAAATGGCGACTGATCTTACAACTAACGCGTGAGAGACAAGTAACCTCGTGGGGTTGAAAAATCCCTCCACAAAGTACAAAATAGTGGGGACCCCAGCCAATGATATAATATTTGGGAGGCTACAAATGACCTCCCAAAACAAGGGCAACGCCCATAGACGAAATACGTCGTAACGAGTGTCGCTAAACAGACGACACTCGGTTTCCTGCAATTTCGCCGGAAACCATAATTTAGGCTTTGGGCCACAGGCCCTCCTTGGCGCTAAGCGTGGGCCTACGCTACGTCAAGTGCCATTGAGATCTGCACGGCTAGGCTGACTTTCCCATGGCCAGCTGATACTTTCCAGCCGCACCAGAGTCATAAAACAATAAATTCGTCAGAAGACGCTAGAGGACCCCTTCGACAATGGCACAGTTCAAAATCGACCGTAGCGTAGACCAAATCCGATATACGAGCCGGCCATACAATAATCATGTCTCAACAGAAGGTGACCTTAAAATCTACAAAAAAAAAACGTTACTACCATGTTATAGTCCTCTTTATACAGGAAAGCATTATTTCATAAAGTTTCTCAATATCTCCAAAAATTACAGAGATATTCAGCGGCTAATTTTTACTGGACCAGCGTGTATATTTGTAGAGGCTACCTCTTATGCTCGCCAACAGATGCACAGTGCGACAGCACCTTCCCCGCTACTACTTGATTCTTCCTCTGTTTGTGTATATACCGTCATAAGCTGTCCTTACGACCTCCCGCGTCTAAAGCACGGGTCCGCTAGATAGCCTTACTGACGAGTCCTCTAGCGGGCCTAGGCTGAAACGTTGTCCTCTTCCTTTTTCCGTCTTTTCATAATTCAAACCAGCCGCTACACATTCGTCCTTGATGAAGCGAATTTTTTATTCGCATAATTTCCCTTTTTTACGAACAAATAAAGTTGCATATTTAGATAAAAAGTTGTATGTTTAAGTTTAAATAGTAGTAACTTTTTTCAAAATCGTATTCGACATAAGACCGCACGGAGATGTGTCTGGTACTACAATCGGCGTTTTGCAAAAAAGGTTTACAGAAAATGTCTGTCACGTTTTACTAGTTTAAGATGTTTAACACGATTTTTCAGCAAATAATACTTACGTATCGTTTAATAAGATATAGAAATGTACACTACAATATAATAAGGTGTACAGGGCCTATAAAAAGTAAGTGTAAAGTTGGTCGCAACATGATTCTACACTTCTCGTGGTGGAGATTTGTAAACAAAGTCCGTGCAGAAATGTCGACCTTGATTTTCAAGGTTATAAGTTCTTTCATACATCCTGTACATATTGATTTTTAAAGAAACACAATTTTTTATGTAAAAAAAAGTCATGAATTTCATTTATTTTTCAATCGTTGAGGGGTATGCAACCCCTTGACACTTAGCACTCTGAACAATTTACAATTTCAGCAACTCCAACTGTTACGGAGAAGCTGTTAACACACTACCTATCGATGATTAGTCAATATATTCTAACAATCTATGATCTACAGTTAAGAATTTATTTTAGTTTTAAAATTATTATTTTACTTTGTATATACTGATGTATGATTTTTGATTACAAAGAAATAACGGTTTCAATCTCGGCGAAAATTGGGCGTTGCTCTAATTTCGTAGCGTATAACTTTCAAAAGCTTACGAACTGTGTGGAAATTCGCGAAAATATGAACTTTGTTTGCGGCAGCTTTCAAACGAGATTCGTGGCGATCTGATATCCTCGTGGAAATGTTCATTCCTCCAGGATTTTTCTACGTACTTTGGACAGAGACGTCCACGGTGGTTCCCTTTGAACTCAGCATCTACAAGGTGATTATCTCTCGAGGCATGTGTCAAGAGAAACGTAGGTCCGCTGGAAGATGGTATTTGAATTCGAATCTGGTCCAGAACGCGATGCGCACCAACGCGGACAGGATGTCCGATTTACATTGAATTTACATTGCTATACTTGGTCGCGCGACTGAGATTGATACACATCTCGCCGTTGGTAGAGGCTCTTCCGCGTCGAATCCCTCTGGAATACTCCTTCATGCGATACAACATGCGAGGAACTTCGATACATGTTGCGAGCCTTCTCATTCTTTCTCTTTTTCTCTCTGTTGCCTTGGAATCATTCTCATGCAGTTCCTGTTGAAGATCTGTCGCACGCGCTCTTCTTTGCCCATTCATGTATTCTGATTTCTAAACATTGAATCATAATGTTGAAGACTGAAATTTAACTTGGATTTGTATTCCTGGTTGTCGTCGGAAGTTGACTAATTATACACAGACTGATAAAACTATTATGAATACTTTGAAATTTCTACTTATTTGAAGTTTGGTAACAAATGGAATTAATATTGTACTTATAATACCTCTGTATTAGAATCTATCTGCTAATACCTCATTTATGATAATATTGTACATTGATATGTTTTCAATAGCATATGACTATAATTTTATATTATTTTTGAGTGAGGAAACTGTTGTGTTACGTACGGAAAATTCATCTATGTGACTTTTTGAGCCTTCTTGAAACCACATGTTGCTCTGCAGAGGTCCGCCTGTTTATTTAAAAAACCAACTCTCCCACGGGAGTGCTGCATCTAGAAAATTCTCAGGAATTTCCACCCAGATGCACGCCTACTCCCACCCAAATTTCTAGACAACTTCGGGGTATATAAAGGCCGCGATCACACCCACGAACGGGCACAGTTGAAACCTAGTCACGTTGCGATACGCTACGTATAGCAAGATCGGGTATAAAAGTCCTTTTCGAGCATTAACTCAACAATACGTATTCCATCGCACAAATAGCTAGATAACCGTAACCCCCGCATTTCTCAGTGCGTCAAAACCGAGAGTTAGGGATATTAGTATCCGCGACCACACTTTACACAAATACAATTGTCACCCTTATTTAATTACTGAATATCTTGTACTACATTTTTAAGGAATTCAATTTTATTAATTCCATATTCACATCAGATTTCTATCCTAGAACTAGTATTCCCACAACGATATACTTTAGCCGCTCAAAGTGTATCAATTTCTATATAACGTTACGAGAGCCGATAACTCGTGTCCCTACATTTCCGAAGTGGCGACCCGGTGGCGAAATACACACCGGCCAGTCCACGGTATTACCTATCCACCAAACCACGTGGCGACCCGTCGGTGAAATACACGTCAGCCAGTCCTCGTGTTCCTACATTTCTGAAGTGGCGACGCGGTGGTGCAATACACACCGGCCAGTGCACGGTATTACCTATCCACCAAACCACGTGGCGACCCGTCGGTGAAATACACGGCGGCCAGTCCACTGGTTCCTTCCTTATATGGCGACCCGACGGTGAAATACACGTCGGCCAGTCCATTGTTCTAGGTGGCGACCCGGTGGTGAAATACACATCGGCCAGTCCACGGTAATCCTTCCCTTCCGAAGTGGCGACCCGGTGGCGAAATACACACCGGCCAGTCCACGGTATTACCTATCCTACAAACCACGTGGCGACCCGTCGGTGAAATACACGGCGGCCAGTCCACTGGTTCTTTCCTTATATGGCGACCCGACGGTGAAATACATGTCGACCGGTCCATTGTTCTAGGTGGCGACGCGGTGGTGAAATACACACCGGCCAGTCGACTACCCTTCCGAAGTGGCAACCCGGTGGCGAAATACACACCGGCCAGTCCACGGTATTACCTATCCACCAAACCACGTGGCGACCCGTCGGTGAAATACACGTCGGCCAGTAAATTGTTCTAGGTGGCGACCCGGTGGTGAAATACACACCGGCCAGTCCACGGTATTACCTATCCTACAAACCACGTGGCGACCCGTCGGTGAAATACACGGCGGCCAGTCCACGGGCTCCTTCCTTATATGGCGACCCGACGGTGAAATACACGTCAGCCAGTCCTCGTGTCCCTACATTTCCGAAGTGGCGACCCGGTGGCGAAATACACACCGGCCAGTCCACGGTATTACCTATCCACCAAACCACGTGGCGACCCGTCGGTGAAATACACGTCGGCCAGTAAATTGTTCTAGGTGGCGACCCGGTGGTGAAATACACACCGGCCAGTCCACGGTATTACCTATCCTACAAACCACGTGGCGACCCGTCGGTGAAATACACGGCGGCCAGTCCACGGGCTCCTTCCTTATATGGCGACCCGACGGTGAAATACACGTCGGCCAGTCCTCGTGTCCCTACATTTC
Source organism: Sphecodes monilicornis (assembly GCA_913789915.3). NCBI lineage: Eukaryota > Metazoa > Arthropoda > Insecta > Hymenoptera > Halictidae > Sphecodes > Sphecodes monilicornis. The sequence continues at coordinate 5,485,322 of OU565286.1, read as the reverse complement.
CGAAGTGGCGACCCGGTGGTGAAATACACATCGGCCAGTCCACGGTATTACCTATCCACCAAACCACGTGGCGACCCGTCGGTGAAATACACGGCGGCCAGTCCACGGGCTCCTTCCTTATATGGCGACGCGACGGTGAAATACACGTCGGTCAGTCCTCGTGTCCCTACATTTCCGAAGTGGCGACCCGGTGGTGAAATACACACCGGCCAGTCCACGGTATTACCTATCCACCAAACCACGTGGCGACCCGTCGGTGAAATACACGTCGGCCAGTAAATTGTTCTAGGTGGCGACCCGGTGGTGAAATACACACCGGCCAGTCCACGGTATTACCTATCCTACAAACCACGTGGCGACCCGTCGGTGAAATACACGGCGGCCAGTCCACGGGCTCCTTCCTTATATGGCGACCCGACGGTGAAATACACGTCGGCCAGTCCTCGTGTCCCTACATTTCCGAAGTGGCGACCCGGTGGTGAAATACACATCGGCCAGTCCACGGTATTACCTATCCACCAAACCACGTGGCGACCCGTCGGTGAAATACACGGCGGCCAGTCCACGGGCTCCTTCCTTATATGGCGACCCGACGGTGAAATACACGTCGGCCAGTCCTCGTGTCCCTACATTTCCGAAGTGGCGACCCGGTGGTGAAATACACATCGGCCAGTCCACGGTATTACCTATCCACCAAACCACGTGGCGACCCGTCGGTGAAATACACGGCGGCCAGTCCACGGGCTCCTTCCTTATATGGCGACGCGACGGTGAAATACACGTCGGTCAGTCCTCGTGTCCCTACATTTCCGAAGTGGCGACCCGGTGGTGAAATACACACCGGCCAGTCCACGGTATTACCTATCCACCAAACCACGTGGCGACCCGTCGGTGAAATACACGTCGGCCAGTAAATTGTTCTAGGTGGCGACCCGGTGGTGAAATACACACCGGCCAGTCCACGGTATTACCTATCCTACAAACCACGTGGCGACCCGTCGGTGAAATACACGGCGGCCAGTCCACGGGCTCCTTCCTTATATGGCGACCCGACGGTGAAATACACGTCGGCCAGTCCTCGTGTCCCTACATTTCCGAAGTGGCGACCCGGTGGTGAAATACACATCGGCCAGTCCACGGTATTACCTATCCACCAAACCACGTGGCGACCCGTCGGTGAAATACACGGCGGCCAGTCCACGGGCTCCTTCCTTATATGGCGACGCGACGGTGAAATACACGTCGGTCAGTCCTCGTGTCCCTACATTTCCGAAGTGGCGACCCGGTGGTGAAATACACACCGGCCAGTCCACGGTATTACCTATCCACCAAACCACGTGGCGACCCGTCGGTGAAATACACGTCGGCCAGTAAATTGTTCTAGGTGGCGACCCGGTGGTGAAATACACACCGGCCAGTCCACGGTATTACCTATCCTACAAACCACGTGGCGACCCGTCGGTGAAATACACGGCGGCCAGTCCACGGGCTCCTTCCTTATATGGCGACCCGACGGTGAAATACACGTCGGCCAGTCCTCGTGTCCCTACATTTCCGAAGTGGCGACCCGGTGGCGAAATACACACCGGCCAGTCCACGGTATTACCTATCCACCAAACCACGTGGCGACCCGTCGGTGAAATACACGTCGGCCAGTAAATTGTTCTAGGTGGCGACCCGGTGGTGAAATACACGGCGGCCAGTCCACGGCGGCCAGTCCACGGGCTCCTTCCTTATATGGCGACCCGACGGTGAAATACACGTCAGCCAGTCCTCGTGTTCCTACATTTCCGAAGTGGCGACGCGGTGGTGAAATACACACCGGCCAGTCCACGGTATTACCTATCCACCAAACCACGTGGCGACCTGTCGGTGAAATACACGGCGGCCAGTCCACGGGCTCCTTCCTTATATGGCGACCCGACGGTGAAATACACGTCGGCCAGTCCATTGCTCCATATCTTGGCGAGGTGGCGACCCGGTGGTGAAATACACACCGGCCAGCCCATAAAACCAAGTCTCCTATTTATAAAACCTCGGTCACGCATCACCCGCTTAGCCCTCGGCTCGTAACAGTTGCAATAATGAAACAGCTCCGCTTTTGAGTAATTTGTATATACCAATAAAAGGGAATTGAAAAGGAAGTACTGTTTTAAATGCATGGTCAACTAATATTCGTGTTGGTAAATTATTACATTGTACATTAAATCTATACATTTTTTAATGCTTCAATTAATGCAATTTAAATATTCAAGCTGAGTGATCAAAGTGGATATGATCATTCATATGAAAGTAGAAAAAAAAGAGATCATCCCTTAAAAATTGTTTAAAATAAGCATACTTTATTTTAATTATTACCGTAATGAGTTATGTTTATACTGTAATAAAATAATATTAATGCAGATAGGAGTCATCTTTATGTAATTTTTTCGTCTGTCCATTATAATTTGACCACACACCTACTTGTAACGCACCTAACATGATTACCTCGAATAACTTCTGAAATATGCGTTGTAAAAAAAATTGGCGTGTGCTTAGACCACATGGCTGAAGTGAAACTTCTTTCTTTAATTTTTTTTCGAATTTTTATTAACGCTTTATGACATTTAATTTTCTATGATTCTATTATTGAAACAATTGGCTTGTGATAGCTAAAATATGATATAAATATTCTTGAATCAATTTTTTTGTCTAAATGTCTTGTAAATACTGCATCGCGACTTGTTCCTGATCTTATTGTCGCTTCATTAGGATTATTTACTAATTCCAATCTTAATTTACTTCTAAAAAATTGTATTAATAATTTTGATTGTTTCGATGCGAAGTTCACGTTGAAATCTCCACTTAGCATCATCAGAATTTTATCATAATCTTTATTAAGCAATGCCGAACCCTCAACCGTATATGCTAATGGAATAAATTTTCGTTTCATCGTTTCATCGCCAGATCGGTTTTACACCTATCGCGTCGAGGTTTTACTAAATCTTTTCATCGTTTCATCGTTTCAGCGTTTCACCGTTTCATCGCCAGATTGGTTTTACTCCTACCGCGTCGAGATTTTACGCCTACCGCGTCGAGGTTTTGCGTCTAACGCGCTTGAAGAAGTTTCACTTCAAAAGTCATTTCTACACATGTTGCATGGTGTCATGGGAGAGATGATGTGGTGTACATGACTTCCGCATGAGTGGAGACAATTAGAAGATTTAAAGGTCAACTTTGGATTTTGTATATATTTTTGTAAATACTCTATAAAAAAAAGTATTAACCCATGTATGTCGAAAAATGATTAGCTTAGCAGATATTTTAATTTAAATATTGCTAAGAAAACATTTTTGTTGCGGTGGTATTGGTACATAAAGTAATAATTCGTAAGCGATTGAGGTTTTCTTAGCAATATTTAAATTATCTGCTAAATTCATTATTTTTCAAAATCACTTTTCAAATCACTGAAATAGGAAGTTTTTTTTTCACTTTTCGAAATTATTGTTTCTTATAATGCAATTGGATTAATTCATGAACCATGGCCTGTAGAAATTATGTGCTATAAAATGACAAATTATTATAAACAAATCAAGATGTGGAAACAAATTTACTAATCAAGGTATGGAGACAACACTGCGTTTCCCAGTCTATGCATACACACAAATTCAATTCACCCGTACATTCGGGGGCTGATGATGCAAACAGGTTAATGAATGTAAAATATTTGCCTAAAATTGATCAGCGAGGTTCGTTCACTTAACCTCTAACCCATTATCTTTCCAGGTGTCCTGGGTTCGTAGACGAGGAGAAGAACTCCATTTGCTCACGATCGGTCGGGACACGTACGCGAACGACGCGAGGTTTTCCCTGGAGCTCGAACAACCGAACGATTGGAGACTGCTTTTGCACTCGGCTACTGAACGCGACGGTGGTCTCTACGAGTGTCAAGTCAGCGCTCATCCTCCATTAATCAGAACTGTCCATCTGACGGTGTCCGGTGAGTAAATGTGTCTTTGTGTACGTACGCCTAACCTGTCCGCCCGTATCTAGTTGTCAGAGGCCCGAACTTGCAATTTGCGGCTCCAATTTCTAGTATGTATGCCCTTTGATCCGACTACTTCGGTGTTAGTGATAATAAATCAGATCCGCGTGGATACCGCACAAAATGGAACACGGTCGCGATAGATGTCTGCTAATCAACCTTAATGAGAATTTCACGAAGACCCTGTTAATTACCGCCAATGGAAAAGTTGTGTTCACGCAGATACTTTTTTATCTTCTTTACCACGTACAGATTACTCTTCTGCAGTTTGCCAAATAATTGGTACAGTAATGTCTCCATATACAGGGTGGCCTACATAACTCTGAACAGTTCAATATCTCGAAAACTATGCCATTGATTTTAAAGTTCTTAGTCTTAAATTGCATGGAACTGAAGGGCCTTTCTGACTACATAAACGTGAAGTGGCCTCCCTTCCCCTTTAACGGGGGAGGGGAGGTATCTTTGTAATTTTAAATGGAACCCCCTATAAAATGTTACATATTTAGATTCTACCGGAAAAAACGAGTCAATTTTGTCTGAACCATTTTTTTGTCAGATACTTCCATGATGAGATATAACAGTTTGAAGTTTCGAATTGTAGGTACTTGAAGCTCTCGGAAATAGCGTTATGGAATTATACGCGCTTGAGTCCATTGCTTATTTATGAAGAAACACAAACAATAATATTTACAATTCTTGAGTTTGACTCACTTATCTATGAAAACGTTTTCAGTTTAGAGCTGTTATTCAAGCAGTAACATTGTGATTATGGCTACTTTTGACACAGGAGTAAATATGGTATTAACGTTAGGTGAATGCCAAAAAAATTATCGGCGTGCAGCAGTGATGTTTTTTAAAGCTGTCACTAATGAAAATAATAGTGCCAGTATTCTTGCTGCAATTACATTAAATCCTCATATTAGTCAACGTACACTTGCACAAACATCACATATTAGTCGTTCATCGATTCAACGAATTTTGAAACGGTAAAAGTATCATCCATATCACATGGTTTTATCACAAGAGCTTTCGATAGCAGATTACGATCACCGCGTAAGATTTTGTGAGTGGCTGCAGGGTGTTGTGGGAAATGACTTTTTGTGCAAAATACTTTTTTCCGATGAGGCCACTTTTATGAATTCAGGGCATGTAAATAGACATAATCTGCATTATTGGGCCGTGGAAAACCCAAATTGGATGCGATGTATTCCCTTTCAACATCGATGGTCTTTAAATGTTTGGTGTGGCCTAATAGGAGATTTTGTGATTGGACCTTATTTTTTTCAAGAAACTGTAACATCTGCAAGTTATTGTGATTTATTAAAAAATCATTTGCCTGCGCTTTTGAAAGAAGTGCCACTGCACGTTAGAAGAGAAATGTGGTTCCAACAAGACGGCGCTCCTCCATATTTTGCAATCATCACCAGGCAATTTTTGAACGAAAAATTTGGGAACAAATGGATAGGTCGTGGGGGACCTTGTCAATGGCCTCCTCGATCCCCCGATCTAACACCATTAGATTTTTTCTTATGGGGATATGTAAAGGACAAAGTTATGTTTGAACCACCGACGACAAAAGAGGATGTGAAACAAAGGATACGTGACGCTTGCGCTTCAGTGACTCCCGAAATGTTAAAAAATGTTAGAACAACTTTGATGTTTCGAGTAAATAAATGTTTACAAGCCCGTGGTGGACATTTTGAACATTTAATTTAAAGTACATTTTATTTCTTCACGAATAAGCAAAGGACTCGAGCGCGTATAATTCCATAACGCTATTTCCGAGCGCTTCAAGTACCTACAACTCGAAACTTCAAACTGTTATATCTCATCATGGAAGTATCTGACAAAAAAATGTTTCAGACAAAATTGACTTGTTTTTTCCTGTAGAATTTAAATATGTAACATTTTATAGGGGGTTCCATTTAAAATTACAAAGGTACCTCCCCTCCCCCGTTAAAGGGGAAGGGAGGCCACTTCACGTTTATGTAGTCAGAAAGGCCCTTCAGTTTCATGCAATTTAAGACTAAGAACTTTAAAATCGATGGCATAGTTTTCGAGATATTCAGCTGTTCAGAGTTATGTGGGCCACCTTGTATGTGGAAAATCATGAAACGTCACTTTTATGGGTGAAAAAATACTGATACGATGATTAAAGCTTCTTGCCTTTAATTAGTTTTCTATGAAGTCTTTACCACCATATTCGTGACATTTTTCTGATTAAAATGAGACCACAGACGACACAATTTGGATAATACTGAATCCTCTGATCCGATCGAATTAAACAAGTAAATGTGATCCAAATTGTGTCGTGTTTGGTCTCATTTTAATCAGAAAATTGACACAAATACGTTGGTAAAAGTTGGTAACAGTAAACATACCCTGCCGTAGTGAGAAGGAATTGTGTCTCAGATATCGTGCACATCTCTTCGGCATATATGGAAACAGTTACTGCATATTTTTGTGAATTAATTGCTCAATAAAGTCGTATCTGATATTACACTGATATCAATTACTTTATGATAGTAACAACATTTTTCACGTAATTTAACTCTAATGCGCACTTCTGTTACAAAATATATTTCTGAAAATTAATCTTAAACTTAAACGGAATCTGTTGATTTTTTAAAATGGTTTATTTTACCATTTTGGAGGAGCATATCAATGTTAAAAGTACGAAAATATCATATTTCTATTAAAGAAACACAAGTGATTTCAGTTTTACATAAAAAATGATAGTTTTCAAAACTCTGTTTTATATTAATATATCCTCCGCTTAACATCAATGAAATTTGATTTGAAAAATAACTACTCGACCCGTTCAGGTTATATGATGACAGGTAAACTATCTGACAACTTAACATAGGTGTATTCTGATCCATGCTATAAAAATCATCGTTTGATTATTCAATTTCTGGTGATTAAACTAAATGAATAGTGGGACCACAAAAAGCAGTGGATATACAGGGTGAACCACGAAACGTGATCAGTTTAAATTACTCTGATATTAGCTAGCCGTTCAAAATTTTTTATCAGTATAGCACGCTTCAGAAAGAGGTTTAAGACAATTATAGTAAATTCGCCAACTCTATTTTCACTTTTCAAGGTTACCTTGAATTTTTTATAAATAAACTTGTAATTTTTGTACACCGATCTTTTATTTAGTGGATATTAAGCCGAAGTTTTAATATCTCTATTAAGAAAATTCTTTCTCCACGTCATGTAGTAAACAAATTGTTCCAACTTTTCAAAAAATTCAAATCCTTTAGCCCCTTTTTTTAGAAAAAGTGTTCTCTTTTAAAGCGCATGTGAGTACTTGTGTGACTCACTGTACTTGTAAAAAACGTCAATCATCCGAGGTTTAAAAAGCGATTCTACACTCCAAAATAATCTCGCAAGTAATTCTTTAACTTATTCAACTCGGAGAGTTAGGTTGCGAACTAGTAATATCCATTTTGTTGATAACATTGTCCCTTCCCATTCAGCATTTGCTCCGCGCGGGGACTCGATGATTTACGGTAGATGGAAATTCGAAACAATAATCGTTTGTTCGGGAGGAACGACACGTTTAATATGTTATCAAGTATCCATCGAAATAATATTCATGAACGGTACTCGACATTACCCTGGCGACTCTTCACAAAAGGTTCTCGGCACAAGGGTGGACCTGAGGACATTCTATATTAAAACGTCCCCACGGGCCGCAAACTTAATTATTGCAAGCTTCGTTGTAACCCCCTATAATTTCACCCGGCGTCACATGAATTATCTCTGAAACACCGTTAAATTCGGGACAGTAAAACGACCGCAAAATCCTCGTCGATTTCAACACACCTGTGTCTCGTTTAACGTAATTGCTTGTAGTTTCAACGGAGACCGTAAAACTCGCGTAGCCGAAACGTTGTCGGGAAGGATCGTGGGGGGCCTCTCGGTGAACCCGTGAACGGTTGCATATTACATCTTCGTCGGCTTAATCTCGTCGAAGGGGCGGCGACAAAAACCAGCCTCATTATTCTCTTAATCTAGTCCCGCAAAGTGTCCCGGGAAAGTTGGCCCGTAGATACATAATCCGCCGCGTTCCGACGGATCATAAATCACGAAGGCTCGCATCGTTAGGGTCGTCCTTGCGCCGCATAATGGCGATCTTGGTGCTGTAACGATGTCCTTGTGGCACTCTCGGCCCACCGTACCTACACACCGTAATTGGAAGCCCCTCTCCCTACTTCAAAATCCGTTTCGATTCGACCCCTTTCTCTCTCCCTCTCCGCCAATCGTCGATGTTTCTGTCGCGATGAAGTTTCTTTCGATCTATGGTTTTACGAATTTGTCGGTAGTTCACATGCCAAATCATTTAACTCTATAAAAGAAAGTAGTGTACTCACAAAGTATTTGCGCACTCTTTAAAAACGAATAGTGTTTTTAAACGCGAATCAAACGGCTTGAGGTATCTTCTAATTTTCATTACAGACCCAGACAAATAACGTAAAAATCGTGACGTTTACTTTTTTCCGCAATTACGACGAACAGCAATTTTTATAAAAATTATTTACTCATTGTCTGGTAAATTAATCCTTCTGGCATCTAAAAAATGTTGTCATTTGATCAAAAATTAAAAAAGTTATTCGCTTTTATGGGGTGTACGAATACTTTTTACCCCCACTGTACTGTTATACATTCATGTTTGAAAGTTCTTTCAATTTTTGTCATTCAATTTTGTAAAATTTAAACATTAATCAAGTGCTTCGACAGTAAAATGTCGAAAAACTGGAATGGTGGTAAATCGAGTTGACCTGTATGCGGTATAACTGTATCAAACGCTTCCAAAATCCCGTTTACAAAAATCTACAAAATCTATTGCTTCCAAATGTACTTATGAATTTATACCCAGACTTTCAAGACGTCTTAAAGACGCGAATGTCCTACGAACGTATTCCGAACGACTTCTGTACGTCTCATGTTAGAAAACTGTACGTCTTAACACTAGAAAGACTAAAACTTGGTATATACCTATATTGCCGAAAAGCAGTCAAAATGAGTGCATCGTGAAAGAATAACTAATGTGTAAAGAAATTTGTTTAAAATTAATTTTTAATATTTTTTATATTGATAACATGGCATATTGATGACACTTTCATTTTCATCAATGGTGATCGACTCTTCATCGCTATCTTCAGTGCCAGATGTTTCACTTTCAATATAATCCGCTTCATCTTCAGATGATAGTTCAGAATGTGTTGCATCTGATTCTATATCGGACCACTCTTCACTTATGTTCGTTAGCTTTTCCAATAACTCACTTCTATTCGACATTTCTTTCATGAATTCAGGGCGCAAAAGAAATAAAATAAACAACTTGTTAGAACAAGTATCACTGCATAAAGATTCAAATAACAATACGCCCAAATCGACAATTTATCATGTACTTGTACGTTATCACGTGACGATTATCGAAAAAAAAATGAAAATTGTTATTTCAATACAGAGCCGAACTGGTCATATAAGAAATTTACTCAATTCGATAATAAGAGTCATTTGATTATTTAAAATTTCCCAAGCAGTCAAAATGACTGCTTTTGGGCAATATAGGTATAACACATATATATACCGGAAATTAAGGAGGGGGGGGGGGTAACTACAATTATTAATAAACGCATTTATATGTTGTACAAAAAGTCAAAAAATTCTAAGAAATTGTGTTATCATATACATAATTGTTTTTCTAATTGAAATTAAAAAGCAGTCAAAATGACTTCCTTGGGCAATCTAGTGTTAAAGACGTTTTTAAGACGTCTTATAAAGGTCTTACAGACGTCTTTAAGACGCCCATTTTACATCTTATAGACGTCAGTTAGACGTCTGCAAGATATTTTCAAGACGTCAATTTTGGAATTTTTTTTTAGAAATCATTTCGACGGCGGCGGTCTGGAGGAGTAAGATCGGTAGTTGTTGTCTCCTGCCAGGGGCCTTCCTAGTTATATGGTTATTATATGTATATATATATAATTATAGTTTTGTCGTCTGCTACTGTTGTTGCGTTGTGCTCTCATCGTCGGGGTCTCTAATTTGGCGGCGACTGAAATGTGTGGGTAAGGAAAAAAAGGAAGGGAAGCGTGATCAGGACTCGTCATCAATAAGGCAATCTAGCGGGCCTTGCCTTAGAAACAGGGATATCGTAAAGACGGCTTAGGACGGTATATACATATACGAATCGGCGACGGATCAGGTACTAGCCGGAAAGGCGTTGTCTTACCTGTATGTCCATCTAGTGACGAGCGTAGGAGGTAGCCGCTACATTATGTTAAAGTTATATTAAAAAACTAAAGAAAGAAATCTAAAAAATGCAGCACTCTGTACGTGCCTCACAGCGTTTACCGTCGGAAATGAAAGAGAATTCTGTAACGGTGGATTCGGGCGAATAACTTTTGTTTGAAAATAAATGGGGGCCGTATATACGAAGAATAATATTATTCTACTGCGCGGCACACGGCAAGTGGTACATGGCCTACTGTGGCGCAAGACTACTTATATAAAAAACATTTATTCATATTTAATCCTCGTAAAATAACAATTGTTTTTCTTTTTAATTGAAAATAGCCTAAGAGAAACGGTCGTCTGATATAATTCGTTAAAGACGCAGGAATGGAAATAGGTAAATGACGGCCCCAAACTAGCACAATCACTTTTATTATTGCAGCGGCGAATGTACATATCCTACATTAATTGTACCATCGAGAGGCACACGCGGTGAAGAACCGTAGCAGACAATAAACCAGAAAAAGTGCCTTGACTCGAACAAAGCATGCGAGAATAACGGACTCGACGAAGGCTCGACTTCTCAGATCGTGAACAATAGCTCACCAGTTTCGCATACCTATATTACACATTTCTATTTAATTTCTTGAAAAAAAAGACACTTTTATAGTAAAAGCCTATATAAGGAATTTCTCGACTTTGCATATTTCATCCGAATCGTTTAATTCTATTTACAGTTTCATGTCCTTAAGACACAAGTCTTGAAGATATACAATATGAGCCGTTCATTTGCCAAAGCGATTAACTTCATGATTTAGACAGTAGATTAAATCGATGAAGTAGTATGTATTCACTTAAAAAATTCTACGGTGTTTGTCATTCAGTAATATTGAACTTATATAGTTATTTAGGAAATTTACTTTAAATGCAACAGTTTATAAAACTTGAAAGGCAGTTAATCGATTTGTTCTGTGAACGGCTCATATGGCAAACGTATAACGGCGAACACCTCGGAACGTCATTAAGACGTCCATTTTAGGTCTTAAGACGTTCAGACCTAAAATGGACGTAAAATGGACGTCTTTAAGATGTCGTGTACTATCTGGGTAGAGAGGGAAGGACTATTTGAAGGTGTTTTTCGATTTAATAATTTATAGGATTTTATTCTCACTTGCTCAAATAGTTCTAACTAATTATTTCAACTAAGAACGCTGATGTAACGAGCCAGGGCCGCGAGCAGCACGAGAGGCCGGTGGAAGGGTTATTACCCTTGGAATATGGATTGAATTTGTTATTTAGGTGCGCGGACGAACCTGATGCGAAATCAAGGAGCCTCTAGGATTATAGACGTCGAGGACGAACCTGACGCGATGTCAGAGAGCCTCTAGGAATGGAATCAAGTGCAGACGAACTTGATGCGAAATCAGGGAAATGCAGGAGGTTGAAACTTCGTGAACGAACCCAATGCGAAATTGGGGAGACACTGGGAATGACGCGCAGGCTGACCCGATGCGAAACCGAGGAGCTGCTGGGAGGTTGTAGAACAGCGCGCACGAACCCAATGCGAAATTGGGGAGCCGTTGGGAGGTTGGATAATTCACATACGAACCTGATGCGAAATCAGGGAGCTGTAGGATGCGGACGAATCTAATGCGAAATTGGGGAACCGCTAGGGTGTTGTAATTTGTGCGGACGAACCCAATGCGAAATTGGGGAGCCACTAGGTTAGAAAAATCGCGGATATAATCACTACGTATAAAAAATTTTAGAATGTGGTACGTCGCGATTGAACCTGATGTGAAATCGGGCAGTCGCTGGGATTATTAGTAGGCTTCGAAACTCTAATAATATAGTTTAATTGATACAATCCGAGCGGTAAGAATATATGGTCCGGGAACGTTCAATTACTGAGTTAGGATATTAGGCGATAATTAAGGGTTCAATAGATTTCACGAAATACTAAATAACACTGATATATTCTTAAATAGTTGTGCATTACAAGTGTACTCGTGTCGCGATTGAATTGCAATGACATGTAAATTAAGGTTGTAGGTAGTTACCTACGATGCTCGGTTTTTACGCGCTAGCAATGCGGGGTCTTAGAGCAATTATTGAATGCCAAATAGAAGTTTTACTGAACTAGCCGACTCTATAAGGTTAATTTTGCTTCAAAGGGGAAATTTAGTCCGATCTCATTGGAATTAACTCTTACGACCGTGACATAACGTGACTTTACGCACGACTGTACGTGTATAGACCAGAGAGGATGAAAATAATCGGGTTTATATATCCTCAAAAATAGGTGGGATTGCTGCATGGAGTACATAGGTCACGAAGGATTTTGAAAAATTCAAAGTCAAATATATAACTAAATTTTAAATCAAAAATTGATTCTGAACAATAATGCAATACTTACAGTTATGAGGTATTAATGCAACAACTAATCATATGAGAAAATATTATATTGCCAAGTAATTTCCTTATGAAAGTTATAATTACTAAATTAGACAAAAAACGAAGTCATACGAAGTGTTACAATTTATTTTTTCTCAATTTTGTATCATTTTTTATTTATTTTTTTTAAGATTATTTGATAATCTTATTCTTTTTATTGTCTATTATGCATTGTTACTGTCTTTATATCTTTCTAGTGTAGTCTATATAAAATTCTTGATGTCATAATATAAATTTCTGTTGGTGTCATTTTATTTTAACATCTGCACTCATCATCATTTCAAGGTCACAGTATCCTAGTTCGCTTAACTCGTCTTGGCATTAGCTTCTACATAATGAGATTAAAAATACATAGTGCCATTTCAAAAATATCAATGACCTTCAAAAAAACGTTAAAAAAACGTTAATCACAAAATCTGTTGATATCATCATATTGGCCCGTTTGAACGGTTTCATTTCACTTTTGAAATTTTCCTTTATCCTTCCTACCAATAGAGAGATTCAAGTGTTCTGTTTTGCATGATTCTCACTGCATATGTAGTAGCACCCTAACCATTTTCCACTAATTTCAAACCCATACAAATTATTTATTTTCCATCGATGTACAATTAGAGTACCAGACGAAATGGAATAGTACGTTTATTAATTTAAAACCTTGGAATCAAAATATAAGGAAGGGGGCTAAGGAATTTCATTATAAATGAATAATGTTAAGTATAAATGAAGTGGTTTGGCAGTAAAATATCATAAATATAGAATAGTGATTAATCGATTTGGCTCGTGAACGATTTAAATATTGCTGAAGATGTAGTATTGAAACCCGTTACTCGGGTATTCGTACTCTCAGATGGATAAAATTTCGAGAAAAAATATGAGGGTCAGTCACTAAGTAAATTAGTCCACCTCCTCGTTATTACTTAATAACGTTATTAATCCAGGACAGAGTAATATTACTTTAACAGAGATCATAACTAGACAGAGGAATTATTACCTTATTAGTCTGCCCTACATTATTTTATTTTATCTCATTCTCTTTCATTTTATCGCATTTTATTCTACTTTACTTCACTTTATTTTATTTTACCTTATTCTTGCGTATGTTATTATACTTTAATTAATTATATTTTTCTTTTATTCTATTATATCTTACTCGTTGCTTTTACTCGTGTCAATTGTTAATAAATTAAATTTTGTGTTTCTCCCCTATGCAGTGGCTGACATTAATATTCGGACACTTTTAAAAAGACAATAACTTGTTCATAATTGAACCTGGTGTCATGGGTTTTTCTGAGAATCTAGAATTTAAAAAATACGTTTCGTAGATATGTATCGATTAATCATTTTCTTTCTTAATTGCAAAAGACAGAAGCCAGATAGACATTTTATTCTTTCTTCAATAATTTTAAGAAGTTGAAAATAATACAATTATATGTTTAAATTATTTTAATCGCTTTACTGCTTCGAATTGTACCTATTCATTTATACCATAAATGAAGACTACTACGAATTGACGGGCTAAGAGTCATAGTGGTGTAAGTCCAAATTCCGAAGATTTGAGTTAATATTGTTTTTCGAATCCTAAAGACATCTTTTATTTACCGGCAGCGTAAATTGATTAGGTAGAACTTCATTCTTGTATACCGAAAAACAGCAGCTTATTCTTTTGTAACTAAACGAATAATTTAGAATCATAGTGATGCAAGACCACCTTACACTCTTTTATTTTTAACCGCTGATTTACAACACTGATCTATAAACCGTATTTTTAAAATTTTCAATGTAGACCTTCATAAAAATGTTGTAAAATACAACTTTTAGTATTTTCTCTGCAATTCCGAGTAATTGCAATTTTTTCAAAAATTTTTGTTCACGTCATGTAGTAAACTAATTGATCTAACTTCTCAAAGAAATCTAAGCCGTACGTTCCAATATTAAAAAAGTTATCATCTTTCTAACATTTTTCAAATATTTACGGGAGCCACTGTGTATCGGTATAAGTCAATCTTAATTAGATAATTCGCTTGTAAATTGTATAAGGTGTACAACCAAGTTCCGTGCCTTTTTATCATATATTCGATGTTTATTTATAAAAAGAAGGAATGCAGTTTGTGTTTCGATGTAATCACCATTACTTTCTACACATTTTTTCCACTTTTCGGATAGTTGGCGAATTCCGTTTCTATAAAAATATGGTGGTTTCGATTGAATAAAGTCATTAATGCTTTTTCCGACATTTTCGACAGTTTTGAACTGGGAATCAACTAAGCGATGTTGCAGCGACCGAAAAAGATGGTAATCTGAGGGGGCTAGATCTGGGGAATATGCCGCATGAGGGAGAATCTCCCAGCCCAAAGAAGAAATGACTTCCAATGCTATTTTCGCCGTACGTGGGCGTGCGTTGTCATGCAACAGTATCGCCTGCCTGGTTCCAACGGAGCCCAACGGCCTACCTTCTGTATTCTCCCAAGCTTTTTCAAACGAACGGAAATTTCTTGTAGCGTTACACCAACTTCCTCGGCAAGTTCCTGTTGCGTTTGGCAACGATCATCGTTCAAAAATTGCTCTAATTCCTCGTCCTCCAATTTTTCGGCGTTCCACTACGTTCAGCATCATTAAGATTCAAATTTCCACAACGAAACTATTGGAACCATTTTTTTTTTAAATCTTATGGGTTACAGCATTTTCGTAGCCTCAGTAGCATTTTTCTTCAATTCGAATTAAAGAATACAGTGCCTAATATGCTCTTCCCGAAACGCCATGGTGCAAAGTATTGTTTTTTGAGGTTATGTAATAATTACTGTAAAGTTATACAGTGCATTTCGTAGGGTGAGGTTAGTACTTTAAGATACCGAAGTGGCGGCAACAAATTTTAATTTGAAACGTAATTGCAGTTGAATGTATGTAGAAGGCACCGAACTTTATTAAAATTCTGTTTCGATCTTTAATTCTCACATACAGACAATTTTGATAATTTTCTGAACCTATAGATGTGTTTTTTCAACTGCAATGCATGTATAGAGCTTTTTTGTAAGAACAAACGCAAAACATTATTTTACTCGATACACCATGTACATTAGGGTGGACCTTAGTTATACTTGGTGAAAATTATTTTGTCGAATTTTATTCGTGACACCCCCTAGAATTGTGACACTTGACGCAAAAATAATGTGTGCAAAATTTGAAATCGATCGGATAACGGGAAGTGCTGCCGCATCGACTTTGAAAATTTTTTAATACTGTAACTCGATTTTCTCCACTGTAGTATATCATTAGTATATATTTTTATATATCGTTGAATTTGTCTTTTTACGCACTATAATAATGTAGAAACAAACTGTAGCATTAATTTAAAAAAAAAAATTCGTGACCTTGAAATCTCAAAAATTGACTTTTTAAAAAAATTTTTTTTTGCATTATATTTAATTTAATAAACAATACAACTTTTGTCTAAGAAATTTTTTTATATTTTTATAAATAGCGAAAATATTTAGACCTTATACATATGCTTATACATAATATATTATTAATATATATATACAATATACATTATACATATAATACAGTACATTATACAAGAAACTAAAATTATTGTAGAAAATTTCGTTGAAATAATTTATTTATCTCGTAATGACTTTTTTGATACATCTGGACATTGTTTCCTATTTTCGGAAATAATTTGTAAAATATATTGTTTCTCCTCTTCATTTTTTGATAATAACTGATTATAGTCTTTAATAAGCTTAATACCGCGCGCAGCAGTGTCATTAACAACTTCTAAGTTTTGTACAATGTTTAGTCCAAATTTGAAATCCTCGTCATCTTCCCATGAATCGGGATCTTTTTTTAAAAATTCTATAGGAATTGAAAATCTTTTAAAAAATCGTAGTGTTTTGTGGGAAATAATATGTTCAATTCCTTTACCAACATAGTTTTTTAAGTCTTCACGAGTTATTTCATATTTCTTACATGATTCGTCGGTTTCAATGTTATCAGATTCGTCGACTTCAGTGGTAAGTGCCTCCACCATTGGTAATTTTGTATTCTTCTCCACGGTTTTATCAAAAAATGCTAAGGCTACCGCTTCTGTTGATAAATACCATAAATGGTTACAAAATTTTTTTAATGCTATAGAACTTATTTTTTCGTCAGTAGAACGGTATACATACAGTTTCTGTAAAAATTCCAAATCTTGACGTGGAGCTTCCGCTGCCATTGGAGCTCGAATCCACGCTTTTATGTAAATATTATCGAGAAGGACGCAAATGTCGCGAATTCCATTTTCTTCGTCGGCGCTTAATACAAACTGATTTTTAAATAAATATATTTTTAATCAATATTAAGCTTTTGCCATCCAACGAGCATGGTGGAAAGCTCCTGGGGTCCGAAATCTTATTTTCCTGGGTGGGACTCCACCAAGACTTAAAAAACTATGTTGGTAAAGGAATTGAACATTTTATTTCCCACAAAACACTACGATTTTTTGAAAGATTTTCAATTCCTATAGAATTTTTAAAAGAAGATCCCGATTCATGGGAAGATGACGAGGATTTCAAATTTGGACTAAACATTGTACAAAACTTAAAAGTTGTTAATGACACTGCTGAGCACGGTATTAAGCTTATTCAAGACTATAATCAGTTATTATCAAAAAATGAAGAGGAGAAACAATATATTTTACAAATTAATTCCGAAAATAGGAAACAATGTCCAGATGTATCAAACAAGTCATTACGAGATAAATAAATTATTTCAACGAAATTTTCTACAATAATTTTAGTTTTTTGTATAATGTACTGTATTATATGTATAATGTATATTGTATATATATATTAATAATGTATTATGTATAAGCATACGTATAATGTCTAAATATTTTCGCTATTTATAAAAATATAAAAAAATTTCTTAGACAAAAGTTGTATTGTTTATTAAATTAAATATAATGCAAAAAAAAAAAATTTTTTAGAAAGTCAATTTTTGAGATTTCAAGGTCACGAATTTTTTTTTTTTAATTAATGCTACATTTTGTTTCTACATTATTATAGTACGTAAAAAGACAAATTCAACGATATATAAAAATACTAATGATATACTACAGCAGCACTTCCCGTTATCCAAATTTTGCACACATTATTTTTGCGTCAAGTGTCAGAATTCTAGGGGGTGTCCCGAAAAAAATTCGAAAGTCGAAAAATAAGGTCCACCCTAATGTACATATGTGACTTAGACCACTCTGATTCTCAGCCCGTCAATTCTACACAAGCAAAGACATTTGGGTAGCGAGACGAACACAGTTTAGAATATCTCGTTTCCGGAAATGATAATTCACAAAGCCAAAAATTGTTACAGGGTCCTTTCTCGTGCAACAAAAGTTGAAACTTCCTTGTACATGTACCTGGGTTCAGCTTTTCTTCGTAGCGTATGGAGATGCTGTTTACTGTCGGGTTTCCGGGAACGATAGACCGGCTAGTATTTCCTTTACAATGAACACAGGTTACTGCAACGAGGGAGAATGGTTTGAATTGTGTTAATAATACGTGGATTTACATTATTTTGCCGCGTGCTCCTAATATCCGGGCAACGTTATTCTAGGATACTCCGCTCGTAACGATCGAAAATGTTCGCCCCGTGAAGTTTAATTCAATCTGCAAGAGTAACATGGGAACTCCATAGTCGTTAAGGAAAAATGGATGCTTAAGAGATGATTCGTTACATAAGCACGGTTAAATATGTATGAATTCTCAGCGAGCCTGAAACAGTTGAATTTTGCGCGAGACTGTGCTCGTTGAAGCCGATGAGAGATTTATTCTGAACATTCAAATGAAGAATCTTTTTATTTCTTCGTGCTCCGTAGAATGGATTGATTTAAAACGTGTTATCTAGATAATCCGTTTGGTTATTAAGGCTGGACGATATATACGCAGATGCATATTTTACAGGAAATTCGTAATAAACTTTAATCTGCATTTTGTTTCATTACTCAGTCAACCATTTATTTTACACACCTTGGATATAGCATACAATTTTGCACATATATTTTTTTAAATCGCGTGCCAAAGTTTATTGCGTTCATATATCTGTTTTGTGAAATCTAATATTATTGAATGAATTTTTGTGCATAAACAGTCTATGCATAAAATGGGTAAAATATGCATGATATCAAAATAGTAAGGAAATGAAATGTTGCACTTTTAACTTAGATATTAGTTTCAACTGATTATCATAATCGATGTAATGCTATAGCAGTCTAAATTATGGTATTAATATCGAAATAATAAAAATGTATACGCAGATGCATATTTTACAGGAAATTCGTAATAAACTTTAATCTGCATTTTGTTTCATTACTCAGTCAACCATTTCTTTTACACAACTTGGATATAGCATACAATTTTGCACATATATTTTTTTAAATCGCGTGCCAAAGTTTATTGCGTTCATATATCTGTTTTGTGAAATCTAATATTATTGAATGAATTTTTGTGCATAAACAGTCTATGCATAAAATGGGTAAAATATGCATGATATCAAAATAGTAAGGAAATGAAATGTTGCACTTTTAACTTAGATATTAGTTTCAACTGATTATCATAATCGATGTAATGCTATAGCAGTCTAAATTATGGTATTAATATCGAAATAATAAAAATGTATACGCAGATGCATATTTTACAGGAAATTCGTAATAAACTTTAATCTGCATTTTGTTTCATTACTCAGTCAACCATTTCTTTTACACAACTTGGATATAGCATACAATTTTGCACATATATTTTTTTAAATCGCGTGCCAAAGTTTATTGCGTTCATATATCTGTTTTGTGAAATCTAATATTATTGAATGAATTTTTGTGCATAAACAGTCTATGCATAAAATGGGTAAAATATGCATGATATCAAAATAGTAAGGAAATGAAATGTTGCACTTTTCACTTAGATATTAGTTTCAACTGATTATCATAATCGATGTAATGCTATAGCAGTCTAAATTATGGTATTAATATCGAAATCATAAAAATTTTAGTAGTTCAGCGTAATTGCAATACATGTACATATTATTAGACTACAAGAATTTATTATTACTATTATTATTACTTATTGCTTTGAACTAAATAACGTTTATATAGCATATGCAGTACATACAAAGTGTGGATACAGTAAACAATACAATATATTAATATGTTAATATATTAATGCAATATAACTGATTGTATGAATTTCTCATAAAGAAGACCTTCTTCTGTTGCGAAACACCACTCACAGTACACCATCTTTTGTATGACTGCCAAAAATTCTCCATTCAGCGTATCAAATTTAAAATCAACCCGAATACTGCCCTTACGTCTGAAAAACATGCAAGAAATACTATTAAATTCTTTAACGAAACCAATCTCTTCCACAAAATCTAAAGTCATCATGGAAGTTCGTTGCTAATGACCTCGATGTCGATGCGACATAAAACCTTATATAAAAAAAATCAAAAGTAATTTTATAAGAATTGATATGATTATATAATTTAATAAACATATATAAAGGTATTAAAATTAAATTATTCTTCCTTAGTACTTAAGTAAATATTTATTTTCATAGAACAAATAATATTGTATGAAATTCTATCAAACACTGAGATTCGACCTCACGACACTTAAACATTTGCATAGTTAACACGTCGACTAACAAGTCTCTTGTATGTGTATGGGTGACACTATTCTTTGGCCACATCTAGACATTAATTTGTCCTACAATGTATGTATCGGAATAAATAAAATTTTATCAAGATTAAAGTGTGCAGAAGGATTAAAGGAAGAAACGCTATGATGAATTTTATTTTTCCATTCTTGGTTACATAAACTAAATTATGTGTGTACATGAATTTAAGTATATTAATTATGGCGTGTTTTGATGCCATTTTCATTGAAAAAGAAGAAACGTCTGCAGCTTTGGCAAGCTTCTGAAATCGGGTGCACCATATTAGATGCAGTTACCCTAACACTCAATTATTTGTATTACAGTGGATGATACGTATTTTACACCCCGTATATCCGTGACACGGGTGCAGACTCCAGGTATGTGTATCGTAAACCGACAGTTTACGATGCCAACGGCTCAAAAGCGTTCGACTGAATAGTGCTACATAAGGGTAATATTTCGCTGCGAGACGCCCATTAAACTTGTCGTTTTCGTAGCCGAGGTTAATATTCCTTGACCCGGTTTCACTCCCTTCATCTTGGTCCTCACACCTTCAACCGGTGAAATGAACGACGTATGTGAAATTGTTCTTGTCCCGCTGTGATTATTTTTCTATCCTAGAAATTTATCACGTTCACCCTGGAAATCCGATAAATCTGTACTAAACAACAGAGGTGGTATTACAATTTTCATAATAATTTATATCGTTGGGTATATATGAAATGTACGGGTTGGGACTACTTTATCACCTGTAACGTTGCAGCTATTATTAGAATTTCATAAAAATGTTTTCCTACGGCAAATACACGGCTTTATAACAACCAACATCTAGTAACAAAAGCTCTATTGTGCAGAGAAATTTATACATTGTGGACCACGAAGCGTAATCAGCATAGATTATTCTGCTGTTAGCGGTTCAATCGAAAGATTTTTTTAGCTAAAATAACATGATTCAAGGAGATCTCTAAGATGATTCTACTCAATTTTTTGTCAACCCTTTTTGTCCAGAGTTATCAAGGTCAGCTTCAGTTTTTATAGGTAAATAAAAAAAACACCCATCTTTTAAGTGATACTGAGACAAATTCGGCAAGCATCATAACACATATTGTTTTCTGAATCTAAAAAGACTGAAGAAAACTCTTAGTTTGAAGAATTTTGCAAGATTCTATTAAAGGGGATACCAAGCCGCTTTTTTTGTGCACTATCCACAACTGTTGATAAATTAGTATTGGTCATTGTTAGACTGCGGATCTTTATGCAAAATAAAAGTTTTCGTCATTAATTGCAGCACACAAGGACAAAATAAAAATGTTAACCATCTTTAATAATTATAGTGAGTTGAAAACAATACATACGATACATATTCCCGAACTCTTCTAATTTGTGTACCGTTGCGAATTTCATGCTGTCATTTTTATCATAAATGCACAAAATCTGCAGTCCAGTCATTGTTAACTTGATCTCTCGCGTACTGCTTGTAAACATTTGGGTCCGTACCTTGAAACACATTTAATGATATCGAATTTGAACAGTTACTGCTTTCGTGATTGCGTGTACGTGCACTAAGTTCCACAACGATTTATAGTATCGACTAAAAGATTGAGATGCTCTTGATCTACTGAGAGTGCGAGCGTAATTCCGTTTTGGCTCAGCAATTATACGCTGAACGATTTCCTAATGAGCGTCATTCTTCACGTTGCATACCTGAACGAATAATTCAAAGTCTTCGAAAGACTAACAGTTTAAGTCCGCGAAAGGAAGTTTAGCCAAAATCTATTCAAAAACTAGTTTTAGCTACAGTGGCAAACAACCCACAAATTAGTTCACGGCAAATTGCATGTCTTGTAGTATGTAGACACGATATCAACATATGGTTTATAAGGACACAGTCAACCGCACCAACGTTCCTTGGCTACTGCCACGTTTTCCGTTGACCGGCGCCCGTTGCTGGTCGTCGGTCTTTTCGTATCGACTATAGTCTAAGTCAAGTGTTTTAACATTCTCTGTATTCTCCATCGCAATCGGTTTCATCCTTTTCATGTGTCACCACATCAAGAACTTCATGGAAATGATTTTCATAATCGTGTAGTGTTTTGTCGATGGAAGTTAAAACAAGTACAAACCGATGCTTTATTTTTACCACGTTTTTATTAGCTCGCTTTCTTGTTTGTTTGTCAGTTTGTTTGTTCGGTACAAATCTTGCAATTGATTTTAAACTAACTTCCCGATGAGCTAGAGACTTGAAATTGGAAACGTAGCTCAGAACTGGATGACAATGCAGTATTTAAAAAATTTTTTTTAAAAAGTCTATCCGTTTAAGAGAAATAACAATTAAATATTTTTACCGTTATTACCGTTACACCGCGGTCATCGCGTTCAGCGATCCCCACTCCGCGCGACAACGCTCTCTACTTTACTATGCGTACGCACTCTGACTCGTCCCCACTCCACGAACCCACTTCGCCCCGTCGGAGCTCAGTATATGATAGACGATCGGTAGTACACCATCGCTTTGTTTACCAAGTGAAAGAACCGTTACACCTTTCTGTTATAATTTCATCAAAATGTTTAAAATCGATTGAAATATACGTGCAAGATGTAGGAGAGGAAGCCTTTTGACGTTGGGGAGCATATATGATATAGGTAATAATAATATCGTGTACGAGATTAGAAATTAACAAAAATATGTGTTTGAAAGTGTCAGAAATACTGTCTAATCACCAGGTATGTCATTGCATATTTTGCGTTAAATATTTTCTTGGAAAAGTTACAAAATTTGTTGAAAGTATTATATCATCAACGCAGCCATCCATTTGAATATGTTTAAAAATTGAGCTGTATCAGTTTTAGTCAACTGACACTGAGAATATTAGTAAAACGTTAGACTGAATTTTTTTAGTAGTAGTTACATATTTATTATAAAAAATGTTTGAAATTGATTGAAAAATTTCACACACACAAGATTAAAAAGCAGAAAATAATTATTTAAATAAAAAAATTTTTTTAAAATACCAAGTTTTTAAAACGGTCTAAAAAGTATAAAATAATAATAAATAAAAAAAAATTTGAAAAAAATAAAAATAAAATGGACTAAAAAGTATGAAATAATTTTAAAAAAAACGGACTAAAAAGTATAAAATAATTTGAAAATAAAAACAAAAATTTGAAATTGTGAATTTTGAATAGCTGTGAAAATACTTGTAAGATTTAAAACGAAAAACGTGGGGCGCAAGATAATAGTAAGGAGTGTAGGGAGTAGCAGCCGTTGAGAAAACTCACGCAACAGTTTATATCATTTGCGGAGCAATACAATTTTTCGTGATTTAGGTGAACTATTCATGCATCAATTATCTATTACATGCGCCCCACGTTTTTCGTTTTAAATCTTACAAGTATTTTCACAGCTATTCAAAATTCACAATTTCAAATTTTTGTTTTTATTTTCAAATTATTTTAAATAACCCCCAACAACGCCGGAAGATATGCTGCAGAGAATTGTAGATACATGCTAAACCATCAATGTAGACGTCATAGAATGAACTAAGCAGTCATTTCTTAACTGTTTACGCGAGTGTATTGCTGCTATTGGACACCATTTTGAGCATCAGTTAATTTAAGGTAAATTATATTATTTTAATGTTTCTTTGGTTTAGATGAAGAAGAAATACCTTTTATGGTAGTTGCCGAATTCGTCTCAATATCTCCTAAAAGATGATTGTAAAAAATTGTAGGTTTACCTATAGAAAACTGAAGGTGACCTTGATAACTCTGGGAAAAAGGGTTCACGAAATATTTGGAACAATCAAATTCAAGCCCTCCTTGAACTATGTTACTTTGGCTAAAAAAAACTTCCAATCGAACCACTGATAGTAGAATAATCTAATTAATCTAATTTTATTATACGTGTGTGCATTCTCCAGTGGCTACATATCGACACCAGCGAAATAGAATTTTATTTCGGTTCAATGTAAATTAATATAATAACATGTATAGTGTTTAATAAATTTTGCTCGAAATCTTCATCACGTGTCTGACTCGGTATTATAGTGCAAGGGATCAATTGAAATTATTAGGAGGAGAAAGAAATTTTAGTAAAATGTTTGTTTCTGCAATTGATACAGAAAATTTATATTTTGCGTGAAAATTCGAATTCATTGATATGCAACATCAAAATTGACTGCTTTTTTGTCTATGAAGAATACTGTAATTTTTGGTTCATTTTATTAAGCAAATCGGTGTGAAAATCATTTCCTAAGCTCCACGTATAACTTCTTAAAATTGTTAGGAGCAGAAATAAATCTTTATTTAACACTAGAAGAGCCGAGCAGTAAATGTGACTAATTTTCCGAGACATTGCACGATTAATTTTACAAAATCCATCTGAAAGTATTCACAAAAATACCTTGTAACTTCATCAATTGTAAAATAAGGAATCTGAAATCCGTCATTTTAACCGGTTCGATTTATAAGTATTAATTGTTGCATCTCGTAACTCATGCAGGAAATTTTTATTTTGCACGAAGATCGGCAGTTTAATAATAAATAGTGGTTCATAGCTAGGATCTGTTTTACTTTCGATCGTGCAAACAATTATTTCCGTGACACTGTAACTTTTTTCCACTCAACTCTCGCCGCTAATGTTATATTAAAGTCCTACGAATTCTTCTTTTTGCAGGAAGTGACACAGAGGCGGGTACTAATTTAAAACGCGAAAAGGAATCATTAATATAGTGAAATTTTTCGTAATACCGTCGCACGAGGTCCCCTTGGGTCTCATTCGAATAATACACACCTCCGCCCAGGGAGGCGCCATTACAATGCACAGTAACCTGGAGGGCAATTTTATTCGACTAGCGCGGCACGTATGGTCGGGTAATGAATGAAGTTTTATAATTCAAAATCCTGCGAAACTTTTATTCCTTAATACACTCCCGCGGACTCGTCGTAATTCTGTGATCATATCTCTTTGAACGATACGTGACGGAGAAGAAAAAGGCTACGTTCGCTTTCCAAGCATGACTTGAGATAACTCGAGCCGACGCGTGCTTAGGAGGTTCGCGTGTTTGTATAAAAGCTTCCATTTACTTTGTCACATTCGAACGCGACTGCGTCACCTGCTGTAGAGCAGCGTGACACCTGTGTGCAATTTGAACGTCGCTTTGTGCGTCGAGCGTTTTGCTATATGGCTTTTGAAACAAATACACGAACAACTTGACGCATTCTAAATGAGCAAGAAAACTAAAACAAGCTGTCTTTGATCTCTTGTTTCAATTCCTTCGCACTGTTGTATTCCGTCCATTAGTATTTTATTCGTAAGACATAACGGAACTTAATCGGAAACACGTTGACAATATATTGCACGTTAGCGGAATATACAGTAGACTACGTCAGTTGAACGAAATGAGTGTGTGCTCTGGAGAACAGAGAATCTGAGAATCTGCCCTGTTGATGGAAAACGGGGTAGAGTGCTAACTTGAATGGTGGGAGTTTTAGCAATTGTAAGGACTAGAATGATAAGGTCAGAGTTTTGATGGTGTCGTGGTCAGGCAAAGGTTCGAATATGATGCGGCAAGGACAGAGGTCGAGGATGAGGCAGACTTTGAGGATGAGTCAAGAATGAAATCATGAGTTTGTGTAGTATTTTGGGTGGAAAAAAGGAAGCCGGGTATCTATGTAGAATGAAATGACGTTGGTATGCAACAGCACCATCGGAAAATTCGAGTCCATCGGTATTCCGTATTCTTTGCCGCCTCTTCGTGCAGAAACGTCTGCAGTCTGCAGACATTCTTTCTTCAGATATAACAATGTTCGATAATTAAGACATTCGACAGAGAAAGGACACGCACAATGGATCCAAAAAGGATTTAAACACTTTAGTTACGATTCTCAAAAAAATTGTCGATATTTAAATTGTAATAATTTCGTAGACACAAGTAAAGCAAACATAAACTTGGACTTCTTTTAAATTCTGACGCATCTACTTTCGCGAAGCAGCGTTCATTTTCCTCTAACAAGGGACGATCCCGAAGTGACAGCACCAGATTCTTTTTAGCAAATTTTTGATAGTTCGAATTTTTGTCATACTTATTCTGTTAGAAGAACAACAGCTCTGCATTGAAGTAGTGTAATCAGTAGACTGCGGATTTTATGCATTTATGATAAAAATGAGTAAACGAAACTCGAAACAGTAAAAACATCATAAGAACTTACAGATACTGTCACAGTACTATCAACTTGTTAACATTTTCATTGCACACGCAAATTGCATAATGCAAAGTTTTCGTTGTAGTAGAGGATGTAAAGCATATATGGAATATCAAAACGTTCAATGCTCCAGTATCATATGGGTAAAAGTATACATTTTTTCGTTTATATTTCTGTAGGATCTTAGGAAAAATGAGAAATTCCGCGCCGGGAGTCGAACTCGGAACCCTCGCGGTTGTAGCTGATCAACTCTTACACATACCCACGGAACCCTCCTACTTTTCCTAATCTCCATACAGTATTTGGTCTAGGAGGTCCTGATCCCACACTCGGCCATCCTGCTCCGGCATTCGCCCACGAATGACCGTCGCAGCGCCATCGTCTTTTTTGGCCTCAGCGCCATCAACGCAACTCTTCATCAACTTCGTCACTTTTCGGGAACACCATCCTACTGCCCCCTCTAGCAGTTTTCCCTGTATGTGTCCCTTACTTCACTTCGTTGTCCTTTCGCTCGCGTGCGACCGTCTTCGCAACACTTGCTCACTCCGTTCGTCGTCTGTCACCATGCGGGAATCGGTGTTCCCCCCATCCCGGACGAGCCCCCAAATGTAGGATCTTAGGAAAAATGAGGAATTCCGCGCCGAGAATCGAACCCGAGACCCTCGCGGTTGTAGCTGATCAACTCTTACACATACCCACGGAACCCTCCTACTTTTCCTAATCTCCATACAGTATTTGGTCTAGGAGGTCCTGATCCCACACTCGGCCATCCTGCTCCGGCATTCGCCCACGAATGACCGTCGCAGCGCCATCGTCTTTTTGGCCTCAGCGCCATCAACGCAACTCTTCATCAACTTCGTCACTTTTCGGAAACACCATCCTCCTACTGCCCTCTCTACAGGTTTTCCCTGGATGTGTCCCTTACTTCGCTTCGTCGTCCTTTCGCTCACGTGCGACCGTCTTCGCAACGCTTGCTCACTGCGTTCGTCGTCTGTCACCATGCGGGAATCGGTGTTCCCCCCATCCCGGCTGAGCCCCTAAATGTAGGATCTTAGGAAAAATGAGGAATTCCGCGCCGGGAATCGAAACCGGGACCCTCGCGGTTGTAGCTGATCAACTCTTACACATACCCACGGAACCCTCCTACTTTTCCTAATCTCCATACAGTATTTGGTCTAGGAGGTCCTGATCCCACATTTCTCGTAAAAATTCAAAGCTTTTCATACATACTGTGATTGTTGTTATATTCTATAAAACTAGTGCAAGTAAAATAAAGTTCATTGGGAATTCCAAGACAATTCGAAGAGGATTAAAACGGTCAACATTCGAATCATGGGCCTTACAGACTCAACCCGTACATTTACTAGAAACTAGAGGGTTAAGATGAATAAAAGGTTACAGCAAAGGATGGCAATGAATATAAGTGTATTGGCAGAATTGTGTATATCTGAACACTGATATACAGGCATATGCCTCACTTTCTATATTTTTTACTTACATAAAATCCTCTATGAAACAAAGGTATTGGCACACAATAGATTACTGAACATCTAACATCACTTATCTTTTTATGATAGGAAAAATGGCAAATGACGCAAATATTTGGTTCGAATTAAAAATGTTTCACCGTTCTCCAGATAAAAATAAAGCAAATTGATAAACAAAAATGTATTGATGTTAATGGACATCATTTTGGACGTTTATCGTATTAAAATAAGTTTTGCTATCATCCAATCGGAGAAAATTAAGGAAATTGGTGTTTCTATCCTTATAGTTAAATTTTCTCCCTTGAACCAAATATTTTCACCATGTGACAATTGGATATTTGTAGGGTCTACTGTTGAGCGCAAGCGCAGAATAGATGGTGGGGTGTTCAGCGCATATGCTAAACAAACATCCAATAGGCGGCGCGGTGTTCTAGCTTCTTCTAAATTCTTGCCACGTTATAACACCGCGCCGCCTATTGGATGTTTGTTTAGCATATGCGCTGAACACCCACCATCTATTCTGCGCATGCGCTCAACAGTAGACCCTACAAATATCCAATTTGGCAACGCTCTAACCTGTAAAAAACGCTTAAAATTACTCGTGTTTACACGTGTATAACTTTTCAACCAGTGAACTCCGGTAACCAAAACCTGATTCGTATAGCATCGCATACGGAAAACTTGAAAATTTTTAGTCCTCTTCAGTCCAGTTCAGCCAAAAGGGGTTATATTTGGAGCATTATTTTTTTGTAATGTGAAGACTTGTGAAAACTTTTTTG
The DNA here is from genome assembly GCA_913789915.3 of Sphecodes monilicornis. Lineage (NCBI taxonomy): Eukaryota > Metazoa > Arthropoda > Insecta > Hymenoptera > Halictidae > Sphecodes > Sphecodes monilicornis. The sequence continues at coordinate 5,456,434 of OU565286.1, read as the reverse complement.
CGGTATACTAATTCTGGATATCCTGATGTTTAACAACACGTAACATTTATGCTGTGGCGATGAGTGGTACATAGTCGTGGACAAAATTAAGTGGACAGAACATAAATTCTGAATAATCTCTATTTTCATTAATTGTGTTATAAATTTATTGCAGATGTTTAACATGAAAAATGTTTATACACAACGAAAGAATTTATTTAGTATGTAAAAGCATAAATATAATGTTTCTGTTAATTTTTATGCATAGTTGTTTGTATGGGTGTCTTTGAGACCGTGGACAAAATTAAGTGGACGCAGAGGACATTCTGTGTTGGGACGGAAAAAATGTAAACAAACGTTTGACTCTCGCATTGTGCGGTGTCATTCGTCCTCGGTAGACATTGAACTTTTGTTTAAACAAGATTAGAAATATAAACCGAGCATGTCTAAGAGACGAGAAGAATTTCCCCTTGCACCTGCGAAAGTTAATTGTTTCAGAGTGCAAAAATAAACTAAGTTATCGTAAAATGGCTGAAAAATACAAAATTTCTAAGAGTAGAGTGCATACAATTTATCACAAGTATTTACAGTATGATACTGTTGAAAATTTAATCGGTCGAGGACGAGAACGTAGCACAAATTCATACGATGATAGACAAATTGTAAGAGAAACTCAACGTATTCCATCGATAACATCACGAAATATTGTTGAAACTGTACAATTAAATATTTCTTCGAGAACTGTGAGACAAAGATTAAAAGAAGTTAATCTGAAGAGTTGTTTAACCAGACGCAAGCCACACATTAGTGAACTTCATAAAAAGAGACGTTTAGCTTTCGCAAAAAATATGTGAATAAGCCATTGTTATTTTGGAAAAAAATTATATGGAGTGACGAGAGCAAATTTGATTCATTAAATTAAAAAAAAAGAGGACACGCGTATGGAGAAAACCGAATGAAGCTCTCAAGAAGCAGTATGTGTTGCCTACCATCAAACGTGGAGGGGGATCCATAATGGTATGGGGATGTTTTTCTTGGTATGGTTTGGAAATTTAGCACCCATCCATAGCATCATGAATGCAGATATGTTTGTTGAAATTTTAAATGAAAATATGGAATAGTCAACCCTAAAAATGGATTTCGATGAGGGATGGATGCTACAACGGGATAATGATCATAAGCATACGGCGAAGAAAACGAACAAATTTTTATAAGATTGTGGGATAGATGTTCTCTATTGGCCTCCACAAAGTGCAGATCTTAATCCTATAGAAAATTTATGGAGCATATTAGATTCGGAAATACCATTAGGAAGACGTCATAATAAAACAGTATTTTTAAACGAATTGCAAATAAAATTTCAACAAATTGATCGAAGTTACCTCCAAAAACTTGTAGAAATCATCCCACGACGATTAGAAGCAGTAATTACAGCAAGAGGTTACAATACCAAATACTAATTGCTTATTTTCTAAATATTTATAAAGTGTCCACTTAATTTTGACCACCAAAAATTGTATACAATTTTGATTAATGATAATATATTCTATTATATTAACTTTTATTATTGATATTGTTGTTTATTTCATTAAAGTACACTGTTAACTTAAATGTACCGTACAATTCTAGATTATTAAAATTATGTTTTAAATTGCGTTGATTTTTTGTAGATCATTGGACCTGTCCACTTAATTTTGTCCACGACTGTATGTTTAAAAACACTAATATATGCAAAAAAGTCATGAAAATCCAAAAACTTTTAGTCAAGTTTGCAGATCGGTAAAAACGCGTACAAAACAATTTTAATATTGACAAAAGTATGATTAATATAATGTACATACCTTGCGTAACAATATCCATCACAAATTTCGCCACAAAGATCACTTACAAAATAAATATTGTCACGAGAAACAGATGCGTACGAACTGAATGCTGCGAATAAACAGATGCCTATCGAACAAATGCTATGTTTTAAGCGCAGGCACGGTTGACTGTATTGGTAATCAATGATAAGGGGAGCACCACGTGATTGCATGTTTATGTATCTATTCTGGGACGCAAACACAACCCTGTATGTAAATATTTACAATTTTGATTTTTGGCCAGGTTTTCAGCCCAAATACCATTCTGTGCGGCGTCTTCCCCAACCTGTATAATGATATGCTCAGTGAGCATTGCTCACCCCTGGAGGAGAGAGGAAGTCTTTCTAATCTCGGAGCACTACGACGGCTGTGCCGTAATGCCCCCCACCCCGGGGAACGCGCGCGCGCGTCAAGCCCCAGCCACATAGCCAATCAGGCGGTTTTCTGCGAGCGAAAGACCTCTCTAGCTCTTGGGTCCCCTCGGGAGAATTGTTTCTAGGCACGGGCAATATATGGGGTCTCTTTTAGTTTCCGAGATATTCGCAAAAAGACTGTCAGAGCCACTACTGCCTAATTTGATTGCCTGAATTTGTTCGTTATGGTGTATACCTGAAATTTAATGACAACAAAGAACAATAATGTAATTCGAGTTTCTAGGCATCCTGGATAGTTAGATTGATAGTTTTGATCATTTCCCGATTTAAATTTAAGTGAATTTCGGAGTGAATTCGTGTTACGGTTGCCGTGAAGAGGAAAATAACAAAGTGTATTTAAAATATGTGGAATTTGCAATAGGAAAAATCATAAAAAAAAAGTCACTATCACTTTTTTCCGAATTTGTTCTTCTCTCGAATTTAGTGAAAGACCGCATGTCTCATGTAATTCATTACACTTGTTTCATTACATTAGACTGCAACTACAAGCATTATAAGTAAATAATAATCTTAGTTTTCAGTCATTTTAAGATTGACTTCTTTACAGGCCTGCAGATGAGTTAATAATCAATAAATGCGAACGAAAATTATAACACATTATGCTCCAAAGATTCAAATAACTGTCTGTATAAAATTTGTTTTATTTCGAGGATGTATATGAAAGAGACTTTTTAAAATTTGGGAGTCAAATACTCCATAGTGCGCCCGTCAGCGACTTGTACTTTTTCAAATATAAATTTATACTCGATAATCTGAGAAAATGATTGAACAAAAAATAAAATCACGAAAACAAAATAACTTTGTTATCGAATAATCAAGCTATTTTCTCTTGTTTTGTCCATTTTATTTCCACGAAAGCTGTTGTAATTTTTAAACATCTGCGATATCTCTGTTAACAAGGTAAAATGCATAATTCATGTAGCAATTAAAATTAGAAAAGATAAGAATATCCACGTTGCTCCAGGCTGTGTCAACGTAGCAGGGATTAAAGTCTGAGGTAAAGGTGAAGCACGCACGTTTTGCTTTATCTCGCCTGTCACTTCTTAATCCCAGAGCTGACAATGTATAAGTACGTGCGGATGCCAATCAACCTGCCTTGCAACTGCACCCTTAAGAATATGTTTTGCAATACGCTTAATCGTCTCTTAAAAATCTGCAGCTCATCAGGCATCAACCGAGAAATTTTATGCTAATCTTTACAATGGGTGCTCAAATTATTGGAGTAGCAGTGTGAAAAATTTATTTTCTACATTTGCGTGAAGATAAAATCATAGCATCATGAATAATCTTAATGTTTTGTACAGGAATATCAGTAGTTTGTAATTCTTCATTACAAATACACAATACAATTTCAAGTTTTTAAGGTCTGGGTTAGGTATTATAAAAAGTAATAACACGATAAATATTTGGCAACTCCGCCTCATATTGTAATAACTGCTTTAATTCTCATTGATATATCGTAGTTTCGATTCATTTTATACAGTATATTTTTAGTGTATATTTCCGTGTCATATTGCAATTAAATTTGGATTAATGGTTGCTTGTATGTAATATTTGAAAATTCCTTCTTCAATCATTTGAATAGATTCTCAATTGGGTTGAGATCTGGAGAATTCCCAGGCTAATCCAGAATCATGGCTTTTTTCTGTTAGAAACATTTCTGAATTCCTGGTGAGGTACAGAATCATATATTCAATTATTAGAAGCATTTAGAGTAACTAGGTTTCCATATACATATGAATTCATTGATTTCATGTGAAATCATACATTCATTTCAAGTGCTCTAATAATTTGAGCATCCACTGCATTCGTTAACATTAACACTAGGTCCACAAAGCACTAAAAATGACTATTTTCTATTACTTTATCTAAATAATAAGATTGAATTATTCAGACTGTTTAGGATTAAGCTTAGAATTAAGTTTAGATGTAAGATATCGAAGGCGAGCGATATAGACCTCGGTATCACCCCGCGTTACACGGACCCAGGATATACGCTCCTGAGGATCACCTGTGCACGAGACACCTGTTTTTGGCGGTTCCCGGTATCGCGCTCGCGATGCGTGATCACGTGATTACCGAGAATCACCGTTAATCGCTCGCATCACCGTATCGATTAGATTCGTTCTAACGTTCCAACGCCTTACATGCTCTACATCGCGCCCATTGTTTATTTTGTCTTCTGCCGTTCGGGATTGCCAGTACACGCTTCTCGATCGTGCCGTTCCTTATCGTTTACGCGAGTGAGTGTAATAAATTGGTTTATCATCCACGTGCAACGAAAATCTCAATTTCTTTCCATCGCTTTTCCCGCTCACGCTTCCTACGCGATTTCCCATTTCCGGACTCCCTTCTGTGTTCATACCCGATCCACTAGCATCTTTCCCATACAGTCCACTACCAATCCTACAATAGTCCCGGGTTCCTGAACACAGACTTTTAGCGATTTTTATTATAATATACAAGGTAGACCACAAGCCGTGATCATCTTACAATTGGATCGTTCTGTTGTTAGCGGTTCGATCGAAGTTTTTTTAGTTAAAATAACATGGTTCAAGGAGAACTTTGAAAGGATTCTACCAAATTTGTGTATGTATATAATTGTATAGAATTGAATATGGATAAAAAGCACATCCAAAATACCAACACGCTGTTACTTGAGGGAACTTTCTCATCAATTCATTTAAAATAAAGATGTTTAGAATTTTTTTCACAAAAAAAACAATTAATAAAAAGACTTCTTGTCCTTAACCCTTTCGTTACGAGCACCGACTATAGTCGGCACGCAACGACCTGTGTATACGAGAGCCGACTTGCAATGTACACACTTTTCGGGGCGGGTGGTGCCCCGTACAGTGGCATTACTGCGGCGCAGCGGACTGCCGCACAGTGGGCCAGATCGACGCGACAGCTGTTCATGGGCTAAAAAATCAAAGTTCTCATATCGATTTTTAACGAATGTATAATGTTTCCTAAATGTCCATTACATTCGAAAACAATAACATTAATTAAAGTTATTAAAAACTCTCGTTACAATAAGCGTTCAAAGATCAATCTTTTTAAGATACCATTTTTCATCGAAAAAATTCCTTTTCTTCATAATAATGTCCTGGAAAACTTACTGAACTTTATGTGCCCATTTTTTTATGAATAATATATATATATATATAATAATATATATATATGTGAGATTAGGACCCCCCAGACCACAAATACCGTAGGAAATTAGGAAAAACGGGGGAGGGGTCCGTGGGTGAGCGCGTTAGTCGATCGGCTACCAATGCGAGGGCCCGGGTTCGATTCCCGACGCGGTGCCTTCCTTTTTTTCCTGAGATCCTACACTTGGGGGCTCGTCCGGGATGGGGGGAGCACCGATCACCGCACAATGGCGACGATAACGTCGAAGACGAAAACAAAGCGAGCGTAGCGAGGAGGTCGCACGTAAGCGAAGCGAGAAAAAAGTGCGAATTGCGAAAATACGAGTTACGAGACGAGTGCGAGAAGTTGTGTTGATGGCGCTGAGGCCAAACATACACAAAAAGACGATGACGCTGTAATGAACATTCGAGGGCGGAATGTCTTTGCAGGACGGCCGAGTGTGAGATTAGGACCCCCCAGACCACAAATACCGTAGGAAATTAGGAAAAACCGTAGGAAATTAGAAATTAGTTTTTCACCTTTGACAAGAGATAAAGTTGAAAGTTGAATAGAGATGACGGCTCTCACATCCACTTATGTCCAGTTTCGGAAGTTATGATAGTTTTACGTGATGAACGACAAGCGTCGCGTGACACGAAATTCGGCGGCGATTTGCGTCGCACGAGACGCGTTGACGACCACCCAGTGGATCTTGAGATTGAAAAAAGCTTACGTTACAAGTTGTTTGGAATATACAATCATTGATAAAGATTTGAACTTACTGCTAGCTCTCACAAGGGAGGAATCCAGGTGAAAGCAGCCTTCAAAAGTGAGGGTAAAAAACAATTTCCACGAGTATCTTGGAAACTATTAAAGATAGATGAATGGTATTAATGGAAAAGTTGTGTGTCTTTTTATGGGGATTTCACTTACGAAGGCAAATTTAAAATGTCACTATTTGTTTAAATAATATATTAAAAAATATTATTTTCTGTTCACTTTTTTTACTTGTAATATTAACGTATTTTCTTGAACTTTTGAATACGGGTAGTGTATATTCAAATATGAAATATTAATGTAATATTATGTAATAAAATTGTATTTCTTGAACATTTGAATACGGTTAGTGTATATTCAAATATGAAATATGAACTAACTGAAATTTAGTTTTTTAAGTTCGAAAAGGATTATAATTTAACCCCTTCGAGTACTGGGACCTGCAAATCTGTATGGTTAATGGATTATAGTCAGTAACTTTGTAAAATATAATTACTTAGTCTTATACTCTTGTTTGAAAGCCTAAGCAGCCAGTGGTCAATTATTATTCATTATTCACACGATTTTTCAAACACTTCCGGTGGTGTGACAAAAAAATGTTTCCAAAAAAAGTAATCAGTACTCAGTTTTCTACAAATTTCAATATAAAGAATTGAAAGAATTTTTTTTTTAATAAAACGTTGAGGTCACCTCATTTATTTATTACTAAATGTTTTTTATTCAATAATGTTATAACTGACGCCAAGACAAATTCAACGACCTATTTAATGTGGTCTTTAAGTTTTGAAATAATGGAGAAATAGTTGTGAACAGCTAGCGCGTTGATCTGGCCCACTGTGTGCCGCGCCGTAACGAAAGGGTTAATTGTACACTTTTTTATAATACAAAAAACATTGTCTTGTGGTTCTTGTTGTGGTGACATTTATATATAGCGGTCACCGAACTGGTTACAAAATGTGCAGACATGGACAGAAGTTGCTCGATCGGAGACGATTTTCAAGCGTTACCCCCACTCCACCCACCCGCGCGTCACGCTCCCGGTGATGGTCGTAGTTCTCGAGCCACCTCAGGCCTGTACCGTATGAACTAGTACCGTCACGGGGAGTGAAACGCGCGGGCGGGTGTAGTGGGGGTAACGCTAGAAAATCGCCTCCGATCGAGCAACTTCTGACCATTCCTGAAATATGGGCTGAAAACGGTGGCCATCATAACTCATTGTAAGATCTTCTAAAATGGAAAAACGACACAAATTCTTAAAGTTTACATCAATGACTATGGCATGGACCATTGTGAGACAAAAAAATCAAAATGGGTGTGTTCAAATCATTGTTTAATGCGAGTTTAATAAAAATGTATAAAAGAAAAGGTCATTCTATGTATAAAAGTATGAATAACAAAAAAGTGTGTGTTCCAAAATTCATCGTTTTGGTTCATGCGATAGCCATTACAATAATGAAAATAATGCCGCAAGAATTTTTCGAATCGGTTCATAATTTTCTTAGTTGTGTAATTATAAAATGTATATATTAGGAAAAAAGTTCCTAAATATTATCTATATATTCAATGATTTGGTGAGAAGTTTCCCTTAATAATGGATCCAGTTTCTTCCATTACAGATCATAGTTTGCCTGCCATTTGGTGAGGATTCTACTAATTTTTTCGTACGAAACAAATAGTACTCGTACTCCATATTTTTCAAATACGGTGAATTCAAATTCTGAATTTCAACATACGTATTTCTTTAGACTTGTACTTCCTAATAGAACAGAAATATTTGTGGATTTGTCTCAGTGTCCTCTAAAATATGGGTATCAAAAATTGTAGGCTTATCTATAAAAAATTGAAGGTGATCTTAACAACTCTCAAAAAAAAACGAGTTGACAAAAAATTTGGTACAATTATCTGAAAGCTCTCCTTGAACCATGTTAATTTAGCTAAGAAATACTTCCGATCGAACCGATAATAGCAGAATAATCTAAGCTAATCACGCTTCTTCTTCCACCCCGTATGTCCAAAGAAATATATGTATTTAATGATTCTCCATGAGTGCAGCTCTTCAATCTCAACAATTTGGGTCCGTCATCTCGAAGGGTTCCGAAATTCTAGTGTTAAACATTAAGCTATAAGTAACACAGCGTTTTTATAAAACCATGAGGGATGTTTATGTTTATATAAATAAAGAAGAAATCCTTAAATTTTGATTGTAGTAAGATATGTTAATCTGTAAATACATATAAATATGTAGGATTTTTTATGTAAATGGAATGATGTAACGAAGTGGTGAAATGTAATACAGAAAAGTTGGTGAAACAAAGAACGATCGTTGCCTTGCACACCAAACACACACACGACTCGCTTCGCGGGTGTAGCGATGACAAGCTGAAAAACGAAGGCGGTAAACAGTGTCATCACGCAACTTCGGCCGTTAGGCGCGCACACGAATACACATATGCACACGCACAAACACGCGCTCGTCACCGTTCATCCTATAAATATGTGAATATTTCAATTTATAATATTTAGAAATCTATATATTTATCTATATATAAATCTATTGGATTAAATCTTCACTTTAGAAATATTGTGAAGAATTTATATTACTTGATATCTACCAAATTTAATTAAGATCAGACGTTACAACTGATTAACTAAAACGTTAGAACTCATTGTTGTCAATTGTAAATTTACAAATTTCAAGTAATGAGCAGATATGTTGACTAGTATTATACATTGAACTGTCACTTTTCCAGAGATTTTCATTAAATTCTTGAAAATGCAGTTTCCAGGAGAAGAAATTTAATCCGTACCTTCGCGTGGAACAACTGACACAGATATATTCGATGGTTCCTGTTGCGCCATGTACAAATAGAACTTCAATTCCAACCACCTAATAAAATAAAAGTTTATTTTCATAAAGTTCACAACAAAAATCTAACAGGATTTTGCACGTATATTTTAAAATACGAGAAATCACCGGTTTCTGCTAACTAAGAGAATTTCTAATAACGAGAATGGATAAGGTGAATTATCTGTAAAGTTTGAAAATTTCGGGAGGATTCCGAATCGAACATAAGCATTCTGAGTGCGGTCACTGATACCTAGGAGATTGGCAACTAGTCTTCCGTGAACAGGGTCTGCGAGACATCTGCTATTGGAACTCGAATAGCGTGCGAGAACATTTCCTTTAACGTGCAACTTCGAAGGACTATAATTCGGAAGGGAAGCATTTGCTGATCTATGTACGTTTATACAACCGCTGTTTTGCTCTTGTGCTCTGCAGAACACGTTAGGAAAGTTTGGTCAAATGTTGCAGACGTCTCCGACGAGAAATTAACATAATCATTTCACGTAAGATTGTAATATTATAATACTATCTCCGTGTTGGCTTTTGAATAAGCTTCCGAGCAAGATTTCATACGTCTGTGTTTGTTAAACATTCTCCCGTTTCTATATACGAATTAATCTGATTTAATCCCATTTTTTGAACTAAACAGGGAAGCGTAGATGTTCGAAAAATAGAATAGTTACTTGGTTGCAGTGTTAGATCCGATCTTTATTGATTTGTTCAGTAAATAATGTTGCATATGGATCACCTTACATTAAACTACTCGTAGCCGGCTAATAATCATAGTAATGTAAGGGACATACATGGAGTATCGAGTAAAATAATGTTTTGTGTGTGTTGTTATAAAAAACTGCGTATACGCATTGCGGTTGCAAAAACACATCTATAGGTTCAGAATAGAAGGTTGATAGTTTACTTGAAACAATGAAACAAGTGAAAAAACCAAGTGTGCAAAAGTAAAATTCTATATATTTGCGATTTCAATGTCTGTACTCAAATATTTTATTAATTTTAATACTTGGTTGTTTATTGCAGCTTATAGCTTTTCAAACACAAGTCCTGAATTATTCGATCAAACAAATCAAGTGTTTATCATTGAATTTATTCATATTTTCAATGTGGAAACTATTTCCATTAACGATAAAAGTGGACGTAATAATAAAATTTGTCATATAAAAATATTAATATAAAAATCAATATTTTTGTTTTTTTTTCATAATTTATAGAATGAGCAAATTAGATACTGATATGAAAAAAGGTTTTATTATCCCCAAGGATTCAGAACATTTTTGTGGCGCTGTTTATTGACATTTTCATTTTAAGAAATATTTTTGAATGTTCTATTGCTTTGTTATGCTATTTAAATTTCTTTACAAATGTCTCGTAAAGGTAGCAAATTTATTATTTCATATTTGGTGAAAAGTAAAACAATTCATTATTTTATTGATTCTTTCTAAAATACTATTACCTATCTTACCACATCTGTCTATATATTTTTATATATATATTTACATATATATAATTTGTTTAACAATCATATTTACGATTCCGATCAAATATTTTGTTCCAGGTGTAGTATATTGGTCGGAACAGTATACTACTTTTGTTTTGTTTAGAATTTCAAAATCATTTTGTTGGTACGGCCACATAAAGTGATATGCTCCGCGAAAATTGTTTAGAAATCTTGAATAGGATTGAAATCTAGGGATAGTGGTAGGCACTCGAGTTAAAACACTTCTTTATCCTGTAAAGATATAAAATGCAGCGAAGTGTATTTGAGATCGTTACGGATTTTATGTACAGTGAATCTCATAAATATTCGGACACTCTTAAAAAAAAAGATAACTTTTTCAATATTGGAGACCACTTGGATTTTTGTAAAGATAGACAATTGGTCGGAAATGCAGAGAAAATATTAAAATGTGCATTTTATAATTTTTTTATGTGGGCCTATATTAAAAATTTTTAAAATCCTTTTTTGGAGATCTGTGCCAATTATACATATTCTGAAAACTTCTTCGAGATCGGTTGATGCGGAAAAAAACGACAGGCATTGGAAGACGTAAGGATCGTTAGGTTTATTATAGTTAGATGCCGAAAAACGTGAAAAAATCCAATCTTTGCCATCTTTAAACGTTAGTGACTCATTGCAACGGTGCCCGATTTTGAAGAAATTTTTAGAATACGTATAATTGACACAGATCTTGTTGGTTGGCCAACCATGGTCAAACTTACGCACCCACATTACTCACCATGGATGAGACATCTTTAGTGTAATCATCTGTGCCCCTTCGCTATTTATCGCCGTACGTGCCTAGTGTGTACATTGGGGTACGAACTCTAGGAATTCAGCACTTGCACAGTCCTAACTAGCCCAGCATTAAACATCTGTTCAAGCACCCTTTAACCATGCCGCAACTCTCTCACCGAAGTTCTGTCGAACAGTATAGGCGCCGTCGCGCGTCGCGTCGTTTTAACTCTTCAAAATGAGTTATGAAACGAAGCAAATGGATCGCATTTAATATATAGGGTGGAGCACTATAAACAGGTCACCTGAATAACTCGCTTGCTTTTGAAGATAGAAGAAAATGCATCAGACCAAACTTACTTGATATCGAGGCGCTCGTAATCTGATGTCATTAATTTTTGTATAGGTGGAGACGTCAAGGAGATATGAAGGTCAACTCTGTTTTTTTAAATGGAACAGTATGGTTTTTTATTTACATTCTGATAGTGTGTTCAATACAATGGTATATTATGAAGGTCATTCAAGATCACGCAAGATCAAGCACAATAGAAAATAAAGTGTCTCAAAGCACTCTTCGAACACTACGACGAATTACATGTATCATGATATTTACGTATTCACTGCTACTTCAAGTGTTCAAAATGATGACCTTAAACACGGAGACATAATCTAAAACGTTGCAATACTGATGATACTGCCTGACAAATTTCAGTTGTATCTATTACAGAGCATGCTGTTTTTATACGTTTTTGCATATCAACTGTGGTTGTTGATTTTTCGCAGTACACTTGTTCCTTCTATTTTCTCCACAAATAAAAATCTAGTGGTATCAGGTCCGGGGAACGTGTTGGCTATTTATTACTTCCTGATCGACCAATCCAATGACCTTCAAATGTCCTGTTCAGTAATTCTGTAACATTTCGTGCTGAATGAATAGGACATCCCTCTTGTTGGAACCACATGGACTGTCGCATGTCCAGTGGAATGTCCTCTAACAATTCTGGCAAAACGTCTTTTAAGATTCTCTCGTATTTATGACTATTTAGCGTGCCTCAATGAAATATGGACCAATTATTTTATTATGGAGAAGGCCGCACCAGACGTTGACAGACCAAAGGTCTCTGCTTGTCCACTTCTCGTAGCCATCGTGGATTATCTACTGACTAGTAATGCATGTTGTGACAGTTAACTTGTCCGTGGTTTGTAATTGTGGCCTCATCCGTAAACAAAATTTTATTCAAAAACATTTGATCGTCTTGCAGTTTCCGTAGGCCCCAATCGCAAAACTGTAAACGTTTTTGAAAATCATTTTCATTTAATTGTTGATGTAGTGAAATGTGGAATGGGTGAAATTTGTTAACTTTAAGTATTCGCAAAATACTTCATCGACTGATGCCACTCTCATGTTCAAGTTGCCTCGTACCAACATGTGGATTTTATATTACACTTGCTGAAATGTTTATCGTGTTTCCATCATCAGTTGCTTTTTTGGCTCGATTGCATTTTTTCTTATCCACATTTCGAGTTTCTCAAAACTTTTTTATAATGTTTGCAAAGACAGAAAGTGAAGGATTATTACGATCGGCAAATCTTTTACCATACACGCGTACCGCTTTCCTCATAATTCTATGACATTCACCATAAATGACAACCATTTCCACTTTCTTTGCTATTGTGTACTGCATTCTTGAAAATTGAACACTCAGATTGAATATTACGAAGTCGTACTCTAGTCGGTAGTCAAACTACTAATAACATTTCTGGATACATGTAAGCTTACAATGTGACTGTATGTTTATTTATGTTCTGTGACCCTATCAATACTTACAAGAGCGGTATGCGAACAACCAGAGAAGGCACAAAAGTATTTGAAGAGTGCTTTGAGACACTTTATTTTCTATTTCAGATGACCTTGCATGATCTTGAATGACCTTCATAATAAGTCATTGTATTCGTCTTGAACACACTATTAGAATGTAAATAAAAAACCATACCGTTCCATTTAAAAAAAAACAGAGTTGACCTTCATATCTCCTTGACGTCTCCACCTATAAAAAAATTAATGACATCAGATTACGAGCGCTTCGATATCAAGTAAGTTTGGTCTGATGCATTTTCTTCTATCTTCAAAAGCAAGCGAGTTATTCAGGTGACCTGTTTATAGTGCCCCACCCTGTATTGTTACGAATACAGCACGATAGGGGTAACCGTTGTATCGTCGCCGTCTGAACGACGATATTACAGGGACAAAGGACGACGCTTCATGAATCTCGAACTGATCAGACGTGCCAAAGAGATTAGTATACTTCCTCTCCTGAATAAAGAGAATATAATTTGCTACAAGAGTCTCCTTTATTGTAGCTACGCCGAAATTACGTGTCCGCCCACTCAACAACATTAACTTGTGTTCCACCACTTTACCCCGGATTTCAACAATCTACAAAACGTATATTTTAAATATTCAATAGTGTTCCTCATGAAAAAGTTGTAAAATACAACTTTCAGTATTTTCTCTGGAATTCCGACAAACTGCAATATTTTCTAAACTTTTTTTCACGTCAGGTAGTAAACTAATTGTTCTATTCTTAAAAAAATCCTCATCGTGGGGTCCCATATTAAAAAAGTTATCGTCTTTTTAAGAGTGTCCGAAAATTTATGCTCGTCACTCTATTTATGACAAAAAACGAACTGGTGCAGATAAAAGCAGCAGAAAGATTAAAACAATTTAAGAATGCCAATAAATTATTTTTAATTTACTAAATGATCAAAGCAAAAAAACATCTTCTATGTAGTTATTGTTTGTTACTGCAGCTAATTATTATTACTGAAATTAATGGAATACATCTGCAGCCTAATTATTATTACTGAAATTAATGGAAGCTTCCTTCCCTTGTTCAGATACGGCTGAATCAGATATGAAAGCTGTTACCAATATGCGGCTGCAATAATATGCGTATTACTGCTGTAACGCTACATGGATTTAGTTCTACAGACCCGTACATAAAACTACAATGCCGATTTCAGCGATGCCGTTCGTGTGCATTCCACTCGGAACGACCTGGCGACAATTTAACCGATCTTCCTAACAACCTCTTCCGAAACCATGCCCCGATAAATACACACGGAAACAATGACACGACGCACGAATTTCCACGGAGTCGCGAGAACTCACCGTTCGTCGCTCGATTTATCTTCTTTCTGGTTTCGGATTTTGGAATCGGCGGATTGGCAATAACGGTGGCACCGTAAAAATACCGCGAACAATACCGGAACGCAATTCGGCTGGCGTGTTTCCGCTGGAAACGAAACCGTTCCGTTTGTGACGGTGCTGCGATCGCACGGTTCAACGAATCCATTTTCTTTCACAGTAAAGCTGTGTTTCATTCGGTCTATGAACCATCTATTATTATAATAAACGGCTGCTTTATATTTAGCCTTTTACGCCGTAAATGTGTTTGCCATGATATTACGTATACTCATCAATTCTTGGCCTTTCCACAGAAAAATTGATGTCTATTTATTCAAAATGATATAACAATTTAAACCGAAATATTAACAGCAGCAGCGTCTACACACTTTTTTATCTTTCGAACAATGAAGTCCGTGATGCGTTTCTCAACTTTTTCATAATTTTCGAAGTGTAAATCCCGTAAATGATGTTTATAGAATCGCAACAAGTGAAAATCCAGTGGGTTTAGGTTTGGTAAATACGGCGAATGTGGCATAATTTCCTAGTTCAACGAATCAAGAGTGTCTTTAATCGTTTTTGTCGTATGAAGCTTGGTATTTCGTGCAGCTTTATAACCTTCCTACGCCATGCGGGACTCGAAGATTCTTTTTTTGAATTTTGCCCAACTTTTGCAACCAGACAATAATTGTTTGTAGGGTAATTCCTAATGCTGTATCAAGTTTTTGATTGAGTTTGGCGTACATTATGGACCAATAACTGGTCTAAATCTTCGTCTTCCGATTTTTTCGGATGTCCGAGATGTTCATCATCCACAAGATTGAAATTTCCAGTTCAGAATCTCTGAAACCACTTTTAACCTATGCTATAGGACATAGTATTTTCTCCTAATCCCGTGAGAATTATTTCATTAACCCGCGTATCACCTTTTTTTTTTAATTGGAATGCGAAAAGCAACCAGCGCCTAATCTGTGTTTTATCAATCGACAAGTTCGTAATATACAGCCCCACACTTTGGGGCAAAAAGTTCCACTTAAATAAATGCAACAGCTATTTTAGCGTTAGGGCACAGAATCACTTTGTACACCTAATATTATTGTAGAGTCGGAATAATAATTGTATGTGCGTCGCGGCGTCGGCAATTAGGTTAGCGACGATCGAACAACGCGGAGGAACTTCACCGAATATGAAGTCCTGTCGAGAAGTATGGTTGTATAAGTGGACTGTAATAGGTTGGATAGAAAACGCGGACAACTACGTGGACTAAGAATGTGTATTTACAATGTGTTTTACACGAGTCGGACTTTATGAATCACACTGTCGCTAAGTCTGTCGCGCTTATATACAAATCGGTTTGTGGGAGGATCTAACTATTAGCCTATTGGCATCAAGTGGATTTTGAGCCATGCCCTTTTCGCATTTGCTTGTTACCACCCACTACAAGCCTTGTGGGGGTAGAAGATGGCCGCTGTGGACGGGCCCAAGGAGGGAGGAAACTGGCGAATTTTCATTGTGGAGTGTTTCTGACGGCAAGGCCCGTTAGGGTGGCTCGCTCGCCTTACCGCTGTTCACCTGGCGCTGTACAAGTTTATTGCTTTATTGCTCGAAGGCTAGGAGACTCGAGATGCACGTGGGTGCCAACTGGGAACCGTAAAGCAATCTTCGGGGTCCTAGTCCGACGTACATCTGTTTTTTCTTAAAAACTAAATTGCATGTATACTAAAAATCCTCCGTCGAAGCCTTTCGAAGCCTTAACAATAATGATGATTATGGAGTGCTGTCTACAGTGCGTTTCAACTAATAAGGATAGCGCACGACCTTCGGATTACCGATTTTGTTGAAACTTTGCACACTTATAGAATTTGTCTCTCTGTTTACGAATGTGTACCCTTGTAGGGTTAGATGCTCAATACCTTTCGAGTTATCATCAATTAAAGTTTCATTACCACTCGCAGTACTGTTTCGTTAAGTGATGTTCCAAGTGTTACGGTAGTTCAACGATATCGTACTGAAGTTGTATGATGTACAGTGTTGTTGCAATGAGTGCGACAAGGCTGCATAGGATATGCGCAGTAAAATCATCCCCACTACTGCGGGTATCTCTCTGAAGGAGCCGTGAAGCTCGACCGTTCGACTCGGCCGAGAAATGTAGCATGATTCGGGTGAAGATATATCATTGAGTCAATATTAATGCAATAACAAAACTTTTTTGTATTTAGTTAATGAAACATTTAACAGCATATTAGTGACATTTTTCTGATTAAAATGATACCAAGCACTTTGGATCATATTTACATGTTTAATTGGCGACAATAAGTTTCGGCCGCAACGAAGACAGGAAATGAAAAGGAAAGGGGGCTAGAAGTGGAGTAGTCGGCAAACATCAAAAGCACCGATCGCTGAAACGAATAAGTGCAATTGTAAAACCTTTTTATTTTTCATTCTTTCCTTATGAAACATTTACCAACATATTTATAACACCAAATACAACATAATTTGATGCATATATTATACATCAATCCGACAGATCGGCTGGCGCCGATTGTTTTGGCCGCGCGGCTCGACACTGGAGGCAAAAGATAAAGGAATCTCAAGGAATCATGTCCGTCGTCTTGAGTGCAACGTTTGGACCCGAGGTCGCTGCATTTATCGCGGGAACACTGTAGTTGAATGGTTTCCGTAAAAATCTACCAAGTCTTCTGGGTACCGAGCCTTTTCGTTACCAGCCGTAGATCACGTTGCGTCTATGTCAGTGAGGAATAACGAGAGACTTCAGGGAGCAAGATACTGGTTGGCCTCGTTCCGACGCATAATTGCAACTTAATAGAATCAACGAGCGATCGGAAAGCCAATGAACCGGTTTGAACTCAGCCAATGATAAAACGTAGCTAAACGAGATATGGCTCGTTCAGCGGCTTCGCGTTCCGCGGCGATCGACTTTTCGATTTACGATGACAAAGCCAACGAAGTGTCGCGAGATTCTGTTCCCGCGGCGTCGCAACGCGACGAGTGGTCGTTCACGCGGCGAGTCGCAAGATTGAACGATTCGTTTCGAGGACTTCTAGAACACCTCGAGACTCTTCGAAGAAAGCTGACGGCTTCGCAGGAGTTTAGAAGATTGGAAGATGGCTCGAGTCGCCGCGCTGATGCACGGGGAAATCGCCTCCGCGTGGAACTCTCAGCGACATTTCTTGCGACAGCCACTCGAAAAATCGGAAACTCTTCAAAAACAGAGGTTGTTTTTGAACTAGTTTCTCACGACGCGACGCCCTGCAAACTATTTACAAAGCTGTGTAAATTAGAGTGCAACGAATTCAAATATTTGATCTATCGGCTGATAATAGCTGGCGAAAAGAAACTCTGTCCCGTTTCGGCCATAGCTGTTTGATTATTAACGAGTTACTAGGAGATTGTTTCGTTTCGTGCAAAGACTGCAGACTGATAATTTTGCTATTTTCAGTTCTGACTGCTAGGACGGGAGACCTAACTATCCTTAGAAAGTGAAATGTTGTATAAACATATTATCAAAATATTATCCTCAAGGAACTAGATTTGATATCAAAGTCTGAGATAGGAGAATACAATTAACAATATGTACCGGTCTTTTCTAATGTAAATAATTATGTTGTACGTTTACAACTTCAGGAAATAAATATACAATCTTGATGTCGTCAATATATTTACATTTATACTCAACGGGTTAACGGGTACGCTAGTGTAATAGGTGATTTTGTTAAATTTTTTTTACAAATTTATTTATGAAAACTCGAAAAAAGTTATTTACATAAACTCGAACCTATATATTTATTTGTCTATAGAAAGTGGTTAAAAAATTTGTTGTTGAAAAATAATCAAATCTCTTCTTAATAAAATATATCTATTTGCAAGTTACTTGTAAATAAGGTTAATATACGTTGAATGTTTGCCATGAATTGCGCCGTTCGACGCGTTTGAAATAAAAAAACTTCTTGAAGTTTACTTATAAAGAAAAATAGCGACACTTTGAATATAAAGTTTCGATTTTCTATACTCTTGCATTTCCTTTAAAAGAAAATCCCTTAGGAAATCATTCTCATGAAGTTTAGTCATTAAAAAACTTTCTTAATATCAGAAAATATTAAATAATGTTACATCCTACTCTTTTTATTATTGTTAAAAATTTCTGTTTTAAAAAAATGTACAAATTACAACTTCAACGTGTTCTTTTTCATAATTTGTAAATATGTAATTGATGTAAAATTGTATTCATAAATTGTATTCAATCAAACAATAACAAATTATTGTATTTTATAATTAGTAGGGATATTCTTGAAATTGCTAAGCATTATAATATATACAAACGATGTAGAATATTAAGACCAACGAACGGTAACACACACAAACATCGTACTTAACACCTGTTTATAATTTAAATAAAAACCACACTCACTGTTGAACTTGTTAATTAACTTTTCCACGGAGTATTTTTTACAAATTTCACAAAAGCTAGTTGTCTCGACTGTGTTCCAGTGAAACTGTGTTCCAGCACTTTGGACAAATAGTATAACTTCATGAAGATGAGTACAAAGAAATCCTTACATTAAGGACAGTTGCTGGTTTACTGAATAGCAGCGTGAAGGTCATGCACCTGAATATACGATGTCAGAAGTTTCTCATATCTCTTAACCCCTTGCAATATTTTGACGAGTCAGACTCGTGATGAAGATATTAAATAAAGTCTAACAAAGATGAAAGTTATACCTTTATTTTCAGACGAAATAAAATTTTACTTTTGTGTAATCAATATTTAAGTATTGAAGTAAATGTAGTCAGGCAAAAATATAAATTTTTGGGGGTGAAGACGTTCTAATTATTGTAGCCGTAAAGAAAATAGTATGGCAAGGGGATTGGAAGGCCACACCTATTTTACTTGCCTTTCCGTTTACGCCGCACTCTATCGTCAAGTGGGGAGAGCTGCGCACATAAACAAAAGCCGGCGTAGCGTTGTAGCATAAACGAAAAGTTCGCGGCCGGTCCCTGCAGACCGGTGCGGCGTAAACGTGAAGACTACGGTCGGTCCTTAGGGACCGGTGTGGCGTTTAACGTGTTAAATACACAAACGTACAACACACTGTATTTTCAACATGCTTTTGTAACCTCTCTTTTTAACTAAGATTGTTACGTCAAAACTGCGAACGCGGTCGCCGCTGATTGAGTATGGAACTCCCAGTTTTTAATATTAGGAGGTTGAATAAGTTCTCGCTGTTTTCCGAAAGGTGGTAATACCAGAACTGCGTGAATTTAGTTTCAGATAGTAACGTATCTATAATGAAGTACTACATATATGCAAGGTTAAAATTCAGTGTATGTCATTCCACTGAAGTATAAACAATTTTTCTTTCATTGTGCTAAATGTCGAATTTCATGCCAAAGAAAGAGTAATTGCGGGAAATTTTACTACACTATTTTATTAAAAAAAAATCTGCAGCTGAAGCACACAGAATTCTTGTTGACACCTACGGCGACCATGTTCTGTCGGAAACAATACGCAGAGATTGGTTTAGACGCATCAAAAATAATGATTTTGATCTTGAAGATAACGAACGCCCTGGCGCACAACAAAAACTTGAAGACGAAGAATTTGAGGCATTACTTGATGAAGACTCGTGTCAGATACTAGCTGAACTTGCAGAATCATTAGGAGTTGATCACACAACAGATTCGAAACGTTTGAAAGCATTAGGAATGATTCACAGGATGGATGTTGGGTGCTGTACGAGTTGAAGCGATTTTACAGCATGACAACGCGCGGCCACATGTTGCAAAACCGGTGAAAACGTTTTTGAAAACACTTAAATGGAAAGTAAAACCCCACCCGCTGTATTCACCAAACATTTCTCGATCAGATTACCATTTGTTCCGATCGATGACACATGGCCTGGCTGAGCAGCGCTTCCAATTTTATGAAGATATCAAAAAATGGGTCCACTCTTGGATTGCCTCAAAAGACGTGTCGTTTTTCCAACATGGAATTACTATGCTGCCAGAAAGATGGGGAAAAGTAATGGCTAGCGAGAGACAATACTTTCAAGAACATATTTTTTACCAATTTTTTAAAATAAAGCATTCATTTCATAAAAAAAAACAGCGAGAACTTATTCAACCTCCTAATATATAAATGTATTTCATAAAATACACGAGCATTATAACAGATAAACTTGTCGAAACGTTACTGTTCACTCTCTGATCAACACGTATTTTCCGACACTCCTTCGCACTCCTGCGACCGAAGGTGCAGCGACCGCGCGCGACTCCCAGCAACTACCGGCAATCCGGCTCGAAGGACCAAAATGTTGCGTCAAGTCCGCGAGACTGATTGTCGCGGATTACTTGTTCGCGGGTAGTAAAATGTGTTAGACTATTTTTAGTAATAAGTTACTATATTTGACAAGTTGTGTTGGCGTGTTGTCGTGCTGCGTTTCATTTCAAGTGCTAATCGGTGTGAGAAATGTCCGGTATTTATACCTTTCTGGTGTTCGCGTAGCGCCACCAATCAGGTTTGACTTCGTTTAGTTGCACGTAGTTACTGGAGGTCGCGCGCGGTAGCTGCATCACGGTCGCAGGGGGTGTTTATGGAAGATGTAAGGCGAAGGTTAGCTATTGTCGAAGGTGTGAAGGAGTGTCGGAAAATATGTGCGTGTTGATCAGAGACTGAACAGCTGCCTCCTCTAGGATTTTGATGAAATTGAAATATCTTGTCAAAGTTATCATTTTAAATAACTTTTTCCATTGGAGGTATATGGCGGTCTCTTTTAGTTTGCGAGATATTTAGAAAAAACTGTCAAAACAACTGTTGCGAATTCTGCCGATTCTGAATGACCGAATTCGTTCTTTAGGGCATCTCCCCCTGCACCCCCGCCCCGAAAAACCTAACGCGGAATCACTCTTGAATTTAGTTTAACAACAAGAAAGAACAAGAAAGTAACTCGAGCTTTTAGGCATCGTGGATGCTTGATGCTTAGGTTAATACTTGATCATTTCTCGATTTAACTGAATTCCAGAGTGAGTTCGTGTCAGGTATTCTGATCGGTGCAGGGGGATGCTCTACCGCGCAAAAGAATAAATTTGATCATTGAAAATACATGGAATTTTCAATAGGAAAAATCATCAAAAAACAATCACTATCACTTCTTTTTTCCGTCTTAATTGCTCGCACATTACACATTACATTGTGCGATAGCGTGCGACATTTCTTTGTGTTCTCTCTTCGTCGAAAACTAGGTCAAATGTTATTATATGCCCTCACGGGATACTCATGTCGCGTATAGCAACCATAAGAAACAATTTTTGCGAATATCTCATAAATTAAAGCCGGCCGCCATATGCTTCCAAAGGAAAAAGTTGGAAAGTTGTTCAGAATGGTGACCTTGACAACATATTTAAAACTCATTGGAATCAACGAAGACGTAATACTTACAGTAAACTACAAGTTTACCACATAACGAAGTGGACGATGGTATGTTGATTGTCTTCGCGATTTTAACGGAGCACGAACACTGCGGAGTCTCGAGCGACAAAGGTTCGTTTCCAGGAGGCTTTGTGTACAAAAGTGAGGTGTAGAATTATTTGGACACTTTAAATAGGCATTTGGTAGATCAGCAGTGCACCAATCCGCGGGTCGAAATTAACCTGTCGCTCGAAAAGTGCGAAAAGGGAAAGAAAGAACGAAAGAAGAATACAGTCCTCGACAAAATAATAAGACACTTAGCATATTTTTAAATTTCTTATATTTTTTGGGATTCTTACAGGGTGGAAGTAATTAATTCAAGTTTAACTGTATGTAATAACTTTAATGTATAACCGGTATAACCTCAGTTCCTCTATAACGACTTTATGGCGACCACGGACTTGAAGGACTGTGCATAAGTCTGCGGGGGCGTTCCAAAAGACGGAAGGGGGATCAACTTGTCGACCATCTTGGTAGGACAAATCGGTGGTGCGCTCTATAGGCAACTTTAAATACTAATGTAACCCACGCTACGGACCCACGCTCGGCCACTGATCACCCGGTACATGTGCGGCAAGGTCGGTGAATCGTCGTGGCTTTGATTGTTTTGTGCGTTGATACCCATTAATTTACAAAAATGACAAGGTGTATTGTAAAGGGATGCAGTATATTATATTATATATAATATATTATATATTATATATCCCTGAGGCAGTTATATTGGAGTCGAATGTGCAACGATTTGTTTATTTTTACTGTTTATTTATTTTATCTTTATTTTTTAGAAAAGTGTTTTAGTTATAAACTATTTTGTAATAATACAATGTAATTTTTGTTTTGTGAATACTGGTAAGGTTTTGGCAGTTTTCCTTACCGTAGCAACAAATGTTGGTATTCTTTAATTTTTTCTGCCAAATAAAATATTTTGTTTTATCATATATTTTGCTTAGTTATTGTAGCACTCCTCTTTCCCATCCTCAAAACAAAGAATAAGTGTGAATTATATTCGCTTATGAAATTTTCAGCTTATATATAACTAACATAGATCTACAAAAGGCATATTTCAAATTTTCATTATGGGTTAAAATAAAGAAGTTTTAAAAAGTGCCATTTTTATCTCTTCATGTATTTCCTACGAATTGCAATTCTTTCAAAATCTTTTTTGCACGTGATTTACTAAATCAATGCTTCTAATTGCCAAAAAAAGTCAAATGGTTTGGTCAAATTGTAAGAAAGTTATTCTGATTTAAAGGGCGAGCGAATACTTTTGTGAGTCATTGCAAATGTATATTAAATTTTAATATTTCATATGTATATACAAATACACTTGTTATACATTCATTTTTCAGAATCAAATCATTTCAATGTTCCCGCACCGTTATATAGATGGCAACACTAGTTTATCCTACCAATATGGCCGCAGTCTACCTTCCCTCCCTGCTAATGGTACGCCCCCTCTCGCCCATAAACCCACTTTATGCACACTCCTTTAGGTCCGTGATGGCGACTAATGACGCTGCCTCGGTTCTCGTCACGGTGACGATGTTGCTTCTATATCTCTCGCGAGATGGCGCTTCTGGCATACGATCTCGCCAATAATATTTAAAGGTGGAAAGTGTACACTCCGTTACATGTTGAATACTACATATTATCTCTAAAGTAAACACGCAAAATCTTAGGATTGTATCGCATACCATGCGAAAATTAGAGAAGGATATGTAAACACGGATTGAAACTGCTCCGACAAAAGTATAAGACACTAACAGAAAAATGTTTGATTAAGCAAATAAAAATACAAAATTAATACTTTCTGATACCTCCCTTGAATTGTATTACGTCTACTAATCGCTTTCGAATAGTTTTATATAACTTTTTGATTCGTTTTTGTTCTAAATGTGTCCAATTGTGATTTATACTTTCTTTTAGTTCATTTACGTCAGGCCTGGGCACGGTTGGGGCTCCTCAAACGCTTGCTTCCCCCAACAACCTCTTTTTCATGCAGCGCGCACGTTCGTCGCGTTCACTGCTATCTCGTGTCTTCGTTGCCCCACCGTACGGCGTTTGCTGGAAGGGAACAGATAGGGCTACGGTGAGGACGGTTTTGCCTCAATTGAAGCAAAATTGCCCAACTCTGATTTACGTTATTATATTATCTCCCATTCGCGTAGACTCGTCTTGACAAATCTTCCCACACATTTTCTATAATATTTAAGTCGGGAGAACCAGCGGGCAATTCCAAAATATTAATATTTTTGAAGAAAAGAATTGTTTCACTGATTTTGCAGTATGGATTGCTGCATTATCCTGTTGAAAAATAGTCACCGCGCGTGATACGAGCTGCATGTTTGTTTAACTGATCTGCTATTAGCTCAATATATTTATTACTATTAATCAGACCCGATAAAAAGTTTATTTCTGTTTCTCCATAGTAACCAATACCGGCCCATATCATAACTCTGCCACCACCCATTTGACGACTAAGTATTACACGTGTATACATATAATAAAGCCCGTTTGTTAAGACTTAAAGTCTGTGTTGTTAGAACAAACCTGTCTCGAATCCCGGCTGAATATAACTAACCACTACTTCTATCAGCATCTCAGCGGCTCACTAATTGCAGTTTGAGGCACAACAATTCATTTCATCTGGAAATTCTAAAATTTCTCGATTATGCCGTCTTTATGTAGCGAGACAATACCTATTGACGACACGAACGGTATGCACTTAATTAAAAAGTCCCGTTCCGCGCAGAAAACTTCGAAGAACCATTACCGACAAACTTCCCGACCATAAAAGTAGTCTGCACGCTTGTGCATAATCCCGATTTATGGTACCCTTCAGTCCCTCAAGGATTCGTCATTTAGGAATCCCTTCTATTGTATTCTAGACTCTACTGCATTGCGCAGAATTTCCCACTCCTACTTTTTCTTAAAAAACTGGACCATTTCATTACATATTATGCACGTATATTTCATGACATATTATGCCAACAATGTTTCCAGCATACTTATTACAGCGGGCGACTGCCGATTTGATTTACTTAAAGCAAAATTGAGTTTGCGAAATTTTAAATAGCACGAAGATTAAAGGAATTTAAGAGTGTCATTCTATTCAAGTTAATAAAGAAAGGAAGAACACCCTATTTGGTTTCTACATCTTGCAATTCGTGCACGAAATGTTTATTTTGCATAAAAATCAGCAGTCTAGTGATCAAATTACTAGAGCTATAGTATTCGTTCCATTTTTTAACGATTTCATGAATAATTTTATCTCCAGTGTTGCTAACTATGCATTTTTAATCGGCAAACATTGATAGTTTATACAAAAATTATAAGAATTCAGTAAAATAGAGTTTTATTTAAAAATTCATTGTATTAGTGTAAAATCGTCAACGAATGCAAATGTTTCTAATATTTTAACACGCTGATTTTTCCTTCACTTGTGGATTCTAAAAGACTTCAAATAGCAATCACTGTGACAAGTTTTAACTTTACAGTTTTAATTAAAGTGATTAAATTACTTTGATTTTGTGGGATTTTTGAGGGTGATTGCTCGGCGGTCAACGTGTTAATCAACTATTGTTCTTGGATCATTTAGCAATTTTATGTAATTGGCAATGTTTACTTTATTGTTAAATAGGTGACATATTTTTTTTTATTGCCTTTTAACTGGATGACTTTTCAATTATGAACTCTTACAAAGAAATAACGTAAAAGAAGTAAACTTACGTAACAGAAATGTCAAACGCGCTTGAAATTGAGCAACTTCTCTCGCGTATAACTTTTCAACGAGTGAATTCCGCGCACTGAAATTTCAATTCCGCCCATTAGAACTTAGAGTACTATTATTTTCTGGTGAAATTGTATAATATTACACACAGAGAAGTTGAAAATTTTGGGTCCCTTAAGTAGACATTTAACCGAAATTTGTTTTATTGTATTTTTTACTGCTGGATGTAAGTTTGTACTTCTATATTCTATAAACTTGTTGTCACTATGAATCGACTTTTATAAAATTCCCAAGATTCGTTCAACTTTCGTTGCTGTCGCTTCAACTCGTTTCCACGTATTTTCTTCTTAATTACGTTTATTTATAGTCGCGTCAACGTTTAAGTCATTAACGACTGTAAGGTAATTTAACAAACACAGTTTATATTAACATATTACATTAATATTGATTTTTAACGTTTCAATTCAGTATGTAATAATAATTCTTAAATCATATTATGGTGCAATGTAATATCTTTCCAACACTTAGTATTAGTATTTAGTATTAGTAATAGTATTTTCTTATTCATTTGGATTACCACTAGTTCAATGTCACTGGTATTGCTCACATTAAACAAACGAATGTATTTCTTTTTCGTCTTGTCACCCATTGTCGTAGATCTGGAGGTTTGAAACATTTTAAATATCTTTATGTGTTCTTCTCTTAAGCTGGAAAGGATAAAGTTTATTTTGTTCAAAAGTGTGATATTCACTGTAAAAAGAGAGTATTTAATTATTATTTCGTTTCATTTACACGATCTTCTAATTCTTACGAAATATAATGCTTCAATATATGTAAGAACGTTCGCATGCAGTTGTGATGCATTCATGAGTTGATCGAAATTGCCGGTATACAGGGTGTTTCGTAAATGATGGACAAAACTTTAGGAATAGATTCCTAATGCATAGAGAAGACAAGAAAATTATATTAACATAGGTCCGGAAATGATTAGTTATTAAAGTTTTTGTGCCACGATTCTGGTCACATAGTCTTAGCAGAATTGTACAATATGTCCACCTCCTGTCTCAATACAAGCCTCACCTCGTCGTCTACGGTAACGTGTTCGTGTATACACGAAATGCAGTATAAATTGTAAACATAGACCATATTTTGAAAAATATTTTCATTATCATTCCAAAAAACAGGAAACTTAAGAACCAGTATTTTAATCATTGCACAGCAAACTGATCCCTGTCCTAACACCTCCAAATTCAAGTTGTTCAGTCTTGGAAAAGGCGCCTCCGAGACGCCTTATTTCAGACGCCACAAAGAGGCCTTATTTCAGACGCCTCAAAGACGCCTTATTTCAGGCGCCTCAAAGACGTCTCCCAAAAGACGCCTCTAAGACGCCTTATTTCAGACGCAAAAAAGACGTCTCCCAGAAGGCGCCTCTGAGACGCCTTATTTATGAAGCCTCAAAGACGTTTCCCAGAAGGCGCTTCTGAGACGCCTCAAAGACGTCTCCCAAAAGGCGACTCTGAGACGCCTTATTTCAGACGCCAAAAAGACGTCTCCCAGAAGGTGCCTCTGAGACGCCTTATTTCAGACGCCTCAAAGACGTCTCCCAGAAGGCGCCTCTGAGACGCCTCAAAGACGCCTTATTTCAGGCGCCTCAAAGACGTCTCCCAAAAGACGCCTCTAAGACGCCTTATTTCAGACGCAAAAAAGACGTCTCCCAGAAGGCGCCTCTGAGACGCCTTATTTATGAAGCCTCAAAGACGTTTCCCAGAAGGCGCTTCTGAGACGCCTCAAAGACGTCTCCCAAAAGGCGACTCTGAGACGCCTTATTTCAGACGCCAAAAAGACGTCTCCCAGAAGGTGCCTCTGAGACGCCTTATTTCAGACGCCTCAAAGACGTCTCCCAGAAGGCGCCTCTGAGACGCCTCAAAGACGCCTTATTTCAGGCGCCTCAAAGACGTCTCCCAAAAGACGCCTCTAAGACGCCTTATTTCAGACGCAAAAAAGACGTCTCCCAGAAGGCGCCTCTGAGACGCCTTATTTATGAAGCCTCAAAGACGTTTCCCAGAAGGCGCTTCTGAGACGCCTCAAAGACGTCTCCCAAAAGGCGACTCTGAGACGCCTTATTTCAGACGCCAAAAAGACGTCTCCCAGAAGGTGCCTCTGAGACGCCTTATTTCAGACGCCTCAAAGACGTCTCCCAGAAGGCGCCTCTGAGACGCCTCAAAGACGCCTTATTTCAGGCGCCTCAAAGACGTCTCCCAAAAGACGCCTCTAAGACGCCTTATTTCAGACGCAAAAAAGACGTCTCCCAGAAGGCACCTCTGAGACGCCTTATTTCAGAAGCCTCAAAGATGTTTCCCAGAAGGCGCCTCTGAGACGCCCCATAGACGCCTTTTTGTGACCTAAGACGCTCAGACCTAAAACAGACGTAAAAAAGACGACTCGTGCTGTCTGGGTATTGTTGACGAAACCACTTCTTTTCTTATCCTTCTTCCTGTGAAATAATTGATGTAAATTAGAAGTTGCATAAAGAGGCTGTGGCTATTATCTGGAACGCCCTACCTATTAAATTTCAAAATTCTGGTAAGATTATGAGTATTTTAGGTAACGTAACAACATAGGATACATCTTATAGACTGTAGATTATTACAAATACAAATTCTTTTAATCTTTTTGCTATTTCACATGTATTTCTTCGATTCATTTTTCTCATAAATGCATGACATCCATTACTTACAAATTAACAATAATTCTTGATGCATTATCTTGTTTATAGCAACATTTCGTGAAACAGCTTGCAAGGCAATACCTCAAATAATCCACATATTTTATTGAAACTACTAGCATCCATCGTGGTATTGCATGAGATTTCAGTTGCCAATATTTATTTCATTCTAGGCCCGAATTCACCTTTTTGCTTTTACAAATGTTCCCAATATGTTTGTGAGTGAAATGTGTATCTGGACTAGAATTGCTAGAATTTCGAATATGAATCGTTCGAACGTGAATGTATTGCCTCAAACAGTTCGCATAGTTCGAACTCTAGAAGTGTTTTCAGCAAAAATATTACAACATTTGAACACAAAAATTTTAAATGAAATTATTAAGGAGATGTATCGAATGGATTTTAAAATATGTTCCCGCGGGAATATTTCTACTCAACTGGAAATGAAAACTGGAATGTCGCAGTTCGCGATACAAATTTATGTTTAAAGGAAAATTTGAAATAATCGAAAATCGATGGATCTTGATCGGTAGTTCGGAGAAAAATGATTTAATTTTAAATACCGTGGCTATTAATCTAATTTTCGTTTATACATATATTCACTATATAAAGATTTTTGCTATTGTGAATGGATGGAGATTAGTACGATAAGCATTCGTGGCAGTATAATATTCATTTGAGGTAGTAAATATCATTAGACTAAAATGCGTGTCAAGATAATGAAGTTATAACATAAAGATTGTCACCTAATATAATGTGAAGTTCAAAGTGCACGAACTTGACATTCATTAGTTCAAACTGGTTTATTCCAAACTAATTCGAACTATTCGGAACTGTTTCAAAGTCAGTACTATACTTGCACTTCCATACTTCGCACAATTATACCTTGTAAAATATAAAGAAGCAAAGCAACCAACGATTACTACGATCCTTATTGATTTATCATGAGTCACAGTATCATATCACAGTGTCGCGGTTTCCCATTTGTCGCCATTCTCTAGTTAAACGTAATTGACATGTCACTACTCGAAACGTGAGTATTATTATACATCTGTGGACGTGTCGGTTATAATTAGACTCCGGGTGTTTGTGCACGATAAATGTGTAAGAAACATATGCGATTTATGCACGAAAAATATGCAAATATGCAGGAAAAATGTACTACATTAACAATACATTTTACGATTATTGTGACATACTGTTATTCGAGTTATAGTAAATGACAAGCATTTTTTCCAAATTGGATGGTGTTAAATGACGACGCTTTTCCGCAAAAATAAATTTATATGCGGAAAATGATCGCTCACGTCACACGATGTAAGCGGTGCGTAATAGTTATACATATTTGTTTTACGTTTCATCTCTTACTATTATCCGAATATACGTAATATAACTTTTGATCAAATTAGTACCAGCAATCATGCGAATTTATTTAATACTGCATACACGTATAGTTTGAAATATACTATGCAGATAATAGGTCATTGCGATGACAAGTTATCTACAATTATTAAATAAGAATTGGATCAAATGTTCCGTCTTCAAAATATACATATAGATTTCATACATTCTCATACATCGCTCAACAAAAAATATAAACAGGAATCAAATTATACCAAAAAGAATATAAAAATGTTTCCTGAGCAGAACGATAGCAATATTACCAAATTCGAATAATAATGTTTGCAAATAATTGAAACCTAAATATTAATATAATAATTTGTTGCTAATCTCTTTCTTCTAACATCCTCTTTCAATCTTTTTGGTTGATTTGGACGAACTTTATTGAGAAAACAATAATATAATATCATGCTATAAACAATCCGAATTCTTGATCATATATTTCGTAGATAAACTATAAGAACACAATTACAAATTGCTTTTCTATATACTTACCTCCCTCATCTTTTATAACCAACTATGTTCTTGCGTTTCCATCATTGTATGATACATATTTGTGAATTTTACATTTCAAAAAGATGAAAACAAATTCACATTACTCACAGGATGACCTGATACATTATTTTTTGCACCCTGTCACAAATTTAGCCATACGCTTGGTATTACTTTTAATGTAATTTTATTAATTTTTCTATATGTTGTTACACAATCTACTAGAATGTACATACATGTTCTAACCCCGTTGCGGTTGGCGACAATAAAACTCCATTTATATGAACCCGTTGGCAAACAAACACTTCGTATAACCGTATCGTTAATATAATTGGAATTTACCCGATTTTCCCCAATACGATTTAATGTTCGTGTAACCGGAGATCACTAGCAAACCTTCGCTAATACATAATAACGTTTCAAACTTTGCAAAGGACATAAATTTGTGGTAACAATAATTTCGTAATAGTTATCCGAGATTTTCGGGTGTAAACCACGTCGAATGGGAAAGTTTAACCAACGTTTCGCCATTATTGCGGTTGGCATCATCGTGAACCAGAAACGCTTTCATACTGATGTATACGAGGTGTGTAAATAAAGTAATGAGACTGATTTTTTTCAAGTTTTTATTCAAATATAATTACAATGCAATATTGTCTCCTTCAAAATAGGTCCCTTGGGAAGCCACACAGCGCTGGAGACGGTCCTTCCAATCATCATAGCATTGCTGGAATTCGGATAGTGGAATAGCCTTCAGCTGGTCGGTTACAGCTGTTTTGATGTTTTCAAGTGTCCCAAAATGAGTTCTCTTGAGGTGATTTTTCAATCTCGGGAAGAGGAAAAAGTCACAAGGGCTCAAGTCTGGTGAATAAGGAGGCTGAGGAGCCACAGGAATGTTTTTACTAGCAAAAAATTCGTTTATTGAGATAGTAGTGTGACATGGCGCATTGTCGTGATGCAACACCCAGTTGTTTTTGATGTTTGGTCGCACACGAAAGACTCTTTTTCGAAGTCTTTCAAGGACTTCTCGGTAAAAGTGTTGATTAACCGTTTGGCCTTGAGGCACAAACTCTTTGTGGACGATTCCGTGACTATCCAAAAAACAAATCAGCATGCATTTGATCTTTGACTTGCTCATTCGTGCTTTTTTGGGCCTTGGAGAGGTTGCAGTGTGCCACCCCATGCTCTGGCGTTTGGTTTCTGGGTCGTACTCAAACACCCAAGACTCGTCACCAGTAATGACACGTTCCAGAAAACGGAGATCATTTTCAATCGATCCCAGAAAGTCAAGACTCCTTTCCTTTCTGAGATCCTTTTGGTCTTGGGAAAGGTTTTTCGGTACCATTTTTGCACAAATTTTCCTCATCTCCAATTCATTGGTCAAAATCTGATGAACGGAGGTGTGATTCAAATTCAACTGTTCCGCGATCATTCTGACTGTCAACCGTCGATCTGAACGCACAAGATCCCGGACTCTGTTGACATTTCCATCGGTGTTTGCACTTGAAGGCCTTCCGCTTCGTGGTTCATCTTCAATCGACTCTCTTTCTTCTGAAAATGCCTTAAACCACCGAAAAACCTGGGCCCTTGACAAAACACTTTCTCCATAGGCCTGCCGAAGTTTTTCAAATGTTTCTGTTGCATTGTGTCCAAGTTTGAAGCAAAACTTGATAGCACACCGTTGC
Source organism: Sphecodes monilicornis (assembly GCA_913789915.3). NCBI lineage: Eukaryota > Metazoa > Arthropoda > Insecta > Hymenoptera > Halictidae > Sphecodes > Sphecodes monilicornis. Next base: position 5,424,445 of record OU565286.1, on the reverse strand, counting down.
TCAAAATTGACGCCACTCATTTTTAGAACGGACAAGAAAAAACTGTTTCGCGAAAACTAACGCTACGGAGAAACAAATGACTGTAGCGAGTTCAAACTCATACTGGAGTCGTGTCACATGTGCACCTGACGCTGCTCAAAGCCTCTCGTCTCCAGCGTTGCCGGATCGAAAGCGACGTTGCCAGTCTCATTACTTTATTTACACACCTCGTAGACTGTGAATTTTATGCATTTGTAACAAACATCAGTAAACGAAATATGTAACGATCGAAACATTAAAATATTTAAAGCATGTAGATTTATTGTTTTAAACTCACTAAAATTATTAAAGATAGGAACATATTTCTATTTTTTCTCTGTCTTGTAATTGATGCGACAGTTCTATTTCTCATAAAGCACCACAGGGTACTGACGTGTATCTGGAAGTGTGTATACGGTGTATAAAAGGTAAGTGTAAAGCTGGTCGTAACGTGATTCTACACATTTGGATCGGTGAAGATTTGTAAACAAGTGTCCGTGCAAAAATGTCCTTTGTCTTGATTCTGAAGGTTAAAAGTTTTTTCAGTATAGTACTCGTAACCAGGAACAAAAGTCTCAAAGGAACCATAGAACACAAATAAACCGTTCTTTTGAAAAACGACTCTAAAATTTCGTACACTATTGTATTCGTGACGAGTACAATTTGATGCAATGAAAAAATGTTTGACTTTCCTAATCAAGGTCGACATTTTCGCACGGAGTGCATTTTACAAATTTCCACCGATTCAGAGGTGGAACGCTACCACCGGCTTTACACTTATTTTCTATAAACCCTTTGCACTGAACATTATGCACTCGTGGTCGTGTTCCAGATCAATAACTACCAAGAGTTGTTAATGGATCAGCTTAATCTGATTTTACAATGTATTTTCATAACCTACATAAAGAATAAAACAATTTCTTGCATGCGTGGTTACGAAAATATTCAATCTGATCTCCATATGGCATATTTGATATTATCCATTTCCTCGAAAATGTTTACATCGACACTATTTCACCGCTATGTTTTCACCGACATTCTGTTTTCATTAACATGTTGATTTCACCGACTACTGTTTTCATTAACATCCTGTTTTCGTTGTCATACTGATATTATTGCCATCAGTTTTCATGGATATTCTGTATTCACAGACATTAATCTTCATCGGCACTGTGTTGTCCCCGATATTATGATATTTGACTCCTGCCAAAATAATATCGTAGTTTGCAAAATTTAGGGAATAGATACTCGATTTACGTTTCTTTCGTACACCATTCATTCTAAAACCATTTCTTAGCCATATGTCAGTTTCATTTCAGAAAGTAACGCTTCACGGGCGTGTACGTGACTGATAATGTTTGTCTTGGCAGTATATACATCAACAATACTGTTGTGGATCGCAACAACGATGAAAGAACGTGCCGAAACGTTCGTAAAGCGACTTAGACCACGCAGTTCACAACCTTATAGCAGGCGTAGGAACCGTACGGACTGATTCCGAAATTTCCGTAATTTCTGTAGTTCTTTAGGGCCATTGGGGCCCTATCACAAAACAGCCGAACACTACGTGCGACGGAGCAGCAAATGACGAGTAGCGAAGTTGTATAAATTGTGGCGGCTACTTCCTATTAGGGCTGCAGGCAGCTCAGAAATGCGAGCCGAGCTCGAGTCGAGCTGGGACTCGCTTTTACGAGCCGAGCCGAGTACTCGCACGAAGCGAACTGCTCGCAGTCGATGCGAGCAGCGAGCAGTCGATGCGAGCAGCGAGCAGTCGATGCGAGCAGCGAGCAGTCGATGCGAGCAGCGAGCAGTAGATGCGAGTACTCGACTCGGCTCGTTCGGTCCAGTCGAACTTAGCTCGGCTCGCACCACGCTCGCACCGAGCGTGCGATTCGTACGAAACGAACGGCTTGCATCGCACGAAGGGGTCGACTCGAAATAAATTCAAGCGTAATATGACATGGTGCGAGTTATAGCGGGAAGCTCGGCACACCGATATTATCAATCATTTTGGTATATTGATATATTTTGATAGTAAAATTGACATAATGTTGAGTAATGTAAATTCGGAATTTGTGCAACCCTGTTATTGAAGATATTTATGGCATAACAACTATTTTCTAGATGTATATAAATAAGTAGATATGACCTGCAAAGTGCATTATTTTATTAGTTTCTGTATGCATAAACGTATTCATCTCGCGGGTATACAAACATTGGGGCTATTTACTTCATGGGGTGAATCTACACTCCGGTTTAGTGTACAGTCATAAATAGGTGTTGTCGAAAGATTGTTTGCAATGTTGATAATTAATGTTGAACTTCGTTAAATAGTTTTTGGAAAATATGTATGTACAAATATTGTATAATATTGATATATGTGCCATATATGTGTACGTATATTCGTGAGTATGTGCCAATCTACAGCCTACCATCACCCCATCATTCGGTACTGTACGAGTATAGATTATAGATGATAAGATTTTAAGGAACCTGAGGTTTCTGTACAAAACACGTGATACTTGCTCTTTAGATAATATTGTAATCTTTGTAAAAGCTTGACTGATTCTCACCTCGAAGTCTTTCCTAAATTTGCAAATGTTGAAGTGGGTATGTAAATAATCAATATTATTTATACTTGTAGAAGGTTGTATGAAAACGCAAAAAGATGTATTTAAATAACATCTTGCACAATTATATTATTTGCGGAAGTATATTGATAGTACGAACGATATAATACATATATGTATACATATACGTATTAACTATTAACCATTTATGTACTATTTGCATGTTTATTTATGTACTACCCTGCCTCGTGCTTTTTCAAGGTTTTTCCACCAGCCCGCGTTAAAAAAAAAATATATATATATTTTTGAACAGAATTAAATTGTAATAAGTACGACTGCTTTTAGTATTTATGAGAATGTGTGTATTATTCTTATTTTTATTAATGTTATTATTATTGTTATTATTGTTGTTATGCTCATCATTATCATTATCATTATCGCTATCATTATCATCATCATCATCATCACTATTATTCATCTATTTCCATCTTACTATTGTAACAGCGGTTAGTGTGACCAATTATCTCAAAAAAACACAACCTGAGAGAGAGAGAAATAAAGGAAAATTCAATTATGATTTAATGCATGTATAATATGTGTCACTTTTCATTAATTACCTTCATTTACCTAAATTACTAACTCGTGATGTAGTACATAAATAAACATTCAAATAGTACATAAATGGTTAATAGTTAATACGTATATGTATACATATATGTATTATATCGTTCGTACTATCAATATACTTCCGCAAATAATATAATTGTGCAAGATGTTATTTAAATACATCTTTTTGCGTTTTCATACAACCTTCTACAAGTTTAAATAATATTGATTATTTACATACCCACTTCAACATTTGCAAATTTAGAAAAGACTTCGAGGTGAAAATCAGTCAAGCTTTTACAAAGATTACAATCTTTGGTTCGCATGGATGCGAGCCGCTCGCTTCGTGCGAGTAGTCGGCTCGGCTCGCATTTTGCGGGTGCTCGCACAGCCCTACTTCCTATGCTCGTCAACAGAGGGACATTACGACAACACCTTTCCCGCTACTACCTGAATCTTCCTCTGTTTGTATATATACCGTCCTAAACTGTCCTTACGACATCCCGCGTCTAAGGCACGGATCCGCTAGATAGCCTTACCGATGAGTCCTCTAACAGGCCTAGGACGAAACGCTTCCTTCACCTTTCTCCTCCTTTCACACACTTTTCAGCCGCCATAAAATCAAGACATCGACAAGACGAAACGTGTTTTCCTGACAGTTTCCCACCCCAGTATACGAAATCTCCAAGACACACCCACGACCAATTACAAAACGCAATGTTCCACCTTCTAAATCTATAACCGACCAATTAGGAAAAAACCTAGGTGACGTTAGACGTAACGCGACGAGACTAGACAGAACAACTTGAAATCACAGAACAAACAGACAACCACCGAAATCGCGACACACTTATACATATTCAATCGCATATCACGACAACTTGCTATTTTAAGAAACTGTGAATAAAGTGTACAGATCATAGCTTGTGTACCATTCATTCGACCAAGGTGCTCAGTGTCTGCAATGCAAACCACGCTAAGAAAAGGCCGCAATTCAATACGGATGGCTTCTTTTGTATACAAATACCACACAGAACATTCTGTTCTTACCGACTTCTGCAGTGTCACCTCCTAAGTAAAGGAGGAGAGATCATCACTAAATATTTTATTATTTACGACTAATGAAAATTTAAAAATTCTAGTTGTTTCAAAATGTTGGATAATGGATGGGGTATTTAAAATGATATCTACATTTTTTAAACAGTTGCATACCATACATGGTATTGTGAAAGACACATGATATTGTAAATGAAGTCAGCTCCTTTAGTATACGCACTGCTATCATCGAAACCTGAAGAAATTTGTAAACTGTTATTGCACAAAATGGTTCAGTTTATTAATGGAAATGGTCTCCATTTGAATCCACAATCCGTATTATCAGATTTTGAAACTGCAGTATTAAATGCAACAATATCAGTGTTTCCTTTAGCGGTATCAAGGGGATGTATTTCCACCTCTGTCAATCCATGTACCTTAAAGTACAAAGTAGCTGTTTAACACAAACGGGACTGATGCAGAATTCAGTTTATTAATTAGGCGGATTCCATGTCTAGCAGTAATACAGGCTTCGGAAATTCTGAACTGCTTCAATAATTTGAAAATCTTATTTCCACCCGATAGTGAAATAATTCTTCAATGGTTCTACGTACACGGTAGCGTTCGCCATAAGCACAATGGTACAATTGTGGCTCATCGCCAACGATTTTCACCTGAAATATGGTCACTACATGATAATATACAGTCGTGGACAAAATTAAGTGGATAGGTCTAATGATCAACAAAAAATCAACGCAATTTAAAACATAATTTTAATAAACTAGAATTGTACGGTACATTTAAGTTAACAAAGTGTACTTTAATGAAATAAACAACAATATCAATAATAAAAGTTAATATAATAGAATATATTATCATTAATCAAAATTGTATACAATTTTTGGTGGTCAAAATTAAGTGGACACTCTATAAATATTTAGAAAATAAGCAATTAGTATTTGGTATTGTAACCTCTTGCTTTAATTACTGCTACTAATCGTCGTGGGATGATTTCCACAAGTTTTTGCAGGTAACTTCGATCAATTTGTTGAAATTTTATTTGCAATTCGTTTAAAAATACTGTTTTATTATTACGTCTTCCTAATGGTATTTCCGAATCTAATAAGCTCCATAAATTTTCTATAGGATTAAGATCTGCACTTTGTGGAGGCCAATAGAGAACACCTATCCCACAATCTTATCACAATTTTTTCGTTTTCTTCGCCGTATGCTTATGATCATTATCCCCTTGTAGCATCCATCGATCATCGAAATCTATTTTTAGGGTTAACTATTCCATATTTTCATTTAAAATGTCAACAAACATATCTGCATTCATGATGCCATGGATGGGTGCTAAATTTCCAACCCATACCAAGAAAAACATCCCCATACCATTATGGATCCCCCTCCACGTTTGATGGTAGGCAACACATACTGCTTCTTGAGAGCTTCATTCGGTTTTCTCCATACGCGTGTTCTCTTTTTTTTTAATTTAATGACTCAAATTTGCTCTCGTCACTCCATATAATTTTTTTCCAAAATAATAATGGCTTATTCACATATTTTTTTGCGAAAGCTAAACGTCTCTTTTTATGAAGTTTACTAATGTGTGGCTTGCGTCTAGCTAAACAACTCTTCAGATTAACTTCTTTTAATCTTCGTCTCACAGTTCTTGAAGAAATATTTAATTGTAGAGTTTCAACAATATTTCGTGATGTTATCGATGGAATACTTTGAGTTTCTCTTACAATTTGTCTATCATCGTATGAATTTGTGCTACGTTCTCGTCCTCGACCGATTAAATTTTCAACAGTATCATACTGTAAATACTTGTGATAAATTGTATGCACTCTACTCTTAGAAACTTTGTATTTTTCAGCCATTTTACGATAACTTAGTTTATTTTTGCATTCTGAAACAATTAACTTTCGCAGGTGCAAGGGGAAATTCTTCTCGTCTCTTAGACATGCTCGGTTTATATTTCTAATCTTGTTTAAACAAAAGTTCAATGTCTACTGAGGACGAATGACACCGCACAATGCGAGAGTCAAACGTTTGTTTACATTTTTTCCGTCCCAACACAGAATGTCCTCTGCGTCCACTTAATTTTGTCCACGGTCTCAAAGACACCCATACAAACAAATATGCATAAAAATTAACAGAAACATTATATTTATGCTTTTACATACTAAATAAATTCTTTCGTTGTGTATAAACATTTTTCATGTTAAACATCTGCAATAAATTTATAACACAATTAATGAAAATAGAGATTATTCAGAATTTATGTTCTGTCCACTTAATTTTGTCCACGACTGTAATTTATACCTTGTCAAGGACAAGGTATCTGTAGAGTCATGGAACAGATAGTGGCAATCGTTAGTTGATCGACGTAATATCGGATTATTTAAATTAATTACTCACATACAAAAAAACAAGCTGCCGTAGAAGATTCGATGGAATCTAGGAGAGAAAGACCGTTTAAAAGATGAACAAATAAATCGTATTCCTCGCAATCGGCAACAGTGTTCAGATATGGATTTAATAACATCCTCAGCAAATGCTATGTCTTTATAAAAATGACAGGTATATATTCTACGTTTAACAATTACATTTAATTACGTTCACATTTAACAAATAATTAGACGGGATAATTCGAGATGATGTAAAAAATGTATTGTTACATTTGTGTCTTTAGGATTTCCTATAATTGTGAAAATGCACAGAAGAAGAGATTAGACTTTTTTTATTATATGTAATATATCGTACAACTCATTTAATATCTTAAGCGTTGGCTAGGTACCGTCAAACGAAACGGGTTCGAAGTGTAATTTAATTAAATAATGAACCAGAAGAGAATTCTAGTTTCTTCTTAGGGCTTTTCGGTATAACTATGCATATTACATTTATCTATATCTTCAAAGTTAACCATTACATTTCTTTCCCATTTTTTATATCACGCTCTCATCGCAGGAGACGGTATAACTTCTATCAATCGTTTATTTGAATTGCCTGAATTTTGAAAGTATGTGTGAAAATTAAAGTTTCCAGTCTGTGAAAATGTGATATGAGTGCAATATAAAATTTGTATTTGTAGTATATGTAGACGATAAATGTGTATATGTAGACGCTATATGATTTTATAAAAAATAGAGAACACACTTATAAAGTAGCTTAAATAGCTTTCATTGATTCTAGCGTCTCATTGTAATGAGAACGGATGCGTACTTTGATCTTACATATTCTGAAATCGAACAAGGATAGCTAGAAAATAGTTTTAAAATATTTCCGATGAGTGATTAACCCTCCATCGGGCGCGCCTCGGATCCTCCTGGCATCAGGAGCGTTGTGCCCAATCGGCTCACCTCAGAAAAATGGCCATAGAATCCGTACTAACCCATTTTAAATAAAACCAAGATATGGGTCACCTTTGTAGGAATGTACTTGAAGGAAAGGTTTAACTGCGTTTTGGAGAACTCTTTTTTTTCAAGTTCTTCTTTATACAATCTTATAGATCTTGACGAGGAAATACCGAAAATGAAAATCTTACTGCGCGGAATTCATTGGATAAAAAGTTATACGCGTATAAAGTTGAACACTTTTAAGCCTTCTATTAGGTTAAAGCGCCGACATATTGATATATTTGCTAGGTGATACTCATAAAATGGGGTAAATATTTCCGAACAGATCCGTTAGATAGCAGCACAAACAGCGTAATACATAATAACACATTTACTAAATCAAAATGCGAAACATTATACCATGGTCGGGCCGGCCTTCTCCGCTCCCACGACGACCTAACCCCAAACCATGTTGGACAGTACCTTCTTTTTGAAATCCTGTATGTGATTCTATATATTTTAATTACTGGACACTGAAAACGTCCGATTCCATGATTGTTCTTATAAATATTCATTTCGCACCGATGAGTACGACATTTTTTAAGTTTCTGCAACAATCCACAATCCTGAGCCCAAGTAACTGCTTCTTCTTTACTATTCGGCATGTCTCTAAAGTTAAAATTTCTAATACTTGAACTAGCCATTTCAAAATTAACAATAAACTTATTAATAATTAATTTGTGAAATACACTTGAAAGTGCTTATGTTTACAAAGTATGTGTAACCACTGAATTGCCATGTAGCGCATACGCTCAGTACTATTTAGCCGATCCCACAAATATACCATACTATCTAACACATGCGCTGAACACTCGCGATCTATCCGAACAGACCTACCTACCTCTACCACTCAACGAATATTCAATATGGCGACGCTCTAATCTGTCAAAAACGCTTAAAACTGCTTATCTTTACACGCGTATAACTTATAAACCAGTGAATTCCTAACAACCATACACACATTTTCGGAATGTCTTCATCGATATCTATAGGATCACATGAAAAAAAGTTCAAAAAAGTTAAGAGCACGAAGTTCTCCAAAACGCAGTCGAGCCAACTTAGCGAAAATTAGCGAAAGAGATTCATAAAGGCACCGGAAAATGTTTACCCTGTGCTTCTCAGATCGGCCGCGCTCGATGGAGGGTTAAATAGAATGTTCTCGAGCCGATTACGACAGAAACGCGAATTTGTGTATCTATTCTCTAAATTTTACAGCCTACGATATTATTTTGGCAGTGAGTCAAATATCAAAATGTCGGTGACAACAAGGTGTCGATGAAGACTACTGTCAGTGAAATCAGAATGTCGGTGAAAACAGAATGTCCATGAAAACTGATGGCGATGATATCTGAATGTCAATGAAAATAGGATATTGATGAAAATCGATGTCGGCGAAATCACAGTGACAATGAAAACAGAATGTCGGTGAAAACATATAGCGGTGAAGTAGTGTCGATGTAAATATTTTCGAGGAAATGATTGTCCGTTAAGTGGAACGGACTGTTTTAGTGTTGGTTAAATTTTCAAAATTGTTTATAATGTTACGACTATAAGACTACTCTTATATTGAGTGAAGACATACAGGGTGGTCTATTAGTGCCCACGATTTTTCAAACACCTCTTCTGGTTGGAAGAAACAATGTTTCCAACAAAATTTGGTCAGCTTTCAATTTACTACAACATACAATAATAACAATTTTTAAAAAATGTTTACTTCGGCTACTCTCTTTACTTCTACTATGCATTGTCAGTAGGTTCATTCCATGCCAAATCGATAACTTTTTGACGTCACCATCGGCAATTTTGTTCTAAATGAAATATGTTGTAGTCCATGTGAAGTTAGGGGGGGGGGAGGTTTAAGTCATTATTTTGCCGGTTGAGAATTTGTTTAGAAATTACAGCCCTTCGAAATATGCAAGTTTTCTCCATTTTGGCGAAAATAGGCTTCACTTACGAATTTTTATGTCAAGAACTGTTTGTAAAATAATTTCTTCAACTTAGATAATTAACTTTTAGTGTCGAAAAATGTAAACAAATTATTTGCATTTTTTTCGGTGAGGGGCATAAGTTTCTTAAATTTTGAAAAAGATATGGTCATATTTCCTGAAGTTTCCCCTTCAAAATGAGCCCTTAAAAAAGATGGCGAATTAAAAATTGGCGTTACAGTGAGCTGGAAAAGGGCGCGATGTACGCGCGTTCCAGGTAAGCTAGTTGTGCGCTCCGCTATTATGGTCGGTTCTCTGTACCGCTGGTCTCAAAGCAATACCAGCAGACCTCGTATACGACTAATTTACCCTATATGTACCTCGAGAACTATATTAATAACCACTCTTGGCTAAGGACATCTTTTTAATTAAATTTTGAACCCTGGAGTAAAGCGGGAGAAATATATTTGCGTGATCAACGGTTTGAAAGCAATAAAATCATAAAACTAATTGGGTTCCTGAAAACATGCCAAAATTTTGGACCTCCTAATTTCACATGGACTACAGCATATTTCATTTACAACAAAATCGCCGATGGCGACGTCAAAAAGTGATCGATTTGGCATGGAATGACCCAGTACTCTTTCAATCCTCTGACATTTTGCAAATCCTAACAAACTTTGGTACACTGAATACATTAACGTATGCATTAATTTCTAAATGTGGATAAATAATTCCATCTCACATCTCATCGTACATCCAGAAGAAGATTCAAAATCTTTTTATAAATATTAACCTCAAAAGAAATTGTTAAATTAAATCACATAAAGTAACTTATTGGTTTACGACTGAAAACGTTATAGCTTTTCGAATAGACTTTTAGTACTATTAAATACCTGCCACCTCATATTTTAGGAGTTAATAAGGGACGAACTCGAACTATTCCTGAAAGAGAGTCGAACGAAAATATTCTCCGTACGTAACAGTATACTTATAGAATGTACAAACTAAGGACAATAAAATGATGTATATTTTATGAAAAACATTCCTAATTATCATCTTAATTTTAAATGATTTAATGTGAAAGTCCCCATAAGTCTTCGGTCATTGCACATGTCACCCTATGCAACCCCCTGAGATAGTCGATAATTCTCATTAAATGTGCAAAATTCGACATTGTTCCGTTAATGCAGCTGTTACGAAGTAGCCTCCCCTGAGAAATTGACTCGGTACATCACCTGCGATCGTCGCCAAATCCGTAACGATCGAAAGATCAGACCCCGATCACAAGGACCTCCGACCATCAGGCTCTCATGGGACCAAACTCCGCGCCGAGTTCGAATCGCCGCAAATTCCAAGGTCGCGGTAGATCCTAATTTCACGGAAAATTCAGTTGAACTCCGGCAAAGTCGGCTAAACTGTTGTGTCGGCGGAGTTGCACGGTTTTCCTAATCTAAAGTGCATTAAGTTGAGTGACACCGTCGAAGAAAGCATCGGCAACTTACGCGCGATAGGTTTCGCCGATGGAACGGAGTGGGCTGGCCCGTGTCTTTCCCTTAAGTATCGATTCCGTTTAATGCGTCGAAGCGCATTACTACAAAAGAAAACGTCAATACGTCCGGAAGGTGAGAGCGTGAAGGAACGAGTACAGGCTATAGGGCGGGTAAAAGCGATAGATGGAAGCAATAAGCACGGGCTGGGCCGAGGGCATTTTTCAGCCGGGATCGACGCGATAGACTCGTACGCGATGGTTATGAAATATTTGACCGAAATACCAGGTACAGGACAGGCATAAATTCCCCGGGTCCCTACACGATCGAAACCGGGGAACGTTTCGCGTGTTCAAATGCCGGAACGAACGAACGACCGTCTCCGCGTTCTTCGTACGTGTCTACGGTAACCGGGTATTTATCATCCCCACTTGAACGGCCACGCCTGTCCGTATCGTTCCGCCGAGATTTTTATTGTTGATTTTCGATAGGGCCGTAAACCCTTCCTCTACGGGATCTTCTGCCCTACTTGACGGCCACGCGAAGTATCCATCGCCGCGCGACTGACTCGCGGGAACAGCATGAAAGTGCCCGTGGATCTGTTACACAAAGAAAGAAAAGATCTTACGAGCTCGGCGTGTGACATGCACACTCGTTCCTCCGATTGTTTGATGGTCTTTCCCTTCAACTAAATTACCTCGTTGCTCGCAGATGTCTTGGAGTCGAACGGAGATCCTTTTCGAGAAATAAGAGGATTATTCAGATTGGTGGAATTCCGAGTCGGTCTCTGCGATCTTGCGTTTATTCTACTTAGAGTGACCGAAATTTGTTAGACTCACTTTATTTTCTGACGTAAATGTGTGTTTTATGTAATATTTTTAATTTGATTTATCAGTAAGCGATTCTTTACAATGTAATTAGTAACACATATACTTTGTCTAAATTATACAATTATTATTGATATGATTATCAAATTTCAATTACAAAATTAGGAATTTATGTGCGAAATAAACATAGGTTTACGCAACATTTTTCTATTTTAAAAAATATAACAAAGACAAAGAAAATTCAGTATTTCATTGATACTCCGTTGTTTTTGATGATCTCAAATATTCTTTACATTGAATCTATACATTTTATGCAACATTTCTGTTCTTATCTGAGACTACGTATCTGCGATGCTAATTTTTAATCGATTTACACTGTAGTATTATTTTCTGTTGAGGAATGAGTTTGTAATTCGCGCCGTTGTGCATGGCCCAATTTTACATTAGGTTCGTCCACGCAAACTGTACCATCCTAGCAGCTGACTGATTTCGTTTCAGGTCCGTCGGCATTCTACAGCCTCCTGATTTCGCATCAGGTTTGCCTGTGAATTAACCAGCCTCCCAGCGGCTCCCCAATTTCACATTGGGTTCGCCCGCGCATTTTGGTATAGACAACGAGCTATAAAGCCTCCTGTAACTAAACTTCGCAAAGATGAGAAATTAGAATTTACCCAAGAAAAATGGAGAATTGTGATTTTGTCAGGCAAGAAGAAACTTTATTTAGACGGTCCGGATGGTTTTCGATGCTACTTTCGGTAATATGATTTGCGCGATCAAAAAATGCTCAGAATAAGCAGGAATTATGGATGAGGTAGATTTATGATTTGGGAAGTGTTTGGCTATAACGATACGACACCAACCACGTGATTCTCGCCAAAGGCGAATGCTAAAAAATACCAAAAAATGTTGAAATATGTGCTAGATGAATATGGTGACAGAATTTGTTGTTCATATTCGATTTTTCAACATAATAGTGCCCCAATTGATGTTGTAGAATCAATTAAAAAAATACTTTAAAGCATCAAAAGTGAAGTTGCAAAGTGACTTTGCCTTGGCTATCAATAAGTTTAGACCTTAACCTAATTGAAAATCTTTGAGGCACTCTAGCTTGTAAAAATATTTAACTGATCTATTTGGAATACAAATAAAAATGTGCTCTTGACATTCGACGCTACATCGCGCCGTATTGTCTAGTCTGCGGAATACACACGCATCTAGCCGCTTACATTTGGGTACTTACATTTTCATCCATAATTCCTGCTTATTCTGAGCATTTTTTGATCGCGCAAATCATATTACCGAAAGTAGCATCGAAAACCATCCGGACCGTCTAAATAAAGTTTCTTCTTGCCTGACAAAATCACAATTCTCCATTTTTCTTGGGTAAATTCTAATTTCTCATCTTTGCGAAGTTTAGTTACAGGAGGCTTTATAGCTCGTTGTCTATACCAAAATGCGCGGACGAACCCAATGTGAAATTGGGGAGCCGCTGGGAGGCTGGTTAATTCACAGGCAAACCTGATGCGAAATCAGGAGGCTGCAGAATGCTAAATAAAGTTTCTTCTTGCCTGACAAAATCACAATTCTCCATCTTTCTTGGGTAAATTCTAATTTCTCATCTTTGCGAAGTTTAGTTACAGGAGGCTTTATAGCTTGTTGTCTATACCAAAATGCGCGGGCGAACCCAATGTGAAATTGGGGAGCCGCTGGGAGGCTGGTTAATTCACAGGCAAACCTGATGCGAAATCAGGAGGCTGTAGAATGCTAAATAAAGTTTCTTCTTGCCTGACAAAATCACAATTCTCCATCTTTCTTGGGTAAATTCTAATTTCTCATGTTTGCGAAGTTTAGTTACAGGAGGCTTTATAGCTCGTTGTCTATACCAAAATGCGCGGACGAACCCAATGTGAAATTGGGGAGCCGCTGGGAGGCTGGTTAATTCATAGGCAAACCTGATGCGAAATCAGGAGGCTGTAGAATGCCGACGGACCTGATACGAAATCAGTCAGCTGCTAGGATGGTACAGTTTGCGTGGACGAACCTAATGTAAAATCGGGGAGCCACTAGGTTTGAAAAATTTCTGTTTGCAATATGGTTTGTTGCGCACAAACTTGATGCGAAATCAGGGAGTCACTGGGATTGTTAGTAGGCCTCGCAACTCTAATAATATAATTTGATTGATACAAACCGAGCGGTAAGGTTGTATCGTGTGGGTACGTTCGATCACTGGATTAAGATATTGGACGATAATTAAGGGTCTTATAGATTTCACAATTTACTAAATAACACTGTTATATTATTAACCAATTGAATGTTATAAGTATTCTGGTGTCACGGTTGATGAGAATGGAAATGTACAATAAAATAATTATTATCTAGATGCTCAGTGTTGACATACTGGCAATGCTGGGTCTAAGAGTAATTTAAGGAATGCCAAATAGAACTTTACAGAAGTAGACTAAACAGAATCTGTAAGGTTAATTTGATTCGAAAGGAAATTTTAGCCCGATCTCACTGAAAGTAACTCTTACGAATGCAACACAACGTGACTTTACGTGTATCGATTCGTTTATGTACCGGCAAGGATGAAAATGAATGGGCTTATATACCCCCAAAAATGGTAAGGGACATATAGATCACATTCCTATTTTTTGTCACTGCCAATGAATCCAGACTACAGCTGGGTCTTTCTATTAAGGGCTAAGCGGATGTTATCTAGGGCATTTCCTACGAGAGACGAACTCGAAAGCTTCCTGAGAATGTCGAAAGAAAATATTCTCCCTACGTAAACACTGAAGTTTTCTTTGAGGTGGGCTTACAACTTGTATTTGATTCAAAGGGCATTGTATTGTTGACAAGCTATTATTAAATGATCGGTTGTGAGTGGTGTATTCCAGTCCTCACTTGATGGAGCCGGGTTTTTTATAGAGGAGTGATAGATTTTGGAATGTCCTATTTATGATCAATGGTCGAATGAAACTCTAAAGTTTTAAATAAAAAAATTATATAGTAAACATTCACCTTTTAAATTATTTCTTTTCTGTTTTAAGTTACCTTTGTACATGAATACCTTAATTCTGTAATAAAGTCTTAATTCTTAATAAAGTACAATTTTAACGGTTATTTTATATTCGTTTAATAAAATTTCTGGAGGAACACAGATTACACTGTCCAACAAATTTCAACTTTTTTAATGCTTCTCAATTACTCTTGGGTGGTTCTGAGTTTTTTGCGCTGATTCCGAATGTGCTCTTAGTTTTTCTCCTACACGTACAGTTTTTGAGCAACATGACTTTGAACAAAACCTATTTTTCAACTTTAAAAAAATATTGTGATGTTATTATAAAAGATATTGAATTGTTTTTTGCAGCAAAAGATTCTGTAGACTTTTCCGAATTCAGTGATATGCATTATTAATACATTATGAATGTTTAAAAGTGATTAAACGATCATTAAAGACGAAGAGACACCATTTCTGCACCAATTTTTGGGGATATTTTTGAATTTATCTCAAAAAATGAGGGTCCAGTGTAATATCAAACAATATCACGCGGTAGAGTGGACTTTTATGTTGAGAAACCCCTCTTTGAAGTTTGCAATATCAACGGTTTTACCGAACCAAAAAGCTAAATATCTACGCCCGACATGCACTGACACCAGTGGTGTTCTTACACTAGCGCGGTCGTTCGTCAGTATTGGGATCTGACATTATGAGTGGCGCCGTCTGCTGCCGAAAAGTAGAAATACTCTAAGCTTGGCTTGGCTTGGCTTATAGCAGCTTACAGTGTTAACAGGTGTTAATTACAGTATAAACTTACAGTGTTAAAACAACGTTATTATAAAAATAACGTTATGGAAATTCCAATTTTTCCACCGCGTAGCAAAAAACAATTTTGATTACTGTGCAGTGAAAGATTGTGATAGTAGAGCCAGCAAAAATTTGTTGTTCCGTTTCCACACTTTGCAATGAAGTATGTGAAGTGAACTGCTTGAAATTTATAAGACCTCCATTTTTAAAATATAAAAAATAATTTAACAAAGAACAGTATATTTTAACAGCTAAAATAGCTAAAGCTAGAGTCCATATTGAAAGACCTAACCAGCGTATAAAGATCTTCAAAATTCTTGGTTCAGTGATGCCTGTGGCATTGGTGCCTCTAATAGAAGATATTTGTACAATTATCTGTGGAGCAATTAATACGTCCTCACCAATTCTAAGATATTCGAAATTTATGAAATTATATATGTAAATTTAGAAGGTATATTAAAAAACAAATTTTTTGTGTGAAATGAATTATTTGACGAAACATACTTTATTGATTTTTATACATGCATTTATTTCATATATTTAGTAAATATATCTTTTCGAAGTAACATTAAACTCGTCAATATTTATTAAGTCTGTACTCTCGTCACTTGTTATTATTTCTTAAGTCTATTTAGTCTCATCACATATTTTTTCCAATAAACAAATTTTATGTAACATATTCGTGTAATAAATATTTTTTAATTTAGTCAACATTGTAGAAATAACTGTCATTTCTTGTAACTTTTAAAGGTAAATATTTTTTATCAAACTTAGAATGTATAACAAAATATGTTAGTTCTAAATTTAACACTGCCATCCTCAACTGGATTTGCCCAAAATACCGATGCTTTTCCCTCAACACAAAGTTTTCTCCTTCCTTTCAAACATTTTAAGTAAAAACAAAAAAGAAACAATAAAATGTTAAGATCAAGCTCTTCGTCGCCATATTGGATAGCTATATATATACTGTCCACGCCCCCATGTCAGATCCCAATACGACGCGACGCAGCTCGGCGTAACGGCGATGCAGTGGCTAAAAGCGCAAATTATGTCAGCTTATTTAAATGTTAAATTTTATTAAATGTTATACTATTGGTGTTTATTATTTGTTAGTACATTTATTCTGTATAAATTATTTTATGTATTTTCTTAACGATAGTCTCTTATTCATAGTAAATATATTTCATACTAAAAAGGCCTTTTGTAACAAAAAAATAATTTAAAAGTTTTTCTTTTGTATTTAGTTTTCTTTATTAACCATTTCCACAATAAGCGATATTAAATATATTTTTATATTAAATTATTTTTTGTTACGAAAGACCTTTTTAGTATGAATGGGGAATTTCTCAAGATAAAAGTCTGCTCTATCGCGTTATATAGTTCGATTTTACGCTGAACCCTTATTTTTTGATATAAATTCAAAAATATCCTAAAAAATTGGTCCAAAAATGGTGTTTTTTTGTCTTTAATTATCGTTTAAACATGTTTAAACATTCATAATGTATTAATATTGGATATCATTGTATTCGGGAAGTCTATAGAATCTTTTGCTACAAAGAACAATTCAATATCTTTTATAATAACATCACAATATTTGTTTAAAATTGAAAAATATGTTCTTCTTTTCAAAGTCATATTTCTCAAGAACTATGCGTATAGGAGAAAAAGTAAGGGCAGATTTGGAATCAGCGCGAAATACTCTATAAGAACCACTCAATAGTAATTGAGAAATAAATTTGGTGTTGGACAGTGTTATTAAACAGACATTTTAAAGTAAGATATAAAAGTTTATATTATTTTCTCCTCAGCATTATTCAAGGAATTGGAAATAGGATGAATATAGATTAATAAGCAAGTCGTAATTTTTATACAATTATTTATTGCACTCGTACCGATATTGAGAGAAAAACTGGAAAAAAGAAAAGCCTTCATTTATTTCTACGTTCAGTGTTCAGCGTTTAATTTTATGGGTTCTACAGTTTCTAAGGTACCTTCGTCAAAACTCGTTCTTAGGTCACTAAGAATGGATTTCAAAGCAACAAATGCTCGTTCCACGCTAACTTACGTAATAGGAACACTGTGAAATGCTAATATTAGTTCACTAAGAAATGGTATTTTCCAAGTTTTGATCAATTCAACATTCTAGTATTATATTTACATTTAAGTCCACTCTTTTGGGGTTATATGTTGCATTTTCAAGTAAGGAATTGTCTTCATTTCCTTCAATAAATCAATGAATAGAATCGTCGATTTCATCTAAATATTTGCTGAAATTAGTTGTAGACACTGTAATTTTATTACCACAAGTAAGAACTTTTATGTGTTTAAAATAGATTAAGGTAAATGCAGCAGTAATTGACCTCGTAGCAGTAGTTGGCCATTTTTCAGGAAAACATGAACAATACGGTTTTGAAAAGTAATAATCTCTATAAAAAACGCGATAGGTATGCTATACCCCCTACCGACCTAATTTCGAAAATTTATTACGTAATTTTAATTGTTTATTGTAGTAACGGACAATTGATTTTATTGACGTTGGTTGTATGCCCCCGAATTGTAATTTCCTTAACACTTTCTGTAGCGGCCAGCTTCGGGCGATGTTTTATGATGGGCCATCGCTATTGTGTCTTAGAGTCGGTACGCGGATCATTGCAATCTGGCTACGGCATGGGCCTGTCGCCGTTTTCTTTGTTAGTGCAATTGCCGCTCCGACCTAGGGCACAAGATGGTATTTGCACATCTTGAGCGTAGTCCCTGCCATAAAACATCTGCTTCCTTTGTATTTAGTTTTCTCCGAATCGGCGCGGCTGGACACTCGGGGCCTTAACGCGGTATCGCTGCCAGATGCCTGGGATTCCCCAGGCTTCGATCTTCGATGGTTTGGACACCCTGGCAGCGTCGCGAACACCCCCTCCTTTAGCCCGTTGCGCCTATGCGTTTTGTTACGCCCTTGTATCTTGCTATTTGCTGGGCCCGTTTTCTTAGATTTAGTTTTAGCTGCCGCCCACCCTTAATTTTCATACAGTAGGGATAAGTTTTCCATTAGGAAGGGAGAACCGAGGTGTTAAATTGGCGCACTCTCGGTCTCTTCCTCAGAATTAACACGAACCTTGAAATATTTATATCGCCATCTCTACTGTGTAGCCATAGAAGCAGTTAGAGAAGTTAATTCTCCTATAGTTTACCAACTTAGCTTTTTGTACATCACCCGACAATTGCGGTGTGTAGTTTGGTACGTTAAATAAACTGTAGTTCTTACACGTTGCTTATTTTAGTCCTTCCGCCAGGAAGGTGGTCCTTCGAGTACAATATATTAGCGGGCACCTCGCAGTGCAAACTCAATCAAGGCCCGAACGATAATTTGATCAACCACGGGCGTAAATACTGTAGCGGCACACGGTCGGCGACCGTAATAACCATTCGAACAGTCCGCTTGCAGATGTCAAGGTTTAGGCGAGAAAAACCTTCCCTGACATTTGCAAGCCCGGAAATGATTTTATTCTTTTATTGCTTTCACGTGCACAGCAGACTTCGCTGATGAAAACGTCGCCAGCCGTGTACCGTTACGGGACTTCCCGACCGCGCGGCCGGCGCGGTCGAGGAAAGTCCCAAAACATAGGAGCCACCTAAATTGGCGACAAGGAGTCCCTTTCCCCCGCCGATCAGGGCGGTGTTTTAAAGGAAAAAGTAACTCCACCCTCGCGTCTTCAGGGAGCAAGCTCCACCCGCGTGTCTCGGAAAAGGCGTTACCTTCTTCCGAGACTTTGTATATATACCTAAGGAAAAACGCAAAACAGACATTCACGTACATCCAATTTACGTACATCCACACTCTGTCACTCATCACGCTGTCAACCTCTTGCATTCAAATAAAAGTATCAGTCCAGATATTGCAATAATCATTTTCACTTGTAACCTCTCCATCCGTTACAATACTTTCATTAAGAAATGTGTACTATTCACGGTAAGAAATTCACAAGCTTTTAAGCTTTTATGATTGAATCTTCATTACTTACATTGTTAAGGTTTCATATTTAATTAATGTAATGTCAACTAGTAACTAAGTAAAGAAAGACCAAGAAAGTATGGTCAATGCGTTGGTTCTCGTAATGCAAAAGTATGGTCCTCTCGTTTTCGAGGCTGGTCAACTTCTGACCCAATTATTGAATTTCCAAAAATGTATATAAAATTTGGATAATACAACTATTTTAAAAAAGTTAACTTTGTCAGATAATGTAAAAAATTCAGACAGCTTTTTCACGCATAGAGTCTCTCTATTTAATAATGGAGCAAGCATTTACTATTAATCATTCAGAACATTTGTCTTAACTATTAGTACTATTACTTTCATTGTTATTATTGAACTTGAACTTGTTTCCATTCCCGAAAAAAAATAAAAGTACTCTTCTTATACAAATATTTGTGGAATAGAAGTTCCAATGAATACACATAATTTTATAACTGTTTTCTCAGAAATGAACAGTTAATAGTTAAAAAATGAGTGTTATAACAGAACTAATTGATAATTTTAACAGTTCCATTTGACCCATGATTATATGTGTTATGGCAGCTTGTTCCTTTCTGAACATGGCATGGAGGGCATTTCATGTCTTTTGAAAGAGGAATCGTTGATATTCTTGATGCGGGGTGGAGCAGTTAGTCTCCATTCCGTTTCCCATTGATGTTTAGTTTATTTTCTGTATATTTGAATAAGTAGTCCATACATAGGATGTTGTGGTGGTTAGTCGTTGTATTCGCGGCTTCCTTGGTGTGGTCTGCAATCTCATTTCCGGGGATGCCAGCATGTCCAGGGATCCATACATGGATTTTAGAAATGTTCAGCTGGTTCTTATGAAGATACAGTATATCCACATATGTGTTTAGAAAAAATGTAATACGAATCGGAAGTACATTTCAAATACCGATACGTTCTGACACTGGATTAATAAATCTGAAAGCGAATGGATTTTGGTAAAAGAAGAATGGCTTGACACATTGAAGCCGAGTATGCACAAAGTGCACGATAGAGAACGTATCATTTTGCTTGACTGGCTATCCCAATTATCATATACAAATCCATAACATTTTTTGTTCTATTAGGAAGTACAAGTTCAAAGCAATATTTATGTTAAAATTTAGAATTTGAATTGACCGTATTCGAAAAATATAGAGGTCACTATTTGTTTCGTACGAAAGAATGAGTAGATGGCACACCGAAGGATTTGCAAACTATGATCGATAATGGAGGAAACTAGATCCATTATTAAGGAGACGTCCTCATCAAATTATTAAAAATAAAGATGATATTTAGAAACTTTTCTTCTTAAAATATTCATTTTATAAAAGAAATGTTTTATCCTTCGTTTGTGATTTCTGTTGTGGTGTGATTTATAGATGGTCACTACACTGCTTACAAAATATAGGGTGAAAACGATGGTCACGTTTACAATAAAAATTGCAAATCAATTCAAAATTCTTGCGGTAATATTTTTGTTATTGTATTGGCTATTTCACGAACCAAAACTACTTTTATACGTAATATCGACCTTCTCTTCTATACGTTTTGATTAAACTCGTATTAAACACAGCTATTTTGATTTTTCTTGTCTCACAGTGGATCATACCATAGTCATTGATATAAACTTTAAGAATTTGTATCGTTTTTCCATTTTAGAAGATTCTACAATGAATTATGATGGCCACTGTTTTCACTCCATATTTTATAAACACTTCAGTGACCGCCATAAATAAATGACACCACAACAGGAACCGCAACAAGTACTTTTTGGATACTATAAGAGAGTAGATACTAAGGAGAAAAAGTTTTTTTATAGAATTTTTTATAAAATGTTTTTTATAAATGTAAATTTTCAGAGATAGTACCACTACGCTTTTGTTGGACAAACTGTATTTGACACTCATTTCTGTTATTGATTAATACCTAGCACCTCGAGCATTTTGTATGCCATCAGCAACAGCAACAGTTAAAGCGAAACGCTTGCAAATGTCAGCTTGTATTCTGGGGATAGAAAATTGAAAAATGTTTGCAAATACATTTACTTTACTTTCGATTGTTTTAACGTAAATAAAAATAGTATTGCTATTATTATCATTGAACAGCGGATTATGAAATTCTCCGCAACGGTGACAACGGAGTGTAAAGGGTTTAATTATTCAGGTTAACCTTTATGTTAATAACCACGTACCCATTCTGAACTTCCTTTTAAAACATCTATAATATTTTTGTTGACAATAGCAAATTTGTTGTAGATTTGGATGATCATTAGAAGCATTACAAGAATCTAGGGATATTGTCATACCATTTTCAACTTATTAACATTATTAGATAAGGAAATATGTTTTCATTTAATTACTGTTCCCTACAATTGACTTTTTTGTTGACAATAGCAAATTTGTTGTAGATTTTTATTTTCTTGGATGATCATTAGAAACATTACGAGAATTTAAGGATATTGTCATATCGTTTTCAACTTATTAACATTATTAGATGAGGAAATACATTTTCATTTAATTACTGTTCCCTACAATTGACTTGGATAATTTTCAGTTTGCATAAAAATCCGAAGTCATCAATGAGCATGATGGATGGTGTTTGTCTCGTTGTTGGACTATGTCTTTGCACTATTTCGGGTTGTGTTTTTGTGTTCTGTTGTGATATTAATGTTATTTCAACGTACGTTCATGATCGCGATCTAAGTATATCAATTTTGAGTAGTATTTACTTCAATTATGGTGGTGCTGTGTCTTTTGTAATTCGTTTTGTAATTAATTAAATAATGATCTTCGTCTTTTTATTGATTGTTGGGTATTTTTTTAAAGTTTTGAATAATAGAGTGGAACTTGTTAGAATCAAGCTTGTTCTATTGTTTCGTGTCGCCAATATAATTATGTAATATGATGAATGGTGGATTTCATGAATTTATGACAAAAGTGATTAGGTAACATACAAAACTGTAGACATTGGGTGAATTTAAGAATATTGTCATATTATTTTCGTATTGAATTCGAAATTCGAAAAACATTTGTATTGAACTCCAGTTTCTCATAACTAGACTGCGGATTTTATGCATTTATCACAAAAATGAGTAGGTATAATATAAAACAGTGAAAATAATCGACGAATTTAAAAATGCTGTCACATTATTTTCATCCTGCGAAACACGTTAAGAAAGGAAATAAATTGTTAGTTCACTCCAATTTATTGCAATTCGGATGGAAAATTTCTATTTTGCATAAAGGTCCGCAGTCTACTTATAACCTACTTAAAAAATGTGTAGTCTGCTTAAGTCTAGAAACGATAGAATTGCAACACTTACAGTAGTTCCGATTCCCATCAAATGCAGAAATGTATTGATATAATAAATAATAATTGATATAAATGCAGAGTTTATTCCCCACTGTGTTCAGAGTAATATTTCTCCAATATTCTTGCCTCGTACCACTGTTTTTAAATCAACAGATAAGGAAACGATGATTACATAAAGCAACGTTGAAGACGAAAACAGTGGATTTGTGTTTCTTATGTAAGATGAAATACAATCAGTATTCACGGTGTCGTATCTTTTAAAGGGACCTGAAACAATAAACGCAAGTGAAAGAACACAAGAGTCTTTTATAAATTCCAATCTTACTTCAGTTTCTTTTATATTACCTTTATATCTTAAGCATTTTAACCTTAGATAATGAAACTTTCATAAGAATGACGATCGAAACATTTGAATATCGTAACATGTAATAATACACAGAATATTTAATTTCATCAATTGAATTCTACAAATTTCATTTATTCCGTTTCTGTAGAACATAAAGTATTTTTACATTAGGTATATAGTATTTTCAATTGATCGTTATTTGCACACACCATAGTTTAGTTATGCCGATTTTATACTATATGCTTGAAACAAACATAATTGTTCTACTACACACTATTACACTTTAATTTCACTGAATTATTTTCTTAACGAATGCATATTAATTCCTTAGAATTAATTCCTTATTATTAGATTTTGAATTTTATGTATTTATGACAAAAATGTGTAAACAAATTGTAAAGCAGTAAAAGCATTTGAAGAATTTAAAAATATTGACGTGTTATTGTCAGCTTATTTTCATTATTTTAAGAAAAGAAATTAATACCTATGCATCTTCTGTAGTTTGAAATGGATGCAGACAATTATTATTTGCGTAAAAATCCATAGTCTAGTTATTATTCATTACATGTAACATCTAGTGATAAATATTATCTATAGCTGGTTGTTTCTATAGCAAAACTTTTTTTTTTCATAATACTGTGTTGTTTTGTGCTCTCCAAATTGAATTTAAAAAATCAGATACCACTCGTGTAACTGTTCTCGATTAAAGAATAAGTAATATCCGTTTTAAAAATGCCACAATCATACCTCATTATAAATTAGTTGAATCTTCTTTATTTTATGTTACTCATGTATTCCTTGCATATTACATTAATACTCATCTCGAAGTTAAATAAAACATTTTATAAAGCGCTAGGAAATTTTTTAAATAATATTACTACACGGTGTTTAAGTCGTTCTGATACAATTTAAGTTTCTAAGAATCTGAAAGTTCTAAGAAACTGAAAGTTTTTTTATCAGCAAATGAGAAATGTATTTCCCCTCATCCTCCTTAAAGAAGAATGTACTTTACTTTCAGCATCTTCTTATCCCCGAAACTAAATTTTATTATTTCATGTGTAACCTCGATTTTGAAGACGAATAAGAATGATTTATAATAATTGCTAAAATTGTACTTTATGTACAGTTTCAAAATGTTGGATAACATAATTAAATAATAAATAATTGTAAATAGATTATTCTTTTAGTATACTAGTACAAGATAATATACTTTTCTAGCCATTTGGCGTACAAAGACGTTTCGAATACGTAATCTGTAGCTCATTTGAACATGCTATTTCATGCATTGAATTAAAATATTGTTATGTGTATGTAATACTAATAACTAGACTGCGGATTTTTATGCATTTATGTCCTCTGAAAATATAAAATTCGACAGGATTGATTACGATTTTAATTTATCTTGGATCTCCAAAGGCTAGTACCACTGAAAATAAGATTTCATTTGACTCCAATTTCTTAAAGTTTGTCTACAAAAACTTTTACCAGCAACATGTCTATTATTATCCGAGGAACATACGTGTTTTGAATTTATAGGGAAATTCATTGTTAAGCTTACACAAATGATAAGTTCAATAATAAATAGTACTTTTGCTCACAAAATTTTCTCAAGTAGTTCAAAACTGATAACTTTACTTTACGTAATTAATTGTTCGGAAATATGGCGTTAATATTATTTTCTAAAGAAATTTAAATCTTAGTTTTGGCCGTGTTTTTCTGATATCCGATTGCCTCTCGACAAATTCCCGACACCGTAGTTAATGATTTGCTTTGAAAGGCCACGAGTACGCTCGTTAGTCGTGAAAGCTTTTTGCTCTTTTCCATTTTCCACTTTGACAACGAAGCATCGCGTCGATCGTTTCTCCTCTTTGTTCTAGCTGTCTCCGTTGCCCTCACTTTCAGTGAAAATAAAAGTAGCATACTTTCGTATAATATCGAATTATATATGTATTTATAATTAGAGCTTGCATCTGGGGGAATTCAAATTTCTAATTCTAATTGAACCTGTCAAGCAAATTTTCCATTCAGACGATCATATCTATTTTACTAGTCAAATACAGTGGCGGGCAAAAGAAACTTTAAAATTGGAGTTTCTCTATATGATTATAAATAACTTTAGCTCTAGATGGTTTTTTAAATGTTGATAACATTCGTCTAACATCCAACTTCTTTTGTTTATTCGTCTATTTTCACACAATGAGTTAACAATCCATTTTCTTCGACACGTGCAGCGGACAAATGTAAGTTTAAACTCTTTCACATGGTATTGATATTAACAAACTACGTAGTACACATTTTCCGATATTTCTCTTCATTTCTGTAAATATATTGACTTTGACTAACATCGGCGTCCTAAGTTACACAGATGAATAAGAATAGTAGGATTGATTCGGGTTGTTTATCGGGCAGTACATCGACCCCAAGGATATTTCAAAGGTGGCATCTAATTTTTTCTTAGGAAAGAGCAGTTTAAAAACTCGATTGTCCTCCACAATTCTCAAATCTCAATCCCATTGAAAATCTCTGGACAATTTTAGATGCTCATATTCCCTCAAATGTTCGTATTATCAAAGAAAGTAGTATTTTGGAAACACTTCAGAACACTTCAAACAAAATATACTAAATATGAATGTTATGCCCTTGTTTTAAAATTACATAGAATTCTATTTTTTTCTAACCAATATTTAAGCATTAAAGTAAATCTAGATACACAATAAATATAAATTTTCTTCCTTGTTCTTTAAAATTATTACGAATAAAGATGTTCTCTTTATCGTAACTGTGAAGATAATCAAAGCAAAGGGTTAATTGCAAGCACACCAAACAGGCTATAAACTGTAATAGACAGCAACGGAGATCGTATGAAGTGATAAAACTAACAAAACGTTTAAATATAGAAATTATAATCACAAAAATGTAGAGTTAAACTTGCTTTTGTCCGTCCAGTTTCATTACTTATATCATTGTTTTCAATAAACAATTAATTTTCCATCAATGTTTGTAGTTCCATTATTTTATATCTAGATAATAAAATTTCAGTTTGTAAAAAGGTATGGTAGTTAACGTATACACTTTTGCCTGCCACTGTACCTTCAATTACCACTCCTTTCCTATTGTATTTTATGTCACTAAATTTTGGATTAGGTATTTGCACAATGAATGGTCAGTAAGAAACAGTTACGGATTCAAATTTGTCCAAAACTACCACTGTCGTTTGATTTGGAAACTAGTTGGCTGAATTCACCCCTTCCTTTGTTCTGGCTTACGGAATTACCGTGCAGCATTTCCTATGCAATTCTAATTAATTGATCCTGAGTTACGGCGCGATACATAATCGCCGATGATTAATTGTATCTGAATAAGTTGAAAGTTGTCTGGTTTCCTTATTAACAGGCAAACCACAACAAAAAATTCGAATTTCTGATAAAATTCGAAGGTAATCTAGAGTGTAATGTATGTATAGACACGAAGCAAGTTGCATAAAAATTCCGTCGTTACGAAGAACTGCGCGACATAAAGATTTCACGCAAAGTTTTCAGTGATTACCGAAAATAAATTTAATATCTTAAAGTTCGAGATGAAATATTCATGATAGTAAGGGACTTCAACTTAAACTTTTCGAGGATTTTTTGCTGCGTATACGTGACCTAGAGAGTATTAATTACTGAAGTTGGAGGCTTTAAATATCGTCACTGTTGAATAAAACGTTTGAAACCATGATATGGTTATACTATTTACAATTTTGTTTTCACCTTAACACTTTAACCGCCATGTCGCTCATATCCGGGTGACGGGATTATTTTATACAGAATTGAAAATTAATTTTTACGTTGGTAGATCGAGTGTACCAAAATTTGCTTACGCCTTGAGAAATGGAAGAGGTTTAAAACAGTAATTAATATCAGAAAACAAAACTTCTCAGTTTCTTTTTATTTAACGATTTTTCGTCGCATCAACTGCATGGTTATTAGTGACGGGAAGATGTATTATCATATTATGTAAAAGAAACGCCGTGCGTCGAGATATGCATATGTCAGTTACGCGAGGAAAAAGCGTCGTTCCTCGAACAATATTATGACGCGCTGTCGTTGCCACGGTCCTAAAGGACTGAACGTAAAGTATGTAGATATATGGGCGAGACGTGTCGTACCGCGAGCGGGGAGGAATGGTAGACTGCGGCCATATTGAGTGGCAAAACTAGTGCTGCCATCTATATAACGTTGCGGGAACATTGATATGATTTGATTCTGAAAAATGAATGCATAAGAAGTGTATTTGTATATACAGGGTGTCCCACATAAATGGGAACACCTAAATATCTGTCGTATTTACAGTCCTATCAGAAAATTTCAGAGGACAACTATTGCAGGGGCAAATATAATGGTAAAGAAAAAATTTTTTATGTCGGGTTTTTTTTAATGAAATTTCAAGGTCACCGATGTTTTTTTAAATGGAATAGTATATATTTTTTACTATAGCATGATAGACAATAAAAAACTGAATTTAGTGGATACCACCTTTTTGACCATGAAATGACCTTGAGCAAGAATAATCAGCGGATAAAATGTGGAAGTTTAAAACTCACGTGTTTCAGCAAAGATTACGCGTTGTTTACGGCAGGTTGACCTTTACAAACCGCAATAAATGTTTGAAATTTTTTTCATAGTAAACAGCGTACGTTTATGTTAGAGTATCTGACACCATTGGACTTTTATCTATGGGGCAAGATAAAATGTATTGTGTACAAAGATAAATCCACAACGCCAGAGGATATGCGGCAAAGGATTACTGCAGCATGTGCTTCAATTACGCTTCAGGAAATCGACAATGCCTACAGATCATTTAATGCAAGATTGCAATATTGCATAAATAAGGATGGTCAACATTTCGAACATTTATTATGATATGTAAAGGTCAACCCGACGTAAACAACGCGTAATCTTTGCTGAAACACGTGAATTTTAAACTTCCACATTTTATCCGCTCCAACATGATTATTCTTGCTCAAGGTCATTTCAAGGTCAAAAAGATGGTATCCACTAAATTTAGTTTTTTATTGTCTATCGTGCTATTGTAAAAAATATACTATTCCATTTAAAAAAACATCGGTGACCTCGAAATTTCATTAAAAAAACCGACATCAAAAATTTTTTTCTTTACCATTATATTTTCCCTCACTTAGGTGTTCCCATTTATGTGGGACACCCTGTATATCTGTATATATATATATATATATATACAAAATATTGCACATTCGGCTCCAATATAACTGCCTCAGCTCTCTGCTACCTCATCATCTCACGTTGCCCAACACTACTCTACAATTTAATGGCCAGAAAACATTATTAGTTTATTAAAATAGGTTCTTTTACTACTGGCAACATTATTTTTTTACTTAAATATATAATTGTATCTAACCTTAACACATTTATTAATTATACACTTTATAAGGTGTATCCTATGGTCGTAAAGCGCATTTTGATCATTGCAATGGTTGAGTAAATTTATAAATAAATTATGTGTATCTATTTCCCGCATGATTGCATTGCAAATTCACGCAACTAGTATTTAAAGTTGCCTATAGATAACGTTGAGATATGGTGCAAGATTTCACGCGCATGCGCGGCCAAAACAGTAATGTATCTATATCACGATGACAGAGGTAGTGGAGCCCTGAGACAGTTATATTGGCGGGAATGTATCGAAACAATCTGTTCCGGACAAAAAGACTTCAGGACGTGTCCTACGAGTTACAAAATATACACAAATACACATGTTATATATTCATTTTTCAGAATCGAATCATACCAATTTTTAATAATTCTGCTGGGTACTCAAGGTACCCTATTTTATCGAGAATCTTACTTTACTGAGGTTGAAATTGCCGCGCATGCGCGTGGAATCTTGCACCATATCCCAACACTGCCTATAGAGCGCGCCACAGTGTTTGCCACTCAAGATGGCAGACAAGTTGATACCCCTTCCGTCTTTTGGCACACCCCCGCAGGCTTAGGCGCAGTTCTTCAAGTCCGTAGTCGTTGCCCCATATTTCGTCACAGGACAACAGCTGACCAACGACGACTCGCGCTCAAGGCCAACTTTCGAATTCAAAAGTTTTAAAGAGTTCAGTTAGCATTCGCACTTGACCGAACATACTTCGAGTAATATAGCATATTTTTCCAACCTTAAGTTTCGATCTCTCCTGAGTAAACCCTTCCACTCTACAATTATAACTTTCAGGATTTCGGTTTCTTTAATAAATTCAAGCAGGTCTTGTATTTTATCTTCGTGAAGATTATCTTTCAGAGTCTCTCCTATTTCGTATCTTACAATATATTTTATAGTTGCATGTTTCATACATTAGTACACGGTCCTTTGTCAAAAGAAAGTGTGTTCCCTTTGCGTGGCTTATCTCAATTCAGGGTAAGATGACTTAATCCCTCCTTTTCAGGTTGTAATTTGCTTCATTTTTTTTTTTTAGAAATGAGTCGTACATCCTTTTTGAGTGTGTTGAGGTTAGTTGTGTGGGTATACAGGAGAATGAAAGTAGCCTCATTCGTGGTCGACACTCTTTATTAATAAATCGCGATGATCGCGTCGCTCGGTCGTATCGGTCGGGTCGAAACTACAATGTCGACTTGCTCGTGCAAGGTTTCGGTTTCGACTGCCTTTCGTGCATCGGGACGACTGCCCTCGGAACCGATCTCTGAGAGTCTCTCTCGATTTCCGAGAACAGTCGTGGCTTTTAAGGGCGTAGCGTATCGCAGGCGACGATTGACGCGTCCGCCACGAGTTTCGTTGCTGCGTCCTGTATATATTAAGTGGCGACGGTCTGGCGCGGCGTGCTCGTGCACGGGCCGCCACAGTTGTTTCCATTCCAGGTCCCATTGTTGCATCTGATATCCTTTTGCTTCTTTGATTTGATCTTCCATGGAGGGAATGTTGAGTTGACATGGTCTGGGAATTTTCAGTTTTTGTTTTTGTTATATAAATTGCATTGATGTGGTGTAACTTTTGTGATTGTCGATTGGGCAATCAACATGTTAATTTATAGTTAGTTCTCGAAATTTTTTTGGTTACAGTTTCAGGATTCCTACAAGACTTTTTATTCCAAACTTTAGGGAAATTAATCAGAGATTTGAGACTTTCACGGCCCGGCATCATACAGTTGTGTCTGTTGAGGCTTTCGGGTGTAAGCCGTGTCCTAAAGGAAGAGATTTCCCAATGTTTCGCCAGCATTGCAACTAGCTTCATCAGGGGGTCAGAAGACACACTGATACTAAAGTGTGTCGCATTACGTTCCACTTATATAGTGGGTTCACTCATTGATTAATAAAAATGAGTGAGTGAAACAAAAAACAGTACAAAGATTAAAGAGATTTAAGAGAGCGGATATATTATTGTCAACTTATTAAAATAAGTAGTGAGCAAAAGAAAATTTTTATTTGGTTCGAATACTTAGTAATTGCTGCAGAAAATTTTAATTTCGCACAAAAATCAAGTCTCGTGATTACTTTTTTTTCAAAATCTGGCACATGGTTTCACTGACTTTTTCTCAATTTTATCTAACTTTGGTGTAATTTTGATATAGAATGTTATGATTTTTTAGTGCATATGGATTACATTTACATATATTTTTTTTTTAAATTCTTTCAACGTCATAAACATTTGGGGTCTGCCTGTCGAGATTTTCATTCTCATTTCTTATCCTATTTTCAGTTTGAAACAGTATACGAGCTACTGTGTGCAGAGTTCTTAATTTTTCGTAACAA
Source organism: Sphecodes monilicornis (assembly GCA_913789915.3). Taxonomy (NCBI): domain Eukaryota; kingdom Metazoa; phylum Arthropoda; class Insecta; order Hymenoptera; family Halictidae; genus Sphecodes; species Sphecodes monilicornis. Next base: position 5,393,317 of record OU565286.1, on the reverse strand, counting down.
TTATACAATAATTCATTTTCTTAATTGAATTGTTATTTCTAGAGCTTGTCTACATATTTCATGCATTAATCTTCCCGATGCCTTCCGCAGTTACGTTGACTATAGTTATTTTTATCGTTAATCATTTCTTACAAAAAAGAGGAATTTATGTTTACTGTACGTTTATATTGACTTTGAAAATGATGCATTGGAAAGAGATAAATTTCATGTCATTACCACTTAAAAGAAATGAATAATTATTTGTACTAGCCAGAACCAAATGGCTTATACTTTTGTCCAACAGACATTACTTCATTTTTATCATTCTTTTTAGAACTTCTTTGTTACATGTCATAGAAATCTAGGATATGATGTGTTTATTCTGGAGATGATAAGCTGTATACAAAGTGTACAATTTCTATCTTTAAATATACAAAATACCGTTCCGTAATAACGTGGTTAAGTGTAGTCGGACATTGTACCCCCGCTTATGTAAATTTCCAATGCTCAATATTCCTTTTCTCAGGAACTATAAATGATATCTTCAACAGATTTCTCTTGTTTGCCTGCATACTTTAACAAAGGGGATTTCAAACATTTTTTAAACTATATTATTCATAAATTTTTAGTTTGGTCCTAAAGAAATTTTTAAAAAATTGCACTTAGAGCTACATAATTTTTGAAGGAAGTAATATTTTAAAAAACTCTGCGTTAGAATATGCAGGAAAAAATAAGGAATCAAGCAAAAAAGAGTTCTTGAAGATAGCCCAGTAGTTCCTGAGAAAAGGTACATTTTGTGTGAAAAAATTCAATTTTCGGATAACTTAATTCAAAGTTTAGGAGAGAGCAAAGACTGTAGAGACTGCAGTGACCTCGAGATACAAAACTGCTTCTAGGGACCGAAATATTCATCAGACATGAGCGATCTTTATCATAAATTAACCCTGAGAATATGTAGAAAAAAGGTAATTAAGAAACCGAGATTCGAAATTTTTCACCAGAATCAAAGCCCGACTACCCTTAATACGTTACGTGTTGTATGAATCGCGCTATAGGAAATTATGCTGTACGAGAATTTTCTTCATTGTCAAGGGACAACCCCAGTATATATTATACGTGATATGACGATTTCTATACGTGAATGAAAAATGATTGGAAATAAACTTTTTTATAATATACTGTTCAAACAAATCACTCTTTTACGAAATAATATACATCGTTGTATAACTGTAAAAGAATAAATATTTCTAAAACACTAAAAGAATAAATATTTCTAAAACAACACACATGTAAGTAGTACAATTGTTATCCACAATAGATCTCTTAATAACAGGTCACAAAAGAAGTGGTTCGGAAGCAAGAGTTTCAAAAATCGAGTTGTTAGTCACGTCTGAAGTCGTAATTGATCGCTATAAATCCGCCAATCTTCTAATATCAAAAACATGTTTGATAATACCCTCTCTTCTATAAAATCCGATGGTCTTTTTAAGGGCAAAACCTATTTCCAGCAATTTTTTAGTGATAACCGACTTCCTTGGTTCTCTCATTTAAACTTGTCCCCTTCGGCTATTGTTACTATCAATAGGTGTAGAGCTGATCACTATCACCTGGCTGCTTCCTTGGCTCGTATTGGTTTCATTGATGATCCAGAATGCAGATGCAGAGATGGTGATGAATCTCTGAATCATGTCTTACGGCAATGTAATTTGTATTATGTGGAAAGACTTGAATTTTTTGAAAAGATCCGTAAGATTCGTAATTTCAACTTTCAGCTTCCAATGGATGTTTCTTTGTTAATAGCCAAACCCAATAAAAGGGCTTGTCATTACATGTTATCATTTTTTAAAAATTGCGGTCTCAATGTTTAAGTTTATGGTCTATTCTGCGTTTAATGTTTGTATTCATGTTATCGTTATAATACTTATGTGTCGTCAGTCTCTTATTCTGTTTAAAAATTGTCTCTTGTTAGTAATCAGTGTATTGTATTCTTTGTAATGTTGAAATAAATCTCGTATGAGATTTTCTTTAATAAAAAAAAAAAAAATCTTCTAATGTTTTTGATGTCTTAAATTACACTTTCTTATTTTTGTCATAAATGCTTAAAACCCACTGTCGATTAATTACTATAGTGATTGATACGGAAGTGGCCTTAGCTGAGGCGATGTGACTTTTTTTTAAAATTTTGTTGTGATAGGGGATTTTTGGTCAGTGAGAAACAGAAATATTTCGAAAACTTTTTTGAAAAAGAACGAAGTGTTATTTTAGCAGACACGCTCATAAAACGACTATTGCAAAAAGAAAGCTATTCTAAAAGCAGTTGCACTAGAAGCATTAAAAAAGGGAGAAAAAGAAAACAAAGTGCTGCTTTAACAGACACACCTATAAAAGAAATATTGGGTCTAGCAAAAGAAAGCACTGAAAAACAGAACGTGCGCGAAGCGAAGATTGGTTGAGAAGAAAGATACTAAGAACAATACTGTCAAAGACAATCGAAAATTTTTGAAACCGTCAACAATTAACACCGAACTAATTAACCGGCAGATGAGTTTCTTGACTTATAGCTCTTACAAGGGAACATATTCAGATGCGAAAATCCGATTTTGATGAAACTTATGCGAGTTTATTGTTCATTGAAAAATATTTGACACCTGTTTTTTTTTATCGGCAACCATCCACTTTGAAGGGGTGAAAACAGCCCTCAAAGTTGTGGGTCAAAACCATATTTTTTGAGATATCTCGGAAACCAGAGGTCGACAAAATTTGAATCTTTTTTAAATTGTGTGTTTTTCAATGGGAAATGTAGAGTCGCGCAAGAAAATTTTAACAAAATTTTTTTGTTTAAACAATATATTAATAGTTTGATTTGTTTTGCAGTTTCTCTTGTTTATTGTTAGTTAATTTTAATGTAAACTTGGGCGTGTGATCTTTGATCCAAAATAGGGGATACATGTTTCAGGATTTTCTTTTTCTTTGCCATTTAACAATAATTATGCATAATGGAAGATGCCTTGCACCTGGCGTGCGTTGGAAGGGATTCTGGTTTGTTTTATCGAAATATAAGCATTTAGTATAAACGTGTATAGTATTTTAAACAATACCACTGGGTTATGTGTCGTTTATTGTTTTATTAGTAGCTAAAGAAGGTGGCGCAGGTAGCAGCGTGGCTACGTTTCTACGTGGCTACATTTACAAACATGAAGGTCCATCCGACGAGCGTTATAAACATTTTGATGGAAACATATAACAGTAATAATAACGAGGGAACACCCACGAATGGGAAGGAAATTGAACTGGCACACATTATTATAGACCTGATTGATAGGTACAGAGAAGCAGGGTACATGAATTTCGAAACGTAGCCACGCTGCTTCCTGCGCCACCTTCTTTAGCTACTAATAAAACAATAAACAAAAAACACACAATTTAAAAAAAATTCAAATTTTTTCGACGTCTGGTTTCCGAGATATCTCAAAAAATATGGTTTTGACCCCCAACTTTGACGGCTGTTTTCACCCCTTCAAAGTGGATGGTTGCCGATAAAAAAAACATATGTCAAATATTTTTCAAAGAACTATGAGCTCCCATAAGTTTCATCAAAATCGGATTTTCGCATCTGAATATGTTCCCTTGTTAGTAATCAAAATATTATAATGAAAACTACAATATAGATTTGACTAAAACAATTTTCAAAATTAAACATTTACATAGAAGTAAATGTGCAAACTTTTGATACGCAACAAGTTATAAAATTATCAATGGTTCAATCATAAAAATTGGGCATGTTGAAAGTTAGTCAACTAGCTCCAGTCTTAACATAGTCAGTAGAAAGATCACAATTAATAAGAAATTTTTATTGATTTATGGATTATTATATATTAGCAATGGATTTATTGATTTATAGATTTATTATGCAATGAAAATATAATGAGTTATTTTAAATACTCTATTATTCTTATTTTGCTAATAACATAAAAGCTAATTTTCATTTGGCGATTAAATCAAATGAATTATTTGAATAATTTTTTATTTTAATTACATTGTTCGAATGAAGTAATAGATATAATTTCACCTTAAGACGATATGCTAATTTTTGTGTAGTTAGTTTATTGATTACAGTTTAACTGCATTGGCTTATAAAATTGTTCTTTAATGCACGAAATAAGTAAAATTTAGGAGAGTACGAATTATTTGGTCAAATGAAAGATGAAATATAAATGATTTGAATTTCATTTGAAGCTGAAACAATGAAGTAATTTTTAAAAAATGACTAGGCTGTTTAAATAAACTAACATATTATTATTTCAATTGACTAAAATAAGTTAAAGTTCCTCACTGTACAAAATACGGTAACTGTCCCCGAAAATTTAAAAGAAGAAGCCCTCTCTCACGGCCTGGAATGATCCCTTAGCACTTCCTTCTGGCAAGTGTCGAAACTTCAGCCGCAAATATATTAAAAGGTATCGCGGCCTTAAAATAATTCGATCCATTTGGTATGGAAATAGAGCGCTCAGGGAGACGAGCGACGAGGGAAAGACAAAAGAGATGAGAGAGAAAGAGGGCTAGTAAGAAGAGGATCCGCTGTAGGCGGATGCAGTGCCGTCGCCAGGAACACGGGCGAGACGGTCTCAAGGAAGAAAGCGAGATAGCGGCATTCTATCTTACATTGTGAAGACAATATTGCTCGAAGACGATTTAAAAGTTTGGTAATAGGGTTTGCCACCCTTTCACGACCCCGGTTCGCCGTAAAATTCGGACTCTAGTCCCCCGTCTTTGTTTTATCTCGTCTCTATCCCGCTATCCTTTGGCACTTTCCGTTCAACGTTGCAATTCCTCCGCGAAACCGATTCTCCCTAGTATTACATAGTCGCCTATTCCACAACCTCGAATGTTCAGAGGTTGCCAAATCGATGGTGTAGCCAACCCCAGGGTATGAATCTTAAGAATTGCCACCGTGTGGACATCGGAGTTGGATCAACTCGTTGCAGAATTTTTATCTCCAAGTTTTCCATTGTTTCCTGTTATGTATCCTCGTGAAAATAGTATTTCCCTCACATTTACACCTGCGTTGTCGTCTTTTATTCAACTATTCTCTTCTTCCGCATTCACTAGTCATTCCTGATCGTTGTTTATCGTATCTGTTCTTATTTCCTTTCTCTCTCACCTCGTGTACTTCTACTCTTTCTTATTTTCTTCAAACTGATACGGATGGTTTCCCACGCTCCGATGACAATATGTCTCAATGACGTTATTTACAATCAGTATAATGTAGTTAATGAGACCGAAACTTCAATGCTAACGCAGTGTATCTACGCTGGCTGCTTCCGATAATTTGATTGCGTTGGAAACAGATTCTATTGTAATCTCTCGAGATGTTCTTGATAGATCTGATTCGATAATAACACAGTAAAAGTAAAATGATTTCCTCTGTATGCAGATTATTCGAGTTTAAAAATTTCACCCTTAACGATAATAAGCCTTCAACTTATAATTATTGCAAAAATAAGAAACTTCACAATTTTAAAAATTAATTTTTTTTCTTCTAGATTCATCACAGAGATACACATGTTGTGTCGTTTCAGTGCTCAAACAGTATTAGTGAACCGCTGAGATACACACCTCAAAGAGAGGTAAATAAGTAATAATCGGGTTTCGGATAACTAAGTAACTTTAATAAAAAATGTGAAAGACGGTACAAAGGAGACGGTATAACGCCGACAGATAATTCACGACTCTTAGTTTCGACTCTTAGATCATGACTCGTAATTTCGACTCTTAAATCGCGACAGTTAGTTTCGACTCTTAAATGGCGACTGATTTTACAACTAACGCGTGAGAGACAAGTAACCTCGTGGGGTTGAAAAATCCATCCACAAAGTACAAAATAGTGGGGGTCCCAGCCAATGATATAATATTTGGGAGGCTACAAATGACCTCCCAAAACAAGGGCAACGCCCATAGACGAAATACGTCGTAACGAGTGTCGCTAAACAGACGACACTCGGTTTCCTGCAATTTCGCCGGAAACCATAATTTAGGCTTTGGGCCACAGGCCCCCCTTGGCGCTAAGCGTGGGCCTACGCTACGTCAAGTGCCATTGAGAACTGCACGGCTAGGCTGACTTTCCCATGGCCAGCTGATACTTTCCAGCCGCACCAGAGTCATAAAACAATAAATTCGTCAGAAGACGCTAGAGGACCCCTTCGACAATGGCACAGTTCAAAATCGACCGTAGCGTAGACCCAACCCAAAATACGAGCCGGCCATACAATAATCACGTCTCAACAACACAAAATATGTAATTTATGTTGTATTTCTGCCATGTAAATGATACGAGGACGAAAAATCAAGTTATGTTTGTGGGTTTGAAAAAGAGTATGGTGACTAATGTGAATGGTAAGTGATATAGTTTATGCTCCCCGAAATAAATCTTGTCCTTTGTTAATACTGTCTGACCCACATTATATCACAGCTGTAATGTTGGGCGTGGATTCCAATGAATGGGTAGCCTTATTTACTTAACCTACTGTTTATTATATACACTATACAACTTACACTACACATTGTAATATACGCTTTCTATATCTCATTGCACATACATCTTTTCACGTGTTCTATCCGTTTTCTACCTCTCGACTCTCTCGCGCAGGCGCGTATCTCGAGCGTTACGGGGCCCTTCAGGAGCGTACCTCCTATCATGTAAGAATAAAGAAGTTGTCAGCGTTAATACGCGCGGGAGATATTAGATTCGATGCTCTTTCCAATGCATTTTGCTCCATTTCGATATCTTAATAAGTTCTTGAGATATAAGCGATCAAAGTTTTCAGAGGACATACTGTGCAAGAGAGAAGGAGATAGTCAAAGTGTTACAAAATTACCATTGCCTTAATACGATATCTCGGGAACCGAACGTAGTAAAAATGTAATGTGGGAAAATAAATTTGTTTTTGTATTCTGTGGGTAAAAGATAATCCAGCTGAATCTTTTATGTAACTGGTAAAACAGTTCAATTTAGCAACTAAAAAATCCCTTACGACAAACAGAGAGCATAGATGTCATTCATGTTTGTTACTAGTACGTGTTTTGTTGACTATTAAAAATGTGTACACTGTATAAATGCGTAAAGGTCCGTAGTCTACTGATAATCATGTTAATTAAATGTTTTTAATGGGACACCCAGTAAAAACGTAAATGAACAATTTATTTTAAAATCTATTGTACTTATTATTACTAGCTGTGTAATTATCCAAAAAAGTCAAACCATCGTATTATACTTTGCATTGCTAGACTATAGGAATGTAATAAGATTAAACATCATTTCAGAAAACTTGCTGTAGTTTAAACTAATGTGTTTCGGCTTGATCGATAATCGAGAGCCTGATGCCGGGACCGCTCAGAATTGAACGCTGAGGGAGTGGTGACGGTTGGAATCGAGCGGATGACACAATTTCACGTTCAGTAACTTTAATTACGTCACAAGGCGATACACGTCGATACACGATAACAGACGACACGAACGATTTAAATATAAAGAAAACTTAGAATAGCGACGATGCCGCGAAGAAAGATAGTCTTTGAAATTGTGACGATGTCACGAGATGTCTGAGAATGCGAGCGAGTGCTGCGAGATTCGAACGAGAAGTGGTCGTTCGACAGCGTACGGTAACGCACGGACGTTGGAAACGATCGGTTTGGGGTTGCGCTGATTGGTAGATTTGATCCAACCTTCGTTCTTGACATGAGATTCAAAACGGAGGAGTTTGCCGTTGGTGACGATGTTTATCGGACGAAGGAGAAAACGGCTGAGCGGCCGCGCACTCGCGATACAAAACAATAACGCGCGAACAACGGCGTTCGACTCGGTGTCGATCGCGGTCGAGCTGCCTCCGTTTGAACTCTTACGCTAATACAATACCGAACATAATGAAATCCGTAATTATTTTTGCACCAACCCAATATGAAAATACACAATACAAAAAAGGAAATCGGCTAAACTAAAATATAATACATAAAATATTATCAATTTGTTCGCACGGTGCGAATCTCGAGCTCGACGCGCGGTTGACTCGTGCGCGCTTGAGGTTGTAAATCTCAAGCCCGATCGTATGGACGCGTCGATCCCGAAATCACCGATTTACTATCCGCCAAATTAATATTAGACAGCCGATTCAATGATTATATCGATTTTAGAATTTGAGAGATTTAGCGTTTCGTCCCAGGCCTGCTAGAGGATTCGTCGGTAAGGCTAATCTAGCAGGCCCTGCCTTATACGCGCGGGAGTTCGCGACGATGACTCCACTCGAATTCTCTGAAGTTAGAATGATTGTATTAGATCTTGATTGAATTAGACGTCGACTTCGAGAGACTCGCTGATCAGTTCAGTTTCTGCCGGCATGTAGCCAGTGTTCGTACGGTGCGAATCTCGAGCTCGACGCGCGGTTGACGCGTGCGCGCTTGAGGTTGTAAATCTCAAGCCCGATCGTATGGACGCGTCGATCCCGAAATCACCGATTTACTATCCGCCAAATTAATATTAGACAGCCGATTCAATGATTATATCGATTTAAGAATTTGAGAGATTTAGCGCTTCGTCCCAGGCCTGCTAGAGGATTCGTCAGTAAGGCTAATCTAGCAGGCCCTGCCTTATACGCGCGGGAGTTCGCGACGATGACTCCACTCGAATTCTCTGAAGTTAGAATGATTGTATTAGATCTTGATTGAATTAGACGTCGACTTCGAGAGATTCGCTGATCAGTTCAGTTTCTGCCGGCATGTAGCCAGTGTTCGTACGGTGCGAATCTCGAGCTCGACGCGCGGTTGACGCGTGCGCGCTTGAGGTTGTAAATCTCAAGCCCGATCGTATGGACGCGTCGATCCCGAAATCACCGATTTACTATCCGCCAAATTAATATTAGACAGCCGATTCAATGATTATATCGATTTTAGAATTTGAGAGATTTAGCGTTTCGTCCCAGGCCTGCTAGAGGATTCGTCGGTAAGGCTAATCTAGCAGGCCCTGCCTTATACGCGCGGGAGTTCGCGACGATGACTCCACTCAAATTCTCTGAAGTTGAAATGATTGTATTAGATCTTGATTAAATTAGACGTCGACTTCGTGAGACTCGCTGATCTCGCTCGAAAGTGTCCTCAATTGTTTTCGTAGATCTATACGTTCAACTGTTCGATCGCGACCGACTGACTGTCGCGGTTTCGGGAGGACCCTTCGTTGTATCGTGAAGGCGGTCCTCCTTTTCGGGGTGTCAAGATGGTGACACCTATTGCCATGCCGAAGAAGTGCACTGATTGGTTCTTGCCGAGCTCTGCATGCCCCAATCAGTGCATTCTTGATGACTCTTAGATCGGCCCTAAGCGAGCCTGTCCCGAGGAAAGCGTGGGACCGTACCCGACTCCCTCCGAGGGCGAATCTAGGTAACCCGAGAACCGTACTTCTAGGTCGGGAATATCCTTCGTCAGTGATAGATTTATGACGCGTAACTCTTAAGGAGGCGAAACAAATACGAAAGTTAGGCGATGGCTCGAGTGGTCACCAAATGTGCATCGAGCGCCTAATCCTTGAAAGTGGCCTCAGAGTCACGTAGGCGCCGTAAACAAATCTGAAGAAAAGACCCTTTGTACGGTTCCTTGCGACGGAACACAATTATTAGTATTAATAAATTAATGAATTCCTGCTATTTTTGTCTATACATTTGTCAATATTTCTCTTTCAACCATTATTTATGAATTGAACACAGTTCAAAGTACTAAATGTAAGCAATTCTCGTAGTTTGCACGAAATACTCACATTGAATGCGCTTTGATTCTTGCATAATTGTATTTGATTACCGAATGATTTGAAAGTCGTGAGAAAGAATTGAATTACTCCCATCGCTAGTTAATAGTGCTGCAATTCAGGGAAGACTATACCGTACCAACAGAAACACAGTCAACCCTACTATAACGTGACTAATTCGTACCATGTTATATGAAAACCGTGTTATAAGAAACACGGAATTAGTTCAAACCAGATCAAATTAAATTAAATTTCATACAAATAAAGTCGCAATTTTTGCTCCGCGTTATGGGAGGTTTACTGTATTTCATTAACAAAAGATTCTCACTTAGCAAAAGTTGAGTGCATCATTTTCATGTACGCAGACATGCTTGGTGGTGGATATGATAGATACTTGTCGACAATTTTTTGGTTATAATTCAGCGTACCTTTAATTTCGCGGAGTGTATTTAACATCGCCACGCTGTTCGTTCGACCGAATACTTTTAATCACGAATAGCATCGGAGTGTCCGTTGACATCGAAACCGACGAAAGTAGTTACAGGATCATGTTTCATGCGCACCAGTTGTGCAGGAAATTAGAAGTACGTCGCCTGACAGAGGCGCGTCGAATAGGAACCACTTGTCAAAAGCGAAATCGATTCGACCGGCGAGTTGACCGTGGCAAGGGTGATATGTCAGCGATCAAACCAGCGAGCCTCTATCGATGGATGGTGACCAAACAATTTCACATTTTAACTAATCAAATAGAAAAGTTCACCGGGAAGCTGCCGAGAGCTCAAATATCGTGATTCTAAAAAGCAGACGGGGGTATAAATTAAGCGAAGAAGAATGAACGCGGAGAGTCCGGTCACAATTCGACGGAGCAGCTCCGGAATCGAGCGATTTGAATTTACCGAATTAAAACAGGTTCACGGGCCATTAAGCGGACGCGGCAGAAAAGGACGAAAGTTCTCTGGTAACCCTACTGCGCCGCACAGTGGGACGAATCAACTTCACGATGATAAAAAGATCTGTAACGTCGTTTCTATTTTATATACTTTACTGAATTTTCGAGAAGTTAGTTAGTCTCTGGTAACCCTACTGCGCCGCTCAGTGGGACGAATCAACTTCACGATGATAAAAAGATCTGTAACGTTGTTTCTGCTTTATATACTTTACTGAATTTTCGAGAAGTTAATTAATATATTATAGCCTTTATATTCCGTTAACTCAGTGGTATTGTTTAAAATACTATACACGTTTATACTAATTGCTTATATTTCGATAAAACAAACCAGAATCCCTTCCTACGCACGCCAGGTGAAAGACTATCTTCCATTATGCATAATTATTGTCAAATGGCAAAAAAATAAAATCCTGAAACATGTATCTCCTATTCTGGATCAAAGATCACACATCCAAGTTTACATTAAAATGAACTAACAATAAATAAGAGAAACTGCAAACAAATTAAACTTTTAATATATTGTTTAAACAAAAAACTTTTGTTAAAATTTTCTTGCGCGACTACATTTCCCATTGAAAAACACGCTATGGATTATTATCAATGGATTATTATATACTAGCAATGGATTTATTGATTTATAGATTTATTATGCAATGAAAATATAATGAATTATTTTAAATACTCTATTATTCTTATTTTGCTAATAACATATGTAGAGTGGAAGGGTTTTCACAGGATAGATCAAAATCGTAAGATTGAAAGAATGCGTTTCATTCTTCGTGCGAATGCTAACTGCCGCTTTTTAAAACATCTGAATTCGGCGTTGTCCTCAGAGCGTCGCACAGTGAGACGAATCAACTTCACGATGATAAAAAGATCTGTAACGTTGTTTCTGCTTTATATACTTTACTGAATTTTCGAGAAGTTAATTAATATATTATAGCCTTTATATTCCGTTAATTATAGTGGTACCAATTCGATAAAAATAATAATAATTATTATCAGATATTCATTTTCGAAGTCCTGAACCATGTCGTATAGCAATTTGGAATACTGCAACAAACCATAACACTCCAAACAAATTCGTAATTTACACCGACTACGTGACTGTCATGGCTGCAATGGAAGTTGGGAACTACGGCCACCCTATAAATCACTAAATAATTGAAAAATATAACAAACTAATTCATAATAACCCTGCCACTGAAATCATGCTGGGATGGGTCCCATCCCATGTTGGAATCACAGGCAACGAACTAGCCGATCAAGCAGCAAAACTAGCAACAGAGCCACATAATAAAGATTTAGACGTACCTGCCCACTATAAGGAGTTCGTAAAAAATTTCACCAAACTCCTACAAGAGAAATGGAATACCATATGGAAAAACTCCCGCATGCGCATTTAACAGAAAAGAACAAGTAATAATGAACAGAGTGAGACTGGGACATACAAACCTCACCCACTCTCACATAATTAAAATCCAAGATAAACCCAAATGCAATAGTTGCAACCAGGGGTATACGGGTATCCAAGCCTCGGGTCGACTCGGGTCGAGTCGGACAATGATCGAGTCGGGTTGGGCCGGGATCCCGAAAGTTTACAAACTTCGGGTACCCGCGATTTGTAGTAAAAACTGTTTGGTAAACAGTTTAGTAAACGAAATATTATTACAACCGATGATTAAACATCTTAATATGCAGAGAGTTATTTATCACTGATTTGACCGCGGACTTGCACCAACTTTAACTTCGAATAACCGAATATTACAAACTTCAGGACGCCGACCAGACTCGACCCGATTACCTTTTCGGGTACCCGAAGGTTTATAAACTTTCGGGATCCCGACCCGTCCCGAAATTTCGAGTACTCACACACCCCTAGTTGCAACACAATAAATTTAATTGAACACATAATTACATCTTTCCATCTTTATCAACAAGAAAGAAGAAGATGCAAAATCCCGGAAAACATCGAAGGTCCTACCCACTTCAAGGACTGACTCCTGCGAAAACCTAATCAACTTCTTGAAGCACACAAAATTAATAAACCGAATCTTAAAACAAATGAGCACTTACTTGTAAACTCGTAGTTGCTAATGACCCTTGTGAGATTGATGCAACTTAAAAAATTAAATAAAAAAAAATAAAATAATAGGTTGAAATTATGAGAACGAACGTAATATATTAGAAAACGCGCTCCTATAAATATATCGCACAGAAAACACACAATTTATTGCAACGAAAGTTCAATAACAACTGATGATGTGGTGATACGATTCGAAATGCACGGAAATAGAATATTTCCAGGACAGTGTTTTGTTTGTCTGCCATCGAGAAGGAGCGAGACTAAGAAACATGTAGTGCGAGGGAAACACAGATACGAGACGCCAGACTGCGATATAGTTACCCCGCGATCTAAGTCCAACGGAACATTGCGATCTATGTCCCTTGGCCTACTCCTTCCACTGCGGGGTATCCCCGGAAGGGCCGTGCAGCACAAGCTACCTCGGTCGCCGAGCAGTGTAAACATGCCGCGTAATCTGATCCTGGGTCGGGTATATCGGTGTGAATCACTATTAATCCAATTACAAAACTTCTTTATTTTTTATTATTTTTTCATGGAACTTTCACCAACATATTCGTGGCATTTTTCTAATGAAAATGATACCAAATATGATATAATTCCGATGATATTTACTTGTGTAATGAACGATAGAAGTTTTTTATTGACATTACATTTGTTGTAACCTATAGCGATGGATTGGGAGATGGATGAAGATGAAGGTGTGTTGAGGTGGAGTAGTAAGCGTGAGAAAAATATGACTGGTAAAAGGTTGATGTATTTAAAACTAGGTATTTACAAAAGCAAAGGTGTATATGATATAAAGAAAATGAATTACGAAATGAGATGAGAAGCGGGTGATGAAGTGAGATGATGCACACAACGTGAAGCGCACGAGGTGTGTGAGGTGAAGAATTCTCGCGAAGCGCACGAGAATTATCGATGCGTGAATTACGATTGCGAAGCGCACAAAACGTAAATAGAAAAGCGTGGTACGAGTATTATAGTCGAAGAGCGACGAGAGCGAGCGCGGTTTCGGCCACAAAGCGTGAAGCACACGACAATTCGTGAGTGGAGACGTTATTAATGTGAAGCGCACGTTAATAACGGTGATGAGGCTACAAGACGTGAAGCGCACGAATTGTAGAATAAGATTATTCACGTGAAGCGCACGTGAATAAGTGATGAGTGATTTACCGATGCGAAGCACACAAAGGTAAAAGTGAACAAGGCGTGTGAACGTGATAATAGTCAGAAAACGACGAGAGCGAGCGCGGTTTCGGCGCGCCTATTTATACTTGTCCGGGACCATCGGTTAGGAAGGATTGAGGAGTGGGATTTTTGAAATTGGAAGGATCCGCCAGCGCCTAACGTTCGTTGGCAATCGGGGCATTGCCCTAACGACCGGTGCGGCGAGGGAGACAATGGAAAATAGGCGTTGGATTTAAAATATGGAATATCGGAAGGATGGTCCACGAGACAAGTACAGCGGGAAACGTAAACAGCCGGCGCCGAAGACGTTTACAATCGCGGTCGTTCACCGCGATGCACGAGTCGAGCTCGTCAGCTGAGCTCGACGAGGTATAGAAAAACTGCCGAAACGCGAGGTTCTTATGTATAGGCAGACGTTGTTGCGGGCAAGGCCTATACATAAGAACGCGTTGCGACAATTCGCAAGAAACGGGCAGGATCGAAATAGATCGCGTGGCGAGGCGAGTGCGAAACAGTTTTTAGATATTAAACAACATTGTACGGACACGCACATCTTTCCTATACGCTGTCCTTCTTTACGTCCAAAATTTTCATCGTTTATTACACAATTAAATATCATCGGAATTATATCATATTTGGTATCATTTTCATTAGAAAAATGCCACGAATATGTTCATGAAAGTTCCATAATAAAATGATAAAAAATAAAGAAGTTTTATTATTGCACTAGTATTGTCTCACCGGTACGCTATTTTTTGTTGTGCCTTCTACGTACCTTGTACTTTTTCTACGCTCGGCGGGGTCGACGCGGTCGCAAAAGAATAGTGTCTCTTCACGATCTAAGTCCCGGCAGAGAACCGAAAAAGGACTTAGATCGCGGGGTTACTGTAGTTTACTTCAACGGCTATTTGCTTCAAAAGTAGCACAATGTATCACTCAATTCTTTTCGTTCGCTCTTCTATATGGTATCAATTTCATTCGCGCCATATGGTGTCAAATCTTTAAAAGTTTAAAAGAAGTTGAAGTTTTTGTTAAGACGTAACACTTTTGACTTAAAAATTATTATTACAGAAATTAACATGTTATTCCAATGTATGTATCTATGGCGGCTTTTGAATTATGAAAAGATGGAAAAAGGAGAAGGAAGCGTTTCGTCCTAGGTCCGCTAGAGGACTCATCAGTAAGGCGATCTAGCGGACCCGTGCCTTAGACGCGGGATGTCGTAAGGACAGTTTAGGACGGTATATATACAAACAGAGGAAGATTGAGGTAGTAGCGGGAAAGGTGTTGTCGTAATGTCCCTCTGTTGACGAGCATAGGAAGTAGCCGCCACATATCTAATACGGTCGATTTACATACAGTGGTTGACGAAAGTATTCGAACGCCCTTTAAATCAGTATAACGTTCTTAAAATTTGGCCAAAACTTTTTTACGTTTCAACAACTAAAATTTTGGTACTTTTTAAAAGTTTGTGATTTGAGCCCGTAATAAAAGTTTGAAATATGCGTTTTGTAGACCTATGTTAGTTATGCACATGCTGAAAATTTCATCGAAATCGGTGGACGCAGAAAAAGAACGACACGTAGCGAAAGATGTAAGAATCTGTGAATTTTAAGCAGAAACTGACCTAAAGTCATGGAAAACTGCGATTTTCTCCACTTTCAACCGCTTGGAGCTGGCGTATACGTTAATTGATTTCCACGAAATTTTCAGCATGTGTATAACTAACATAGGCCTACAAGACGCATATGTTAAATTTTCACGAATTCTTACCAATTGCAATTGTTTCAAAATTTGTTTTGCATGCCATTTAGTATATCAGTGCTTCTAATTACTTTAAAAAAGTCAAGTTGTTTGGTGAAATTTTAAATAAATTATTCTCATTTAAAGGGCGTTCGAATACTTGCGCGGTCAACTGTTTAAGAACCTATGTAACTGATTAAAACTACATCTTTCAAAGGAAGATTTCTCAAAACCATGAATTAAAGTTATAGAATCATTAGTCTACTTGGTGACAGTTGTGATTTTCTACTAACTTTCAGCCTCGGTTACAAGAAAACAAACGCAAATATTAGAAATTGGAGTTTAACATATTATAATACGATTAATTCCTCTTAAGTAAGATCTACTTGATTTTTCTAATTCACAATATTACGAAATTCGATTTGTGATCGCCGTCAGATCCTTTTAGCCTATCGTGCGTCGCTAACGGGCAAAGGAGAGTCCCGGTCGAAGTGTGTGCAACCACACACTCTTTTTCGAACTTTCGCGTCCGCGAGAACCACCACATCGATCGAAGCTGTGTTTAGCGGGTTATTTACAAGCAAAGTAAAGCCACTTTTTGGTATACGGAAGTTTCCGGGCGAGATGTTTGTCCGTTGCACAGAGAAATTGCAGTTTGTTCGTCATGTTTCAATCGCGCCACGTATACTCTATTCTTATTAAAAAATTGAGAAACTGAGGGGTGGACCACATTTTGAATAACCGATGGAACAAATGTAAATATGGACGCGGAAGGAAGAACGGATCAGATTTTTGCGGAAGCCTCTGTTCTTATCATCCCTCGAGCGGAACAATATGCTTGCAGATTTTCTGGGGAATGCCACGACGCGCGCCGCTTCAACGCGGCATGTTTATAAAGTCGAGCAATTGCTATTGAGCGGTAGCGTGTGGACACAATATTAAACCCCCCAAGGAGAGCCTGCCTCTCTGCTTCGCCGGCGTTCAGAGATCGCGTTACGATGCACAACGCCGGAAATGGCGTGTGAAAGAACTCATCGATCATCGTCGGGTAGTCGTGGCCGCGCGCTGAAATTGAACAACGAACGATACCACTTTTCGAGTAAATTGCGGGGGGAGGGCGTCACAGTACACCGGCTGGAATTGATCTAACGCTTAACCTTTCCTCACTGTTCGAACCATTTTTCTTTTCTTTTTAATACGTTCGTAGCCAACGTTTGTTTTGACAACAGTGTTCTTGATTGTAACATACTATCAAATGCAACGTGTCCTCTTACTAGATACACTCCGCGATAATACTATAGAACACTATACAAAACCATATAAATGTATGTTACAAGGAATATCTCTTTCTTGTGTAATACATACAGGGTGGCCCACATAACTCTGAACAGCTCAATATCTCGAAAACTATGCCATCGATTTTAAAGTTCTCAGTCTTAAATTGCATGGAACTGAAGGGCCTTTCTGACTACATAAACGTGAAGTGGCCTCCCTTCCCCTTTAACGGGGGAGGGGAGGTACCTTTGTAATTTTAAATGGAACCCCCTATAAAATGTTACATATTTAGATTCTACAGGAAAAAACAAGTCAATTTTGTGTGAAACATTTTTTTGTCAGATACTTCCATGATGAGATATAACAGTTTGAAGTTTCGAGTTGTAGGTACTTGAAGCGCAATTAGTAAACTAATTGTTCTAACTTCTAAAAAAAGTCCAAGTCATAGGGTCCACTATTACAAAAGTTATTTTCTTTTTAAGAGTGTCCGAATATTTATTCGAATCACTGTATTTGAAATTGGGCGTATTTTCAAGTACTAGTAATTAACAGCAATTTAGTAAATATATGCAGCTATAATGTAAAAATTGTTTGGAGTTGTGATACGGCAATTTTTAATGGTGCCTCGGACCCGCCATTCGAATGTAAGAGGTTAAAATGGAATGCAATTTTTAAAAAGTGCAAATTAATCTACATTATCTAGGATCATGGGAATTCAGAATATACACGTATAATTCTCAACATTCTTAGAGTGGATTGAAAGTATTCTAAAGTCGTTCGACTTAATTTAGTCGGTTGCCGCCACAGAGTAAATGTTGGTAAGTAATACCTCCGATCAGCGCCACACGCGAGTTTTTATATCATTTACAAGGCGAAATGTAGCAATGCATCCAGTTGTAAAGCAGCTGGTTAAACTTGATACATCTTTACTGTAAAGGACTAGAAATAATTTTTGATTTTTTTTTTGCTCAGTTAAAATTTCATTTCAGTGAGGTAGTTCTAATTTAACAGAAAATATGTAAACTAAGTTTAAGTTACATTAAGTTATATTGTAGCAACATATTAACATATTCATATATTGTATTGTTTAATTACTATATCCAAATTGTTCACGTTTTCTATGTGCTACATAAACCTCATTTGGTTTAAAGTAATAAATAAATAATAATATATATTTACTATCAATTACTGAATTCATTTGAAATTTGGTCTAATTGCGCTCGACACATGTGTACAAGGACGGCAAAGATCAAAGCAAACATTCTTTTGACCCTGTTCGTCAGCATACATGAACTTATACGACCAGTTTACAAAATATCGTAAATATTCTGAAATCCTAGCCAACAATAAAATTTCTAATTTTAAAATAAATTTTTAAAATTTACGTCATTTCACTGCGGATAACGTACATACATATAAAAATTAACTCCTAATTTTTCATTGCAAATTGTTCATTAACGGCAGAGTCTCAGACTATACTTAAAAAATTATGTTACTATATTAAGAACTGATACTGCTATACGCATGAAAATAAAAAGATTAGTGGGCACTTCCTTTTAGAAATTAATATATTACTGACGCAAATATTTCTGACTAATATTGAACGAATGAACTAAAAATTATTTGTAAAATAAAATGACTAACTGATAAGCTCATTTTTAGGTTGCAGATGTACATATATGCAAATTCTCGTTTTCATACATAATTCTATGATACATGAAAAAGAGGAAGAATTTTTTCGCGTGACTAGAAAATTGATTGTGGTAAAAATCAAATAAATATGTTATTTATTTTTATAAATACGCACGTTTTCTTGTACTTCAGAATTTCGCATATGCCATGCATTCATACAAATCGCTGTTTATTCAGTAAAAGCCGTTTACGCAGATCCTGTTTGTGTAAAAATAATGCCATAGATCGGCTGGTCAATCCATTCACCGATTTTTATGAAACCTTGCACAGCACTAGAATATTGAAAAATATTTTCCTTATATGTTGTTGATTGACAATCGTTCATAACGGAGGGGTGAATCCAGTCTCCAAAACTAGAGACGAAAACCATATTTTATTAAATACCTAGCTTGAAAACTGTTAAAGCTAGGAAAACATACACATTAGAAAATTGTAGTTTTTTAAACGATGAAGTCGTACTTGTAAATAGTTTTCTGCACCAAAATAAGTATACAGACTAAGGTTCAGTAAATAAAAATATGATCGGTTGTAACACTGTCTTTCGTAATAAAATTTTAATAAATAAATAATAATTCGTAATAAAAGTTATTTCTTTCTTTTCTCATTGTTAAAAATCAAAAATACATTAATAAGCTTTTAAAATCAAATAATCGTTTAATTCTGCAGAAATTAAATTAAAACAGTGTATATAGTATACATATATACTGCAGATTTGGTAATGTAATTTCTGCAGAATTAAACGATTATTTGATATTAAAATCGTATTAATGTATTTCTTATTATATATACATCGTATATTATTATATATTATATTATAATATATTATTATATATTATATTATAATATATTATTATATATTATATTATTATGTATTATTATATATTATATTATTATATATTATTATATTTTATTATATATTATATATATTTATATATATTTATATGTATATTTATATATATATATATATTTACATATATAAATATACATATATTTATATATATACAAATATACATATATTTATATGTATAAATATACATATATTTATATATATAAATATACATATATTTATATATATAAATATACATATATTTATATATATATAAATATACATATATTTATATATATAAATATACATATATTTATATATATATAAATATACATACATATTTATACATATTTATATATATTTATATATATATGTGTATATATACATATATATATATTTATTTATTTATATATATACATATATATATTTATATACATATATATATTTATATATATATATATGTATGTTTATATATATACGCATATATATGTATATTTATATATATATACATATATATATATTTATATATATACATATATATATATATTTTTACACATATATATTTATATATATACATATATATATTTCTTTATATATATATATTTCTTTTTATATATATATATTTCTTTATATATATATATATATATATATTTCTTTATATATATACATATATATGTATATTCATTATACCTAGTTTTAAGTGACTAATAACTAGACTGTATATTTTCATGGAAACATTTCTAGTTTTATAGATTATTTTACAAACATTAGAAAAAGAATAGATAATTATTCTACAAACATTTTTCATGATAACTATACAGTCAAAATATCGTTATACAGGGTGTTCCATTAACCCCGCCACAAGGCAGTTATTTTTTTTGCTACGCGAAATATGAAAAGGACGATGGGGCACATATATATCATGGTAGGAATAATATTTCGTCATGGCTATTATTTTCGAGATTTAAAAATCATGAGTGTTTTTTGTATGCAACTTGTATGAACTTTTTGTTCAATAGTAAGAAAATGTAAATGAGTACACGTGTCATAAGAAAGGTATCCGAATCGTTATAAATTCGTTATATATCAATCACATAATGTAAGTTTATTTAGAAATAAAACTATCATTTGTAGAGTACCAGTACCGCTCTGGAACTGTCCCTTCATAGATTAAAGTAACCACTTTCATTTTGCATTTTACGAATTTTCTATAAGTACATGGAGATTCGCGGTCCAATAATTTCTGTGATAAATCTTTTCCTTATTCCATTACGTACATAAATTACTTCAAGATATTAGTCATAAAAACGGTTATTTATACTTCAAGAATTCTCACTGTTCATACAGCATGCATTAGTAAAGAATTAATTAAAATAACTTTGTACATTACAAAACATTTTCACCTTTATACGTATATTCGACAGCATTTTATTTCTCGTAAAATACGAGTTGTTTGTGAATACCAAAGATTGTTTGCATAGAAAAACGTACAAAAATTCTATTGTATTTTCATTTGCACATTATATATTCATACGAATATCCACAATATACGATGATCCATTTTCGCGGATCAAACGTGTTCGAGAAAAAGTTGTGAAAGTATATTCATTTTCAATCTATTTATTCAGCAAATAAATTTTAAAACCAGTTCACTGGTGCGAATTCACCTTTCAAAAATTCACATGCTCTCCATTTAAACTTTTGCCTAACTCCAATAGTTCTCGCGGTACTGAATCAGACATGATTTTTCACTTCAAATAATAAGGATTGATTTCTATCTTCCACCACGATTGATTGATAACAAAAAATGTTTCAGTTAATTATACTTTTGTGCAAAATATCAAGAAAATCAGTGTTCCTCAATTCGCATGAAAAACACGATTTTCGATTTATAACTGCGATTTTCAAGATTACCAATCGTTTGTAGTTCATAGCAATGTTAATCAATTTTGATGAACTTTCTTTAGCATGTTTATAACTGACAAAAATCTAGAAAAAAGATTTTGTTTAATGATTTAAATTTTCATTTATGGTCCAGGTAAACAAATTGTAAAACTCTGCCTTTAGCATTTTCTCTGCAACTGTGGTCAAATGCAATTTTTCGAAAAAGTATTTGACACATCATCCAGTAAAGTAATCCTTTTAGCTTTACAAAAAAAACTCAAGTTCGATACAATACTAAGGAAGTTATTTTGCTCAAAACGGTAATTACGATAAAAAAATGAATTCAATTGTATCATTATTACTGTCTGTATTGCTGTCATAAATGTAATACCAATCAAATTGTTCCTACATTTTCAATATAATATTACTCAGTCGTGTTGCTATAGTAATCAATGTAATAACTCAAAAATTTGTATTTAATATCTGTGTAATAGATGTATCTCTAAAAACAATATTTGTCAGCAACAAAAGCGTGAATTGCTATATTTATTTCTAATTTTTCGAAATATTTCAGGAACAAAGAAAACATTTAAAGGTATATTTGTTTATTCGGTACTTTCTTTGTATATCTATCATTCTTACTCAATTTTCAACATTTACGTCTTCTTCTACTTGCAATATTATTTCCAAAGAAAATATATCTCTACATACAATATAATAGAGTATAATACATAACAAAATAGATTAGAAATTCTGCAAGAATCTGAT
Source organism: Sphecodes monilicornis (assembly GCA_913789915.3). NCBI lineage: Eukaryota > Metazoa > Arthropoda > Insecta > Hymenoptera > Halictidae > Sphecodes > Sphecodes monilicornis. Next base: position 5,371,140 of record OU565286.1, on the reverse strand, counting down.
ATTATCATTCACCACAAAACACAAAGGATAAAATCATTTTAGATACAGAAAAGTTCTCAGCAGGTTATTACAGCAACGAACATAAAGTGTTCCGACGCGAGGGACCATTTATGGCAGTCTCACGATTCATTTGTGATGCATTCGTTCGTTCGTTTTACAGCGAGTCATAGATTTCCATTATCCAAGTGACCCGAACTCTAACGAGAGATACGGTCTTCGGATTTCTGGGAATTCGCTCAACTGTTTTTTGTCTTTCTGTCTCTCTTCTTCCACCCGAAGGCTGCTCGAGTCAGCCGTGGAAGATGGAGAGTCATCAAGGGTGTGTTGAGCGGGAAATGCAGCGTTCGGCAATACCCAATCAACACATCGCCTTGCGTTTATCAATGGACGTCATTGAAACTAGCCCATATTCGGATGTGGAGCCTTCTTCACGATGAAGCAGGTTCCCCCACAAGAATAAAAAACAAATGGTCCCTCCGAAAACAAAAGTTCCTCCCGAGAAACATTTTCCAGCTGTCGTCGAGAAAATCGATATTCGTTCGTGCTGTCGTAGCAAACGAATGTACGTTTTGTCGCTAATCGTAGCCGGACAATTTTTATTAAAAAATAAATTAAGGATACGTCGCGCCATCCTTCGCGTATAAGGCAGGGTCTGCTAGATAGCCTTACTGACGAATCCTCTAGCAGACCTAGGATGAAACGCTGATCGTACGAATTAACAAATAACCCTAATCATATAAACTAGTTACCCAATATTAATTTGGCGGGTAAAACAATTGGTGATCTCGAGATCGACGCGCCCATACGATTGGGCTTGAAATTTACAACTTCAAGCGGTCACGAGTCAACCACGCGTCGAGTTTGACAATCGCACCGTACGAACATAAAGAGAATCAGAAATGTAACATAGAAATATCTAGTAGAATGGCGCTCAAGTGTAAATGAATATTACAAATAAACAATAGCAGAAGGCAGATTGAAACGGTATACTCGACAGTATACTCGTGCGTTTCAAGCCTCAAAACAATACAACGGGTAAATATAGTTGCTTGAGATATATGTACACAAGCGTGTACGTTAGCGTCGGTTTTTTGTCAAGCCATTTCACAGATTTCAACTGCATTTTTAATGGACCATTTAGATATAAACAATGCTCGTGACAATTTTACGCAATCGCTGACACCCTTCTATACGATCAATAGAAAATTCGAGAAATGTAGTTGGCATACGCGAGATTAATTGATTATCGCTGTCCACGGATGTGTGACGTTGAATAAATTAACGCGATCGGGCGTAGTCAATTCATTTCACCATTTTGGCAAGCGGCGATCAAACAATCGACTTCATGGATTCCTATAAAGAATCACAAAAAAGGAAAATCGTTTTAAAATACGGTATAAATATTTTCTAAACGCGGTCAACGGGAAATATGGAATTTTATGTAGCTCAAAAAGAGTAGTAATAAACGAAATAATAAATAGCATTCATTCATAATTAGGAGGGAAACCGATATTATACAGAGTGGTTCGCGAAATTGTTTGAGGATATAACTTTGTTACATGTACAGTTACAGAAAAACATCAGAGAGAGAATGAATGGTTTAAAGAGTACTACATCCGTAGGACCTTGTTATTTTTAAAGTGCAACGGTGCACACGCAATCAACAATTTCATTATTTTTTAAAATGGAAATTTATAGTTTTTTGTACATAGATACATCTCGCCATACGTAAAAACCATTGGGGTAGAATGGCAAAACAAATATTAGTTATCGAGATATTTAAAAAAAGCACCGTTACTGAAGAAGCGTTGCGTTGTCTGAAATGTATACAACGCACTGGTGAATCGTTTCATCATTTGCTTCAATAAAGATATTTTTTTAAAATATCTCGGTAACTAATAATTTTTTGCCATTCTACGTCAATACTTTTTTATGTAGAACGGCGAGAGGATTCTATCTATGTAAAAATAATGCCATTGTTGATTGCATGTGCACAATTGCAATTTAACAATAATAAGGTACTACGGATGTAGTACTCTTTAAACCATTTATCCTTTTCATTTGATGTATTTCTGTAACTGTACTTGTAACGAAGTTATGGCCTGAAACAATTACTTAAACTACCCTGTATATTAAATATACAGTAGATCCAGAAAGTATTTGAACGCTAAATTTTCGATTCTCGAGAAATTATCAATATTTGAACTATGATCATTTCGTTGCAAAAAAAATGGCAGAATAATAAATTAAGTCATTTTAAAGCTCATAGCCTCTACTTTCGCAGACCATTATTCATGTTTGTCTAGGATATTTAGGATATCTGTGCATTATAATAACAGATGAAAATCGGAGGACATATTTACGGTCGAAAATGCTACAAATTGGAAAGTCTGTGAAAACATCAAAACAATTTTTTTCTGAATGGATCTATTGCAGATATGTGAAGATTGAATCTTCCCCTTTATAATGACTGCATAAAACTTGATCTACGATTTTCTTGGATAATTTATAGATAAAAAAAATGAGGAACAAGGTGAATTTTGAACGGCACTAAATGTCCTTGACGGACCTTGGAAGACGAAAGTGTTATAGGTTACTGAACTCGTCTCGGAATAGGCTACACGTTTACCTTACTAAAAACATACAGTTCCGTAAAAACAACAGAAGTGACCTTGAAATCTGGGACGCACACTCACCTAGAGAAGATTTGTGACCACCACAAGAAGCACCCCTGAAGCAGAATAAGATATAGTTTGAAAAATAATTTTATGCGAATATTCAAATAAGACACACTGTATACAGGATGAGTCATTAAGATCTAACATTTAACATAACTCATAATTTAATGGTTGTATTAAAAAACATTTTAACCGAATTAATTTGTATTTCAAGATATTGAGGTCATAATACCAACAGTTTGCATTACAAGTCATTTAAAATATGACCGGCTAAGAATCATAATTATGCAAATCCATATTCTGAAGATACGAGTTAATATTGTTTTTCAAATCTTAAAGGCATCATTTATGTATTCATTGCGTTAATTGATGTAGAATTTCATTTTTTACTAAACGGATTTGGGATCATAGTGGTGTGAACACTCCTTTGATTTACAACTCAGATCTACAACAAAATTTTTTTAAGTTTTCAATATAGGCCCACAGAAAAAAGTTGTGAAATACAACTTTTAGTATTTTCTCTGCAATTTTGACCAATAACAATTTTTTCACGTCATGTAGTAAACTATTATAATTGTTCTATCTTCTCAAAACGGTACAAGTCGTAGAACCCGATATTAGAAAAGTCTTTTTAGGAGTTTCCGAATACTTATGGGAATCACTCTATATCGATATAAGTCAATCTTAATTATATGATTCGCTTGTAAATTGTATAAAAATTTCTTTTGTGCTTTAAATTTCACATACAGACACTTTTTACTGTTTTATGAACCTTTAAGTGTGTTTTTGCAACCGTAATGCGTATATGGCGTTTCTTTTTTATAAAAACAAACACAAGACATTATTTTACTCGGCCACTCTTACTATGATCCTCAGCCCGCCATATGTTAGTTCCTATTGACTCACCCTGTATACACTGTGTAATAGAAAAATTGTAATAGGCAGTTGCGGAAAATGTAATAAATCTGAATTAGATACATAGGTTTACGTCCTGCAAACGTTACAGTGAAAAGATAATTGATATTGCAAAGCGGGATCTATTAGTTATAAAACTCAAATAGAAGGGACTGCTGATAAAGGAATATGTATAGAATAGTTGCAATGAGAACAGTTCGTTTTCTTACGTGTTCCTTTATGTGAAAACAATGTGTACGAAACTTCCGCAAGAAGCTCGTCAATGTATTAGCATGCATAACACGTTAGCGTTACGATTTTTTCCAGTGTTTCTGTCTAATTTTAGTATAACGACTGACAATAGCCACGTTGGGAAATAGACAATGGAGAGATAGCTGAAAAAAGAGGGTGACGCGACCAGAACAAAGACGATGACTGTGAAAAGGAATTTTAAAATGGAGGTATTGGCAGGTACGCACGACGCCCACGGTTTCAGACGTGTTTCTCTATTTGCGTCAATATTGCGGACTGTATTGCTTATGTGAAAGAAATTCTAGTAAACAACATATTAGCAATATGGACCGGAACATACGGGGTGTCTATTGAGAGTAAAAACAAAGAACAACAAAAGGAATACAGGCAGAGAGTGGAAAGCGGAGTAACTTGATTCGAGGAAGAAATATGATGGTAGACAGGAAACGGAATTGTTGCGTTGCCACGTTCTGCGATGTTCCTGGCGAGTTTGGATACCTTTGCAAAATTGGGTAAAAGCAAAGCAATTTATTAAATGACATAAAGACCGAAAGGTTAAGATTTATGGCGGTAATTACTTGTTCAATCCTCTTACACTTTGCAGACTGTAAGCAAACGTATTACTAGACTGCGGATATTTCATATCTTATATGTTTTACATATTTTACATTATAGACAGATGACTGAATATGTTACATATTTCCTGCACATTTTACAGGTTTTTCTGTTGTCATCGGTCTCTTTACAAGAATTTATGAATCATGAATTAAGATACAAGATATTTCTATTGTAAGATCAATTAATGGTAAACCCGTTTAACATAATATGAATTCAACATCGGTAATATAGAGACATTATAAATAGTGACGTTCATTGTACAACAACGAGACAGTAATTTGATTTCATCGTTTCCTGAGTAGCTATATATGTATATGTAGGTACTGATCGTTAGAAGTGTTTACTAATTTCTGTACAATGCAGGACATTCCAAGATATGTTGCAAAACATAGCATTTAAGTTTCTGTGAATTAAATTATTTACTGAAAAAATGTGCAAAGAAGAAGCATTAATGATTTACTTGTTCACTTGTAAGCAGCTCGAGAATTTTATGTCCAAATGTGGAAAATTACTGCAATAAAAGAGTTCTTCTCACTCTGGGGTTAAATGAAACTGTTAAGTTCTACATAAAAATGTCACTTAGTCAATATTTAACTTTTAAATTATTTCTTTCCTGTTTTAAGTTAATTTTGTACATGAATACCTTCATTCTGACAATAATGTAAATATAAAAGTTTATATTATTTTCTCACTTAGCATTACTCAAGGTATTGGAAATAGGATGCTCAGCGGTTAGTTTTATGAGTAATACATTTTTCAAAGTACTTTCATTAATTCTCATTCTTAGGTTACTAAAAATAAATGGCCAAAACACAAGGAGTACTCTAATTTAGTTAAAAATTAATATTCCGGGAGTTTTCGGGTTGCTGATTATGAATCTGATTTCAAAATTTCCAAAACAGAATGGCGGATTCAATATGGCAGATGTGTTACTCAAAAAATTGTTGGATTTTCTTGAAATATAGTATTTCCATATTTCTTGGGACGCTGAATATGAATCTTAATTCAACATTTCAAAAAACAAAATACTGGTCTGAACATATTCAGAACGAATCTTAATCTGAACAAATATTAACCGCTGTAACAAGTCTTGGTTTGTTTTCAGATGTGATATTCTCCATGTGGTTATTTCGATGTTTCAATGTTTCAATGCTTCACTTAATTATTTACCTAAACATCGTTTAAATATAGGAATTTTCTTGACTGCTTATGTGTATTAAGTGCATGTCCAAATACAATATACAGTCGTCTCCCGTATAACGGGATCACAAAATTGTTTAAAAGTACTGTGTACATATATATCTCTCTTGTGTCAGTAAGTGTACAGTCTTTTTAAACAGTACTCTACGGATAAATGAATTTTGACATCAGATTCATATTCACTGACCCAAAAAATATAGGAATACTAGATTTCAAGGGACTCCGAAAATTTTGTGAGTAACACATCTGCCATATTGAATCCGCCATTTTGTTTTTCGAAATTTCGAATACATATTCCAATTTAGCGATCCAAGAAATATGGGAATACTGGATTTGAAGGAAATCCGACAATTTTTTTAGTAACACATCTGCCATATTGAATCCGCCATTTTCTTTTTGGAAATTTTAAAATCAGATTTATGATCAGCAACCCGGAAACCCTCGGAATACCGATTTTCATCAAAATTGCAGTACGTCTTTGATTTTTGATCTCGTGTTGGCGATCTACTGTGTGACGTAAGGTGCGTGACGCAGTATGATAAAGTATTTGTTATAAAGGGTGTCCCAAAATTCACGCAAGATTTGAATTTTGCGCTATTTGTGCGGTAATGTGTTTTCAACAGAAAACAAAAGACGGCGTGACAGCTGACAGTTCAGCGTTATTAAAAATGAAGTGCTACGCCAAAGAACAACGCGTTTTCATTGTTGAACAATATTCTAAAAATAATGATAGTTTGCCAGCTATAGTTTGCAATTTTCGTACAAAATATGGTCGGAATAGTGATTTAACTTCATCAACTGTGAAGAGATTAATTCAAAAATTCAGGGAGACGCAGTTCGTGAGAGTGTTGCTGAGAGTCCAAGAACATCAATTCGGCATCGTGGTCAAGAATTGGACATTTCGAGGAGCTCTCTACAGCGTATTCTGACGAAAGATTCGCATCTTTATGCTTACAAAGTTCAATTGACTCAAGATCTGAAGCCTGCCGACCACGCACAGCGAAGAGTGCACGAGCCATTTCCTGGTCGTGTAATTTCCCGTTTTGGTGATCAGAATGTGCCGCCCAGATCATGCGATTTAACGCCGTTGGACTTTATTCTTTGGGGTTTTTTGAAGTCTAAGGTTTATTCCAACAACCCCACGATCACCTACGCCTTGAAGGAGGAAATTGAGCGCTGTATCAACGAAATTCAGCCACATTGTTCCGTCGCAAGAGAACAAGATATAAGGCCCTTATTTCGGATTTATTTATGACGTCTTCGTGACTTGAGGCCGTTCTCGAGGATTAGGGAACCGATGCACATTTGGCGACCAGTCGAGCCATTGCCGGGCCTTCCTAGTTTTTTCTTGCCTCCTCGAGAATTACGCATCGTAAATCGATTAAGGACGAAGGACATTCCCGACCGAGAACGGTTCAAGTACGGTTCTCGGGTTACCTGACTTCGCCCTCGGAGGCAGTCGCGTACGGTCCCACGCTTTCCCAGGACAGGCTAGCTTAGGGCAGATCTAAAGGTCCGCAAAAATGCACTGATTGGGAAATGCATAGCTCGGCAGAACCAATCAGTGCACTTCTTCAGCATAGCAATGGGTGTCACCGTCTTGATACCCAGAAATGGAGGACCGCCTTCACGATACGACGAAGGGTCCTCCCGAAAACCGCGACGGTCAGTTAGTCGCATCTAGTCAGTCGCGATCGAACAGCCGCGATCGAACGGTCGGAATCGAACAGTCGGGATCGAACAGTTACTTCCTTGCACGTATCGAGACAAGGCAAGTAACAATACGGATCATCGTGATCGGATCCGCGCGCGTCTAAGGCAGGGCCTGCTAGATAGCCTTACTGACGAATCCTCTAGCAGGCCTGGGATGAAACGCTGATCTCACGAATTAACACGTAGCCTTAATCATTTGAACTAGTTACCCAATATTAATTTGGCGGGTAATACAAACGGTGATTTCGGGATCGAAGCGTCCATACGATTGGGCGTGATCATACGATCAAGCGGGCACGAGTCAACCGCGCGTCGAGCTCGAGATTCGCACCGTAAGAACACACATTTATGCAAAACGGTCATGGAAAATTTCGATATGCTATTCCATACATAACACTATACTGTATACTTTATGAATCGATAAAAAATTCGCAATTTTAATGAAAAGCCTGTGTTTTCTATCGAAATTACTTCTTGCGTGAATTTTGGGACACCTTTTATTTCATTTTAAGATTGTGTAATGTAGATTCGTTCTAGCCTATGTGTAGACTACACTCTCTACTCTCATGAAGTTTTCCCATGAGAAAAACTTCGAGAGTCGGTGTTCGGCTTGATGGGCTAACGAAGTTAAGTGTGATCATAATTGAATTCCGCGTGGACTACTCAGTGCTACTATGGAGGTGGAGGCTGTCGCGTAGTGGAATTTGGAAATGCGGCGAAATTTCGGCCAGGTTTGGTTTTGGTGCACCTAATCGGTGACCTTTGGACCCGGACTCCCGACCCTTTAGAGATTTATGTTTATGACGTGCAATTGGCTGTTGAGGTCGAGCAGAGATTTGGTATCTACTGTAGTAGTCTTTGTTGAGAATTTCAGGAATCGTAATAAAACACTGAACGATGAACTTAACAGTATAACAAAGGTAGTATATATATTTAACTTAGGAACTACACATAAACCTTCATAAAACACACTAAATTTGCACCACGACCTCAACATAAATTCTTAAGGAAACCATAAAAAGGACAACACGTGGTTCATGCCTCGAACGTTCCTATGCGTCTCTTCTTCTTTTTTCCGTTGCTCGTCGTCGAACGCGTCGAGTCTCGCGTACAACTCTCAAATATCGACTATACTACTAATAATGACGGATTACGAAAGTTAATTTCCTCAAAAACGGCTGTAGTAATTTGCGCGTTATAAACATACCAGACATCTGCGTACCAAGTGTAGCCGACGTTGGTAACCATGCTTCATAGAAATTGAGGATTATATTTAGGCCATTGAGATTACGGAAAGAATGTGATGAAGTGGTACGCGACAGGAACGTGATAAAACGTGATTATTGTTTATTTTTGTTCCTTTACGAATTGCATGATGGAATAGCTCGGTAAAGTTTTTAATTTTAAGGATATAGTTACTGGCCTGCAGTAGATGTCGTCCGACGTTAGGGGAACCGTCAATGCTGGATTCACCAATAAGCAAAGCAAGCATGTGCTTAGAGCATCAGGAGGAGAGGGGAAACATAGAAATTTTCTGACTTTTACATCTTTTAGAAAGATGAAAGGTCATTAGCGAGCAAAATTTTCACTTTTCTTAAAAACCTGTATAAAGGTCGGTTTATACAGAGCTGTCCGATATCGGACGCATTTTTTGAGTGTTTATACACTGCCTTCAAATCTTTTAGGCAACTTGAGAAGCGTTCGAGATGCTCGAACAAAGGCCAAGTGCCGAAGATCGTGTCATTTGCTACCCTAACCCCAAGGGTCCCGAGAACCTTTTACTCCCCTCTATACCTCAGGAGATGCCGATGCTAGTGTCGGACGGCTGGCCGAAAAGTATCGCTCTCGAGCAAATGCTGTCCGATTTCTGACAACACGAAGCCAGAATATACAGGGTGGCCCACATAACTCTGAACAGCTCAATATCTCGAAAACTATGCCATCGATTTTAAAGTTCTTAGTCTTAAATTGCATGGAACTGAAGGGTCTTTCTGACTACATAAACGTGAAGTGGCCTCCCTTCCCCTTTATCGGGGGAGGGGAGGTACCTCTGTAATTTTAAATGGAACCCCCTATAAAATGTTACATATTTAGATTCTACCGGAAAAAACAAGTCAATTTTGTCTGAAACATTTTTTTGTCAGATACTTCCATGATGAGATATAACAGTTTGAAGTTTCGAGTTGTAGGTACTTGAAGCTCTCGGAAATAGCGTTATGGAATTATACGCGCTTGAGTCCATTGCTTATTCATGAAGAAACACAAACAATAATATTTACAATTCTTGAGTTTGACTCACTTATCTATGAAAACGTTTTCAGTTTAGAGCTGTTATTCAAGCAGTAACATTGTGATTATGGCTACTTTTGACACAGAAGTGAATATGTTATTAACGTTAGGTGAATGCCAAAAAAATTATCGGCGTGCAGCAGTGATGTTTTTTGAACGTTATGGGATCAAAAAATGTCATGCAACATTTCATAATTTAGAAAAGCGGCTTCGCGAGCACGGTGAATTGTGTAAAAAAACTCGCAATAAACCTAAAGCTGTCACTAATGAAAATAATAATGCCAGTATCCTTGCTGCAATTACATTAAATCCTCATATTAGTCAACGTACACTTGCACAAACATCACATATTAGTCGTTCATCGATTCAACGAATTTTGAAACGGCAAAAGTATCATTCATATCACATGGTTTTATCACAAGAGCTTTCGATAGCAGATTACGATCACCGCGTAAGATTTTGTGAGTGGCTGCAGGGTGTTGTGGAAACTGACTTTTTGTGCAAAATACTTTTTTCCGATGAGGCCACTTTTATGAATTCAGGGCATGTAAATAGACATAATCTGTATTATTGGGCCGTGGAAAACCCAAATTGGATGCGATGTGTTCCCTTTCAACATCGATGGTCTTTAAATGTTTGGTGTGGTCTAATAGGAGATTTTGTGATTGGACCTTATTTTTTTCAAGAAACTGTAACATCTGCAAGTTATTGTGATTTATTAAAAAATCATTTGCCTGCGCTTTTGGAAGATGTGCCACTGCACGTTAGAAGAGAAATGTGGTTCCAACAAGACGGCGCTCCTCCACATTTTGCAATCATCGTCAGGCAATTTTTGAACGAAAAATTTGGGAACAAATGGATAGGTCGTGGGGGACCTCGTCAATGGCTTCCTCGATCCCCCGATCTAACACCATTAGATTTTTTCTTATGGGGAGAGATATGTCTAACATATTTTCTAATAATTATTTTAAATCATTATTTAAGAAGAATTCACCAAGTGGCAGGAACGTTCCCTATTTCCATGATGCTGTAAACGAGAGCTACCGATAATTTACCTAAAGTAGTTGTGGAGCCCACAGTAACCTTTTTTTTGCCACGCGCAGCAGGGAGTCGTCACCCGCTCGAAATTTATGACCTCTCAGACTCGAAGAAAAAGTATCGTTGAGAAGTCGGTCTCCGATATCGGCTTGCGAAGACTCTCATTTGAACCTGGGTAAATTTTTCTGTCGGATCCGATAAAGTCGTCTGTATAAACCGACCTTAAGGGAGTCTTGAAATTCTTTAAATACTTAGGGCCTCTAAAGGTCTTAATTCGGTACTGGGGTCCTCCCAACAACTACTAAATAATCGTGAACATCACTGGCTCTGAGAGACACAGAACAATCAAGGTTCTACTATTACTATGTCACGGTATGCGCAACGAATTGTGCTCGACTATGTAGGCGAACTCTGCGATTTGATGTGAAATGGTGCGCGAACCTATCGTGCGGAAAACAAAATACCGATTGTCATGTCGGTCCGGTAATCTTTCGCATGCGTGGCTTCTCATCGCTGTATCTTTCCACGGACGATATTACGATCAATCAGTGAACTATGTCCAATTCCTCGGTTGCGGAGCGATCGTGGTTTCATCGCTTAGCCGCGTGTTTCTCGGTATACAGGTGCATCCGCAGTGAGCGCACCCGATTGTTTGCACAGCTCACGTACGGATACAACGCGGCGTACAACTCACCCAACAATCAACACGCGAATGTTACGTACGCAACATACATACATCGAACATTGTCGGCCGTGAGGGGGGGGGGGGGAGCTTTTGGAAAGGAGGGGGTGGGGGAGAGGTTGTGCAGGAGGGTCGCAAAGCATGTTACGTGTACGCGCTCATGCATTTATTTATGGAAGATCCCGAGAGTCACCGGGCCAGATGCAGTTATACGACGAAATCGTGCCAGTTTGTAACGACAACGTGTATCGCGACGAGAGAAACGGATTTACATCCGCAACTTTCGCAGTTTAACGGCGAATACGCCGCGCTTACCTGATAGTTCGTATCCCCGAAGCGCTTGTATTCCTCCAACGACGATTTCGAACCTGTGTGTTCCCAGTTTTATTGTCCGCGGTTTGCAACACAACATTCGGAGGCTGGCAGATTGAATTTCTGGATATTGCGCGGCTCGTTCCGGAACTGGACCGACTAGAATTGTTTAGACGCGTGCCTCGGTTTCCGCTACGAACGAAAAGTATAGTAGAGCCACTCGTATCCATATACCTAATATCCAAACGTTCTATTCTTCGAACGTGCAGTCAGCCCCACAAGAACGTGTTGACGATATTTGGAAAAAATGTAATATGAATTGAAAGTTCATTTCAATTATCAATCATCACACAATGCTGTCGTTAGTAGGTGTATTTTTCTATTCATATACAGAGTAGCAGACAAAAATTTAAGACCACCCTTTAAAACCGGATAACTTTTTAGAATTGGTCCAAATCAGTTGAGTTTTTCTTGGGATGTTAGAAGGCTTAGTTTACTAGATAATGTGTGAAAACTCCTTTTTTTGAAATTGCTATTGGGCGGAGTTGTGAAGAAAAAAGTGAAGGTCAAGATTTTTAAGTTTTTAATCTGTGCTGACAATCAAAATTTAAAAGGTTCCTTTCGTAGATCTAAGTAAATTATATACATACACAAAATTTCAACGAAATCGATTAAAGTCGTTACGAGCCAGTGATTAAAAAAAGAATAAATTGTGACAAAATCCGATTTAAGCCGGAAATTCAGAGATTTTTAGGAGAGGGAGGGAGAGGGAGAGAGAGGGAGAGAGAGGGAGAGAGGGAGAGAGAGGGAGAGAGGGAGAGAGGGAGAGAGGGAGAGAGGGAGAGAAGGAGAGAGGGAGAGAGGGAGGGAGGGAGAGAGAGAGAGAAAACGTAAAATGATGCATTAGAATAGCGGGAGTGGTGTAGGTCAACGATAATTGCTTCGGTAGAAGGCGCGACATCAGAAGCATAATAGATCGTTGGTTGAACTGCATCTCCTGATTTCTTGATGGCGCAATACGTAATTGCAGCCGTGTATCATCAAGGGCTGCGCTCGCATTCCGTAACATATTTGCGAGCGGCCGCTATCGCATAATCTCGTTAACGGCATGATGCCGCGGAAACACTCGATTCTGCGTGGCAAACAGCAACGATCCATTAGAGCGATGCCGATTATGAGGACCGATCGGGACGTACAGCGAGCTGTTTGCGGCAATTCGAAAACGTGGCGAGGTCAACGGCGGACCACGAAAGCCGGCCTTTACCGTTCGCCGTCGATCAATCGAATTATCAATCAACCGCCTCTGGTGGCGGCCGTTAATTAACAATAACAAGACGAGCCAATTGCATTTCGCGTTCGCTCTCGATTCCTGTCGTCGTTGAATTACTTTGCCCCTTTCCTTCACCATCCCGTTCCCATTCGGGGTAACGAATTCATCTTCGGATAATGTTCGTTACCATCACGATTCAATGGCGATGCGTTTCAGGTCACCAACCATCCTCGCACGAGTCTTGCTTGTATCCATGGAAAGCGCGCGTCGTTTATTCCTACCCAGTTCAATACATAATCGAATACTGTTCTGTTCGGTTATGATAACCCTTCGATCGGCAAGTTAATTTTTTATACTTACACTGACACACGCCCGACCAACAATTTTCTCTGGTCTGTTCTGTATTATATTTTCCAATCAATCATGATTTCACCTGTCGTTAATTTTCGCGGATTATTCGAATTCATTTCGATGTTACGCTAAGCCTAACGAACACTAAAACAGTCAGGCACGCGATAGTCTATAAAAATGACAACATTAAATTTACAGTACTGTCGTGATAAAAGCTGCAATGCTGGACACGATAAGTGCATTAAAATTATCCCTACTACTGCGGGTTGTACCTCTCGAGGGGTCGAGAAATGTAACACGATATGAGTCCATGTATATCGGTGAGTCAATACTGATGTAATGACAAAACATTTTTGTTTTTTACTATTTTTTCATGAAACTTTTAATAACACATTCGTGACATTTTTCAATAAGATTCGGGTGCAATGAAGACAACGAATGAAAAAGAAAGGTGGACTAGAAATTAAGTAGTCGGCAAATATTAAAACCATCGATCGCTGAAACAATTAATGCAATTGTAAATTAATTTTTTATTTTTCATTCCTTCTTTATGAAACGTTTAGCAACATATTTGTGATGTTTTTCTTTACAAACTTATTATCGTCAATTAAACGAATAAATATGATCCAAATTATATCACGTTTGGTGTTATTTTAATTAGAAATATGTCAGGAATGTGTTGCTAAAAGTTTTAGGAAGAAATAATAAAAAGCAAAACAGTTTTGTCATTGCACGAGTTTTGGGTCACCGACATGCTGGCACCGATTGTTTGGTCGCTTGGCTCGACGCTGGCGGTAAAAGGTAAAGGCATCTCGAGGAATTGTGTCTGTACACGATAAGTGCAATATTTCGGACCCGAGGCCGTTACTTTCATCGCGACAACACTGTATATAAATTTTATACAATTTTTATTACATGTATTTCAATAGAGAAGTTCACTGAAGAAGTTCTTGTAAAAAACATCGTTATATTTTTCAAGTCATGAAAGAAAATATCAAAACAGACTCCTTTTGATTCATTCGATAGTTTCAATGTTAACAGATGCAATATAATAACGTAATGTATTAAATAATAAAGATACATTAGCCTAAGGGATGTTGAACGAGAAACCTGAAAAAGGCTTCTGATCTAAAAAAGGTTGAGACCACATTAAAAAAACCTATTTCGTCTCTGAATTATACTGCACACTGCTTTAGGTGCCACTTGCCATGCCCGGCTTCGTGGTGGTTCCAAAAAAACTTTATTATTTTATCATACATCTCATTCATTTTATATGTAAGTACAAAAAACAAGGCTCGACTGCGTTTTGGAGAACTCCGTGTTCTTATCTTTTTTGAACTTTTTTTATGTGATCCTGTAGATATCGATGCAGATATTCCGAAAATGTATGTATGGTTGTTAGGAATCACTGGTTAATAAGTTATACGTGTGTAAAGATGAGCAGTTTTAAGCGTTTTTGACAGGTTAGAGCGTCGCCATATTGAATATTCGTTGAGTGGTAGAGGTAGGTAGGACCTACCTACGGACCGTTCGGCGCATGCGCTGGATAGATCGTGAGTGTTCAGCGCATGTGTTAGATAGTATAGTATATTTGCGGGATCGGCTAAATAGTACTGAGAGTATGCGCTAGATGGCAATTCAGTGGTTACACACACTTTGTAAACATAAGCAATTTCAAGTGTTTTTCAGAAATTAATTATTAACAAGTTTATTGTTGATTTTGAAATGGCTAGTTCAAGTATTAGAAATTTTAACTTCAGAGACATGCCAAGTAGTAAAGAAGAAGCAATTACTTGGGCTCAGGATTGTGGATTGTTGCGGAAATTTAAAGAATGTCGTACTCATCGGTGCGAAATGAAAATTTATAACAATAATCATGGAATCGTTTGTATTCGGTGTCCAGTAATTAAATATACAGGATTTCAAAAATAAGGTAAAGTCCAAGATGGTTTGGGGTTAGGTCGTCGTGGGAGCGGAGAAGGTCGGCCCGACCATGGTATAATGTTTCGCATTTTGATTTAGTAAATGTCTTATTATGTATTATGTACGTGTTTCTGCTGCCATCTAATGGATTTGTTCGGAAGTATTTAGCCTATTTTGTGTGTATTACCTAGCAAATATATCAATATGGCGGCGCTGTAACCTGTCAAAAAGGCTTAAAAGTGTTCAACTTTTTATCTAATGAATTCCGCGCATTAAGATTTTCATCTTCGGTGTCTTCTCGTCGAAATCTATAAGATTGTATAAAAAAAACTTGAAAAAAAAGAGTTCTCCAAAACGCAGTTAAACCAAAAACAATATTATATTTCGATACTCTGTTACCGGTCCGTAACTTAAAAAGTGCATATTTTCAACACTAGACGTTAGTTCGGTCAATATGGGTTTTAAGTGAGCCCATATTGCAGCTACATCATGTAAATAATTTTAGTTGAATAATTTTCCGAAACATCCAGATTAGTTAAGACATCTTTTTCTGTAAGAGATTTGTATCGAGTATGGAGTATGCTCAATATGTAATTAAAAAATTTGATTAGGATATCATCTTCTAATTTCTCAATCAGATTTCGAAGCAATATTTCAAAGACTGCTTCTTCTGTTTTAGCACATGTCCTATTTTCTTAGTCTTCTGATCTATAATACTTTCCTTTGAAGATGTTTCGGAATGTTTTTAATCATTCTTATTAATTCAGAAAAATAAAATTCGTAGCGCAGAAGCGAAGTTCTAAATTGAACAATGTTCGAACTTATACTAAAATAAAGACACCATTTCCCGGTTAAACAAAACTCTTGCTTCGGCGTAAAAACCTCGACGGATTACGAGGAAAAGCCGAAGCAAGGCGCATTAGATTTATTCAATCAAAGGTAGTAATACATAAATTACGTTATACGAAAGCTCAGCAGTTACACCGTATTTTAGATAATTAACGAGGTTTCTGGGATTCAACGACTTAACAAATTACATACTAAATGGCCATTCTAATTTAAAACCAAGAGAGCTCTCTTACCGTTTATCATCAGATCTCAACGCGCAGTGGTCCCCACAGTAGAGTTCCACTGGAACTCTCCGGACGATTGCCGGCTTGCCCTTAGGACATTCCTTCGCCGGCAGCACTACGGTTAGCCTTGCGATCCGTCCCAGCTTCGGTGTACACTGCAAAGGAGCTTCAGCGCTTCCAATGCCCTCGACTCTCAAATGTGCAACCGGCCTGGTAGAATCCAAGTATTGCCGAACCGAGTGCACAAGGACCCAACGTCCAAATCTCTCATTACTCGGGACCACTCGCGGAACACTCCAGGCCAATAAGTTATCGCGGAGAAAAACCCGTGTCGTCTCGCACATTCCGTCAATCCCCTTTCTCTTTTCTTTCCAAAACACACTCTCCACTTCGCAACCGTCTCTACAACAACCCCCCGTTGTCAATTGTGACCAACGTGAATCGCTCGCAAAACTGGCGTATATACATCTATACGGTGAGACTATCGTCTTCCATCACGGTGAATACGATCGACATTACAAACTCGCGAACAGAAGAAATCCATTGTTTGTAAGAAACAGTTCTTGTATTATTGTTTTCGGCGTATGGTAAAGTTTTTGACCAACAAACTTCGCAAATCCTCATCAAGCATTCATCATTGTATCCGTCGCAACACAAATGATTTAGCATATTTTGGTTGCTTAAAAACTGTAATATTTTTGCATTGGTTAGGGCGTTTAACAGTAACTGAATATTACTGTGAAGAATATACAAACACGTGTCGCGATCAACTTTCGGTACAACCATCCAAAATGCCCGGAGTCGACGAAGTAAATAACAGCTAATAACAAAATTAGTGGCACTCGGAAAGACTTTGTGTAATTTTTTTAACGTGTCCGAAAGATAACGCTTTTATTTCTGTATTTTATTTTTAATTGCGAATTCTCTTTTCCGTGGACATAGTCTACTATTTCAATCATCTTATTTTCAATCAATAATTATTTCCTAAAAGTATCTAATTAACAAGATCTTTTTCTTGACGAGACTTTAAACTGGAATAGATATTTTTCCAGTGCTCTTCCATTACTTGGCCAAACAATGCCTTTGAAACTACTTCTCTCGGTGTCTTTGGATATTTAGCCGAGTTGAAAAGTTTGGTTTCCAGTGTCGATTCCTTTGGTTCTCGTAGGCGAGATACTTTTTATATCCATTCGCTGTCCTCTTCAATTCTGCTATTACAATATTCTTTTTTTTTTATTTCTATATTACGTTCGTTGTGTAAAGATCGTTATTTTAGTGCGATACTATTTTAGACGTTGATTATGTTCGTTGTTGTAAAGATCGTTATTTTAGTGCGAGTATCTTAGATGTTAAATATGGTTTTACAAGTTTTCTCTCGTTAAAGTATTTAGCGCATTTTTTGACTAGTTTGTCTTTCGTAATACGATGCTGCATACTTCTTCTATCGTTTTCGTGTCATCCTTTGCTCGCGTGGTGTCATTTCAGCAATACATTTTTTTATCCCTTTGCACTTTTTACTTAAATACTTTAGTCTTTCCTTTTCTTTTTGTTATGCTCGTTTAACAGGATAGCTTTTTACTTTTTGGCAGTGAACTTTTTCGGCATCTCTCTTTTTTTACAATTGTTCTTCTCTAGTTAGTTTTTGTTTCTTCTTTGATGCCATTTTATTATTATTTTAATTTGAAGAAGTACAATTAAAATAAAATATACATAAGTTTAGTCCTATATATAATATTTAATTGAAACATTTTTATCATTTCCGTGAATATTGCTCGCGGTTCCCTGTCAAATATTTATACCACGGACTGTGAGACCAGAGAACTGAGATTTTTAAAGTTAATTGTAAAATTAACTTTGAAATTAATTACTATTTCATTCGAATATATAGAAGACAGCTACTGTATGCCGAGGTCATAATTGTTACACGGTAAATAAAATGTAGTAGAAATAATAAATTTGAAGTATATTACATACCGGAGGACCGAGAATTTCATACATGATAGATAATGTTTTTATGTAAATAAATTATGTTGGGGACATCGCTCGAGAATTTGGCCAAGAGGCCAGAAGATGGAAGGTGGAGGCGCAGGTTAAGCGCGGTTACGCGAATGAATAAAATGAGAAGTGGATTGTATTGATTTGAATTGACTAGATATTTAATATACAACGTATTGAAACTATGTACAAAGTGAAACGAAAATTTAATAAATGCAAGTAACAGAACTAAGACAATGAAGAAATAATTGGAAGGGAAGCAGTCGCCGAAATTGAGAGAAATCGACTGCTTCCTTGAAAGACTTGAAAAGAAGTGGCCGTTGCCAGGGATTGTCGCGCTCCTCCGAAATTCTAGACAATGCCATGATTGGCTAGCCTAATTACCATTTTGAGGAGAGGGAGTGCGTGACAATCCTTGGGAGCGGTCGACTGTACAAACCTTGTGGTGTGTCGAAAAAAACTGTGCGATCGCAGGCGACACAGGTGCAAGACAATGCGCACGGTTTTTGTCGCGGACGCAAAATTAGACCGAAGTGGCGAGGTCGAGGTTGAAGGCGAGTCCAATAACAAACAACCATTAATGAATACGTGTTCAGATAGAATTATAAATTAATACGCAATTTATGATTTCATCGATCCCGAACAAATTAATTTAGCATTTCTTCGTTATTGGTTTACATAGTTAGAAGTATTATCTTTCTCTGCGGTCACCAAATAATACGATTTAACATTTTTAAGTGTTAAAAAGCGGAAGCCGCAAAAAATTCTCATTTCTGTAGAATCGCCCAAACATATCGCGTATAGCATCTAATAATTTGTCCTCGTATGATTTTTAAATCAGACTCAGTACAATGCGTAGACGTCGTCCCTGAATATTTAAGAGGGGAATACAGTGAATTATACATTGAAATCTTGTGACAAATAATACTGGAAGAAAATTCTCCACCGTCGAATGACCGTGAAAATAGACTCTGTTGTAACCTTAAAATTGTAGCGTCCGGTCGTACCCACAAAAGAGAGTTTTTTCTTTCGTGCAAACGGCCAACGTAATTTACGACTCTCGTTCGTCGAAGGTATTTTTGAGTTGACAATTTCCAGGTTTCGATATCGCATGTCTAGTAGAAGTTCTTTCCAAAAGTTCTCAATAGCAAACAGAGACCGTCGTAAATTAAGGGATTAACCGAAGGGCACTTGGGCGAACTCATCGGCCTGTTGCCACGTGGGCCCGGTGCGGATGGCATGAAGGAAAGTCCCACGACCATTTCATCCCCTCCGATCACCTCGCCGTTCCGAAAACAAGCACGCCAAGGGCGTAAGGAATAGGCGGTGAGCCGGAAAAACTAACGGCTCTGATTGGTAGGATCCAACGTGTGGGTGAGCCAATCAGGGTTGTTTAGGAATTTTACCAGGGCAAACGCGGAGCGGAAAATAAGAGACAATACACTTCGCCGCGGTTCGTCCTGAGATAAAGATCGCGAGGTGTCGAGAGAAGACCATTTGTATATATATACTTAATAAAGACATTAATTACACTCCGTTTCACGAAGAACCTCTACCCACAAAATCAACAAAGACAATTGGCACTAGTTATTTTTTCTACTTGTTCCACTGTGTGACTCTTGTACAAGTTCATGACGATTCAGAATAATCACAATAGCATCGAGAAACGCATTTACTCATTGCCGTACCATTTTCTTTGCGGCTACAGTGATTAAAACGTCTCTATCCCCATAGATGTCACAGAAGGGAAAAGAATAATGTATACAATACTTACTATACTTACTATACTATACAATACTTAACCCCTTGCCTTACGATTTAATTTCCAACTGTGCGGGCCAAAAGCGACACCAAGGTCGGTCGCGCGCAGGGACATACACAGCTTGACTGAGCTTTCGAAACTGTACAAATCGCAAACTCCCTATGATTTGTATATACACGTGCGCGGTACAATTAACTTTGCAAGATGTTTGATAAATAATTACAATTAGTTGATTATTAAACAAAAAAAAAGATTTATTGTTGCAAATTGAATAATACATTAATAATAACATTTTTATTTTAATCACCAGTTGCTTAGTAGCTTTTCGTACGATACGTACAATGTCACTACCACTGTCACTACTACTATCTAAACAGGTCGTGAAATCATTGGTAGCGATGTTATCACTGTCCTCAATTCTCATTTTTCTTTTTGAACACAGTATAATGGGTGATTTTATAATACTTCTTACATACGATGTAAAGTCGAATGCGAATGAGAAGTAACTGAATGTCGCGCCTCTGGAATTGTCTCTGTGACCTTTGCTTATATTTGGGACGGCCGCCCCACCATGTTTCTGAGGCGTCTTATTCACGTTTGGCCCGATAGACTTACGACGCCTCTGAGGCGTCATTGTAAGCTAAGGGGTTAAATATTGATTACAAAAGAATACAACTTTATTTCATTTACAAAGAAGAGCATAACATTCACATTTGTTACACATTGTTAAAAATGATCATAACAAGTTCAAAATACTGTAGGAGTTAACCGAATGGCTATCTAGAAGTGTCATAATGGCTACACAGTGGCAACTGAACGAAGATCAGTAATTGGTCGATCAGCTACGCGTGTAATGTCTTATGAAGTGGAGAATACGTAGGTCGTGCGATCACATTTAGTGCAATAAGAGAGAGTGTGCGTGGGAGGTATAAAGCGATGGTTCTATAGGTTAATCGCGTTCCGCGGTAACGTTTCGAAAAGCCACTGAAGAGTCGTTGTAGAACAAAGAGGGGCGTGATAAAGCACATAAAGGTCACTTCGATATTAGCTAGTCAACGAATTGGAGCGGGCTTGAGCCGAGTCAGTCCCCGAGAAATTAGGAAACTCTCCGGGCGCAGCAATTCGATGTGGAACGCGTGGCCGCGATAATTATACGGCTGTGTCCCCAGAATACGATTTACTCCTGGTATTTCGACGGCGGACTTAATCTGCGTTATCATCCGGATTACGCAGCTTCGTAGCCGGTCGGGCGTCCCGTATCTCCTGATCCGGCTGGATTGAATCGCGAATTGAAAGCTGAGCCGGTGTTTCCGCGAAATAAACGGGAAAACGGAGAACTTCTGTTACGGGAGCGCCCAGTTCTACATAATACCAAAGAAATCGGGTCCGGTGCTCCTATGCGCGCTGTCGTGATTGGGACCGAAGGCTCGAAAATTGTACCATGAGATTGGATGAACGAGGTTTTGTCTTTTTCCACTCCCTCCCCTTCCCTCGCGGTCGTCTCGCGCCGCGACAATCTTTGAAATGGATGTTTTCTAACCATGACGAAGTATCTCGATTTTTCTTGATTGCACACCCGATGTTTTGAAGGCTGCGGCTTCTCGCTGCCGAATGGATTGGGTGGGTTCGAGTGTGTCATAGATACTAGGTTTTTCATCTCTGCTGCGCGTTCTATGATGAAGCATGTGGAACGGCACCACGGACAGACGTCCGTTCAGTCGTACAGATGAGATATGGAAAGGATTTTGTTTTGCCACGCGTTTTCGTTTACCGTCTCTGTTCTGTTCTCGAACATTTTACGCCTACGCCTATACTTACCCTGCGACAAGACTATGATTATGTAGATTGCAGATCTGTGAGCATTTCTTACACATGGAAATTTTCCAAAAGTATTAAAATATAAAGTTTAATTGAATACACGCTTTAATACTATTATTTACTCGTATTCTATATGTATAATATCACCACATGTCAAGCTATATATTACTTAAGTAATATTATTTACAGGTACCTATCAATTAACCCAGGCAGTGTGCTATCTCACGGAATTAATCAGGGATGATAATATTTTAAATATTAAATATTTAAAGGAAACTAACAATATTATAAGGGTGAAAGTTCACTCGTGGAATATTAGTCGCAAAACTTATCAATGCTACATACATTAGTATCAGTATTAGTTATTGAATAAAATTAGTGACGAAGATTGAATAAATCTATATTATGATTCCTAGAATTCTCTTTTACACCTACGTAATGTCTATTTATAAATTCGGGAAGATAAGAACAGAATGTAATACGATATGCGTCGCGTTTAAAAAGAAATAATTGATCAAGAAAGGACTTAATCTCCTGATAAGAATTATTAATTAGAGTCGTAAAAAACACTGCACTGTGTATACATTATACTATTATAATGGCGTAATTTCATTTGTTTTTCAATATTTAACTATGTTCCTCAAATCCGACCAACTTGAAACATTTGTGTATATTAGATCGGTAACATAACATTGTTCACAACGCCCACCCCTAAAAAGTTAAATGATTTTTTCTACCCTTAATAATTTGATCACAATTGTGAAGAAAATATATGATATGAAGCAGGTAAAATCGAGTATTTTCGTTTTTATTCCATCTGAATATCTTAATTAACAACTGAGAAAAAAAATGATACAGTTAATGGTATTTACCCTCATATTATCCTTATATAAAGGGTTAGCGGCTTAAAATTTTGGGGATTATCTTTCAACCTAAAACCATTGCTTTCCCACAATACCAATTACGGTATATTAATACACAAAAAAATGGTGGCCTGGGGTCGCTAGACCATTCTTACCCTGCTAGACCCTTTGTCCTTCACCCTTTTTTCAAGGTCAACATATTTTTTTATTGCATCGTATCGTACTCGTCGCATGGAACAAACGTCTCAGAGACACCATGTTTCTCAAGTCAACCATTCTCTTAAAAAACATCTTTAAAGTTTTATAAATTGTTTTATTCCACATGTCTACAGGATCTCTCAAGATGATAAAGTATAGAATAATTTTTTCTCATTTGACGCCTCTTTTTCGAGAAATTAGAGTTTGAAAATCCGTCAAGTTTACGTCCCTAGCGTTTATAAGTATGTAGTAGATCAGGTAGGTAATGAACAGACGCGTCAAACATTTCATATTCAATATCAAGCGCGGTCATCGAATTTTCAAACTGTAATTTCTCGAAAACGAGGCGTTAAACGAAAAACATTATTTTATACTTTAAATTTGTTTTCTCATGTAGAATTACCCTATCCGCATTTGTACCATCTTGGGACATCCTGTAGATATATGGAATGAAATAGTTTATGAAACTATGAAGTCGTTTTTCAAGAGCATGGTTGACTTGAGACCCATGGAGTCTTTAAGACTTTTGTTCCTTGTGACGAGTACTATACGATGAAATACAAAAGAAATGTTGACCTTGTGAAAATGGTCTAGGACAAATTTGCGGATCATTTTTTTAACAGATCTCCACCAATCCGGAGACATAGAACCCTGCTATGGTAGTCGTGACATATATTTTTTATACACCCTGTACAAACAGTATTTAGTAGAGTCCCTTTTATCTTCTATCACGGAAATTATTCGTTTGTGCAGAGATTTGTATGTATATTTTCTTAATTGTTTTCTGTCTTAATTGGTGCAATTTATGTTCAATGCGTTGTTTTAATTTCTCAAATATTAAAAATTATCAGCTCTTAGCATTTACCGCTCTCGCAAGGTGTTCCCAGATTTTTGCTGTGTGAACGGAGGAATTATCACGTTGAAATATGAAATTAATACCAACAATTCTTGTAGCATGTTTATTTATTTGCTCCTTAATACTATCTAAATATTTCACACCATTCATTTTGCCACTAATAAATTCAAATGATAGCCCATACCGTCCCAAATCTTAACGTCGCTACCACTCGTTCGACGACGGCTTAATAATTGAGTTTCTTTCCGTAAACCATGGTAATAGTAGTTAAAACCGCCAGGCTCGTCCATATTAATATTTTTGGACGAGTACCTAAATATACAGGGTGTTTCGTCTAAAACAGGACACCTAAATATCTCCTCTACCTTTGAAAATACAAAAAATGTTTCTAACGTAATCTAAATGCTTTCAAAAGACGAATCAGATGGAAGAATCGTTTTTTATAAATTGTAATTTTTTTAATCGTTTTCTCAAGGTCACATACTATCTATAAATGTTTTTTAATCTCATTATCAGATGGCTAATACCAAGACAATGCTAACAGCGTTAACATTGCGCAAAAAACATGCAATTTGAAGCCTAGCATCGAATTTGAAAATGTCCGCTAGACAAATTATCGAAAAAGCCGGTGTTAAAAGTTAAAACACATGTTAAAACGAGTTTTACGGAAGTGTAAACTCTTAAAACGAACAAAATTGAGGAGTAAACCCGTATTAACGTAACGGCACAGAAATGTACCATTGCTATTTGCAGAGAAACATATTTATTTTACGAAAACGTGGCGAAAAGTATACAGGGTGTTTCGTCTAAAACAGGACATCTAAATATCTCCTCTACCTTTGAAAATACAAAAAATGTTTCTAACGTAATCTAAATGCTTTTAAAAGAAGAATCAGATGGAAGAATCGTTTTTTATAAATTGTAATTTTTTAATCGTTTTCTCAAGGTCACTCGTGTTTTTTTACATATATACACACATTTTTTGTTGTTGTATGTTATAGCAAATATTATTTTGCATTCATCCATGTTTAATATCACGACCTTGAAATGACCGTGAACTCTAAAATTTGCTAATTAATGCAGAACTTACTTTCAGCGACATTTCAACATTTCAACGGTAACAGAAATTCGACCATGAACTTGAACTTGTAAATAGCCACATTGTATCATTCCTCTGTGTACACAGAGAGTGAGAGAGATATGTATTTAAGAGTTTGCTCACTGCTAGATTTCTCAGTGTATCGACAAGCGATCCATAATGCGTTATTCAGAACAGGAGAAAATTCAAATGGTTTTAATTTACGGTGAAGCTCGAGAGTGTCTAAGACAAGCAATACGAATTTACAAAGACAGATTTCCAGAACGTTCTTGTCCATCATGTTCTGCATACTCAACTATTGTTGAAACATTTTGTGAGACTGGTAGTGTCAACAGAAACATTCGTGCGAGACGTAAGACTGTTACTCATGAAACAAATGTGAACAATATCATCGCTAAAATTAATCAAAACTCTCATGTTAGTGTAAGGCAACTTGGACGTGAAACCGGTATTAGTGCGACAAGCATATTCCGGATTCTTCATTCACAAAAATTTCATCCTTTCCATGTATCTCTTCACCAATAGCTCCATGGAAGAGATTTTGAAAACCGCGTACACTTTTCTCAATGGGGTTTTCGAAAGAGCTGTACAATCTGTCGTTTTTCGCCTCACAAAATGGATCACGACGGAAGGACATCATTTCGAACATTTATTGCAGTAATAAATGTGATCATTTACAAGTTCAAGTTCATGGTCGAATTTCTGTTACCGTTGAAATCTGAAATGTCGCTGAAAGTAAGTTCTGCATTAATTAGCAAATTTTGGAGTTCACGGTCATTTCAAGGTCGTGCTATTAAATATGGATGAATGCATAATAATGTTTGCTATAACATATAACAACAACAAATGTGTGTATATATGTAAAAAAAACACGAGTGACCTCGAAAAAACGATTAAAAAATTACAATTAAAAAAAAACGATTCTTTCATTTGATTCGTCTTTTGAAACCATTTAGATTACGTTAGAAACATTTTTTGTATTTTCAGAGGTAGAGGAGATATTTAGATGTCCTGTTTTAGACGAAACACCCTGTATACTTTTCGCCACGTTAAATAAATATGTTTCTCTGCAAATAGCAATGGTACATTTCTGTGCCGTTGCGTTAATACGGGTTTACTCCTCAATTTTGTTCGTTTTAAGAGCTTACACTTTCGTAAATCTCGTTTTAACATGTGTTTTAACTTTTAACACCGGCTTTTTCGATAATTTGTCTAGCGGACATTTTCAAATTCGATGCTAGGCTTCAAATTGCATGTTTTTTGCGTAATGTTAACGCTGTTAGCATTGTCTTGGTATTAGCCATCTGATAATGAGATTAAAAAACTGTTGGAAAGTAATTGTGGGAACACTTGTTTATTATTATATGATAATTTATTAATAATAGAAAAACACTATGATATACATATACTGGGAAAAGATTTAACGCGCCACATGTCTCCTCCGGACAGTTTCGATCTCTATCGATAATCAAACGTTTTGCGCACGCGCTCTATTGATACCAACCTCTAACCTATGTGTGCGATCAGGAATACCAACAAAAACATTTATAGATAGTATGTCATTTAAAAAAAGCATTGATGACCTTGAAATGACGTTTGAAGAAACGTTAATCTCAAAGTCTGTTGATATCATCATATTTTCTCATCCGAACAGTTTCATTTCACTTTTGAAACTTTCCTTTATCTCTCATACCAAAGGTTCTGTTTTCCATGACGCACCCTGTATATTCTTGCCAAGAAATAGTATCCTCGTATTGAGTTCACGTTTGTCGGATTTATCGATCACTTCAGCAAGAAAATATAGTTACGGTTACGCAAACGAATAGCGTTCATATTGTAACTGACGACAAAACAACCGCAAACGATTCCATGCAAGTATTGCGCGCAATGCTAATGTACGAATAATTAAATTACTCGTCTACTATTGTCCGCGGTTGTATTCACGTATGTTTCTGAATTGATAAGCGATTTCCTAACAATTATGAATAAATTCACCGTGTTTTTCATGCGACGAGTTATATTGAGAAATTCTCGTTACACGCCTTTTCTATGATATAAACCAATCATGCATAATTAATCAATATCTCGCAAAATGCTGCAAATTAATGAAATTATTTTATACCGCATCGAAAGATAAATTCTTAATTTCAAGCAGCTGCATAAACTTCAATGAGAAAGCAACGCGCGTATCGTAAAATATGAATTATACCGAGTGATTCACGAGAAACAGAACACTTAAATAAATACTTAAATAAACATTAGGCTTGAAGATAGAAGAAAATGTTTGTTGTCGTTTTCAAGGGCTTTTGAAAGTCATCGATGATTTTTAAATGGCACGATATATTTTTAACTTCATCGTGTTGTAGCTGATGTAAAAACGAGTTCAATAATGTGGTACACTATGATCTTCAAATGACCTCGAACTAAAAAATTTATGATAAAGCAATGATAACACTTCAAAGTGTGCAATCATTTTATTTCAATTAAATTAAATATTCGAAATTATGACCTTGAGCAGTAACACAAACATTTAAACGTTTTGTAAGGTAATTTTCAAAAGATGGACTATGTTTCTTCTAAAAAAGTAAGGTGTCTGGTTGCGTTTAGTGTGCTGAGAATGAAAAAGGGTTCAATTATTTTATAATTGCCCAGTGTCGCTGTTTATTCACTTGTCGTAACCATCATGGATTAGCAATGGTCCAGTAGTGCATTTTTTGTAATTTAACTTGACCATGATTTCTGAAGGAAGCCCCATTAGTAAATAATACTTTAGTAAAATCCGACTATCATTTCTAATTTGCCTAAAACACCACAAAAATTTAAATGATTTTCAAAATCTTTTCCATGAAATTCTTGGTGGAGCGATATGAGGCATAGGTGGTATATGTGTAA
The DNA here is from genome assembly GCA_913789915.3 of Sphecodes monilicornis. Classification (NCBI taxonomy): domain Eukaryota; kingdom Metazoa; phylum Arthropoda; class Insecta; order Hymenoptera; family Halictidae; genus Sphecodes; species Sphecodes monilicornis. Next base: position 5,343,364 of record OU565286.1, on the reverse strand, counting down.
TTCTAATATTCGCACGATACTATCTCTAGCGAGGTCTCTCGTGCTGATGCAAAGATTTACATTTAATGTTCCAAGAAAATTCACTGCATTTGCTTCATTTATTGCACTTCTCGTCTTTATAAAGCCCAACAGCTTATCGAAGACATTGACGACTCGGCATTCATACCCGTAGTTTGTTGATAATCTTGTTTGTTTACGCTTGGAGATCACAATCCGTTAACGGTATCGTGTTCTGAGACCTAATAGCTTGAGAAATTAAATTTCCGTTGAGCAAACAGAGTAGTCAAATTATACCTATTTATGAGTCCAAGGCCATTTGAAGGTCATAGTGTACTACGTCATTGAACTCATCTTGACATCAGCTAGAACATTATGAAGTTGAAAATATAAGCTACCATTTAAAAATTATCGATGACCTTCAAAAGGCCTTGCAAACTATAACAATTAGAACATTTTTTTATATCACCATATTTGCCCCCTTGAACAGTACAATTTTTCTCTCTAACATTTATTCTCTATCTTCAAGCTTAACGGAGATATTTAGGTGTTCTTTTTCTCGTGAATCACCCGGAATATTTAGCTTTTTCCGTCGATTCATTGTAGTTATTTGTTGGACTGTAACAATTTTGTTACTATGCAAATATTAATATGTAACGTCGCCACATAACGCATTGGAGCAACTATCAATTCGATTGATTCGGGATAATGGCATCTGGTAATTCCATCGGCCGTTTTATTTATAACGAGCAGTGGACAATCATCTCTTTTGATACAATACTCAATTCATTTTGTTACTAATTATTATATATTGTAATATGGTTTCAAATAATTGCTTTGCATTCGGTTGTCAATCGATTTGCTAATCATATGCGCGAAGAACATTTGGGTACAGTTCTGTCGAAATAAAACGATTCGAATTTATTTATTTATTTCGCGATACACAGTGGACCCAATACGGTAGGGGAGCCAATTGTTATGTCCTGTCGCCGGACTTAAGGAGTTCCCGCTATTAAAAATAACTTTAGTAATTTAATCAACATTTCTTCAGAACTTAAAGCTAGATTTCAAAATTTCTTTTACCAATATAAATTTTCCCATGGATATTCCATATCAAATTTTCTTCGGATATTATTAAACATAAAAAAAGGTGCTAGAGTTAGTCACTGTGTGCCCATGATCTCCAAAGATTAGGTATTGTGCCTCAGTTAGTCTGCTTCCTCCCTGAATACTGTGCTTCAATTACTAGTGCTCCCTCCGTGAATACTGAGCCACAACAAAAATTTAATATTTAAATAAAATTTCTCTATAATAGAAGTATAACACCATACTAAGTCATTTGGAAGTTCACATTACACATGATTGATTAATAAATTTTTCATATTTACATTTCTTCTCTTTAAAAATATGACGGAGATGTGTTTGAGGTTAGCTGTGGTAAACAGCACAGTAACTAACGCATTGAGCGTTAAAAAATTGTTTCAGTTACTGTGCACCAAAAATTGAAGATAAATATAAAAATTGAAATACATAATCACAGTTTCATTTTTCCGTAATCTAAATACGTTTTACCAATATAATAAGCATTATGATATCTTATCTAAAACGATTTATTTTACCGAATTTCCTTCATTCATTCAGTATTTTCTTAAGCGTTACAGGAAATTTCGCAATATCCTCATAAAAAAATTGAAATAATTTTTATGATATTTTAAGAACTTTCCTGTTTTACATGTTTAACTCTAATCAAAGAATAATTAATTAAATTTAAATTAAAAAATGAACATAACTTATTCAATAAATATAAAGTTACTTATGTTCAAAAATGAATCAAAGACGCAGTAATTGGCTTCTTTACCTTATTTAAACATTAAATTTCCGATTAGCATAAAATCATCGATGAGTGAAATGTGATAATTTCGTTACACATAACAATACAACATTAAACCTAGTCTCATTTCAAAACTTGAGAATTCAACTTTCATAAACTATCATTTATGTTCACCTAAGATAGTTTTGCACGATGAAACGAGTGGAAACCTGAAGAGACATTTCCCCTCGAAATTGCTACCAAATGAAGCGTCTTTAAAAATGTTAAAAATATTTTTTGGTGAATAAATCAATGATAAATTTGTAGATTGAAGCCTCCCTTTGAAAACACCGTAAAAATCTTCACGTACGATTTTTTGGTATCGTTCTATTAAGCTTTTAATAGAAGGTTTACTGTCAAATTTGCAATAATACAAGATACACATTGAGAAAATATTCTAGAAAAAAAGCAGTGTTCCCTGAAAGGAAAAGCTTCCAGTTTGAAGATATGTCGAAATTTATTTCTGTACTATTGTTTTTTTACAAAATTACTGCAGGTAAATAGCGACAATTTTTCCTGAATCAGAAATTTAGTGTTCAAATACTTTTTGGATCTATTGTATTATTTTTACAAGAATAAGAGTTAAGAATCACATCAATCTTTCTGCTGTAAATCTAATTTTAATAAGCCTCATCATCCGGGGGGGGGGGAGAAAACTGTTACTGAAAATCATCAGCTAATAATTACCATTAGAAGGGGCGCAAGGATAATACGGATAATGTGATTAGGCGAGCAGAATTATAATCATGAGCAGACTCTGTAATGAAATATTGATAAGCATAACGTTGTTATTAGGTCGGCGGTGTTGCGGATTATCACATTGAAAAATTAATCAGTTTCATAAGTGTAATGATACCGTTTTGAGGCACTGTTTTACCTATAAATATAAACAATGTAAACAATCTTTTAAATAGGTTTCGTATCTACAGATTATAGCTTTAACTAGCACTACGAATTCATTCCTCATAAAACAACTTTTTAAAACCTTTCTTTAATAACAGAATTTAGAAACGAGTTCGTTTTGGACGATGTATAGTTTGTAATAGGACTTACTCGAGTTAATAAATTTTATCTGGACGAAAATAGCATCAACACATTTTCAAATAATATTTTCCAGAGGATGATTTTCGACATAAAAATGATTCTTTCTTTTCAAATATGTTTTTTAAATTTTAACAAATCCAGATAGTGGGACATATTGATAGAATTATATCAAACGATACAGAGACATGTTCTAAAACTATCTGACGTATTTGAGGTGGATTAGATAATTAGTGTAGTATATAGTGGGGAGCAAAATGACTGTTTATATTTGTGGGAATAGTATTGTCCGGGTAAAAATAATTAGCACTCACGTATAACACACGATAAACTTTAATACGGATATAACAATAACATTAACAAGTACTAACAACAACAAACAACGAACAATAAAAGAAACGGAGAAAAACTCTTAACTATGCGTAATAAGAACGCGTAAAGAAAAGTGTCGAGCTCGACTAACGTTACTGAAAAACGAAGACCGATACGAACAGTACGGCATTCAAAGAGCTTCTGCCTGTTTTCGTGGACGCGCCGAAAATCGTCCCAACGACAACCAGGCTAGAAAAAAACTCTACGCGTTCCAAAGGCATCGTGGGAAAGTCCTTTCCAAGAAACGCGTAAGATCAGGAAGTCTTCCCGCGGCGACCGAAGCTCTGGCAATCGTCAGTTTTATTGCCCGCACTCGAGTTCGGCCGCACGCAGTGCATACTTTCTGGAAAAAGGGAAAGTATCCTAAACGAATCTTTCCCTTCTATCACGTACGCCACAATATTAATAGCTATTACTAATAACTATTTTAAAATAGGACCAGATGATTTAAGTTTTTTTTAAATTGTTATTGCTCAGATTTTGAGAGTAAGAAATGAAAATCAGAATTTTTAACTTTTTTATTTGTGCCCATAATGAAAATTCAAAATATGCTTTTGTAGATCTATGTAAGTTATACATATACATGTACAAAGATTCATCGAAATCGGTTGACGCATAGAAAGGCATTTAAAGATGTAAGAATCTTTGATTTTTCAAATAATTATTAATGGTTCATAGCTACCTCCATCGATTTTGTTGAAACTTTGTGCATCTATATAACTTACTTAGATCTAGAGAGGCATATTTTAAATCTTCATTATAGGCACAGATAAAGAAATTAAAAATTGGGATATTTACTTTTTTCTTTTCAATATCGACCAACGGTAATTTTTAATTAATTTTTGTATACATGACCTAGAAAACTGATCCTTTAAACATCTAAAAAAAACTCGTCGTTAGCTGCAATTCTTAGAAAGTTATCAGTTTTTGAAGGGTGTGCACTTAATTTTGCCCCCGAATGTATACAGTGTAAGGCAACTAGCTTGATCACCTCGATTAATGACGCAACGGTGCACATTATCACAATTTTGAGACATGTAATTTAATTAGCATCAGGGCGCACATTTTATAAGGTACATTTTCTTTTGTGGGTGGAGGCATTTTAAAAATCCCAAGGTCACCTTGATTTTTTTATATGGAGTGACCTATTATTTATATTATAAATCGGTACGGTATCAAATTTTGACTACAAAAGTGTTGACCTTCATACGTTATAAACCAAAATAGTTAACGAGATATTAACGAAAGTTTGATCCGCCTAAAGTCGCATTGAAAGGTCAATGTTTCAGAGTGATGCGCGAAGGCGGCGGTGTTTATTTGACAACGTGCATCAACATGTCACATAATCTCACTTTGATACTGTCGCCTACGATTTCCGCAATTCAGTATCATTTCATTATCGAAGGAAACATACTGTCGAACGAAAGGGATGAAAAGTAATAGCGAAGAGTTAGGTATGGTTTTAGTTTACGCTGAGAGATATCCTAACCAAGATCCACCATCACGGTGTATGTTTCAAAGGCAATGTCATTCGCTTCGAGAAAGTGGAAGTTTTAACTTTATTAATTGAAAACGTAACAAAACTACTGCGAACGAAGCTAATTCAATTGCTGTACGAGGAGCGGTATACAATCCACATACTAGCACACGACAAATTGCACAAAGTTGTGACATTAGCCGAAGAAGCGTACTACGACTTCTTTATACACACTAATTTCATTCATATCATGTATCATTTCATCAGAAGTTTCATGGGACAGATTTTGATAATCGTGTGCAGTTTTGTCAGTGGTTTCTAAGTCAGATACATTGTTCGGTGCGAATCTCGAGAGCGACGCGCGGATGATTCGTATCCACTTAAAGTTGTAAATTTTAAGCCCGATTGTGACGGACACGTCACCTCTGAAGTCTCCGATTTACTACCCGCCAAATTAATTTTAGATAGCCGATTCAATGATTATTTCGATTTATGAATTTGTGAGGTTTAGCATTTCGTCCCAGGCCTGCTAGAGGATTCGTAGGTAAGGCTAATCTAGCAGGCCCTGCCTTATACGCGTGGGAGTTCGCGACGATTAACTCCATTTGAATTTTACGAATCTTGATCGATTCGATTGTACGAGATCGTTGAATGAACTTGACGTCGACTTCGATAGACTCTTTGTCTCGTTCGAATGTGTCTTCGTTCGTTTTCATTGATCTATACCAGCGAAGGTTTGACTTCGACTGTTTGACTGCGACCGACTGAATGTCGCGGTTTCGGGAGGACCCTTCGTTGTATCGTGAAGGCGGTCCTCCATTTCGGGGTGTCAAGACGGTGACACCCATTGCCATGCCGAAGAAGTGCACTGATTGGTTCTTGCCGATCTCTGCATGCCCCAATCAGTGCATTCTTGATGACTCTTAGATCGGCCCTAAGCGAGCCTGTCCCGAGGAAAGCGTGGGACCGTACCCGACTCCCTCCGAGGGCGAAGCTAGGTAACCCGAGAACCGTACTTCTAGGTCGGGAATATTCTTCGTCAGTGATAGATTTATGACGCGTAACTCTTAAGGAGGCGAAACAAATACGAAAGTTAGGCAATGGCTCGAGTGGTCACCAAATGTGCATCGAGCGCCTAATCCTTGAAAGTGGCCTCAGAGTCACGTAGACGCCATAAACAAATCTGAAGAAAAAACCCTTTGTACGGTTCCTTGCGACGGAACATACATAATAATAATTATTCATTTTTACAAATAGTTTTATTTACGGATGGAGCAACATTTACAAACCGCGGGCAAGGTAATTTAAGGAATATGCATTATTGGGCAGAAGACAATCCTCATTGGCTCCGGGAAGTTGAGCATGAGCGACAATGGTGTGTTTGGTGAGGTACATTTAGAAAAATCGAATAATTTGACTTGAATTTACTGGATATTTTACTTTACTTCGATACTTTACTTGGATATTTTACTGACGGAAAATTAACAGGGCAGACATATTCACCCTTTTTTTAACAGAGACATTGCTAATTTTATTATAATAGAAAATGTACCATGTCCGTTCAATAATATGGAATCAACATGGCAGTTGCCCTTCTCATTACACACGGCAGACAGGGGAGGTTCTACAAGGACAGTTTCGTAAAGGGTGGATTGGTCGTGGTGGAGTATTTCATACCTGAGAGATAAAGTGTATCATGAACCACCAACAACGGTAGAGGATATGCAAGAACGAATTTGGGAATCTTGTGTCATACTTGCTTTAGAGACAATTCAAGATGCCATTTTTTCATTAATTAATAGGTTGCATTACTGTATTTGAAACACTTGATAAAGACTAAAATGTTTAACATACGCAATTCAGCACTTATTGCACTTTTATCACCTTATTTATCAACAACTCTATCACGGAAATCGTAAATGACAGCATCAAAGTGATGTTGATAAACATTCTCAGATCAAGACCGCCGTCTTCGCGTATTACTCGGAGACATTGGTCGATCGACATTTAGAACGTATGAAGGTCTACACTTTTGTACTCGGAATTTGATACCCTACCGATTTATGATACAAAAAATAGTGTAAGATGAATTTTCGCAAAGACTCGCGAATCTAAAGATAGAGCGCAACGAGTAGACTAGGCGGAAGTCCCAGGGGTAGGGGTTGGCGAATGAGGGGAATTCGACGCGCAGGTCGAGATCAGCCGCTGTCGTTTCGCGAAAGGGACCGTTGTTCCTCGGGCCGCTGTCTTGCTGCATGCTTTTCATCCCTGCAGTTACGCTACGTCTGACAATAGGTCATTCCATATAGAAAAAATCTAGGCGACCTTGGAATTTTTAAGATACCTTCATCAGCGAAAAAAAATGTACCTTATAAGATGTGCCCCCTGCTGCTATTTGTTTCAAAATTGTCATAATGTGTACCGTTAAATCATTATTCGAGGTGATTAAGTTTGGTGCCTCACCCTGTATAATTGGATAATGGCTGGATTACAATCAATGTGAATTTTTAATAACGACGATAATACCAAAACACAAGTAAAAATGTATTCGTGGCCAGTTTGAAATTAATTTCGTTAAATTTACCGAATCGGTAAAAATTTGACTCATCTGATTCAACAGTTAATAATAAAAATTGTAAGTAGATGGCAGGTTTTATGCATTTATAACAAAAAAAAAGTAGATCAAGTGCGAACGAGTAAGAACATTTAAACACCTTAACAACATACTTTTATTTTTCATTTATTAAAATTATTAAGAAAAGAAATAAATATGTTTAACACTAAGTAACTCCTGTATATTGCTCATTTTTTTCTATAAAATTTTAATGTTTCCTTTTGTACATATGGACGATGCATTTCTCATTAAGCTTCTCACTGACACAGCAACTTCAAATATATTGATGATTGTCTAGTGTATATGTAAGGCATGTTATCAAATTTAGTACGCTAACAGATGTCCTTTCATTACGTACGAATGGGACATGGTTTTCAGGTGCAAGGAAGTTAAAACAAAGATCCATTAAGAGGATGATTGTTAAGCACGTGGGGTTTTCTCTATATGCACTCCAACTTGCCAGCTTTGAGAATTCACCTTTAACACTTCGAAACTATCAAGCAACCGAGAAAGTTCGTGCTATTGCTGCACGTTGTCATTATTAAATTCTGCGTGAATAAATTAAAAAGTGAAGTTAGGTACGATTAAACGTAAGCTCATTTAACGAAGAACTTAATTAACAACTATTAACTTATTTTACTAACCAGCCATTTATTTTTTTACTTTCTTTTAGTAACAGATGCAAAAACATTTGTAAGACAGGAATAGAAAAATTAGATTGCTGCGAAAATTACTATTTTCCTGAATAAGGTATTCTTTGATCTGCGTTACGTATAATTTATTTTTACTGATTACGGTGGTGCTAATTTCCTTGGCTACCTAATATAATTCCAAAACACTAAGCGGCAAGAAAATGCTAAGAGTTGTAACGTTTTCACCTGTTACACTAGAGAAAACTAAAGTTTCCTTTGCTCTTTCTGCAATCGCCCTAACCATCATTTGCACAGCAGGTGGTCATTAATTGAAACACTATGTACAAGTTACGATCTGACTTGATCTCGTTCTTACATCGCTTATGATCTCACTAAATCAACACGGGAGGATGTTTTTAACAAGTTTGTAACTTATTTCTCAATGACACATTTACAATTTTGTGGATGTTTAGGATCACGCGAGCGGGACCTATCAAGCAAGAACGGAAAGGGGAGAGAGGCGACGGTGTCACCATAATAATGACTCGCGAAAAATAGAGCTCATCGTCGCCCCCCTCCCCCCGCTTTGTTCTGTCTGTCGAACACCTGCTCATCGGCGAGTCGGTAAAACATAAACGATTCAAACATTTAAAGTCGGTTCAAACATAACTATTGCTTTAAAACATAGTTACGCCTTTGTCTATGCTAATGTTAGTGGTTTCGGGTAGTGTTTAAGTTAGTTTTTAAGTGAAATATTGACGCTGACAAAATAAAGTGCAAGAGTGACTTTGTTCCTAATCCTTGGACGCTCCTTTATTAATCGTACTTCCTCTCTCCCTCTAATCTTCTACAGTGGACATATGCGGATCACTTGAATGAATCCATAATACCTGGAGGTTTTGTATAGAACGAAGGAAAACTGATTTCTTATTTTTAAGAGCTCTCTTACACACGGCAATAATCCTAAAGATATTTCAAATAAATTTTTATGTAATAACAAATCGTATGTCATATATACATTGATGTAAGCAAAGCTGGTAAATATTTACATTAGGGGCTTCCTCACCGATTTTGATGACGTTGAAATATGTTGTCAATGTCATCATTCTGAACAACTTTTTAATATACATGTTACCGCCGCTCAGCATCAGTTTCCGAGATATTCGCAAAAATGTTTCAACATCTCGAAAAGTGATCGGAGTAGGTCTGGGTTAGATTTGAAATTGTAGTCGCCGATAACGCGGCCACTGTCACAACTTAAAACGACTTCAATCAGTTCAGACCCACTGTCATGTCTGTTTATGTTTACGAACTGAAACGTGAAATGAATCGTATCGAACGAGAAACTCATTTCATTGTCAGCTGTGTTAGCATACAGAGTATTGAGCATGAAACTATACGAATTCTTGGGTATCTGCAACAATCGAGAAAATACATAAAAATCCAGTATATAAATATATAGATATATGGATATATGGATATATGGATATATGGATATATGGATATATGGATATATGGATATATTGATATATTGATATATTGATATATTGATATATAGATATATAGATATATTGATATATAGATATATAGATATATAGATATATAGATATATAGATATATAGATATATAGATATATAGATATATAGATATATGGATATATAGATATATAGATATATAGATATATGGATATATAGATATATAGATATATGGATATATAGATATATAGATATATAGATATATAGATATATAGATATATAGATATATAGATATATAGATATATAGATATATAGATATATAGATATATAGATATATAGATATATAGATATATAGATATATAGATATATAGATATATAGATATATAGATATATAGATATATAGATATATAGATATATAGATATATAGATATATAGATATATAGATATATAGATATATAGATATATAGATATATAGATATATAGATATATAGATATATAGATATATAGATATATAGATATATAGATATATAGATATATAGATATATAGATATATAGATATATGGATATATAGATATATAGATATATAGATATATGGATATATAGATATATAGATATATAGATATATGGATATATAGATATATAGATATATAGATATATGGATATATAGATATATAGATATATAGATATATGGATATATAGATATATAGATATATAGATATATGGATATATAGATATATAGATATATAGATATATAGATATATAGATATATAGATATATAGATATATAGATATATAGATATATAGATATATAGATATATAGATATATAGATATATAGATATATAGATATATAGATATATAGATATATAGATATATAGATATATAGATATATAGATATATAGATATATAGATATATAAATATATAGATATATAGATATATAGATATATAGATATATAGATATATAGATATATAGATATATAGATATATAGATATATAGATATATAGATATATAGATATATAGATATATAGATATATAGATATATAGATATATAGATATATGGATATATCGATATATAGATATATAGATATATGGATATATGGATATATAGATATATAGATATATGGATATATGGATATATAGATATATAGATATATGGATATATAGATATATAGATATATAGATATATGGATATATAGATATATAGATATATAGATATATAGATATATAGATATATAGATATATAGATATATAGATATATAGATATATAGATATATAGATATATAGATATATAGATATATAGATATATAGATATATAGATATATAGATATATAGATATATAGATATATAGATATATAGATATATAGACATATATAGATATATAGATATATAGATATATAGACATATATAGATATATAGATATATAGATATATAGACATATATAGATATATAGATATATAGATATATAGACATATATAGATATATAGATATATAGATATATAGACATATATAGATATATAGATATATAGATATATAGACATATATAGATATATAGATATATAGATATATAGATATATAGATATATAGACATATATAGATATATAGACATATATAGATATATAGATATATAGATATATAGACATATATAGATATATAGATATATAGATATATAGACATATATAGATATATAGATATATAGATATATAGACATATATAGATATATAGATATATAGATATATAGACATATATAGATATATAGATATATAGATATATAGACATATATAGATATATAGATATATAGATATATAGACATATATAGATATATAGATATATAGATATATAGACATATATAGATATATAGATATATAGATATATAGATATATAGATATATAGACATATATAGATATATAGATATATAGATATATAGACATATATAGATATATAGATATATAGATATATAGACATATATAGATATATAGATATATAGATATATAGACATATATAGATATATAGATATATAGATATATAGATATATAGATATATAGATATATAGATATATAGATATATAGATATATAGATATATAGATATATAGATATATAGATATATAGATATATAGATATATAGATATATAGATATATAGATATATAGATATATAGATATATAGATATATAGATATATAGATATATAGATATATAGATATATAGATATATAGATATATAGATATATAGATATATAGATATATAGATATATAGATATATAGATATATAGATATATAGATATATAGATATATAGATATATAGATATATAGATATATAGATATATAGATATATAGATATATAGATATATAGATATATAGATATATAGATATATAGATATATAGATATATAGATATATAGATATATAGATATATAGATATATAGATATATAGATATATAGATATATAGATATATAGATATATAGATATATAGATATATAGATATATAGATATATAGATATATAGATATATAGATATATAGATATATAGATATATAGATATATAGATATATAGATATATGAATATATAAATATATAAATAACCCAGACCTACTCCGATCACCTTTTGAGATGTTGAAACTTTTTTGCGAATATCTCGGAAACTAAAGCTGAGCGGCGGTAATATGTCTAGGAAAAAGTTGTTCAGAATGATGACCTTGACAACATATTTCGACGTCATCAAAATCGGTGAGGAAGCCCCTAATGTAAATAATTTCCGCAAAGCTTTACGATCAATTTCCGTTAGATCATCTTGCATCTATAAGAAGTCGAATATTTCGATTAAAATTAGCATACCAAATACCTGTGTATGCTACCTCTGTATTCACTGCAGAGTGCATTGCTCTGACTGACACACTCGATTGATATGCACTAAGAGAGCTGCGTTTCCTCTTATGCCTCCAGAATCCAGAAATAAACATAAGAACGATTCCTTTAATCCTAAAGATGAAAAAAGTACATCAAATTTAGATTTAAATCTAAACATTAAAGAATTTTGTTTATAAACTCTAAATTTTGCATCTGAAGCAAAGAATGTCCAATGTCCAAACCTCGTTTGAATTATTGTGACTTTTTTCATTCAAGGTTATATCCAGCATATGATATAAAGCATATGTTAATGTGCTAACAATGATGATGATCTTGAAAATCGGAGGTGCTGTTACGAGCCGAGGACTAAGCATATGATGCGTGACTGGGGTTTGTTAGATTTCACGGGAACTTGGTTGGTTGTGGACTTGCCGGCGTCTGTTTCACTACCGGGTCGCCACTAGACATGTTACTTATGAGTAGACTATGGAAATTTATGCAAAATAAAAACTTTCTACCTGAACTGCAATAAACTAGGTTGAAATAAAAATTTAATTTCTTTCTTACTATGTTTAGTGGGTTGAAAATAATGTAAAAGTGTCTTCAAATTCTTCTAATGATTTTACTGTTTTAAATTACACCTACTCATTTTTGTCATAAATTCATATAATCAGCAGTCTACCCATGAGATACCCGGGTAAGGGTCTCTGCACATCCATTCGGGACGGGCACGGAGAGTTTTTTTCACATAGCTTTGGTATAGGGCTCTCCGGGATTTCTGATCCAGTGTGATTCCGATTCTTTCCTCACGCGACGGAAGGGCCATAATTCTTGCATTTTCCAGCGCGCGTTGACAATTCCTCTGTGCATGGAACAAAAAAATCTTTTCAGGGGCTCCACAGCTCAATAAAGTAAACTATCTAAACTAACTAGCTAAATCCCGGTCCGGCCCATCCCGGATGGGTGTAGGCAGAGACCCTAAACGAAAAGTACCCGGGTATCTTATGAATAGATTACGGATCTTTATGCAAAATAAAAATTGTTTGCGACAATTGCAAGAAACAGAAGACATATTACGATTACTTATTTTCTTATTTTTCTTCCATAATAGCTGTTCGGTGGGAATCTCGAGAGCGACGCGCGGATGATTCGTATCCACTTAAAGTTGTAAATTTTAAGACCGATTGTGACGGCACGTCAACTCAATGATTATTTCGATTTACGAATTTATGAGGTTTAGCGTTTCGTCCCTGGCCTGCTAGAGGATTCGTCGGTAAGGCTAATCTAGCAGGCCCTGCCTTATACGCGTGGGAGTTCGCGACGATTAACTCCATTTGAATTTTACGAATCTTGATCGATTGTACGAGATCGTTGAATGAACTTGACGTCGACTTCGATAGACTCTTTGTCTCGTTCGACTGTGTCTTCGTTCGTTTTCATTGATCTATACCAGCGAAGGTTCGACTTCGACAGTTTTATTGCGACCGACTGAATGTCGCGGTTTCGGGAGGACCCTTCGTTGTATCGTGAAGGCGGTCCTCCATTTCGGGGTGTCAAGACGGTGACACCCATTGCCATGCCGAAGAAGTGCACTGATTGGTTCTTGCCGATTTCTGCATGCCCCAATCAGTGCATTCTTGATGACTCTTAGATCGGCCCTAAGCGAGTCTGTCCCGAGGAAAGCGTGGGACCGTACCCGACTCCCTCCGAGGGCGAAGCTAGGTAACCCGAGAACCGTACTTTTCGGTCGGAAATATCCTTCGTCAGTGATAGACTTATGACGCGTAACTCTTAAGGAGGCGAAACAAATACGAAAGTTAGGCGATTGCTCGAGTGGTCACCAAATGTGCATCGAGCGACTAATCCTTGAAAGTGGGCTCAGAGTCACGTAGACGCCATAAACAAATCTGAAGAAAAGACCCTTTGTACGGTTTCTTGCGACGGAACAACCTTAAATTATTTAAATGAGCGCTTATATATTTTTTTATATCATATGAAAGCGTGTGTCAAGAAAAATTCATTCGTACAGTGACTTTCGAGGTCATACATGGTCAGAAATGGATGAAACATTTAGAATATTTCGTAATTGAGTATTTACAGGTATTCTTTATTACGTTCAATATGACTTCTTTGTGCATGAATGCATATTTCGGGTCTACAGATTTTTGGAAGTTTCTTCTAATGTTGTCTGAGATATTAATGTCCATGCTTGCGTTATTTTGCTTTTCCAATTGCTAACATCTCTGAGCAGTGTATTGTCAACGATATCTTCACAAAATATTCAAAATGTTTCTTTCATTTCTGATCTTGTAAGACCTTGTTCTAACCTTGTATGAGCTTCAAGGTCATTGTGTTGTATATGAATGATTGTGTATTAACACACGCTTTCATATGATATCAAAAAGTGGTAATCCATTTTAAAAATTGGTTCGTCTTCATTTAAAAAAAGAGTGCAAACACCAAAAAATTATACTCGTCCTTATGTTGCTCGCAAAAAACAGTATTAGTTTTTCGTCTTTCATTAGATTAGATTTATGACGCGTAACTTTTTAAGGAGGCGAAACAAATACAAAAGTTAGGCGATGGCTCGAGTGGTCACCAAATGTGCATCGAGCGCCTAATCCTTGAAAGTGGCCTCAGAGTCACGTAGACGCCATACAGAAATCTGAAGAAAAGACCCTTTGTACGGTTCCTTGCGACGGAACAATAGCTCTTGTAACCAGTCGTGAGACCTCATGAGATACTTGGGTACCCGGGTACCCAGGTGCTCGGCTATTTCATGCGGTACCCGGGTAGTTTTGCTCTACCCGGGTATCTCATGGGTACTTGGGTAGCCGAGTATCTCACATACCTAGGTAAAGGTACTAGATTTAATCGCCACTTCGCCATTATAGGAAACCGTGAAGTTGAATGTGTCTCTTTCACCACAGGGTGTACAATTGTGGGAATATTTGCTACTGGGATTGAAATAGACGTGGATATGAAAATAAAGAGATTGAATGTACCGAACAAAAGTGCAATATAATCTATATGAGAACGGGGCTTACAGTTGCATGTATATGAAGTATAGCCGGGGAAACTAAATTCCTTACTCTCGGAGAAATGCTGGGGTGATCGTGATTGATCTTTATTCGTAAAGATATGACTGAAGGGGACTTTGTTCCCAATATCACTGTATGTAACGTAACGTGTCGTGACAGAATTTCGATTGAGCCCGCCCTTGAGCTAGTTCATGCTCTATATACAGGGTGTCCCACATAAATGGGAACACCTAAATAGCTGTCGTATTTACAGTCCTCTCATAAAACTTCAGAGGACAAAGTGACACTATTGCAGGGGGCAAATATAATGGTAAAGAAAAAATTTTTTATGTCGTGTTTTTTAATGAAATTTCAATTTCACCGATGTTTTTTTTTAAATGGAATAGTATATTTTTTACGATAGCATGATAGACAATAAAAAACTGAATTTAGTGGATACCACCTTTTTAACCTTGAAATGACGTTGAGCAAGAATAATCATGTTGGAGCGGATAAAATGTGGAAGTTTAAAATTTATGTGTTTCAACAAAGATTACGCGTTGTTTACGTGACACCACTGGACTTTTATCTATGGGGCAAGATAAAATGTATTATGTACAAAGATAAACCCACAACGCCAGAGGATATGCGGCAAAGGATTATTGCAGCATGTGCTTCAATTACGTCTCAGGAAATCGACAATGCCTACAGATTATTTAATGCAAGATTACAATATTGCATAAATGAGGATGGTCAACATTTCGAACAGTTATTATGATATGTAAAGGTCAACCCGACGCGTAATCTTTGCTGAAACACGTAAGTTTTAAACTTCCACATTTTATTCGCTCCAACATGATTATTCTTGCTCAAGGTCATTTAAAGGTCAAAAAGGTGGTATCCACTAAATTCAGTTTTTTATTTTCTATCATACTATCTTAAAAAAATATACTATTCCATTTAAAAAAAACATCGGTGACCTTGAAATTTCATTAAAAAACACGACATAAAAAATGTTTTCTTTACCATTATATTTGCCCCCTGTAATAGTGTCACTTTGTCCTCTGAAGTTTTCTGATAGGACTGTAAATAAGACAGATATTTAGGTGTTCCCATTTATATGGGACACCCTGTATACCCCAAAAATGTCTACAAATCGTGGTTGGCGTGTGCGCACATCTGGGTGGAGATTCTTGAGAATTTTGGGAGAGTTCTTTTTTGGGTAAACGAGCGGACCTCCCTCGATAGAATGTGGCCTACAGAAGGGAGTAGGCAAGACTCAGTACGTAACAGTGGAAATGATCTTGAAAAAATATCATAATTCAAAATATTCTTCATTCCGTATCAAACGACTTTATCCTCTTACAATTTTTGGGATTGGCAAAAATAACGAAGATACTCAAGAATACATGTTACAGGAAACAACCTCTATATTTTTGTCAATACAAATTCCAAATTCTCGGATTGTAAATAATTATCAATAATTGAAATTGACAACTGGGGAGTAGGAATCCTCCAGCAATTCACTATACTTACGTGTATATTAATAGAAGCGTCTTCTTTGTAGACAACAGAACCGCATTGACAGGTCGATGCTCCTTTGGGTTTAACTGCGTTTTGGAGAACGCTTTTTATTATTGTTTTTTATACAATCTTATAAATTTCGACGAGAAAACACCGAAAATGAAAATCTTATTGTGCGGAATTTATTGGTTAAGAAGTTATACGTGTATAAAGTTGAACACTTTTATGCCTTTTTGACAGGTTAAAGCGCCGCCATATTGATATAATTGCTAGGTGATACAGATAAAATGGGATAAATACTTCCGAACAGGTCCGTTAGATAGCAGCACAAACACGTACGTAATAATAACACATTTACTAAATCAAAATGCGAAACATTATACCATGGTCGGGCCGGCCTTCTCCGCTCCCACGACGACCTAACCCGAAACTATCATGAACTGCACCTTCTTTTTGAAATCCTGTATGTGAGTCTGTATATTTTAATTACTGGACACCGAAAACGACCGATTCCATGATTATTGTTATAAACTTTCATTTCGCACCGATGAGTACGACATTCTTTAAATTTCCGCAACAATCCACAATCCTGAGCCCAAGTAATTGCTACTTCTTTACTACTTGGCATGTCTCTGAAGTTAAAATTTCTAATACTTTAACTAGCCATTTCAAAATCAACAATAAACTTATTAATAATTAATTTCTGAAAAACACTTGAAATTGCTTATGTTTACAAAGTATGTTTAACCACTGAATTGTCATCTAGCGCATACGCTCAGTACTATTTAGCCGATCCCGCAAATATACCATACTATTTAACACATTCTACGAACACTCACGATCTATCCAGCGCATGCACCGAACAGACTTACCTACCTCTACCACTCAACGAATATTCAATATGGCGATGCTCTAACCTGTCAAAAACGCTTAAAACTGCTCATCTTTACACGCGTATAACTTATAAACCAGTGAATTCCTAACAACCATACACACATTTTCGGAATGTCTTCGTCGATATCTACAGATTACACAAAAAAAAGTTTAAAAAAGTTAAGAACTCGGAGTTCTCCAAAATGCAGTCGAGCCCTCCTGTTTTCCTTTTTCCTCGTTTTGGTATTTGTAAATACACGGTCTCGTGTCGCTCAGGTGTTAAGATATTCAATGGATAACGACTTTTATGGTGTAACGGAGCAATTGAAAGTAACACACACACACATGATATCGTTTTAGCTATGAAGGTGCGTACTGGAAATTACGCTCGAGGTAATAAACTTGATCGCGAAGTGAATTGAAGGGTTGGCGGAAAGCGGCCGTCAGAGTTGGGGAAGACGAAAGGGAAAGAAGCAGCAAAGTTCGGTATTGAAGTAAGTACAGCAGGAAGCTGCCAGTGTTTCCAGCGTTCTTGCCACCTCGACGGTTGGAACACACGTGCTCGCTTACACGGTCCGTCGAAACTCAAGCCGAATTCCGAGGGAAAATCACAGGCGGCGGGAACACGGTATCCGAGGGACTGCCGCTTTAATGGCCGCCAGCGTTAATAATAACGCTGGTACAAGCACTTTCCAAGTTGACTGGGCGCATCGTGTCGGCGAAAGTAGATCACCGGCATCGGTCGCCTGTCAGAACGCGGTTAGAACTGCCGTCACCACTTGCCATTTTAATTGCGAGACACTTTTCGTCGGTTTATGTATCGTCCAATACAATGCCGTTTGTCCTTGCAGCCTGCCCCCTCCTTTTTCTCATTTATTGCGACCGCGTTAATTCGAGCTCGTTCAGCCGTTTCTGTCGCTGAAAGCCCACCTCTTTTTATTTCAACGAAGATTAACACTTTACAGAGTGCGACGAACGCGCCGCGTTTCGCGAACGGAAATTCGCAGTTCTGGATAAAATAGTACTCGAAATAAAACGGACAAATATTTACAGATATTATCTACTACATTCTGTTGCATCGGTTTCTTTGAAGCAGAGTTATATAATACAAATATAAATACTTTATTATTAGGCATTTTACAAATAACATACAAAATTTATTTTCATTTGGCGTTTAAATAAAATAAATTATTTTCATACAATGTCGTTCAAATAAAATATTAGATAATGTCACCTCAAAAAGAAGTTATTGAAGTAACCAAATTAATTACTAAATTAGATATGCTAATTTTTGTAGTTTAATGATTAAAGTTTAAATTTTATTAGAGATTCAAGTAATGAAATCGTTTTGAATAAATTATTTTGCTGTTCAAATAAACTAACATATACGATTACTTCAAATGATATGTAGCCAAATGGGATAATATATTATCTTAACGATTATTTTTCAAATAATTTATTTCCATAATTCTTAAGCCTGAATTGAAGTAATTATATACCTTCTTATCGATGGAGATACTGTTTGAAATAATCATGCTGTTTTGTATGAATATGTTCGAATTGTATATTTTTCAGTTCGAACTTTGAAATTGTTTTTAATAATTATTTCTACCATTATTCGTGTAATGAAATTTTGGTGCATTCGTTTCACACGCATAATTGTGTAGCATGAGTTTAAGAACATGACATTGTACCTAAATTGAACATTCTAGATAATAAATGTTCTCGAATATTTCTGTAAGTATGTAAACCTGGGAAATAAAATAAACATTCTGTACCTACATACATGTTTCCCAGGACTATTTATGTTCCTACATACAATCAAATTGTGTTACATAACTGGCTTAATTATTTACTGTAACTATTAATAATATGTTACGAGCCTGGGCCGAGCGGTAGCGCGCGTAGCCGGCGAGCGGTTTATGGTTTAAAGAGGAATATGGTTTTAATTGTTAGTAAGGTGCACGGACGAACCTGATGCGAAATCAGGGAGCCGCTAGGATGTTTGAGAGACTTCGTGGATGAACCCGATGCGAAATCGGGGAGCTGCTGGGAGGTTGGAAGACGCGCAGACGAACCCGATGCGAATTCGGGGAGCTGCTGGGAGGTTGGAAGACGCGCAGACGAACCCGATGCGAATTCGGGGAGCTGCTGGGAGGTTGGAAGACGCGCAGACGAACCCGATGCGAAATCGGGGAGCTGCTGGGAGGTTGAATAAAAGCACAGACGAACCCGATGCGAAATCGGGGAGCTGCTGGGAGGTTGGAAGACGCGCAGACGAACCCGATGCGAAATCGGGGAGCTGCTGGGAGGTTGAATAAAAGCACAGACGAACCCGATGCGAAATCGGGGAGCTGCTGGGAGGTTGGAAGACGCGCAGACGAACCCGATGCGAAATCGGGGAGCTGCTGGGAGGTTGAATAAAAGCACAGACGAACCCGATGCGAAATCGGGGAGCTGCTGGGAGGTTGGAAGACGCGCAGACGAACCCGATGCGAATTCGGGGAGCTGCTGGGAGGTTGAATAAAAGCACAGACGAATCCGATGCGAAATCGGGGAGCTGCTGGGAGGTTGAATAAAAGCACAGACGAACCCGATGCGAAATCGGGGAGCTGCTGGGAGGTTGGAAGACGCGCAGACGAACCCGATGCGAAATCGGGGAGCCACTAGGAGGTACACGCGCAGACGAACCCGATGCGAAATCGGGGAGCTGCTGGGAGGTTGGAAGACGCGCAGACGAACCCGATGCGAATTCGGGAAGCTGCTGGGAGGTTGGAAGACGCGCAGACGAACCCGATGCGAAATCGGGGAGCTGCTGGGAGGTTGAATAAAAGCACAGACGAACCCGATGCGAAATCGGGGAGCTGCTGGGAGGTTGGAAGACGCGCAGACGAACCCGATGCGAATTCGGGGAGCTGCTGGGAGGTTGAATAAAAGCACAGACGAATCCGATGCGAAATCGGGGAGCTGCTGGGAGGTTGAATAAAAGCACAGACGAACCCGATGCGAAATCGGGGAGCTGCTGGGAGGTTGGAAGACGCGCAGACGAACCCGATGCGAAATCGGGGAGCCACTAGGAGGTACACGCGCAGACGAACCCGATGCGAAATCGGGGAGCTGCTGGGAGGTTGGAAGACGCGCAGACGAACCCGATGCGAATTCGGGAAGCTGCTGGGAGGTTGGAAGACGCGCAGACGAACCCGATGCGAATTCGGGGAGCTGCTGGGAGGTTGGAAGACGCGCAGACGAACCCGATGCGAATTCGGGGAGCTGCTGGGAGGTTGAATAAAAGCACAGACGAACCCGATGCGAAATCGGGGAGCTGCTGGGAGGTTGGAAGACGCGCAGACGAACCCGATGCGAATTCGGGGAGCTGCTGGGAGGTTGGAAGACGCGCAGACGAACCCGATGCGAATTCGGGGAGCTGCTGGGAGGTTGGAAGACGCGCAGACGAACCCGATGCGAATTCGGGGAGCTGCTGGGAGGTTGGAAGACGCGCAGACGAACCCGATGCGAATTCGGGGAGCTGCTGGGAGGTTGGAAGACGCGCAGACGAACCCGATGCGAATTCGGGGAGCTGCTGGGAGGTTGGAAGACGCGCAGACGAACCCGATGCGAAATCGGGGAGCTGCTGGGAGGTTGAATAAAAGCACAGACGAACCCGATGCGAAATCGGGGAGCTGCTGGGAGGTTGGAAGACGCGCAGACGAACCCGATGCGAAATCGGGGAGCTGCTGGGAGGTTGAATAAAAGCACAGACGAACCCGATGCGAAATCGGGGAGCTGTTGGGAGGTTGGAAGACGCGCAGACGAACCCGATGCGAAATCGGGGAGCTGCTGGGAGGTTGAATAAAAGCACAGACGAACCCGATGCGAAATCGGGGAGCTGCTGGGAGGTTGGAAGACGCGCAGACGAACCCGATGCGAATTCGGGGAGCTGCTGGGAGGTTGAATAAAAGCACAGACGAATCCGATGCGAAATCGGGGAGCTGCTGGGAGGTTGAATAAAAGCACAGACGAACCCGATGCGAAATCGGGGAGCTGCTGGGAGGTTGGAAGACGCGCAGACGAACCCGATGCGAATTCGGGGAGCTGCTGGGAGGTTGAATAAAAGCACAGACGAATCCGATGCGAAATCGGGGAGCTGCTGGGAGGTTGAATAAAAGCACAGACGAACCCGATGCGAAATCGGGGAGCTGCTGGGAGGTTGGAAGACGCGCAGACGAACCCGATGCGAATTCGGGGAGCTGCTGGGAGGTTGAATAAAAGCACAGACGAACCCGATGCGAAATCGGGGAGCTGCTGGGAGGTTGGAAGACGCGCAGACGAACCCGATGCGAAATCGGGGAGCTGCTGGGAGGTTGAATAAAAGCACAGACGAACCCGATGCGAAATCGGGAGCTGCTAGGATACGGACGAACCTGATGCGAAATCAGGGAGCCGCATAGGTTGGATAACAGTTTGGGTTCCTGATACAAGATCAGGTAGCTCCTAGGATATGTTAGTAACGGCCTCGTAACTTTAATATTATAAATTAATTGATACAACCCGAGCGGTAAGATTGTATCATGTGGGAGCGGTCAACTAAGAATTACTGGATCTCAATGGTGGGTTAAAATCAATTATTACTCAAAATTACTTTGAACTAAATTGTATATTACAGGAAACTGGCTCTGTTACAATTGTTAGTGTCGCGATAAGAATTGAGTGTGTAAGAAAATGTTGTGTATTTACCTAATGTAAGCGTTAGCCGTCTCGGGCGATGCGGCGAGTTACATTGTATGTTTATAAGAAGGCGCCGTGGAGTCGCCGCGCCGTTGAGAAGGGAAGGAGAGTTTTTCGGGACAGTCAGTCCCGTCGAAGCCACAGCAGAGTAAAGAGCACATTTTAAATCTATACGGCCCATAGTTATTTTTGTAATCCTGACATATTACACTAAGTACTACTGCCTGTTGGATGACGCACTGGCGATGCGGGGAACACAGAGAGGTTGAATAATTGTTACTGACAAAAGCCAGGTCACTTTCTGTGTCGTTGTGCATCGCTTGTTTTTCACTCGATCAGGTAGCATCAACCATCCCGAGCCGCCTACTATCCATATGGTTTCCCATATGTCAACCGTACTCCTTTCGTGACCCAAGGTGATCACTGAGTGACGGTTCGGCTCTGTTGTTGCCAGTGTATTGTCGTACTTGTTCGAGTTCAGGTACTAGTTCCCTATCTTCGGTGGCTCACTACACATTTGGTTTCCCAAATGCTGACCATACTCCTTTCGTGATCCAAGGTGATCACTGAGTGACGGTCCCACCCAAGATTTCTTGGAACTCTTTCATACCTGACCAAACTGACGAAAGTCGACGAGCACCCTCAGAAAGTGACCGTTCCGTTTGCCTTCTACTAGCACACACACACCGGTTTGCTCGTGGTTCCTTCTATTTAGTCTACCCCTAGCCTGCATATTTGTGGGAGGGGTTTCACAACAAATGACAGTCTTCATTGTCTCTTCACGCTCATCTTGAACGCCGAAGGAATACAACATGCAACACTCAAATGAATTACGTATACAAATTTAAATCCATACAAACGTATATAGAAAGTTAAACTAATATAAATCAGTCCTTAACAATAATTATGCCAAGATGGATTAATACCGTTCTCGCGGAATCTATAAGGTTACTTGTTTCGAAAGGGTGACTAGGCCCGATCTCACTAAATACAACCAACTCCAAAACGAGATTCAGCGTAACGACGTGTATAGCCCGTTTGTACTTCAAGCACTGCCCGCGAGGGTTAAAATTCGAGGGTTTATATTCTGTAAAATCTAAGTGGGGATGCTCTCAAGATTTCCATATTAGGGAATCTTGTGCAACTGTCCCTGTACTGAATCATGCTTTGTGCCGGCTGCATCCAGCTGGAGCATAGTCATCGTTTCTATAAGCAAAGGGTGGAATACGGCGTTTTCCGTTCTCAGGAAAGCGGTTAGAAAAACTGTGGTTGAAATAAAGCAGAGATAATTCTCTGTACGTAACAAATATAACTATTAGATAGATTTGGATCATATTTTACTATCTCACTACGTTTCTATTTACCATTTCCATAGAGATGAATATTAAATATAAATTAATGGAATCATTGCATTTTTTAAGGACATTTTGAAGGTTCACTTATGGGTTAACCCTGTGCGGTCTGAAAGCTCTTTTCTCTTATATTGTAGAACTAGTTTCAACATCACGTAATTCAAGAAATTCCTATATGAAAATAACATTATTATTTAATCTACTACGACTAATTTAACGAGATATAGTACTATAGTATAGTACTAAAGTATAGATCAGACATGTTTGTATCTGATCACCAAAGATTTCTAAGTGGTGCAATTATTATTTTAAGTTTAGCTAACCTATAAGCCTGAATATAAGCCTAGTATGCAATACTAGGTTTAGAATAAGTTTCAAGATAGTTATACTGAATGTCTTTCACTAAGGAAACTATGTACATTTTTGCACTCAGCCATGAGCTTAGGTCAAGCTTAGAGTCTTTAATAAATACATACATTCATACATATACTCGCATATGTACAGTGAAGAGCAAAACTGAATCAACACCATTTGAAACAGCATAACTTTTTTTAAAATTGGTACAGATGACTCGAGTGTTCTTGAGAAGTTGAAAGGATTATTTTATTACAAGATGAGTAAAAAAACTTTTGAAAAAATTGCAATTAGTCGGAACCGATGAAAAAATAGTAAATGTTGACTTTTACGACTTTTTTATCAGGGCTTGTATTGAAAATTTAAAAAATTGATAATGTTCACTCAAATAAATTATATATATATATGCTCAAAATTTCATCGATATTGGTTAATTGGTTTATGAGTTATAAACGATCGAAAGTGGTAATAATTGCAGTTTTTCACGATTTTCGACTTATAACTGCAATTATTACCACTTTCAATCGTTTATAACTCATAAACCAATTAACCAATACCGATGAAATTTTCAGCATATATATAATTTATTTGAGTGTACATTATCAATTTTTTAAATTTTCAATACAGGCCCTGATAAAAAAGTCGTAAATGTCAACTTTTACTATTTTTTCCGCGGTTCCGACTAATTGCAATTTTTTTCAAAAGTTTTTTACTCATCTTGTAATAAAATAATCCTGCCAACTTCTCGAAAACACTCGAGTCATCTGTAATAATTTTAAAAAAATTAACCTGTTCCAAATGGTGCTGATTCAGTTTTGCTCTTCACTGTAGCTTCGCTAGCCTATGTCGAACAGATGAGAAATACTACAATTGTTGTTA
Source organism: Sphecodes monilicornis (assembly GCA_913789915.3). Taxonomy (NCBI): domain Eukaryota; kingdom Metazoa; phylum Arthropoda; class Insecta; order Hymenoptera; family Halictidae; genus Sphecodes; species Sphecodes monilicornis. Next base: position 5,318,321 of record OU565286.1, on the reverse strand, counting down.
CGTGCCATGAAATCGTGAGATCATTGATTATTGCCCTGTAAATCAGCAAAATAAGCAACCACAGGTGCAAAAGTTAATGTCGAGTAAGGCTTGACATAAGACGAAAAGCATTAATAACAAAAATTTCAAATATCTTGAACGAAAAGTTCAGAATGAGACGTATACCATCCATACCATAGAAAATTGTTTATAAACAAGGATCATTCGGAAAACAAGTTTCCCATTGTTCTAAAAAATTGGCCTACATAATTGGCCACGTCGTCGCTTAACTTGCCCTTAAAAATCGTTTCAAAAGAAAACGCAATCGCAGAAATGGCTGTGCAAACCTGCGACACAACGAAAAAAAACGAGAAGAAAGAGCATAATCCCGGACACTAGAGCCGCGATTTTCGACGGAGAAAACTCAGGAGAACGATAGAGAGCGCATGGACACGTTTTCACGGGTTCGAGCCAGTGCAGCGTACGGAAACGCCGGTTAAGAAAGTCGATCGCGATAACTGGCCGGGGAAAACGGGTTCGAGAAACAGCTCCGAAGGAAATCGGGAAAAACTGGACAGGAAATGGGGAAACGAGCGGTGGAAGTAGCAACCTTTTGTAAATAAACGCGCCGGGTGACAAGAGACCACCGCTGACTCTCTAATAAAAGCTCGTAACGCTTGGTATTGGCAAGCCTTGATTTATTCCGGGTGGCTGCACCCGAACCTTTGAAGAGAATGCGAAAGAGAGAAAGAGAGAAAGTAGACAGTTTGCCTGCGCTTCGCGATGAAGCGACGCGCGTTTTCCCCCGTTAGGATTCCGTGTCTTCCGACCACGGATTTATAACTTGGGAGGCATCAGTTCCCCGAGCTAGCTCCCTTTTTGCGGCCACCACGACCACACAGGGGACGTATTCGTTCCAAGTGGTCGATTTAGTCACGTTGCTTAATCCTTTTTGCTACGACAGAATCCAACTGCAAACCGTTCCCCTACTAACCCAGCTTTGAACAAGAGTGGCAAGCTATTCCCCAGCATTTTCGGGCACGTACGAGTGTCAAGAAAGTAATGGTCATTCGTGCGAGCACTGTTTCTCTGCAACATGTTGGGCACATAATTGCGAACAAACTTTTAGCAAAAATTGTTTAGAAGAATTACAGCAATCTCCCGTATCACGCGGTCCTTTCCATTAATGGGAGCTTCTTGTGTAACGGCAGTGGAAGCTAGTGATTTTTTTAGAACAACTATTAGGTATGTGGGACTAGTCTTCTCTGCGATTTAAAGAGATTGTATTGAAGTTGTTTTTTTGTAGTTGAGTTCTTCTTATTATTTATTTTACAATATACAAGACTCCTTGAAACTATGTTTTTCAAACTGGCATGCACGGTAACCAAAAAACTAGTAAAGCAATCAACTTTGGACGAAACTCATTAATTTCTTTACATATATCTTCAATCTTTTTAGTAGATTCCATTCGAAATCCTCATCACGAGTCTCACTCGATGTTATAGTACAAGGGCTTAGAGATTGAATCTAAAATTTATATTTGATTTTTCATTTATAATAATTTTTCGAACAATATAAATTCAACTAATCGATCGGAGAAAGTAAACTTTTCTTGCGAACCCTAGGACTTTCGCAACTTTTCATATTCTTCTTTCAAAATAGCTTCAATCCCAGCATAGAGCATCTAACTTTAAGAAAATATCTCAGTTTTCGTGTTTCGATCACTGTGAAAGACCGTTATGAAGTCTTGCATATTATAAAATAAATAATAATATGAATGGATCTACAAAAATGACACTTGTAAATACTACAAGACTTTTATTGTTTTAATGTATTATTTTTTAAAAAATTCTTAAAAACATTCGTTTTTACTGTCGCTACTTTAAACCTTCAAACAGTCAATTTTGTTTTTGTACTTTTTTTAACTCTTTGCCGTACGATTTTTTATACGACAACAATAAAGATGAGCCATGGTATACTGGACATGTACTTTCCAGAGAATTTGTAAGTTTTGTTAATAGAGGTCCCTCCAATCACTATAATTTAAATGATTCATTAGCAAGAGGTAATATTATATCTGACAATGTTTGTCAGTGCGGAGCAGAAATTCAAGATCTGAACCATGTCATATGGCAATGCCTAGATTATGAGAACGCAAGTAATATATTACTAACAAAGCTTCTCAAAAGCAACTACTGCTTTCCCCTTTGTATTACTTCCTTCGTATGCAATCCTGATGTAGAAGACTGGAACATAATTTGTAATTTTCATTAACAACGTTCCTTATGAATTTAGAAACCATGTAATACCAAAGCTACATGTAACAATATTACATTTGCTAAATAAATCTGATTCAAAGCATTAATAAATAAATCAATGATTAGAACTTCGTTATTCCTAATAATATCACAGAAGAGAAGTTAACAGAATGGAATTTTGTTTCCTTCTAAAGGGAAGGTATAACATTCATAGTTAGTAGATTCTGTTTGAAGAGTTCGTCACGAGTCTTACTCATTATTATACTGCACCTGCAAGAGGTTAAGTACGTGTTCAATAGAAATTTATTACTTTCTTGAATAATTTTGTAGAATTGAAAATAATGTGTTGATGCTTTACGCTCTTTCAATCTTTCTAATGTTTAAAATTTCACAAATTGCTTAACCCCTCTCTAGCTCGGGATCCGTATTTCTTACGAACCTCCATGCGATACATTTTCTTATAAACAAAGGTCTTCGAAGCTCTACCTATACTTTATGAAATAAACAAAATGTATTTGAAAAATAAATGTAAACTAATGATTTTTACTTAAAAAGTTCGTTTTCTTGTTAAATTCAGCTTACTCGCTGTATAAGTTAATGGCGAAAAACGCTGCTTTTCGTTACGCAAGCCCCGGCGTTGAGGGGTTAACAATAAATATCTAATGAACACAATTATCAGTCTATTCTTCACTTCTAATGTGTAGCTCCAGGTACCTACCTGAAATAGCATATTAATAACGGTAAAGCTTAAGATGGCTGACTACTGACCTTAAATGGCTGACTACTGAACCAAATATACTACTAATTTTTGTTATAAATGCATAAAATCGATAGTCTACACATAATAATTACTCTGTTCATTATGTCGTTTTGAATATAGGAGCAACTTCATTGAAGACCTTTTGGGAATTATTTGTCATACCTTTCTAGAGTATTGACTTTCCTATATTCTTATTCATGAGTGAACTGCGGATTTTGTGCGCTTATAAGAAGAATGACTATGTATAATTTAAAGCAGTATTGAAGGAATTTAAGAACATCAATATATTAGTGTAGAGGGTGTAAGAGAGAAATTTCTATTTGGTTTCTACGTCTTGTAATTGATGCAAACATTTTATTTATTTTCCATATACTATTCATGAGTCTGGTACATTTTGAAAATGTCAATCGTGTTAACATTATACAGTATACTTCGTATTAGTTCGTATACCACAGTTATTGTTCTATAAATAACTCTTAACTGTTTATAAGTTTTTTAAAAATTATGTATTGTAATTAATGCTCTTCCGTCACTTATTTTCTACCATCTTTAAAAACATTCTATAGAATTGTGGGATCAGGATCTCCCAGACCAAATACTGTATGGAGATTAGGAAAAGTAGGAGGGTTCCGTGGGTATGTGTAAGAGTTGATCAGCTACAACCGCGAGGGTCCCGAGTTCGATTCCCGGCGCGGAATTCCTCATTTTTCCTAAGATCCTACATTTGGGGGCTCGTCCGGGATGGGGGGAACACCGATTCCCGTATGGTGACAGACAACGAACGAGTAAACAAGCGTTGCGAAGACGGTCGCACGCGAGCGAAAGGACGACGAAGTGAAGTAAGGTACACATCCAGGGAAAACTGCTAGAGAGGGCAGTAGGATGGTGTTCCCGAAAAGTGACGAAGTTGGTGACGATTTGTGTTGATGGCGCTGAGGCCAAAAAGACGATGGCGCTGCGACGGACATTCGAGGGCGAATGCCGGAGCAGGATGGCCGAGTGTGGGATCAGGACCTCCCAGACCAAATACTGTATGGAGATTAGGAAAAGTAGGAGGGTTCCGTGGGTATGTGTAAGAGTTGATCAGCTACAACCGCGAGGGTCCCGGGTTCGATTCCCGGCGCGGAGTTCCTCATTTTTCCTAAGATCCTACAGAATTACAAATTTCTAATGTCCAAAATCCTAATACAAAAGGTTTGATAATTCTTTTGTATAAAATTATTCTACCTTGTTAAAGTGGCTTTCATAATTAGAATACCTACGTGTGCCCAACAAAAAACTTCTTAAGAGGAGTTATTTTTAAATTACGTTTGATTGATAAACTTTTATCATCTTTCCAATTCTTTAATTCGGTTCTATCCAGTTCATCGTACATAGATTTTGTTACCGTTAAATTATCTTTCATTGTTGCAATGCTGCAAGTCTTCCGCAACTTGGACACATTCAGCAATTATATCTATTTCATTGGCTCAACAAAGCTTGCACGGAATATAAGTTCTTAAAAATCCATTCAATAAAAATTTGTGGAAAGAGGTGGAATAAAAATTTGTGGAAATCCCTTAACCTTCCGTCGGGCGCAACTGATCTGAGAGGCACAGCGCGGTTATTTGGGTACCTCCCCCCCCCCCCCACCAGGCAACATTGTCATTTGGCGTTCCCAGTAACTGCCTGCTTTAACGTGCTCTAAGGATTCTTCTCACTTAGTTTGCCTTTGACCATCATTACCGGAAGTTATTCAAATTTTGTTCAAATCAGCTCAGTGCGTCCGAACTCATCACATTTTTAAAGTTACGTATTTTCGAAATATTAGCATAAAAATTATTTATTATCTTCGCTTTAATTTAAATAATGTAAGGGTTTTCATTAATTTTGTGAAAATACATTGACCGTATGGTAAAGTCCCAGTGCCGAAGGTTCAGGTAGCACGTAAGTATCTGGAAAACACAAGCGACTCAGTCACCCCCACCCTTGGGGAGGGCCCAAAAGAGCGTTCCTTCAAGTATAGACGGTACCAAGTGCAGTATTTCCCTAACAGCAGTTGTATGAATGAACTTAATTAGATGTTTATTGTGTTTTTTGAGTGTGTGCCCGTCAAGCACATTGCGCCCGAACTCGGCGGTCGAGGTATTGCGCCCGACAGAAGGTTAAAAGAGATTTCCCGATGCAGAAGCCCCATCAGCAGGTACACTGAGGTCAACGACCTAGTTATGGTTGATAGTACACTAAAAAATATAATATCAACCCTGCAATGGCATCTTGGGGTCTATCATGATACTAGTTACATCTTCTGTACACCGATTTTCGTATCAGCGTTGCAAAATAATTCTAAATATGAAATTTCTCTAATACTTTTACGAACATTTAGATTTGTTAGCCTCCAACCTGTAGGCTATTTTGGTAAACTTTTACGGAAGTTTTAGATCTCAACGTTGCACTTCATAGTATCAGGACCAAGTTACGATTTCGGGTTAATCATAATCGTTATAAACAATATCAAGGGAAAATTTTGTTATAAATATGTGTGTAGAGTACTAATGAATGTGCTCTCCCGTTTTAATAAATAGTAAAAACTAAAGAGAAACTATTTTATTGTAATTCAAATAAACAAAAAAAAAAGCTGAAGAATTTCTTTTTAACAGAACTAGAATAAATAGATATTAAACATAATAGACACTACATAAGGATCACATTATATCATATAACTGTTTAATTATCTGAAAAACAGTGAAATAAGCAGTTCTGAATCGTATTTGTGTTTTTTAAAGTGATTCCAGTAATACCATAAGTTTTAAAAGAATATTTGTGTGTCCTATTATTTGCTTGTTCCCGATTTTGATCACAGCTGTATGCAATAACGTTTCTAATACTTTCATAATGACAATGCAATAGAAAGTTACGTTTCTAATGGGACGTATAAAATTTGAAAAATTTTGAACATAGAGCTAAATACTGTTGGAAATTTTCCTTAAGGTCGCACACCTTGCGCCATTTACAAATCTCACTATGTACCATCTTATAAAACATAACCTAATGTATACTCCTGTACACTGGATCATCCGCGTGACACATGCACAACTGTTATTAAAACATTATTATTAACGTAACAAGTGTTGTGATTCACCTGCTTACCTTCAACAAATACCTGTATAATAAGAATACAATGTCGATTTTAAACAAAAGTCGCTTAATAATATAAGTTCTACTCGAACTCGTAACGAAACTATGATCGACTGATGCAACTTTTAAGATAAGTGTAGACATTCAAATGTTTATTTATCATCCGCTCTAAAATATATAGCGATTAACTTACGTTTGCACATGATCACGTGTCAAACTAGTATGAACTACTTCGTAAACCTAACTTTAAATCATTTCATGACATGACATTTCGGGGTTTTTGCCCACCTATTTTATGATTCTGGCCCACGATGCGCTGGACGAATGATTCCTGGTGTTCATCGCGATGAATATTTTATGTGCTTCGCTTCTTAATCTTCGTTTAAAATTCCCTTACTTTCATTTGACTTCGGAAAAGTTGTCCAGCTGCGGTGTCGCTTCTGAAACTCTCGAAGCCTTTGAAACTGCCGGCTAGGTTACAGTGATCGCCGTTCAGGTTTTGCGTTTTCTAGGTTATGTAGCCAACTAATACCAACCCTTGTTACCCGGGGAGTGCTCATTTTCTTCCATCGCGAGCTCCTGCCTTAAACTATTAAAGTTTCTGAAACTTTTAGATTCCCCAACTATGCATAGAAATTTGAAACAGCTTGTCAATGAATTTTTGTTTTTGCATTATTTAGTGCGTCGGTTTCAGAATATGAAAATCCCTTGAAACTTCAGTGTTTTACAGAGCAGATGGGATGTTGTAGTTTGTGAATCCTGTGGACCTCAAAATGTATTATTGAAAATACGTTTACTACAGCCAGGCTTTAATAATTGATGAATTACAAATTCGTAATGCAAAGTCTCGTGCAGAATTTAGTTCTTTCATTCCCTAATAACGTAATCCTTTCTCTTTTTAAATAATTGCTTCTTTCTAATTTGTGGCGTAGCAGAATGTTTTGTAAGACCGTAGAGAATAAGCGAAGGAAATGCATTTTTGAGATACTTTTAAACAGTCGATGGTTACTTATGGAACAACAAAAGTGGAACTATTACCATTAGAGTACAGTGAATAACACTAACATACTCATATTTTTAAATGTCTTGGATTGTGAATATACTATTGATCTATATGGAAAATGAGAATTGTTTTCATGACACGCCTAAACGAATTTTAAATGAATAAAGACTTAAGATTACAAAAAGACGTAATTTTAATGAAAGTTAGCATTGAAATCGTTATTCAATTATTATTATTTGCACGAAACCCTTTTATTTCAACTCGTTGATCAATTCTTCTAGTTATTACGAAATTACATTATTACTATATTAATACATATTATAAGTATATACTATAATTATAATATACTATAATTATAATATATTATAATATAATATAATTATAATATAATATGTAATATAATATAATTATAATGTAATATGTAATATAATATAATTATAATATATTATAATATAATATGTAATATAATATAATTATAATATAATATGTAATATAATATAATTATAATATAATATGTAATATAGTATAATTATAATATATTATAATATAATATGTAATATAATATAATTATAATATATTATAATATAATATGTAATATAATATATTATACATTACTATCCAAAATAAAAAATTGTCTCACGGCTGCAGTAGCAAGTTGCTGCAATCAAATTTTGAATTCATCTCAGCAGTGATATTTCCTGAATGTAATAATGGAAATATCGTGATATACCTAAAAAACGACAAGAAAATACAACATCCAAAACCCAGTGCAATATAAAGAATCATTATTATTTGTTCATTAATTCATTATTAAAGAATCATTATTATTCAATATCAAATATTGAAATAATATATAAAGTAAAAATATAATAGTTTTTTTACTAGAAACTGATTATATGCCGGTTGTGTCGTGTTAGTGCTCAAATTGCAATTAGTGAGCCCCTGAGATGCACGTCTCAAAGAGAGATAATGAATAAAATAATTAGAGTAATCGAGTTTCCGGGTAACTGTACAACTTTAATAAAATGGGTGTGAACAACGGTATAAACAAAGAGTAAGTATACAATAAAATTCATGTTGTTCCGCATATGAATAATGAAACCTCCTGGGGTTGGAAATTCCCTCCACCAAATACATAATAGTGGGGCCTTAGCCAATTTTAGGAAGATTTCAAAATGAGCATTAAAACAAGTGCAACGCTCATAGACGAAATACGTCGACGCCATGAATATCGTCAAACAGTGGCGACACTCTGTTCCTTGTACTTTTTGGAAGCATAAATCAGGTTTACGGGCACAGGCCGCTTGCGCTATATGTCGGCCTACGTTACGTCAAGTGCCATTAAGAGCGGTACGGCTAGGCTGATTTTCCCAAGAGATACTTTCCAGCCGTACCCGAATTATAAAACAATGAATTCGTCAAAGGGATACTAGAAAGACTCTTCGAAAATGGCACTGTCCAAAATCGACTGCAGCGTAGACCCAAACCGAAATTCGAACCGGTCATTCAATGAGCACGTGTCAACAATGCCAGTACAATAAAAATCCATTCGTAATGGACAAGAACATATTAGCTTAGAAACAGAACCTGGCATTAACACACGAGACGCGAAGAAATCTGACACATTGTTTCAAGAGACTTGACCTTGACTATTATTTATTTAACAAATGAGACCAGATATAAGTCTGTGTCTTTCCCAATTGTAAGACGCACGGATGTCTTTCGACTCTGTAGCCGTACGTGTCTAACAGATAATCCCGCTCGGTGTTCATCGATGCTTTCGCAAGCCATGTCCAAAATATTCTGCCCGTCCAAGTCATTCGGTTTCCACACGACCAGGGTATTTCCGAACTCAGAGGGTTGCAGCGCGTGGGAGGGGTACTGGCGTTGAGAGGTCCTTGTTTCGGACCTCGACTTTCCGGGGTCCGGCGCATCAGCGTGACGCCTAGGATGGCCGTAATTACGGGGCGTCCCACACAATCTATCTCGATTAAGTATTTACTCACGAAAAGATCTAGTTTTAACCTATTTCAGAACATGAAATTTTTTTTAATTGATTTCATCTATTTCATAGAAACGGCCCATAGTGCGTCGCGATAATACTATCCTCAACTCTAGCCTAGCAGCCTAACAACTGGAAGACGCTTGATTAACCAGTCACTTGCACCCCCAACGTCAATCACTCGAACCCTGGTAGCAGAACAGTTCCGATTCGTAACATCAATTTCAAAGTCGTGCGTACAAATATTCTGTTTTTTTCCTCGACCCGGTTGAGAAATTCGATCGATGGTCGAGCCATTATCGAAACTCGATTAGAACGTGGCCGGTATAGAACCCGGACGAGAGCGAAGGGCCGTAAAGTTCTCGGGAGCAGGGATGAGAGAAGGGCCACGGCCTCGGTAGCAGTTTGCGCCTTCGAAAAAGCTCCGTCCTCTCTTGTGGAATTTAAGTTCCTAACTATTTGAACGTCTGCCAAAAATAAAGCTCTCTTCTAGCCGGTGCCCCGCCCAGAAATTATTTCGCCGGAACAATCGGATGTGGGAGACGCGGGGCAGAGATGCTGTTTGTGTGTACCAGGTCCGTTTTCCACCGGAGAAGAAACGCTTGCCGAACCGTTCGCGGAATCTATGCCCCGGCGACCACCATTTTTATCAGAGCAAGACATAAAACTCCAAGTTTGCTGGAACTGGCTCGAAAATGGGGATCAACTGACCGTCCACGGGAGACCCTCCTCGCGAGCAACTTTATGCCATGGTGCATAGACGTGCGAATTTACCGTCACCGCTCGCAGTTTCGCTCTCCCCGACCATGATCAAGATGGTTGCTGGTTGGCTGCCATTCCAACGAACGTATGTTTCGTTTGAAATTGGTTGCGCTACTTACGCCCAGGAATGCGTGGAACTCAACCTCTTAGCGCCTCCGGTAACATACAATTACTCCCACTTATTCTACCGCGGTGTGCGAGCACTAACACCTTCTGTTGCTACACTGACGAGGGACACATCCGAGGTGGACGTCATCGATTTGAATGTAGTTTTGCACCGTGCTAGTACCGATGTTTGTAATGATCTACAGTGAACCACGAAAGTATTAGAGCGGTTTCGAATGAAATGCTTGAAGCTTTATCCAAAAAATTGGATTATATACGTATAATGGACCTTACATATTGGAAACACCTCCGCAAAGTCCAAATCTCAAATGCATTGAGCATTTATGGGCAGAAATTGAAAAACGGTTATCCAAATACATGAAAAACTTAAAAGAAGCGTTTAAAAATCATGAAAATTTTGAATAGTGTTGGAAAACTATCACTGAAAATTTGGTGAATAGTATGCGACGGCACACAGTGGGACGAACGGCTTGACGGCGATCAAAAATTGATTTTCGTGATATTACAAAGGGTATAGCCGGATAAGATGGTCAAAACTGCCCTTGAGCCGAATGATATCGCGGATGGGTCATTCGATAGGGCATCAAAAAAAACCATACTGTGTAAAATTTTAATCCTATATCTTGATCGGGAGGGTAGTTATGGGGTAAAATTTAAAAATCAGTTTTTGGCCTATTTGGCCTAGTTAACCGAGTTTAGAAATTCTGAAAAAAATCTGAGACATATCAAACACCAGAATACATATTCTGCAATTCGTTTTAGATTTTTAAATTGAAAATCCTGCTTATAAAACATCAAAAACCTCAAAAAAATTGAAAAAATGCAGATTTCACATGGAAGTTCTAGAGTGACTAACTTTATATTTTTACAGTACTGTTGAAATGCCATTTTCAAGAGTTATTGCAACTCACGGTTATTTTTTTATATGCAGATCAAAAAGAAACGTTCTCACGGTCCCCTCTGAAGCGAGAAAACAAGCGTTCGTCATGCGTAGGATATCGGTGCTGTCTCGAGCATTTAATAGTAGATAACCTTTTTAGCGGGTATTGTCCGGACTGATAGTCCCCCCCCCCTGCCCCGACCAACATCTTGTGGAGGGAGTACGTAACAGCATCCCCCCACCCCCTAAACAAAAAGAGGCGGTATTGGAATATCTGATAAATAAGGTCAATATTTAATAATAAGGTGAATATCTCGATAGTCAATCCAATAATACTACTAAAATTAACAGAACATAAAGGCTATAATATAATGATTAAGTTCTCAAAGATTCATTAAAGTATGCAGGTTGTCCCACGCATCTGGAACAGGCTGTACCTCCTAAACGGTTGGGAAAAGAGGAAAATGTTATAAGAAAAAGTTGAATGGCATCGGACGGTGCATAATACACAACTAATTTTATGCACTTTTGTGCATCGGTGCATCAGAAAAATGCAACTGCACTTTTTTTCAAATGGAAACCTACATATTTGACTGTACCAATCGATGCAATTTGTTGTGCTCTACATAAAAGTACTAACATACTTATGTCCTAAAGGGTCTAGCAGGGTAAGCATAGGAAAACGGCCCCAGCACCGATTTTAGTGTTTAAACTCTCGAAATGAGGCTGTTTGCTTGAAGAACCACTGTGAGTAATTTCTACCCCCTTCCGTAAGGGTGATATGAGGATAACCACCCTAAACTTTATATTTTTTTTCTCAAAAACTACTTGAGATATTCGAATGCTTTAAAATGGAAATTATACGTACCTTTAAGCTGTATTAAATATATTTTTTCCAAAATTGTAGCTCAATCATGGACGGTAGAAATAAAGGAATTAATTTTTTGGGGGTGGTTTTGGTAAACAACCCCTCGAGTGACACCTCTGAAAAATAATCAGGAATAAAGCTTCATTGTTGGGCTATAAGTTGCATAAGTTACATTGGTGTCGGATTGGGGGAACAGACTTAAAAAATAATAAAACTAGTGTATAGCCTCCTTGCGGAGTATACTGAAGATGCCGCAGGGCCGATCGAAGGGTCAAAAGAAACGTTCATGTTGGAGAAATTTTGTTAAAAAACTTAAGAAATTGTATTTATGAATGTATTACCTTGCAAAAATTACGTAATCAATAAGTCGCAGCAATTTTTAATCCGACAATAACAAAACTCATGAAACCTATTTAATATGAATCGCTGCTTAAAAATATGGATTATCAGAAATGAAAAATTCGAAAATATTTAGATAGTGTATCGGATTATTTAGGAGAATAATGTGTTTAATGTTTTGTGTGTAGTTTACACCTTGATAAAGAAGTAATTTTTTAACTTACACGTTGTAACTTAATCTTCGTCGCTGTCTTCATCAATAAATTACGTAGTTTTTGCAAGGTAATAACATTCATAAATACAATTTCTTAAGTTTTTTCATAAAAAATTCTCCAACATGAACGTTTCTTTTGACCCTTCGATCGGCCACGCGGCCACTTCAGTATACTCCGCAAGGAGGCTATACACTAGTTTTATTGTTTTTTAAGTTTGTTCCCCCAATCCGACCCCCATATAACTTATGCAACTTATAACCCAACAATGAAGCTTTACTCCTGATTTTTTTCAGAGGTGTCACTCGAGGGGTTGTTTACCAAAACCACCCCCAAAAAATTAATTCCTTTATTTCTACCGTCCATGATTGAGCTAAAATTTTGGAAAAAATATATTTAATACAGCTTAAAGGCACGTATAATTTCCATTTTAAAGCATTCGAATATCTCAAGTAGTTTTTGAGAAAAAAAAATATAAAGTTTAGGGTGATTATCCCCATATCACCCTTACAGAAGGGGGTAGGGGTCTGAAATTACTCACAGTGGTTCTTCAAGCAAACAGCCTCATTTCGAGAGTTTGAACACTAAAATCGGTGCTGGGGCCGTTCTCCTATGCTTAACCTGTTAGACCCTTTATTCGTTCGGAAGTTATCGTAGCTAAGATTGTTGTAGATTTGTGAATGATTTCGCTCTGTTGGCAAGTGTTCTGGAGTGTCACGTAGTGCTCCACTATAATGTTTGCAACTTTTAGTTACGATAACGTCCTAACAAATAAGTTTAGGGCCTAAGTATGTTCTACTTTTATGTAGAGCACAACAAACTACATCGATTGGTGCATTCAAAATTTGAGGTTTCCATTTTGAAAAAAAGTGCGGTTGCATTTTTCTGATGCACCGATGCACAAAAGTGCATAATATTAGTTGCGTCTTATGCACCATCTGGTGCCATTCAACGTTTTCTTATAACATTTTCTTCTATTCCCAACCGTTTAGGAGGTACAGCCTGTTCCAGTTGCGTGGGTCACCCTGTATAAATCAGAAGCAAAGTTACAGATTTTTAGCGCCGTCAAATTGTTTCGTCCCACTGTGCGGCAGCCACAACTATCCGTGTCTCTTTCTTTTCCATACGCTGTCTTTCTTTGCGTCCGAAACTTTCGTCATTCACTGCACAAGTAAATATCATCGGAATTATATCTCATTTAGTATCATTTTCATCCGATAAATGTTACGAATATGATGGTGAAAGTCCCATAAAATAATAATGAAAAATAAAGAAGTTTTGTTATTGGATTAGTAGAGGCCTCTCGAATTTCGCTGATCTTCTCTACCTTCGGTAGCGGTCGAAAAATAGTATGTCCTTTACGATAAATGTCTCTGACTGGACCCGTGTTTTGGACATTTATCGAGAATTCACTGTACGTGCACATGTACATAAGACTTTTTCAGCGTTCCGTTGGTGGAACTCGTGCCGAAGGAAAATGTCGGAGTAGGCATGGTAGGGACTGATTCACCGAGAAGACGAAGAGGAGAAGCAGCAACATCTGTTCCGAGAAACAGTATAAGGCATCTCTGGTATAGAATACTTCAGCATGTACAGCATATTCTCTAAACACCAGAAATAGTTATATATATATATATATATATATATATATATATTCATATATATATATTCATATATAATATATTCATTGAATATGTAGGGAGTTTGTGTGGCGAACTATGAATTATTGTCAAGTCAACTGGATGCTATTGCATATTCGCGAACAGTCTAACGTACAGTCAACACCTACATTAGCACACAGTTCACCACACACTCAACACACGGATAATACATAGCCAAATAGTCACATATACACTGAAACGCGCTTAAACACAAAAATCAACGTACATTCAAACATAATCGAATAAACAGTCGACAACTATAATCAAACTCTACCGGACGCCCTGTCAATAAGTACATACAAAAGACAGTCAACACTAAAGTTTCAAGACTGCAGCTTTATTTTGTCCTTCAATGACTTTGTGTTTGTTAAACACATAATCTACCTACGTTTGTATTTGTAAAAACGCATTTTTTAAAACTTTTTTATTTGAGCCGGTAATGGAATTTTAAAATACATGTCTTGTAGATCTGTGTTAGTTATATACATGCTGGAAATGTCATTGAAATCGACTAACGTACACACGAGCTACAAGCGGTGTAAAATAGTGAAAATCGCATTAGTTCACGACTTTTGGTCAGTTTCTGTTTGAAGTCCGCAGATTCTTACATCTTTCGGTGCGCGTCGTTCTATTCTGCGTCAACCGATTTCGATTAAAAGCTGACAGAAATCTACATAACACATTTTCATTACGAGTCCAAATAAAATAGTTTTAAAAAAATTTTCTATTTTTTCATCTAATTCCTACCAATTGAAAAAGTCAAGTCGTTTGGTCCAATTTGAGAAAAGTTATTCTGAGTTAAAAGGCGTTCGAATACTTTCATGCGCCACTGTATACTTTCTGGTATATTATGTATGTTATACTCTAGTATATTATATTATATCATAATCTAATCTACATAATATTATACGATTACTACATTCTTCACAGTCGATATTTTATAAATATTCTATAAAATGCAATGTATCATCTTATAAAGGACAAAAAAAATTGTCAAAAAATACTTGTAAGTACTCCGAATGTCGTTATATGTAATAGTTATAAATAAGCACTTGCACATGCGTAATTTACTTTTTTTTTTAAGTGAAATACGAAATCACGGTTATCTTACTATGTGACGCTAGTTGCCTACGAAACAGCAAATAACAAGGATATTCGCGAAATATGTCAACTTTACATTACACTAAACAATGTTTATGTAGCTTCGGAATGTTTCATTCCAGCTGTTCAATGAGCGCAATTCCCTTTGGTCTGGCCATTAACTGTCCTAATCTATTCATGCGGCTAAATGTCCTAACTGTGCTGCGGAGCTTCAGTAGAATACTGCTACGGACTATCCTCAATCGGTCAAAGTCTACAGTAGAACAAAGTCTTCATTACGTAAGCTAATTAGGGATAAGACGTGTTCACGTATGGAAATTTTTCTATTATAGAATAACAAGCGTTTAATACTCGAATTGTAGGTATATAAAATGTCGTACGGTTGTTTTTGGATAACTTTATACATGAAATACAAGATCAAAAGGACAGTATTGTCCGATCCTCTTCCTTTTTAATAAAAGCAACATCTTGGCTGCCACTCTACATTGCCGGATTTAGAAATTTATTTTTATTATGTAGTATTCCAATAAAGTTTGTAGGAGGGAGAGGATTTAAAGATGCAATCACCGTGAATAATTTGAATCTTTCACTTTTGATTTTAGTATTTAAATTTCATCGATTTTGTAGAATTTTTGGGGGTGGTAAATCAGCAGTCTACGTATCAACTGCAAGACGAGCAATTTACCAGCCAACCACTGCTTTAAACTTCGGATGTTCTTTCATTTTCTCATTAAATGTACCGGCTTGTTCACGTATAATTTGTCCATTTATGGGCTGACATTAATTTCTGTATTGTTCAGAGCACTGAAATACAACACATTCAAATTGTTTTCCGTGATTAAAATCGTTCGGCATGGAGTATTTGTTGTTTGCATTTTCTTTTGCAATTTCTGCGCATTATTAACTTCTTGACTTATTAGTATACAAAATGTTCAACTGTGAACGGCCAATTATTTATTTGAATTAATATTTCTTCTATTAACATAGATCTATTAACATAGATCAATTCAACTTATGTCTAATAAGTATGGAAAGAGACCAAACCATCAACACTACCACATATGCAAGCAACTAGTTATATCTACCTTGATGGTATAGCGTCAATAGACAAATTATTGAAATTAAAACTAAATACTTTAAGTTTATATCGAATAATAATAGCCAAAACTTTATTAAGTTCATCTGGGTACCAGCCCATACAGGAATTATGGGTAATGAGAAAGTAAATCTACTTCTGACAGAAGCGACCAAAGGAAATCCTTCGCCAGATATCAAGGCTTTAATTACTGACCAAACCAGAGATCTCAAAATTCAAGCTAGAAAGTCCACTAACGTCCTAATCAAAGAGCATGGTCTGGTTAAAGGTACGAACTACTTTAGATTTTATCTCAAGAATAAAGGCGTATCATGGTACACTGGACTTGGACTTTCCAGAGATTTTGTAGTTTTCGTTAATAGATGTCATTCCAATCATTATAAATTAAATGCTTCATTAGCAAGAGTCAATTTAAAAATAACAGTGGTTGCCATGCGGAGCAGAATTCCAAAACCTGAACCATGTTATGTGACAATACTGAGATTATGAGAACGAACGCAATACATTAGAACAGTGATGAGCAACCCGTCATCTGCAGTGAGATAAAGTGGGAACCTAATACTACACGCAGGTCGCAATGAAATCAATATTAAACACTTAAACATGTTAATCACATAATTTTCGATTGTGGGGTGTAATTGTTATTTCTTACATAGGTGTTCGTACGGTGCGAATCTCGAGCTCGACGCGCGGTTGACTCGTGCGCGCTTGAGTTTGTAAATCTCAAGCCCGATCGTATGGACGCGTCGATCCCGAAATCACCGATTTACTATCCGCCAAATTAATATTAGATAGCCGATTCAATGATTATATCGATTTAAGAATTTGAGAGAATTAGCGTTTCGTCCCAGGCCTGCTAGAGGATTCGTCGGTAAGGCTAATCTAGCAGGCCTTGCCTTATACGCGCGGGAGTTCGCGACGATGACTCCACTCGAATTCTCTGAAGTTAAAATGATTGTATTAGATCTTGATTGAATTAGACGTCGACTTCGAGAGACTCGCTGATCTCGCTCGAAAGTGTCCTCAATCGTTTTCGTAGATCTATACGTTCAACTGTTCGATCGCGACTGACTGACTGTCGCGGTTTCGGGAGGACCCTTCGTTGTATCGTGAAGGCGGTCCTCCATTTCGAGGTGTCAAGACGGTGAACCCTGAAGATGGTGTTATGCGTGTCGGATTATCGGGCATGCCGAATTATTTGATGCCGGATTATCGGAATTCTACTGTACTATTATATGTACATATAACGGAGACCCTTATTCCAGGTTCCTATTCAATTCAATATACAGGGTGGGGCAATAACTATGCCCACCTTGATTATCTCCATTATTTGTAATTGTTCGATGCGAATCTCGAGAGCGACGCGCGGATGATTCGTATCCACTTAAAGTTGTAAATTTTAAGCCCGATTGTGACGGACGCGTCAACTCTGAAATCACCGATTTACTACCCGCCAAATTAATTTTAGATAGCCGATTCAATTATTATTTCGATTTAAGAATTTGTGAGATTCAGCGTTTCATCCCAGGCCTGCTAGAGGATTCGTCGGTAAGGCTAATCTAGCAGGCCCTGCCTTATACGCGTGGGAGTTCGCGACGATTAACTCCATTTGAATTTTACGAATCTTGATCGATTCGATTGTACGAGATCGTTGAATGAACTTGACGTCGACTTCGATAGACTCTTTGTCTCGTTCGAATGTGTCTTCGTTCGTTTTCATTGATCTATACCAGCGAAGGTTCGACTTCGACTGTTTGATTACGACGACTGAATGTCGCGGTTTCGGGAGGACCCTTCGTTGTATCGTGAAGGCGGTCCTCCTTTTCGGGGTGTCAAGATGGTGACACCCATTGCCATGCCGAAGAAGTGCACTGATTGGTTCTTGCCGAGCTCTGCATGCCCCAATCAGTGCATTCTTGATGACTCTTAGATCGGCCCTAAGCGAGCCTGTCCCGAGGAAAGCGTGGGACCGTACCCGACTCCCTCCGAGGGCGAAGCTAGGTAACCCGAGAACCGTACTTCTAGGTCGGGAATATTCTTCGTCAGTGATAGATTTATGTCGCGTAACTCTTAAGGAGGCGAAACAAATACGAAAGTTAGGCGATGGCTCGAGTGGTCACCAAATGTGCATCGAGCGCCTAATCCTTGAAAGTGGCCTCAGAGTCACGTAGCGCCATAAACAAATCTGAAGAAAAGACCCTTTGTACGGTTCCTTGCGACGGAACAATAGGTTTACAATAAAACCTTTTTTTGTTTGATCTATTTTCTATTATTGGATAATATATGTACACACAGTCAGTTTTCTGACGAAGTTCAGCAAAAACTGTCAAATTGTAATAGAAGTAGCTGGAAAGTAATAATTGCTGTCGGGAATCGAATACTCTTTTGTTTTGCTCATCACTGCATTAGAAAAAATGCCTCTCAAAGGTAAGTACAGTGAATGCTCGATAATTGTCCCAAATATCTTGCCTATAATTGTCCCTGAACTATCCCTACTACCACGGGGTATACTCCCCATATATCCCTGCTCCCCGTGAGGGGCCAAGAGACCTCGATCGCCGAGGAGTGTAACATAATACGGGTCGGGTATGTCGGTGTGAGACCAGAAGACCACTACTAATCATATAACAAAGTTCTTTATTTTTCATTAATTTTTTATGGGACTTTAACCAACACATTTTTGCTATTTTCCTAATGATAATGATAACAAATATGATATAATTCTGATAATATTTACTTGTGTAATGAACGATGGAAGTTTATTATTGGCATTACATTGTACGGTCACGCGGGCCTTTAAACTGTGCCTGCGCGGCAGCCGTGATTCTTGGCGTCTCTTTCTTTCCCATACGCTGTCCATCTTTGCGTCCGAAACTTTGATCGTTTATTACACAAGCAAAAATAATATCAGAATTGTATCATATTTGGTATCATTTTCATTAGAAAAATGCCAGGAATATGTGAGTGAATGTCACATAAAATAATAATGAAAAATAAAGAAGTTTGTTATTGAATTAGTAGTGGTCTCACTCCTATGTTCGTGATGCGAATCGGTAAAGAGCGGTATAACATTTTTATTGAAAATTCACAAGCAAACTCCTGTACGGTATTAAACTCACCGAAATTCATTTGACCAAATTAATGTCCGCGTTATTAGATTTTCAAGTAAAAACGGTAATATCCTTTCCAATAGACCAATGTGTTTTTAAAAATACTTACATGGCAAATATTAAAGTTTCGTTTGCTAACGTTAATATTCGAAATTTTTCCAAGCTATTACAAACAACACTGTTATTAAATTTTCGAGCATGCCTAAATGAAAATTGAAAACTAGAGTTCGAATATGAATGAAACGCTATTTCGAGTTGTTGTTGAGCGATGACACGAGACCAGCAGCAAGCAGACCCTGTGTTTTCGGCCGAAGTGGTTCGGGAAAACAAACATCCATCATGGTTTCGTATTTTTTTAAGCCAGAGGTGTTCAATATACGGTTCACACACAACTGGATCAAATTGAAAATTTTGGTACACTCCCCAGTTCAAACAAAATAATTTGTTCGACAACAAAATACAATTCCACTAAATTGTTGTTGTGCAAATGAACTCAAGTACCAAGGAAAAATCTGGAATCATGCAAAGAGTACGATTTCTGCTACCGTATTCTAAGTTGTATTGATTTGTCTATAGAATTGTATCTGCCCCTGAAGTAGTAAAATTTGGTTTTGTAGATAATAACATATAGAAAATAAAATGGTAAAAATGCGGCTTACGGTACCCACCTCTAATGTTCCTAATTTTTATATATATTCTTAACTATTATAATTAATACCACAGTCTCCTAAGTAATCTTTTAGAAGGTTTTAACCATCGCACGATGATTTAGTTAAAAGATTATAAACGCGATCTAAGTGCGATCAAAGTGGTGGATTCGTTTGGGTCCAGGCTAGGACATAAAATTTATGTTGTTTCAGGTTGATTTTTATTTTTTAACGATTACGTCAATACCCAAAATATTCTACGAGCTTCAATATCTTTGGGCTTTACAGTTTCAACACATGTTTTTATACCTCAAATACAAATCAATGTATAATTATCCAAGAAAGTAGAAATCTTTAGCAATTTTGCTATTTGTCAACGAGTACGTTAAATAAAATTTAGAAAGAAATTGGAAGTGACTATCCGAGTAATCAGGTATTGACGTAATTTATGCTAATAAGTATACATGTAATTTATACTAATTACAGACCACAATAAAGTATGTTTTCACAATTTTGGATCATTCATTGAACGGTCGACATTTAATTTGAAATTCAGTTTACATTTCAGACTCCAGTGGTAAAGTCAGACTAGTATGATGCTATTGAAAATTGTGTGAATTTTTAAAGTGTTTTTGAATATTTAAAAAATGCCATAAGCTTGAAACACTAGAACATGGTTAACGAAAAGTTGAATCGATGGCGATACCAATTTCGTTATTGAAGTGACATGCATCAATATAAAATATTTCGAGAATATTTGCATATTTTTCTTGCATATTTTTTCGTACATAAATGTCATATGTCTCTTACATATTTATCGTGTATAAGCATCCTGAGTATAGTAATATTATTAAAGCTGCTCTCACCTAGTGTCGAAAAAGTGTCTTCTGTTTATAAATGTTGTTTTGGTAATAATCTTTTATTACCTGGAAAAATAGCTTGGGGGTGTCCTTAGCAACATATGACTAATAAAATGAAATAAGAAAACAGGTTGAATTTTATGATATACTCTATAAGTTTTTAAAAAAATTGACTGCTCAGCTGTGCAGTGTAACATCCACAGTGTACTTATTGCTCTAGTGTAGCTAGCGCTTTTACCTGCATGACTTGGGCGCCATTGTTAATGAATTGTTCATTATTATAGAAACACGAAGAAATCTCTTAAAAGATTACCAATGTATATTCTATGTAGAAGTTTACTTATGAAGCCACGACATATCTGAAAATTTAAGAATTGAATTTTTAATTGTGAAAAATCATTTACTATAACAACTGCTCGTAGCACTTCAGTGGAGTAAATTCGACACATAAAATGGTTCACAGAGACGTTAGGTCCTCCACGGACATGTGCTTGGTAGATGATTGTTGAGTCGCATCTGAGGTTTAGAGGCAGAGTTTGAAAGAGTTCGAAAACAACTATTTCAAAGTATCATCCATATAATATTACACTTATACAGTTGCATAATAGTGGATCCAAAAACTATTTAAACGCTACATTTCCCATTCGCGAAAAATTGTCGATATTTAAATTGTGTTAATTTTGTAAAGACAAATATTGTAGTACAACCATAAGCGTAGACTCATTTTACAGCTTGATGCCTCTACATTCGCAAAGCAGCGTTAATTTTCTGCTAAAATAGATATTTTTACATAATGTAGCAGGTGAAATCCTGAAATCCTATTTCTCTTAAAAAATATGCTACAAATTCAAATGTTTCCAAAACTTTCTAAAGTTTTCTTGTAAATTAAACTGCTATAGATTTCAAAAGATTAAAGCCTCCTCTTTTCAACGACTCCTTAAATAATCCTTAAATTATTGGAAAATGAGGAACAAGTTGGATTGTATGAAGTATGAATCTACATGCTGTAACTTATACTAAACTTGGTAATAATAATGTTGGCGGTACATGTCAAAGCTCGGTAAAACGACCAAAAAAATCGTACATCAATTTTTAACGTGTTGAAAAAGGAAACTTCAATCTCTAAACCTATGGTAATTTCAGTCACGAAAAAAGTTTTCAAGATTTTCACGGACGTTTGAATGTATAACATTTTCGAAAATAACACGTCTGCAGTTCCTCGTTCGCTACATTATGAAAAAATCTTAGAAATGTAAGAGGGAAAATGCCTGTGGATGATTAATATAATATTTATTTCTGCGTTATGTCGTTCCTCTTTAACAGTTCTACCGAGAGTGCTCTCACCTCGCACAGCGCCGACCACGAAGCCTCGGCCGATCGTCTTTTGTCAATCGCGCGACGATCTCGCCAACGGACGATTCGCGCCCGCTGATCGCATGATTCGTGGGGGCCAACGAACACTCACACACACGCACACATACATACATCATCGTCTCTATCCTACAGAAAGACGTGAACGATGAATTATGAAACTAGAGGATTCTATTCGGATATTTAGTGATCAAATACTTCTTGGATCCAGTATATATATACATGAACGATTTATAATGATTGTTTGTTTATACCTTGCAGGAGTTGAACCAGTACTGTATATAATAGGATACTAAAATCAGAAACTGTAAATTATCTTCATTATTTACGGTTAATCAAAAAAGTTTCAAAGGTCAAAGTTACATCATTTCGAAAGATATACATATGTAATAATGAAAACGTCTTTTTAAAAGTATATCACTCGACGTAGCATATAATTCTCTGTAAAGAAAAAGTATTAAGCAATTAATTATTGAAAACGAATACATCAGAAAAAATTTTATGAATTGAATGGAAACCTTGATTCAGAGCCTACGTTGCATGTACAGTAGAATTCCAATAATTCGGCATGATGGGGACTTCGGCAATACCGTACCAGCTATTAGATATACTGGATTATTGGACTATATCACCGTGAAATGAGGTTAAAATTTAATCTAAAACTTATTACAATTATTTATACAATTGATTGAAAAAAGTAATTCAGACAGTGAATGAGTAATATAGTTTAGGTTTTTATAAATACTGTTCGTATATCCGTCTGCTTCATACGGTTAGATTTTTCAGTTAAAAAGTTATTTCGTGGTACAATGAAAGTTCATCATTTCTGTAAAACTACATATATTCTTTTTTTTGCACTCGACGAAGTTTTTACATCTATTCAATGCATCAACAACTATATGCCAAGAAATATTGTTCGAGCTGTTGTCATCATCTTCTTGTTTCAAGCTTCTAGTCAAAACCCTGAAGATGGTGTTATGCGTGTCGGATTATCGGGCATGCCGAATTATTTGATGCCGGATTATCGGAATTCTACTGTACTATTATATGTACATATAACGGAGACCCTTATTCCAGGTTCCTATTCAATTCAATATACAGGGTGGGGCAATAACTATGCCAACCTTGATTATCTCCAGTATTTGTAATTGTTCGATGCGAATCTCGAGAGCGACGCGCGGATGATTCGTATCCACTTAAAGTTGTAAATTTTAAGCCCGATTGTGACGGACACGTCAACTCTGAAATCACCGATTTACTACCCGCCAAATTAATTTTAGATAGCCGATTCAATTATTATTTCGATTTAAGAATTTGTGAGATTCAGCGTTTCATCCCAGGCCTGCTAGAGGATTCGTCGGTAAGGCTAATCTAGCAGGCCCTGCCTTACACGCGTGGGAGTTCGCGACGATTAACTCTATTTGAATTTTACGAATCTTGATCGATTCGATTGTACGAGATCGTTGAATGAACTTGACGTCGACTTCGGTAGACTCTTTGTCTCATTCGAATGTGTCTTCGTTCGTTTTCATTGATCTTTACCAGCGAAGGTTCGACTTCGACTGTTTGATTGCGACCGACTGAATGTCGCGGTTTCGGGAGGACCCTTCGTTGTATCGTGAAGGCGGTCCTCCTTTTCGGGGTGTCAAGACGGTGACACCCATTGCCATGCCGAAGAAGTGCACTGATTGGTTCTTGCCGAGCTCTGCATGCCCCAATCAGTGCATTCTCGATGACTCTTAGATCGGCCCTAAGCGAGCCTGTCCCGAGGAAAGCGTGGGACCGTGCCCGACTCCCTCCGAGGGCGAAGCTAGGTAACCCGAGAACCGTACTTTTCGGTCGGGAATATCCTTCGTCAGTGATAGATTTATGACGCGTAACTCTTAAGGAGGCGAAACAAATACGAAAGTTAGACGATGGCTCGAGTGATCACCAAATGTGCATCGAGCGCCTAATCCTTGCAAGTGGCCTCAGAGTCACTTAGACGCCATGAACAAATCTGAAGAAAAGACCCTTTGTACGGTTCCTTGCGACGGAACAGTAATAATATGGAAAAATGCTTTGAACAAAATTTTCACGGTACAGAGGGGGACATGTTGTGACACAAAAATTTTTTGCGCGGGTGGGGGCATAGAGGATATTTCAAGGTCATCTCTTTTTTTCAATGGAAAGCTATGTCTTTTTATTGCGATGTGATAGCCGGTGTTGAGACGACTTCAGTGAGCTATCATTGAAGGTCATGCAAGGTCAAATGTGGTAATAAAATCAACTGTCTTACATTACAGGAGATGCTCGAAATGGTGACCGTTTGCTTCAATGCACAGTTGCAATCTTCGTTGCAGTCTTATCGTTACTGAACTTATTCTAGCACATGCTGCAATTATCCGCTGTTTCAGATTTTCTGGTGTAGTGGGTACTTCTTGATAAACAGCACTGTTCAATGCTTCCCAGAGAAAAAAATGTGGAAATTGAGCTGGCCAAGAAACTAATCCTCCACGTCCTATCAATTTATTTGGGTAAAGTTCGTTCAGTACATCTCTTACTCTCCGAGCATAATGTGCTGGACACCCGTTGTGCTGTAATCACATCATTTGGCGAACGTTTAGTGGTACACTTTCTAATAAAGTCCCTAATCTACTTCGTATAAACTATTCATATCGTTCGCCAGTAAGATTTCCATCGATTAAATGTGTTCCGATTATTTGATCACCAACGATTCCACACCACACTTCATTTTGATGATCACGCAGCTACTCGACTTAGCAGTCGACCGAGACTGACTACCGACTCATGTTAATGTTACGAACTGATGAGATGTTTACATTTCTTGCTATACGCGATGTATTACCACAACATAAACAATGATACAAAACCGTTCGTTTTTTCGTAAGGGTCTATGAAATCATACAGCATGTGCTAGAATAAGTTCAGAAACGACAAGACTAGCACGTGATACAGCGATACGAAAATTGCAATTTTGCACTCACGCAAACGGTCACCACTTCGAACATCTCCTGTAATGTAAGAAAGTTTATTTTACTACCACATTTGACCTTGCATGAACTTGAATGATAGCTCACTGAAGACGTCTCAACACCGGCTATCACATCGCGATAAAAAAACATAGCATTCCATTGAAAAAAATAGAGATTACCTTGAAATCTTCTCTATGCCTCCATCCACGTAGAAAATGTTTGTGTCACAACATGTCCCTCTCTGTCCCGTGCAAATTTTGTTGATTACATTTTACCATATTATTACAAATAACGGAGATATTCAAGGAGAACATAGTTAATGCCCCACCCCGAATAATACTACTGTCAGGATTCGTTTTAAAATGTTACACAACTTACACAAACTACAGTGCACTACATTAAAGGCAGACCATATTTAATAAATAATTTAACTATAAAATATCGTGCCATGGAAATTGAAATTTTTATTCTTCTCATTAGTCGGAGAAGCTATAATATAATCAAAGTAATAGAAACAAATAAGAAAATTGCACACTTTATTGAATGTTATCATCACCGCATTATTTACCAGCGATTATATAATATTTTTCGAATGTTTATGAGTCATGGCTAAGGAGTTTTTAGTAGATCTTTCAACAGCAATAGCAATTTCAATTGTAAACCAACAAGTCATCCTTAGTAAAGTAATCTAATTATTTCGTTTGGGATTATTACGTATGTTCCGTCCTAAGACGGAACAGATGTTTCGCTACATGCAAGCATCTGCATGGCAGACTTCAATTTACCCTTAGCCTGCTACTTTTCTAATTGCACTATCAACTAGGCCAGCCCGGGCCAAGGTTCACAAAACCTTACCGGTCCCATCGAACGAAAGTACCACGCGCCCACCTCCGACTCTCCCCGATACTCAAGGGGGTGAGTTTCCTGGGGGAGGCTCGCACAAGGTTACCCTCTCCTCCGCAAAGGTATTTATCTGTTAAAGATTCGCTCGCGTTCGACGTTAAACGAGCACGAATTTGTTGATGTTGGGGATGGACCAGCATTCGTTCGTTTGGCAGAACGCACCATTATAATCACATGGCGATAGATTTGGACAGCAATGAAAATGTTTAACATTAGAACAATCAATCACTAAAAGTGACTAATTCGTATTGATTTTTTAAAATATCAAGACTACATTTATCGAAACATTGTGCGACTACTTTCCAAAATACGTCCGATAAATAAGTGTGCCTAGTAAGTCTCTTGAAAAAGATTTTTACAATCTAAATTATTGTAAAATAAAGCATCCAAAAACCGTAATTTTTACAGGATCAGTTGTTCTAGTGTCAAGGATAGACTAATGTTGTTCTTTAATTTTTTTCTTCTGCTCTAGCGGCTGCAAAAAAAGTTTCTAAATAACTCGAACAGTTTCTTGTCTTGATGCGTTGTATGTTCTGAATATGTTGACGTCCACTAGCTAACGATTTATGCGAAGTAAACACTTGTCTCCACAACAACGTTTCACCCCCAAACTGCTGACGAAACATATATGCAAGATTTCAGTGCGGTTTTTGCATTCGATCGTTAAAAACTTGAGATTCGTTGTGCAATGAAAATTTGATTTTCATGCAAGATTTTAGAAAAATATTTCTCCTGTAAAATCACAATTTTCTGCATTCTTCCTTCTTGTTTCTTTTCCGCAGTAACCATTCGACTCATCGAGTTGAAATGTTGTGTGCTTTTATTTCTAAGAGTACCACGTATTTTAGCCAAAGACTTTTAAAAGGCTTATAGTCGGACTGGCTGCACCATTGTTATAGGTAACAATGTACAAAAGCCCACACATTCATAGGATCGTATAATTTTTCCTACTGGGTATTCCAAAATTCTCTTTGGCGTAAGGGAGGCCTACGTTCGTGTAATGGCAGTGAAAACGAGTATTTTTAAGAATTTTTTCAGAATAACTATTGGACATATGGAACTAGACCTTTGTGGGATATAAACAGATGGTCTTGAAGTACATGAGTTTGTTTTTAGTTTAATTCTTGATATTCTTTATTGTATAACACGCGTGTTTCTAAAAACTATGTTTTTTATAAAAGCGCACACGATAACTAAAAAACTAGTGTAGTAATCAACTTCGGATGCAGCTCATTCATTTGTTTACATATTTCGTTGGTGATTGAAACTAAAATTTATATTTGATTTTTTATTTATAATATTTTCTTAAACCATATACATTTAACCAAACAGCTAAAAGAAGTGAACTTTTCTTCTCAACTCTAAAACTTTTCCAACTTTTCATATTCTTCTTTCAAAATACAGTATTGCCACGAAGAAAGCAATGAAGCGGCTTACGCTAGGTGCGATGACAATATCCCTTCTACTGTGGGATATACTCCTTGAGGGGCCGAGAAGCTCGACCGCGACTTGGCCGAGAAATAGGAATATGATAAGGATCAGATACATCGGTGAGATATATAAAAGATAAAGGGAACTCGAGGAATCGTATCCCGTCCGTAGAAAGCAATATTTCGGACCCGAAGTCGTCGCACTCTTCGCGACTTTACTGTAAGTTCAATCCCAGGATAGAGTATCTAACTTTAAGGAAAGTTCTCCATTATTGTGTTCTGATCACAATGACAGGCGTTACACTGCACGATAACAAAGTCTACATTACCGATGATGTCAAGATGTTTAGTATATTATACAATATATAATAAGAAGAATTAAGCTAAATAACATACTTATACGGGGTGGCCCACATAACTCTGAACAGCTTAATATCTCGAAAACTATACCATCGATTTTAAAGTTCTTAGTCTTAAATTGCATGGAACTGAAGGACCTTTCTGACTACATAAACGTGAAGTGGCCTCCCTTCCCCTTTAACGGGGGAGGGGAGGTACCTTTGTAATTTTAAATGGAACCCCCTATAAAATGTTACATATTTAGATTCTAGCGGAAAAAACAAGTCAATTTTGTCTGAAACATTTTTTTGTCAGATACTTCCATGATGAGATATAACAGTTTGAAGTTTCGAGTTGTACGTACTTGAAGCGCTCGGAAATAGCGTTATGGAGTTTTACGCGCTTGAGTCCTTTGCTTATTCGTGAAGAAATAAAATGTACTTTAAATTAAATGTTCAAAATGTCTACCACGGGCTTGTAAACATTTATTTACTCGAAACATCAAAGTTGTTCTAACATTTTTTAACATTTCGGGAGTCACTGAAGCGCAAGCGTCACGTATTCTTTGTTTCATATCCTCTTTTGTCGTCGGTGGTTCAAACATAACTTTGTCCTTTACATATCCCCATAAGAAAAAATCTAATGGTGTTAGATCGGGGGATCGAGGAGGCCATTGACGAGGTCCCCCACGACCTACCTATTTGTTCCCAAATTTTTCGTTCAAAAATTGCCTGGTGATGATTGCAAAATGAGGAGGAGCGCCGTCTTGTTGGAACCACATTTCTCTTCTAACGTGCAGTGGCACATCATCCAAAATCGCAGGCAAATGATTTTTTAATAAATCACAATAACTTGCAGATGTTACAGTTTCTTGAAAAAAATAAGGTCCAATCACAAAATCTCCTATTAGGCCACACCAAACATTTAAAGACCATCGATGTTGAAAGGGAACACATCGCATCCAATTTGGGTTTTCCACGGCCCAATAATGCAGATTATGTCTTTTTACATGCCCTGAATTCATAAAAGTGGCCTCATCGGAAAAAAGTATTTTGCACAAAAAGTCATTTTCCACAACACCCTGCATTAACTCACAAAATCTTACGCGGTGATCGTAATCTGCTATCGAAAGCTCTTGTGATAAAACCACGTGATATGGATGATACTTTTGCCGTTTCAAAATTCGTTGAATCGATGAACGACTAATATGTGATGTTTGTGCAAGTGTACGTTGACTAATATGAGGATTTAATGTAATTGCAGCAAGAATACTGGCACTATTATTTTCATTAGTGACAGCTTTAGGTTTATTGCGAGTTTTTTTACACAATTCACCGTGCTCGCGAAGCCGCTTTTCTAAATTATGAAATGTTGCATGACATTCTTTGATCCCATAACGTTCAAAAAACATCGCTGCTGCACGCCGATAATTTTTTTGGCATTCACCTAACGTTAATAACATATTCACTTCTGTGTCAAAAGTAGCCATAATCACAATGTTACTGCTTGAATAACAGCTCTAAACTGAAAACGTTTTCATAGATAAGTGAGTCAAACTCAAGAATTGTAAATATTATTGTTCGTGTTTCTTCACGAATAAGCAAAGGACTCAAGCGCGTAAAACTCCATAACGCTATTTCCGAGCGCTTCAAGTACGTACAACTCGAAACTTCAAACTGTTATATCTCATCATGGAAGTATCTGACAAAAAAATGTTTCAGACAAAATTGACTTGTTTTTTCCTGTAGAATCTAAATATGTAACATTTTATAGGGGGTTCCATTTAAAATTACAAAGGTACCTCCCCTCCCCCGTTAAAGGGGAAGGGAGGCCACTTCACGTTTATGTAGTCAGAAAGGCCCTTCAGTTCCATGCAATTTAAGACTAAGAACTTTAAAATCGATGGCATAGTTTTCGAGATATTGAGCTGTTCAGAGTTATGTGGGCCACCCTGTACAGGGTGTCCCAAAAATGTCTGAGTTCCTTTAAAGGGGAGGTTCCTGAGGCCATTTGAAGCGACATTTTCCTTTGCAAAAATGGCCGTTTCGGCTTTGTTAAGGAGTTATTAACGAAAAACACGGATCAATCAGAGCGCGACCTAGAGGCGTATTGGCAGAGACGGCCGCTCGCGACAGAAGTCGAGCGATGGTGATACACCGCGGTCGAAAGCAAGGAACAAACAAGAGAAGAACATTTTTCGAGTCCTATGTCGGATAGTTCAAATTTGAATATGTTGTAGTCTTTAGTAACCTATGAAGGAATCTCGAAGGATTTCTCAAAATCTTAAAAAATATTGGTTTTACAGAGTGTAAAGAACTTTTTTTCATTAAATTATAACACTAGAACTAACGTACCGAGGAAAATGAGTTTTTAGGAGCTTATAGTGAACACAGAAGAGTATCTATTGAAAATATTTCGATTTGGAAAAAATGGTTTTTTCACCATTTATTTTGAAAATGTTTTAAATAAATGCAATTTTCCTATAGCCGGGACTTTTTTAAAAATTCGAAAAAAAACGTGATGACAGCTCCAAGTCTCCTCTTTACGGACCTAGTTTTGAAAAGGCAGGCGCTTTAAAATTGACGGAATTAAAATTATTTAAAGCGAACGCTGCACCGCGATATTACGGAGGCGCGCGGCCCCTTGTTTGTTCCTTGCTTTCGACCGCGGTGTATCACCATCGCTCGACTTCTGTCGCGCGCGGCCCTCTCTGCCAATACGCCTCTAAGTCGCGCTCTGATTGGCCCGTGTTTTTCGTTAATAACTCCTTAACAAAGCCGAAACGGCCATTTTTGCAAAGGAAAATGTCGCTTCAAATGGTCTCAGGAACCTCCTCTTTGAAGGAAATGAGACATTTTTGGGACACCCTGTATATAAAAGACCTACTCCCACATACCCAATAGTTATTCTACAACGAATTGTAAAAAATCACTTGTTTTCATTGCCGTTTACACGAGAAGATCCGCTTAAATGCACATCTTGCACAGCGTTAAAAGATCTAAATATTTTATGGTGATAGCTGCAGTGGATTATGAGAGAAATCAACACGAAGTTGATTGATTTTCTATGCACTCGAAAAAATGTAGACCTGCCTGAAAGCCACACGGTGGCTCGATTATCGACTGTGACGGCTGACATCAAGCTAGCAATGTTAGCTAACATAGTGCTTATGAACACTCCTCCGAAAATGGCAGTGAATTATTGTGTTACATCTAACATCCGTTGGCAAGGTTTACCGTACACGAGTATCAGGAGCATGAAATGTGCATGCATATGCACATGCAGGCGTGCGGGCGCGTGAGTATGGGATCAAGATCTTGTCTTGACGTCGAGCACGTATATCCGGTAAGGTATTTGCTTGCTGCCCGTTCCGTGGCTTGACATGTACATGCACTTTTGGAAGCGACGGGGAAGAGCTCTTTTAAAAAAAAAAAACTGCTGGCAACGTAGTCCCGCGGACAACGCGAGAAAGCTTCTTCCCTAAGTGCGTCGCGATGGAAAATCGGACTGCCAACCTCCTCCATCTCCTTGAACCTCCTCCTTCTTCCCAACCTCGGTGCTCCACCTTCGCCCTGTCGGAAATGCGGGCCGAGTTTATTGGCTACGGTCGGTTAACCACTCATATCTGAAAGGGTCGTCCTCTATGATGTAGCCTTCAATAGACTCTGCAACACACATTGGAACATATAATGTCAGGCAGTTCCTTGACTATAGAGTCATGGGCGAGCTCTTTTGATGAAGCTGAAGTTGCATAGTGTGACGTTTTCAGTATATCTTCGAATGGAACTTAGAAACTCGAACAAAGTCGATTTAATATGCATTGTTTATCACCCGGCTGTCGCACTTATAGGGCAGTTCCCCACTGGCGACCAAGTCGCCGAGCCGGCGACTACTATGTACGAGACTCGTATGCACTTAGTCGCCGCGACCAACGAAAAAGTGAGCGACACACCGTGGGACATAACGATTTGACGATGATCCAAAAATCGATTTTCGTAAGATTATAAAATAGATAAAACTTCATGTTACTCGATAGAGAATTAATTGTATTATAATATGATAAACTCCATTTTTTATTATTTGATTTGTGACCGATGCTTAAAATCACAACTGTCACCAAGTGGTCTTAAACCATGAAGTGTCATCAAGTTGTTGTTTGAATTAGTGACATAGTTTCTTATATGTATATCGATCGTATTAGGTACATAAATTGTGATAAAATGTCGATAACCTCTTTAATAATATTGATCAAGCCAAAAGAGTTACGTTCTAATAAAGACAAACTTCTTCTAAACTTTTAAAGAGTTGGCACCATTTGGCATGAATGTAATTGACACCGTATAAAAGAGCGATCCCTTGTCTCTTAGAAACGACAAGAGATGAGTTTTACATTATGCTAATTTTCGAGAAAATGGTCGTGGAAGTAAACATTTGCGGTCTGTGTCTCACTCGCGCTGCATGTTTCTTATTCTAACTCCTACTCGACAGCACAGAAACAAAACGCTATCCTGGAAATATTCTGCTTCTGTGCTTTTCTGATCGTATCATCAGTTATTATTAAACTATTGTGGCAATATATTGTGTGCTGTCTGTGTAATATATTTATAGGAACCTTGTTTTATATTACGTTCGTTACCATAATTTAGACAATGCCATATGACATGGTTCAGGTCTTGGAAAATGAATATCTGGTAATGAAGTGAATATCTTATACTGAGTTCATTAGTGCAACTAAAATTAACGGATCATAATGGCTGTAATGTAATGATTAACTTCTCAACTATTCCTTAATGTCTATAAAGCAGAAGCAACGTTTTATCGCCGACAAGTCGTTTCGTCCCACTGTGCAACGCACGGATGGCTCGTCATACTTCAGGGCATGAATTAATGGGAGTCTGATGATCTGCACGATACTGACAACTTTCAAAGACTCGCTGCATTTAGTCGCTGAGCTTGGTGGCCATGTCGCCTAATTTTTGGTCTCTCGGCGACTAGGTTGTCGGCAACTGGTCGACAATGTGTAACGTCTCTTAAACTTTTCCATGGGACATGTAATGTCTCGATATGTGTGAAAACTTCGGGACCAAAATGTTCTTTATATGTACTGTGTACATAGAAGAGGATAGACAGCGTATCAGTGCACAGTGGACTGAAAACCTGCTTTTCGTGGCCAAAATTGATTGTTTGAAGTTATAATAATACAATTAATATTAGCCATTTTCAATAATTGTGTATGAGGAGACAACACATTACAGACTAAACTCAGAAATTCAAATTGAAACCAATTTTTCTAAGAACTCAATACCGGATTTTTATAGACCCGTAGGTCGGACGACGCACAGTCGCACGTACGAAGTCCACACGGGACAAAATTGCTTTTCTAGGGAGTCCTTCTCACTAATCCAGGCGTGCCGAACCACATCGACAGCAGGCCTCCACGAGACAGTAAAATCCTGATGTCTTTCTGGCCCAATGGTCCCTCGCCGGCGTCTTCGGGTTGCTTGGCCCGAGCTCGGTAACCCTTTCCGAATCTCCCCGGGGATGTAGTTTTTCGGTCAGCTCCAATAGTCGTGCCTAGGTGAGGGTGGTAATAGATCTTCGCTTGGGCAGAAGAAATTCGTATTGCGTACTCGGCGCCGCTCACGAAAATGTTAATTCTCCGCAAAATCCTTAATAGAACTTCCCGGACTTGGCGCTAATGTGTCTAGTGATTAAATCAATAAATAGGGGGTAACAAGGTCCGCTCAAACCCGTTCGAGCGGCAGCTCGAACGTCGGAGGGACGTGGAAAATTTAGCCACGTCACAGTTAATAGGCGCATTTTCATCATTAAATTAATCCTTAATTATCATTCAAACCAATGTACAAGTGCTGCGATATTTATAATAATTTATAGGAATAAGTTATACGAAGTTTAAGAAACAGATGTCCGCAGTACTAGAGCTGTATTTTTACAATTTTCAGTTATTGTTTTGTTTAAAATATTTTTAATTCTATTTATGTTAGTTACGTCAATGGAATTTTTATTGAAAATAAAAAGATAAAGGTATATAGTCGATAATTGAGAGTCGTACACGAGACTCGATGCGTTCGATCGACGAGCGTAACGCAGCTTCGGTGACGATGCGACGAGCGCCGATCAACGGAAAAAAAGAAGAGAGTCGCATAGGATCGTTCGAGGCATAAACCACGTGTTGTCCTTTATGGTTTTCCTTAAGAATTTACGTTGAGGTCGTGGTGCCAATTTACTGTGTCTTATGTTTGTTTATGTGTAGTTCCTAAGTTAAATATATATATTACCTTTGTTACATTGTTAAGTTAATCGTTCAGTGCTTTATTCCGATTCCTGACATCCCCAACAAAGACTACTACAGGTAGTTTCAATTCTTGGACACAAAAAGTCATTTTCCAGATAACACTATTAGCACGACTTTTCAGACATTTTCAATGATCTGACAAAAAAATGTTTCGAGCAATAGTTAATTAGTATGCACTTTTCTACAAATTTTAATAAAAAAAATATCAACAAATTTTTTTCATAAAAAATGGTGGTTACCTCGATGTAATAAATGTTAATGTATATTTTCGACTTTATAATATTCCAACTGGTGTCCAGGCAATTCAACGACCTACTATATTATAGCGTTAAACCTTGAAATAACGCTAAAATAATTTTGGCCACAACAACGAGTTTTCTAGATAAAAAGTTTGTATTCCTACCGACTCTTTTGCGAAGTATTTACTGAGATATTCATGACACTTTTCTGATTGAAATGATACCAAACACAGCAGACTTTATAGTGCTATCCAGCTACGGTGCTAGATTAAATATTTACTGATTTATACAATAAATCATTTTGTATGTTGCGTCAAGTCCGCGAGCGTGATTGCCGCAGCTTATTTGTTCGCTTTAGTAAATGTATTACACTGGTTTTGGTAATAAGTAAGTGTATTTAACAAATTGTATAGTCTTGTCGTGCTGCGCTTCGTTTGAAGTGCTATTGTACAAGAATGCTGCCGAGCTGCGTTTCGTTTCAAGTGACCTTTCTAAGCGTATTCGGTGCGAGAAATGTCCGGTATTTCTAGCTTTTTGGTGTTCGGTCGCAGAGTGTGTGTTTGGCGAAAGTTAGATATTGTCGAATGTATGAATGACTGTCGGAAAATACATATTGTTCAGAGATTGAACATTGTATATGTATCGCTTCAGATCGAACTGTTTGCATTTACACAATAGAGAATTCAGATATCATTGGTTCGGATAATTGGTTCTATTAAATCGTCAATTGAACAAGAAAATATGTTTCGAATTATATCATGTTTGGTCTCATTCTAATAAGAAAAATGTAGCAAATACTGTAGTAATAGTGTTATAAAAAAATAAGTAAGAACAAAAATGTTTTGTTACTGTATTAGTATTGTTTCGGCGTTATATCGAGTCCTGTGTTATGTTATACCTCTCGACAGTACTGTTTCTGATTCTCTGTGGGACAATACGTATCACATGTATACGTTATTTTTTACTCTCTTAGTTTGTTTGAATATATATATATATATATAATATAATATATATATAATATAATATAATATAACTTAACAACATACAAGACTAATTTCCTGTATAACCACGTAATTTTAATTCCCAACAGATGTTTTCTGCTTACTATCATTATCAAAGATCACAACTGTTAATACATTACCAAAAAGTCATTCCAAAATCTAATAAAATTGTTTCTTTCTAACTTGACCCAGCATAAAATGTCTAAACGCGGAACTTCTATTATGAGAAATATAAAATCGTGAATGAAATAAAGAACCGAGAGTATCGTGAAAGGTTAGCTATACTTCGTGCTATAGTCATGCTGACAGCACATTTTCCTGGCGTCCAACATATACATATAAACCGCACGTTTGGGACGCTATCAGCTAAGAGTTAAGAATTATATGCAATATGAAATAAAAAACTGCACGAACTTACGAACCAACTCAGTATCAGGGTGTTCTGTTCCTCCTGACTCATCCTGTATGTGTATATGTTACTGTATATGTAATGTGTTTAATTTCGAAAAGACATTCTTCAAACGCGCTTAACAAGTTTCAGTCAATCTATAAAATATCCTGTCGTTGTACAGAATGCCTAGAGGTTGGTGGTCAATGTATTGAATCGCTCTGGCAAGGAAATTAAAATATGTGTTTTTTATTGAGACAATAAATCTTGTTGAGACGTGATTATTGTATGGCCGGCTCGAAAAAACACTTCCTGTGATTATAGTCGCGGCAGACTGCCGGCAGACGACCGCGGCAGACTGCCGGCAGACGATCGCGGCAGACGTAACTCGCGAGTTTAAACTCTCAGATGGACACGTACCTTAAGTGATGTTGCAGCGACCGAAATGAAACACATCTCGTAAATACTTGATTTCTCCCTCGAAATTCTAGATGGTTGCGTCCGAAGAAAATGATTGTTTCTTTTAGTCCTTTAATTGTGGGTATCGATGAAAGAGTGAATAGTTTCATTACGGAAAATCTTAAAACACTGTATGTTTCGTTTGAGATTACTAAATACTGTCGTGAATATAAATAGAAACAAACTGAAGAAGATATGTTACCAGATAATTGTATAATAAGATATAATATAAAATAAGCAATATCTGCATTCTGGTATAATTATTGTAAAATATATCCAATGTGTTTCACTGTTTCAAAACAGTAGAATTGATAACAATAGCATAGCTGTGTTATATACAGTATATATATATATATATATATATATATATATATATATATATATATATATAATCATAGAAAGCGTTTTTTCCACGTTTGAAATGAATATATAGGTTGAGTAGTTGATCGCGCGCCTCAACTTCTACTCACATTTTTCTTTATAACTCAAAAAAGAAATATTTTCCCCATGGTATGACAAACACCATTCGAAAGGGCATGAAATGTACTATTAATGCAGCGTTTTTGGTTAAAATCAGGCGATACTTTTTTTGGGAATTGCAATTTTCATGAATTTTTTACACCTTGAAAACACGAAAAACGTGAAAAAATTATGTTAACAATAAATAAATTACATAAACTTATACACCGATGGAAAGCTTGAATTGTTTATGATTTTTTGGTATCAGTGCCGGGTCGATATCTTATTTTTATTAAAAGTTACAGCACATAATAGATTTCGCAAAATACGTACTTTGACCCCCTCCTCCACCCGTAACCATGAAGTCCTGGGAAAAAGTTTTTGCACGGAAGCAATGTTAGACCCAAACGGCCACCAATATGCAAAGTTTCAAGAAAATTGGTCTTGGGTAATTTTGGCCGATTTTGAATCAACGCCTTATGGTTTCCGGCGAAATTGCAGGAAACCGAGTGTCATCTGTTTAGCGACACTCGTTACGACGTATTTCGTCTATGGGCGTTGCCCTTGTTTTGGGAGGTCATTTATAGCCTCCCAAATATTATATCATTGGTTGGGGGCTACTATTTTGTACTTTGTGGAGGGATTTTTCAACCCCACGAGGTTACTTGTTTCTCACGCGTTAGTTGTAAGATTAGTCGTGATTTAAGAGTCGAAACTCCAAGTCGTGAAATATCTGTCGCAGAATAAGAGTCGTGAATTATCTGTCGCTATAATACCGTCTCTTTGATACCGTCTTTCACATTCAGTTTATTAAAAGTTACTTAGTTATCCAAAACCCGATTATCTCTTTATTTAACCCTTAGCACTCTAGTGGTGACTCTCAGGCACCACTAAAAATTGCTATACCATTATTCAAAATATTGTTTACATTATTAAATTGATATTCAATAAATTAGTTACCAAACATTTAAATATTCTATGACGTATTATATCAGTTTCATTTCTTCAAAATGATAAAAATCATATAGAATGGAAATATTTTTGATCGGAAAAAAGAAGTTTAGTTATGGAGTTAAAATACTTCCGAGTACAAAGGGTTAATTTACCTCTCTTTGAGGTGTGTATCTCAGCGGCTCACAAATTACTGTTTGAGCACTGACACGACACAACAAATCCCTTAGTTAAAATCAACATACAGTCATTATAATCATAGTTAATCATGCGTGCTGTAGTATACGCAGGAAGTAGAATTGGTTGGCCATGGATTTCTGTATGTGTGGAAATAGAAGGCTGGCCCTCTTCGACTCTGCCCACGGCCTAATCCCAATTCACTTACAATTTTTTGGAGTGAAAAAAGAATATAAAATTCTGCAAAAACGACCCCAAAAATGACCCCTCACGACCTAATCTCAAGTAACTTAAAAAAAATGTGAGAGAGTTGAGATTAAGTATGGGGGAGGGGGCAAAGGCCGGCCCGACCACGCATACGAAATGCCATGACCAACCAATTCTACTTCCTGCGTATACTACAGCAAGCGAACCCGACGGATATTTCAACTCGATTTTTTCGAAACGAGGCGTCAATCGAAAAAATGTTATTCCTTTTTTTCGATTTATTTTTACATGTAGAATCATCCTCTGGCCGCTTGTACTTGTTATTCGGCCACTGCATTCCATGAGGATATAGCGTTTTCAACCGTTTCAGCAATATTTTATTTTTTTATGACCGACAGTTTTTTTTTTATTTTCCTGTTACTTGTACGTTAAAACGAAGTGATTAAAAAAGTTCTGTTAAAATCTGTGAGGAGGACCCTAATCGAAAAGATCACCGCTATTGTAAGTGAAATAAAACGCGACTGACTAGGAGAAGATGCGGTCATGGGGTCTTAGATTTTCTCGAAACTTTGCATATTGGTAGATTTTGTTCTCCTGTTTATCAAAATGTAGCATTATAGGTGTCCATACTCAACAACTTTTGAGATACGTTAAGATTGATGAAGTTAGTGTTTCTTTCATATTACGTTCCTTTTCAATAAAATTTTTATACTTTGTTTCCTGTAGATATTATGAGTGTATTTTTCATGTTCAAAATACAATTAATTAAAAAAGATAAACTGAACAGGAAAAAAAGAAAAAAATGGAAAAGAAGGAAAAAGGGATTTGAACACTGGCCTTCCCGGTAATGAATCTAGTAAGTTACCATCACGCCGTTTGGCACTTGACAAAACTGTACCAACCAAACTGCACTTAACAGCTTAACGGGTATAATGAAATTGAAATTGTAAATATTGTTACGCGAGCGACCGCGTAACTTAGGCATACTTAATAAAAGACCGTTATAAAAAGGTAATTAATCTCTTCATTAAAAGAGGAAGGGAATTGCACGTCCGACCGGTACGACGTTCGTGAAGCGACTCTGTCCTTTTTCCTTGTTATATCGTCGTTTAGGCAACGACGATATAACGGGAGTACCTATTTTGCCATATTCGTAACACTTCCCCCCTCCCGTCAAAAAAACAAGAACTCACAACATCAAAACACTCAATAATAACTTATCATCGCTAAAGATGCCAGTGGTTCTGTAGGCAAGAACAAAAAGAAACGAAAGCCGTGGACCCAGCAAAACCACAACCAATTTGGTATTCACCCAAGAAAACTTAATTTTCTTGCCTCAGGGAAAACCACGGTTTTAAAAACCTGACTACTAAAAAATTATTGAGTATCGACGCCTATAATGCTATATTTTCATAAACAGGAGAACGAAATCTACCAGTATAAAAAGTTTCGACAAAATCTAAGACCCGATGACCGCGTCTTCTCCTTGTGAGTGAGGAGATAAGAAGAATGTGTAGGAGCGATTGGCATAATACAAGCAATATCAAGTGAAGATAGAAGCATGTCAGTTATGAACAGAGTACAAGCGATGAAAGACAAACATAAAAGAATGTCAACTATGCGTTCAATACGCATTGCCCAATGAACTGTGGACAATGTATGATATTTCCGGGCCAATTATAAAAAACCTGCCTATTATACACACTGTCCAACAAATGACAGTGCCCGGTCATTTTATACGATGCCCACGTTAAACATTTTGACCGTAACATATACATTACAATCAAGTTACAATTTATCACCGTTAATTCGCGAGCTGAGAATCATAGTGATGTAAGTTACATATCGTCGTGTTACTGCCAAAACAAGCTAACTCCACTTTTACTCAATTCGGAGTTAAGTACTCCATTAGATTAAAAAATGTTCGAAAAACATACTGACGAAACTAGACAACTAGACAACTTTTGTTACTTACTTTGTTTTTTTTCAATCAATAAATCATTTTGAAGCTGTGAAGATTTTTCATTTCAATTTAAATTTTCAAACGACGATTTCTCAAAAGTTCAAATTATGGAGTTACCTTGTTTTGGCAGTAACCCGACGATATATACACGGCGTATCGCGTGAAATAGTGTTCTGTGTTTGTTGTTATAAAAAATTCCATATACGTATATACGCAAATTTAAATATGTTATGCAGCAACACATTTTAAACAACTTTTGTAGGGTTATTTTTATTATATTTTAATGAGGTTGGCAGTATGAGGGTAAGGAGATTGAGGTTGGTATGAGAGGGGAGAGGTGTGTGTCTGTGTGTGTGAGTCTAAACGTGAGTGAATAAAGAGAAGTACATGGAGAACATTGTATTACATATTATTATTAAATATATAGTTGTTTATTTACAACAGCGAGTGCTTTATTCAACATAGCTAAACCACCCATTCCTACAACAACTTTTTCCTTTTCCAATATAGGGCGGTCGCTTTTAGTTTTCGAGATATTCGCAAAAAACTATTGCTAATACTGTATTAAATTTTCTCTCTTGGATTTTCCTGACGGCCGGCCCTCTTCGCCCCCTCCACGACCTAACCACAACTCATTCTATTCAAATGCTTTTTCCATTTCTAGATCAAATTCTGGATCACAGCTACAATGCAAAGATTATGCGATTAGAATGAGTTGTGGTTAGGTCGCAGAGGGCGCGGAGAAGTCCGGTCGTTAGGCCGGCCCGACCACGCATACGAAAATTCAGGAGTAGTCTTTCAAAATTGAAAACTCATCCTATATAGAGTGGAACCCTGTTTTTTCTCTCATCCCCACAACTTGTTTATAAAAGAAAGTGAACAGACGCCGCACCGGAGCAGCTTTACTTTGCCACGGAGCGTGCAACAATACGGAAAATTCAATACAGTATTAGCAATAGTTTTTTGCGAATATTTCGAAAACCAAAACCCCCTTATATTGGAAAAGGAAAAAGTTGTTAAAAATATCGAAATCTATAACATATTTAAATTTCATCAAAATCGCAGTATAGTGACCTGTCGCAAAAATTACCGCAAAAACACATCTTAGATTCAGAGTACCATAAAAAATATTTGTATGCGAAAATTACGAGAAGTACGCAACAGAATTTCATACAATTTACAAGCGAATTATCTAGTCAAAATTGACTTATACCGATATACAGTGACTCCCATAAATATTTGGACACTCTTACAAAGACGATAACTTTTAAAAGTTAGAACGATTAGTTCACTCCATGGCTTGAACAAAATTTTAAAGAAACTGTAATTGGTCGGAATTACAAAGAAAATAGTAAAAGTTATATTTCATGTAGAGTGGAAGGGTTTTCACAAGATAGATCAAAATCGTAAGATTGAAAGAAGGCGTTTTATTTCTCGAAGTACGTTCAGGCAAGTGCGAATGCTAACTGCCGCTTTTTAAAACATCTGAATTCGGCGTTGTCCTCAGAGCGCGAGTCGTCGCTGGTCAGCTGTTGTCCTGTGACGAAATATGGGGCGACGACCGCGCGTCATAATATTGTTCGAGGAACGACACTTTTTCCTCGCGTAATTGACTTGTGTATGTGTTATATCTCAGCGCACGGTGTTTCTTTTACATTCACAAATGTTTTATGTGGGAATGTATTGAAAATATAAAAAATACGTTTTGTAGATTTGTGTTGTATTCAGTGGTTGAAAACAAAAGCGCGTAAGGTGGAATTACACCACGATGATCACAAATGGTTCGTTCGATTCGTTTAGTGACAAAAGAATAAGCTGCCATTTTTCAGTATAGAATGATGTTCTACATTAATTAACGCTGCCGTATAAATAAGAATTCAGAATTTGGACTTATATCACTATTATTTTCAGCTCACCAATTAAATGTCGAGTTTCATTCGACTGAATTCGCAGAATATTATCCTAATAACTACCCAGACCGAAGTTCTGGGATTAAATAAACCGTCGCAGCATGCTCGACGTGAGTTAGCATTATCATGCAGAAGTTCGTTGTTCACCCGATTCCCATCATTTTATTGAAGAGTGATGCTGGCAGCGTCTAGCATATTCAACCGAAGTTCTGCGTTAGATCGCGAGGGAGCGTCCATTCGGTTGTGGTCTCATTTACTCGAATGTCGAAGCTCGAGCGAATGTCATGCAAACTTTACGATAGTGATGGCAATAAAAGAATCCCTATGATCGACATTTTGAATAGTTCAATGCGTTCTCGTCCTGGCCGAATTCATGTGGACTATTTCAGTGAGTTTTGGACTACTCGAATTCGATCAAGTGGTAGATAGAATCGTGATGGATTTACTGCGGCGTTGAAGAGCTGAAGTTTTGGATTACATCAGGTTAAGCGGGCTGTGTAGAGTTCATCCGCTCGCGTGTATGTGCGAGCTGCCATTTACAAGTGTTTATCAAATCCAGGCCACTCAATATTACTAAGATAAATTCATTGCTTTTTAATCTTTTAACTGGGGATGACGAGTGAATTCGTCCTTGAAGTTCGTTATTACTCTTTAGAAACATTAATTTGCACCTTAAGAGGACAAATTACACTGTCCAACAAATTTCAAATTCTTTTATGTTTCCTAATAACTGTTGAGCGGTTCTTGTAGAGTTTCTTGCGCTGATTCCGAATCCGCCCTTACTTTTTCGCCTATACGCACAGTTTTTGAGAAACATCACTTTGAAAAAAAAACCTATTTTTAAAATTTAAACAAATATTGTGATGTTATTATAAAAGATATTGAATTGTTCTTTGCAGTGAAAGACTTTCCCGAATACAGTGATATCCAATATTAATACATTATGAATGTTTAAACATGTTTCAACAATCATTACAGACGGAGAGACACCACTTTTGCACCAATTTTTGAGGATATTTTTGAATTTATCTCAAAAAATAAGGGTCCAGCGTAAAATCGAACTATATTACGCGATAGAGCAAACTTTTATCTTGAGAACCCCCCCTTTGAAGTTTGCAACATAGATGTTTGCGACATGAGTTGCCGCCAGTGGTGCTCTTCCACTAGCGCGGTCGTTCGTCGGGATACGGCGCGGCGTAATGGCGCTGCAGTGGCTACAAGCGCGCAATTATGTCAGCTTACTTAAATGTTATTTATTATTTACTAGTACATTTATTCTGTATAAATTATTTTATGTTTTTTTTAATGTTAGTCTCTTGTTCATAGTATATTTCGTACTAAAAAGATCTTTTGTAACAAAAAAATAAGTTAGTAAGTTTTTCTTTTGTATTTAGTTTTCTTTATTAGCATTTCCACAATAAGCGATATTAAATAGATTTTTGTATTAAATTATTTTTTGTTACAAAAGACCTTTTTAGTATGAAATATACTATGAACAAGAGGCTAACATTAAGAAAATACATAAAATAATTGATACAGAGTAAATATACTAATAAATAATATATAACATTTAAATAAAATTTAACATTGAAATAAGCTGACATAATACTGCGCTTTTAGCCACTGCATCGCCGTTATGCCGCGCCGCACAGTGGGGTATTTGACCAGTTCAGCGCGCCAAAACTATTACGACGTTATTAATAGTGTGAAGGTCATAATATTATATATCGTTGAATTCGTCTTAATACCAGCTACAACATTATGAAATCAAAAATACAGTTTAATGTTTAAAAAATCGAAACGATCTCGCTTTTTTCATTTAAACAAATTTTTTAAATGTTTTTTGTATTGCAATTTATACGTTTATTAATACTGTTAAACTTTTATTTGAAACATTTTTTTGTCAGATTTAGAGAAATTGCTATTACAAACAAATTTCACGCGTAGCCGTGGTAAAAA
Source organism: Sphecodes monilicornis (assembly GCA_913789915.3). Taxonomy (NCBI): domain Eukaryota; kingdom Metazoa; phylum Arthropoda; class Insecta; order Hymenoptera; family Halictidae; genus Sphecodes; species Sphecodes monilicornis. The sequence continues at coordinate 5,274,493 of OU565286.1, read as the reverse complement.
TTTAAACACAAAGTCTAAATATCAAAATCATAGTTTATTGACAACGAAACACAACTATACAATATACAATATTACAACTATACAATATACAATATTACAACAACTATACAATATTTATAAAAGAAATTATAACGAATATTCTAAATTCGAATCTTCGGACTGTATGGATGTGTTAGATGAGTCACTACTGTCGTAATTAATTTCAGCGGAGGGTACAAGTACATCTATAACCTCTGGTGATAATTTCTTTTTCGCTTTTTTATGCAATTTTCTATTGCTTGTTATGAGAGGATCAGAACTCAATAACAATTACTAGCAAGGATGCTTGCTCATGCTCACCACAGTATTCAAAGAAAGACTGACACTCGATTATTTAACCACGATTACATTTTTCCAATAATATAAACTAAATATTTTAGCAATAGTGACATTCATTCTCCTTCATTTACCTCCAAGTATCTATATCCTACAGATCAATTATTTCATCATTATCAGTCATATGTTATACGGTCGATTCATGCCATACTGATATGTATCGCACATAAAGTTAAATATCTCCATGTGTGGCACTATGATGCACCTAAACTCTTCAGGATTCTGTAAAGCAATGTCTACTGAATAACCTCAAAAAAATTAGAGAGGTGTTTTGCGGAGAAAAAAAGTTATTACATAATACATTTTAACTTTCTGAAAAAAAATTGTACCATTTTCGATTGTTTATTCTATCAAAACCACCGAAGCGTTTAGAACAAAAAGCTATAAAATTACTTTATATACCTTCCTTTACATCCTAGAAATGTTTTTATCCCGATTCCATACACCAAACTTGTGAAAAGAATCATTTCTTTAACACATGTTTTTCGACCCTTCTCTTGGTCACGAGAATATGTCACTTTCAAGTGTCTATATGTTACTAAATAATACTGTTTATAGAAAAATATTATTGTATATTACTCACATATATATTCAGGTACACGAGAAAAGAGTTTTAGTCATTTTGAACGAACTAAAAATTTTGACTTTTGGCGCGCTAAACAGGCCAAATACCCCACTGTGCGCCGCGCCGTATCGCGACGAACGACCGCGCTAGTGGAAGAGCACCACTGGTGGCAACTCATGTCGGGAATAGATATTTTGCATTCTGGTTCGGTAAAAACGTCGATGTTGTAAACTTCAAAGGGGGGGTTCTCAAGATAAAAGTTTGCTCTATCGCGTAATATAGTACGATTTTACGCTGGAACCTTATTTTTTTAGATAAATTCAAAAATATCCTCAAAAATTGGTGCAAAAGTTGTGTCTCTCCGTCTTTAATGATTGTTTAAACATGTTTAAACATTCATAATGTATTAATATTGTATATCACTGTATTCAGGAAAGTCTACAGAATCTTTTGCAGCGAAGAACAATTCAATATCTGTTATAATAACATCACAATATTTGTTTAAAGTTGAAAAATAGGTTTTTTCAAAGTCATGTTTCTCAAAAACTGTGCGCGTAGGCGAAAGAGTAAGGGCGGATTCGGAATCAGCGCAAGAAACTCTACAAGAACCACTCAACAGTTATTAGGAAACAAATTTGGTGTTGGACAGTGTTATTTGGTTCGAGGGAGCGCATATCAGGATGGGAATCATTTTTTCCTCAATGTCATTTTTTTCGAGACTTCAAGGTCATATCATGTTTTTTTATATGTAACTACATATTTTTATTACTATTATGACGTGATAGCTGAGGTTAAATTGCAGAGAGAATTGCAGAGAAAATTCTAAAAGTTCTATTTTACAACTGTTTTATGTGACCCCATATTGAAAATTTAAAAAATATATTTTTAGGTCTGTGTCAATTATACATATTCTAAACATTTCATCAAAATCGGTGGATTCTGACAGGAAAAAAGGCAGGCATTGAAAGATGCGAAAAACTGCAATTTTACCATCAATGAACGTTTGTAACTCATTGCATCGTTTACCATTTTTGATGAAATTTCAGAATATGGATAATTTACACAGATCTACAAAAATTATTTTGAAAATTGTGAATATAGACCCACATAATCTGCAGTATTTTCTCTGCAATTCTGTCCAATTTCAAAATTTTATTTTCACGTCATGTTGTAAAGTAATTGTTCTAACTGCTCATAAATGCAAGTCGTAGGGTCCAATATTAAAAAAGTTATCATCTCTTTAAGAGTGTCCGAATATTTATGTGAGTCACTGTATGCGTCGATGATATTCCTGATCAAGGTTCAGGAAGAGTTACAATAAAAAAATAAAAATAAACGATCCCACAATCTCAATAAACTATCTTATATTGTTCCTGCGAAATGGGAAAGCATTTTGGAAAAGAGAGAATAAATATAGGTATATGTAACAATATAATAGACCGTATTGCTTGGATGAAAATATTGCATGACGTACACGATGAAAACCTTTACTTTGAAGAATATTATCTGCCGCATGAAAGTGATAATAGCAATTGTATTGAATTATGAATCGTCTGTTTGGCCTTAAAATCCTGAGCCTGGTCTGGTTATGAAAACTCATCCTATATAGAGTGGAACCCTGTTTTTTCTCTCATCCCCACAAATTGTTTATAAAAAAAAGTAAATAGACGCCGCACCGGAGCAGCTTTACTTTGCCACGGAGCGTGCAACAATACGGAAAATTCAATACAGTATTAGCAATAGTTTTTTGCGAATATTTCGAAAACCAAAACCCCCTTATATTGGAAAAGGAAAAAGTTGTTAAAAATATCGAAATCTAAAACATATTTAAATTTCATCAAAATCGCAGTATAGTGACCATTTCGCAAAAATTACCGCAAAAACACATCTTAGATTCAGAGTACCATAAAAAATATTTGTATGCGAAAATTACGAGAAGTACGAAACAGAATTTCATACAATTTACAAGCGAATTATCTAATCAAAATTGACTTATACCGATATACAGTGACTCCCATAAATATTTGGACACTCTTACAAAGACGATAACTTTTGAAAGTTAGAACGATTAGTTCACTCCATGACTTGAACAACATTTTGAAGAAACTGTAATTGATCGGAATTACAAAGAAAATACTAAAAGTTATATTTCACAAATTTTTTATGTGGGCCTATATTGAAAATATAAAAAATACGTTTTGTAGATTTGTGTTGTATTCAGTGGTTGAAAACAAAAGCGCGTAAGGTGGAATTACACCACGATGATCACAAATGGTTCGTTCTATTCGTTTAGTGACAAAAGAATAAGCTGCCATTTTTCAGTATAGAATGATGTTCTACATTAATTAACGCTGCCGTATAAATAAGAATTGAGAATTTGTACGTATATCACTATTATTTTCAGCTCACCAATTAAATGGGGCATGAAAATGATAATAGCAATTGTATTGAATTATGAATCGTCTGTTTGGCCTTAAAATCCTGAGCCTGGTCTAGTTATGAAAACTCATCCTATATAGAGTGGAACTCTGTTTTTTCTCTCATCATCACAAATTGTTTATAAAAAAAAGTAAATAGACGCCGCACCGGAGCAGCTTTACTTTGCCACGGAGCGTGCAACAATACGGAAAATTCAATACAGTATTAGCAATAGTTTTTTGCGAATATTTCGAAAACCAAAACCCCCTTATATTGGAAAAGGAAAAAGTTGTTAAAAATATCGAAATCTAAAACATATTTAAATTTCATCAAAATCGCAGTATAGTGACCATTTCGCAAAAATTACCGCAAAAACACATCTTAGATTCAGAGTACCATAAAAAATATTTGTATGCGAAAATTACGAGAAGTACGAAACAGAATTTCATACAATTTACAAGCGAATTATCTAATCAAAATTGACTTATACCGATATACAGTGACTCCCATAAGTATTTGGACACTCTTACAAAGACGATAACTTTTAAAAGTTAAAACGATTAGTTCACTCCATGACTTGAACAAAATTTTAAAGAAACTGTAATTGATCGGAATTACAAAGAAAATAGTAAAAGTTATATTTCATGTAGAGTGGAAGGCTTTTCACAAGATAGATCAAAATCGTAAGATTGAAAGAAGGCGTTTTATTTCTCGAAGTACGTTCAGGCAAGTGCGAATGCTAACTGCCGCTTTTTAAAACATCTGAATTCGGCGTTGTCCTCAGAGCGCGAGTCGTCGCTGGTCAGCTGTTGTCCTGTGACGAAATATGGGGCGACGACCGCGCGTCATAATATTGTTCGAGGAACGACACTTTTTCCTCGCGTAATTGACTTGTGTATGTGTTATATCTCAGCGCACGGTGTTTCTTTTACATTCACAAATGTTTTATGTGGGAATGTATTGAAAATATAAAAAATACGTTTTGTAGATTTGTGTTGTATTCAGTGGTTGAAAACAAAAGCGCGTAAGGTGGAATTACACCACGATGATCACAAATGGTTCGTTCTATTCGTTTAGTGACAAAAGAATAAGCAGCCATTTTTCAGTATAGAATGAAGTTCTACATTAATTAACGCTGCCGTATAAATAAGAATTCAGAATTTGTACTTATATCACTATTATTTTCAGCTCACCAATTAAATGGGGCATGAACGTGATAATAGCAATTGTATTGAATTATGAATCGTCTGTTTGGCCTTAAAATCCTGAGCCTGGTCTAGTTATGGAACACCAATCATCCACAGAAATATTGAAATATCCAATAAAAATGCATGTTTGGTGTTTGGTGTTTCAATGTTCGCGATTTCGAATCCATATGCGACTTTGCAGATAATTCAAACGCCTAGAAAATGATTAAACTGTACGAAAGGGATCTTTTGGCATCTATACAGCTCTCGTTTGATGAAACCGTGGACTAGTGAACGCTCCAAGAGGATAACGAGCCCAAACATCGAAGCCGCATTTGCACCGAGAGGAAAGCATGAAACAGTACAGCCGTGTTGAACTGAACATTCCAGTCTACTGATTCAATCCAGTCGAAAATGCCGAGTCTATTATAAAACATGAACTGTTAGGAAAAAAAACGTAGTTTAACAATCAAAGTCATTGTTTGTCGAATTTAAAAAGCATGAACTTCTGTATCTGTCGACAAGTTGGTAAAACTAAATGTATGCCACGCAATAAGCACTAATGGTGGAAATTGGTAACACTATTAATTGGGTACTAGTGATCCAAATATACTTTTAATTTATATCTCTAACATTTTTTATAAAAGCAATTCATTTTCACAAGGAGCGTGCACGCTCTCTGGGAACAGACTGTATAAAGAATGTGATAAAATACTGTATGTTGTGATGGCTGTTATCATCATAGTAACACGATAAGGTACATCATTTCCAAATTCATTTTCATATATTGCGTAAACGCTTTCTAGAAGGGGATTTTTGAGAATACAAAAAATATTTTCCTCAAGGAACTAGAATATACATCAAAGTCTTAAATAATGAGAAATATCAACAATATGTACTAGTGTTATCTTATTATCTTATTCTTAACTTATTATCTTAACTTACTTATTATAGATCAAGCAGGAAACGATAAAAATATTTAAAAAACTTGAAGACATTATTATATTAGTCTCGACTCATAACAAAGTTTATTGACAGAAGAAATATATTTCTATGGAACTCTTGTTTCTGACAAAAAATGCAGACAATTTTTATTTTACATGCGCATGCGCAGTCTAGTAATCAGTAGTAATTAAATGATATATTTGCAACTTTAGGAATTAGATGTATAATTCTGATGTCACTATGTCGATATTCATACTGGATTCACTCACTCTTGACATAAGAAGTTATTACTGCTATATTGAAAGTGTACAGTGTGTTCGCGGTAAATTGGACCAGCGTTTTTCTCATAAACAGGAAGCAATTTAAAAAAATGGAAGAGGAAGAACTCACAGTATATCTTACTGAGAACAATATAACCTATGTCAATGCGTGGAAGGTTACAAAATGTTCGATCTACATATGTATTTTTCTTATTTCTGACCTCGCATGACCTTGGAAATCATTGTGTTACATATGAGTGAATTCGTCTTAACCCATGCCTTCATACTACATTAAAAAAGATATAGCATTACATTTTTAAAAAACTGAAGATCACCTTCGTTTCTCGAAAAATAATGTAGGTATAAAATATTGCCATATGTTATCGAGTTTTGAGGAAGATATACTGTAAGTTCTTTCTCTCACATTTTTTTGGAAATACTTACGAGAAAAACGATGGTCTAATTTTTGACGTACACCTCGTATATGTACGTGTAAAGACCATTTAGGATTGAAGTTTCACAATACATTTTCCAGTTATTTAGATGCTCGCATCCACAGTAGATCGCAGTGCGTGCATGCTATCATTTCTCATGACATTTCCAATTTCCCAGAACTGTGGACAGACTCTTGGAATTTATTAGATTTATGGTAGAACTTGAACCGCCTTTGACTGCTCGCGAACGATGTAACTCCCTTTAAATTGTCAAAGGTAAGTTTACTTTACTTATTCACGACGACAATTCTGTACTCTTTACCTAAAGAATTACGTATTTCTTTCACTTTTTAATCTTCTGATTGACTGAAAGTATCGTTCTTACCTCTGGCGACCTTCTCGCATCTCTTTCGCTCCAGACAATTATATTTTACCTTCCCGAGGGAATGCGTTCTTTATCTCTTAAATCCAATTTTATTTACCTCGAAGGTTCCATTCTTTTGTGCACGGTTTTTGCGAACAATCCAAGCGTTGGTAGGTTTAACACTTTTTATTCGTCTCGCCAATTGAATTTCATGCGAATGTCTGCCAAGGTAGAAGAGCGCTGATAAGCTTTTGCTTTTAAACGTTGCGGACAATAGCCTTGCGTGCAGCAACGGACACTTCAATACAGAGCTCGAAGAGGAACGCTTTACGTAATTAAACCGTGATCTTTTATCTCGATAAAACGATTAATTTACGACGCTTGCTGCATTAACTGAAGCAACGCGGCAAGTTAATCAGACTTACGAAGCAGTTTTCTTCGGGTGTAGAGTCTGAAACGGGCGAGCAGCTTGCTGCTCTTAAATTTAAGGCGTGAATTCGGAATAGCACGCTTTATCTTTCATCACCATCCACTCTCGCCAATTTCAGTTTCAGAGCCACCTCTTAGGAGAAATCTCTCGGAATCCATGCTCTATCTGGGGACGCGCCCCACAGACAGCCTTCTCCCCAATTTGTTTAAAGTAACAAATGGGGGACGTGCGCGATTCCTGCTTAAAAATTTTCCAGTCGACTAGTCGTGGCTGCTACTGGTTTTGTTTTCACGCAAACCAACCACACGAAACCCTCCATACCGGATCGAGACGTAATCCGCATTAGATGAAATCGTGATTTCGAGATGCTAGAAGTTGCGGGGATAGCGGAGTGTTAACCCGGTAAAATCGCAAGCGTATTTTCCAACCCCTTATTGGCTTGGGCAAGGTTGTCCCCTTGGTTATCGAGGATTTATCTCCCGGATGCGCGTGGCCCATCGATTCCTCTTCCTTAGCGTAACGGGGTTAAATCGAGCGTCCCTCGTGGATGCTGTCGTTCCACCATTCCACCATGCCTCACGACCTTTATTTTATCTCGAAGCATTTTTCTCCAGCTCGTCTCACACGCTAACGTTTCAACGACCGAAAGCAAATACACCGCATAATGCGGCGGAACGACTTGACGGTGATCAAAAATCTGTAACTTTGCTCCACCTTCATAACTTTTGTTGTGGCGTCACCGACGTCGCGAAAATTGTAGTGTTCGCGATGTGACGCGATCTCGCACAATCTTTAGGAAGTATGAGAGCTGGTTTCTGGATTTTCGTGATATTTTATCACAGCAAAGAATCAGACACTGCTGGTAACAATATATGTATTTAACGAAAGGACTAGCTACTACAGTGTTGATATGAACGAAGAGTGAAGTGAATAAAGCGATGGTTCGAATAGATCTGATGTAAGAAAAAATGGGAAGAAATCGACTGGGGATGACTAGAAATTCCCTCCACGGTGGTTCGGATAGTGGGGAATTGTCCTTAACCAATCGGCGCATTTAGGGTGGTTTTCGATATTGTGCAACGCCCACGAGCTGGTAAGCTGCTTTGGGGGTAAACATTCGGAGACACTAGAAAGAAGACGAGTTCCCGTTCCTTGAACCTGACCCATAAATTACGGGCCTCCTGGCGCTACAAGTTTGCCTACGCTACGTCACGTGCCATTGAGAGCGGTACGGCCAGGCGGATTTTCCCATGAAAATCTGCTAACACTTTGCAGCCGTACCCTGGTCGCAAAGTAATAAATTTGTTAAAAAGGCAATAGGAGACTTTCTCAAAAATGGCCTCAGCTAATTCGACCGTAGCGTAAACCCAGACGGAAATTGGAGCTGGCGACGCAACAATTTTTTTTGAGCAATTAGAACCACTTCTAGAATATTCTATTCTTATTAGGAGGTTGAATAAGTTCTTGCTGGTTTTTTTATGCAATGAATGCTTTATTTTAAAAAATTGGTAAAAAATATGTTCTTGAAAGTATTGTCTCTCGCTAGCCATTACTTTTCGCCATCTTTCTGGCAGCATAGTAATTCCATGTCGGAAAAACGACACGTCTTTTGAGGAAACCTAAGAGTGGACCCATTTTTTGATATCTTCATAAAATTAGAAGCGCTGCTCAGCCAGGCCATGTGTCATCGATCGGAACAAATGGTAATCTGATCGGGAAATGTTTGGTGAATACAGCGGGTGGGGTTGTACTTCCCATTTAAGTGTTTTCAAAAACGTTTTCACCGGTTTTGCAACATGTGACCGCGCGTTGTCATGCTGAAAAATCGCTTCAACTCGTACAGCACCCAACGTCCTTCCTGTGAATCATTCCTAATGCTTTCAAACGTTTCGAATCTGTTGTGTGATCAACTCCTAATGATTCTGCAAGTTCAGCTAGTATCTGACACGAGTTTTCATCAAGTAATGCCTCAAATTCTTCGTCTTCAAGTTTTTGTTGTGCGCCAGGGCGTTCTTTATCTTCAAGATCAAAATCATTATTTTTGAAGCGTCTAAACCAATCTCTGCATATTGTTTCCGACAGAACATGGTCGCCGTAGGTGTCAACAAGAATTCTGTGTGCTTCAGCTGCAGATTTTTTTTTTAATAAAATAGTGTAGTAAAATTCCCCGCAATTACTCTTTCTTTGGCATGAAATTCGACATTTAGCACAATGAAAGAAAAATTGTTTATACTTGAGTGGAATGACATACACTGAATTTTAACCTTGCATATATGTAGTACTTCATTATAGATACGTTACTATCTGAAACTAAATTCACGCAGTTCTGGTATTACCACCTTTCGGAAAACAGCGAGAACTTATTCAACCTCCTAATAATAAGTACCTATTCTAAGAATAACCTCAGGAATCACTGGTTGGCCTTCTCCGTTCATTTCGTTTCTGCTCAGTATGCACACAGGTGTTCCTCCCGCAGAATTGTGCATGTTGTAGTCATTGTATAATTAAATTTTTCAATTGTCCTTCTCATGTAGCAGTAGAATTTCTCCGCATCGTGCTTCAGTGGTGGAAAAAGATGATGATATTCTGTTAAGGCTTCGAAGACAGTTCGATTTACTACCTAGCAACGGAGGATTGTTAATATACATGCAATTTAGTTTTTAAGCCAAAACAGATGTACGTCGGACTAGGACCCCGAAGATTGCTTTACGGTTTCCAGTTGGCACCCACGTGCATCTCGGGTCTCCTAGCCTTCGAGCAATAAAGCAATAAACTTGTACAGCGCCAGGTGAACAGCGGTAACGCGAGCGAGTCACCCTAACGGGCCTTGCCGTCAGAAACATCCCACAATGAAAATTCGCCAGTTTCCTCCCTCCTTGGGCCCGTCCACAGCGGCCATCTTCTACCCCCAACAAGGCTTGTAGTGGGTGGTAACAAGTAAATTCGAAAAGGTCATGGCTCAAAATCCACTTGATGCCAATAGGCTAATAGTTAGATCCTCCCACAAACCGATTTGTATATAAGCGCGACAGACTTAGCGACAGTGTGATTCATAAAGTTTACCTTGACCTGGTAACTGCATTCTTCCAAGACTGGAAGCTTACAGTTAATCCCACAAAAAACCCTCGCAGCACTCTTCACAAGACGACGAATTCCAGCCGACATTCCATCACTCTCCATCGATGGCATCACTATACCCTGGTCCAAGGAAGTTAAATACCTTGGCATCATCCTCGATCAACGCCTCACATGGGGCCCGGCTGTGATGGACCGCATCCAAAAAACCCGCAAGGCAGCTGCTGCCTTACATCCTCACCTATCCTCCTCCTCCAGACTCAATAGAAATCTTCGTTTAACCCTTTACAAGGTTTGCCTCCGAACGGTGCTCACTTACGGTGCGCACGTCTGGTCTGCGGCAGCCCCCTCCTATCTTCGTAAAATCAGATGCACTCAGAATAGAATCCTCAAAATCATTTCCAACAAACCCTTAGACTACCCGACTAATCTCCTCCATAGTGAGTTAGACATTGAACAAATCATCCCGTACATCAACGACATCCTCGAAAAGTACAACGTCTCAGACAGCACCAATCCCTTAGTCAAACTTACTGGTCAATACCAACCTCACCAAATCCCATACGAAGCTACCAAACGCTTTCCGCCTTCCATTAAACATGCACTCACACCACCTAATTGCGATACCCGCTAGCGCGGGATCCAACCACTCCCTAACTTTCCCTATCACCACCATCTCCACCTCGACTCCAGGGTCAAACTCCACCCCCTCCACTATACGCTTCCCCAAGCCCCCACACTGTCACCCTACCCCCCTCACTCTCCTGCATGCTTATTAACTAACCTTGCATGATACTCATCCCTATGCATTACTCATGTCTTTTGGTTTTTGCAAATTTTCCCATATTTAAAACTCATCTTACTCCCACCTACCTCAAGCTGGTAATACCACTAATAAATACCACATCATTTCTAGTCGGTAAAGGAGCTTTTCTCTGCCCCTAGGTACGACTTCAAACTCATCGAACAACATAAAAAAAAAACGCGACAGTGTGATTCATAAAGTCCGACTCGTGTAAAACACATTGTAAATACACATTCTTAGTCCACGTAGTTGTCCGCGTTTTCTATCCAACCTATTACAGTCCACTTATACAATCATACTTCTCGACAGGACTTCATATTCGGTGAAGTTCCTCCGCGTTGTTCGATCGTCGCTAACCTAATTGCCGACACCGCGACGCACATACATATTCACTCAGCTCTTGCCCCATTTGATTAACTGGGTGTGCACTGTGTTGCTGATTAGTACAAGCTGGAAAAAAGCCACCATTCCCTGTTTGATGACATGAAATCATCGTCACTATCACTATCGCTCAAAGAAAACATGCCGTTCTTCTCCCAATGATTATCCACGATCAAGCAATAGTCAGCAGAGCAACAAAATGTACCTGAGCCGGTATGTTCGCTTCTGTGTACACTCTGTTATATGGCATCAATTAGATTCATTGCCAAATGGTGCCAACTCTTTAAAAGTTTAAAAGAAGTTCAAACTATCCGCCTTTGTAGTTTAGTTTTTCCACGACAGATGACGTTGAAGTTGTAAAATTTGAAAAGTACATATCTTGTACATGAATTTGCGTGTATAAGACTATTGATGTTGTACAGTGTACATCAGTGATGGGCAATTTTGCCTCAATTGAGGCAAAACCGTCCACACCGTAGCGCCCTCTGTCCCCTTCCAGCAAGCGCGGTACTATGGAGCAACGAAGACACGAGACATCAGCGTACACAACGAACGTGCGCGCTGCATGAAAGAGAGGTTGGTGGGAGAAGCAAGCGTTTGAGGGGCTCCACCACTGGCGTGCATGATTCAAAATCGATTTTCGTTCACCATGGAAAAAAAGGAAATTCGTATAATTTACTTGTACGAGTTCAAACTTGGTCATACTGCGTCTGAAACAGCGAAAACATAAATGATGCTTTTGGTGAAGGCATAGCGAGTGATTGGACCATTAGGCATTGGTTTCAAAAATTTCGTTCCAGAGATACAAATCTGGAAAATGAGCCTCATGGTCATAAGCCAGCAGCGATTCAAGATTTACATTAAAAAGAGATAGTTGAAAGGGATTTAAGTCTAACTGTTCGGGAAATCGCGAAGAGAAGCAATATACACTATTCAGCTGTCTCCCGACATCTGAAGGCTTCGGGAAAAGTAAAAGAGTTATCCGGCATTAGTCAATAGACGTGGTGTATTATTGCTTCACGATAATGCTCGGCCACATATTGCGAAACAAACAGTAACAAAATTATAACAGTTTTTCCATATTTCGATCGACAATTGTTGATAAATTTTTCTATGTTATTGGCGCACTGGTACGATCATATATGACAAATTAAGCTGTTTTGCAAATTTACATCAAGTTTTCCGACGTTTCGATCTGGATTTAGATCATTTTCAAGAAAAAAGTTATGTTGTAATTGCGTCTGCAAGAATTTGTTTATCAATTAATATATGGTTGTCACACCAAATGCAGAAAAAGAAGGAAACAATGTCACAGAAACACTATAATGAGAAAAATTATTAGAAAATTATGTATGCAACTCACTTGCTTAATACAAAAAAATTATAAAACTAAATTCTTTAAATTTGTTGGAAGCATGTTGGTTCAATGCCGGTGACACGTGGACTGGGTAGACTGTGACGATTTGAAACGACTAAGAGTCAAAGAACATCGATCTCGATATTGGCCAATCGATAAGTGGCGGTAATTTTGAACGTAATAAGAGGCCAAACATACTAAAGTTGTTTAAATACCAATCAAAATTGTTGGTAATAAATTAGTTCACATTCAATTTGCTTTTGATAAGATATTATTTAGGAAATATATATTGGAATAAGATGATTCATCATAGAACATTATTGGTTCAGTAATGTGGCGTAATATTCGTGTAAGTAGGTGTTTCATACCTTAGGTTTACGCTCTGATGTTTAATCATGTGAATCGTTTCCAATAAGATCCTACGTTGTAGATTTGTTTCCTTATCAACAATTTTGACATCGTTAAAGTCAAAAGCATGATCATGTTCAATCGAATGTCTCGTCAAAGCAGTATGTTGCGTTGGAGGTGAAAAGATGTTATGCTTATGTTCTCTGACTCTAGTTTCTAAATGTCTACTTGTCTGTCCAATATAAATTTGACTACAGCCTTTACAAGGTATTGAATATACCACATTATAATTTTTCATTAATGGTATTTTATCTCTGATATTAGGAAAAAGGTCTTTTAAATAGTGTGGTATTTTATAGATCGTATGTATTCCAACTTTCCTAAATATTGAACCAACATGCTTCCAACAAATTTAAAGAATTTAGTTTTATAATTTTTTTGTATTAAGCAAGTGAGTTGCATACATAATTTTCTAATAATTTTTCTCATTATAGTGTTTCTGTGACATTGTTTCCTTCTTTTTCTGCATTTGGTGTGACAACCATATATTAATTGAAAAACAAATTCTTACAGACGCAATTACAACATAACTTTTTTCTTGAAAATGATCTAAATCCAGATCGAAACGTCGGAAAACTTGATGTAAATTTCCAAAACAGCTTAATTTGTCATATATGATCGTACCAGTGCGCCAATAACATAGAAAAATTTAGTAACAAAATTAGCAGAGTTGAAGTGTGAAATTCTTCCTCGCCCTCCTTATTCACCTGAACTGTCACCTACTGATTACCATTTTTTCAAGCACCTAGATGGCTTTTTGAACGGAAAAATATTCAAAGAAGAACGTGTTGCAAAAACTGCATTTGATGAATTTATTGCCTCACAAATTATCTTTATTCAAAGAACAACGCAGAATGAACAATAAAAAATTCATCACTTTCTAAATCTGAGTAACAATTAATAGATATTGTATAATAATGGACACCTTCGCCAAATTTTATGTAAGCCCATTTCATACATGAGATGCACAGAATCCATTTTTCACCTTGATCAGATTTTGAAGATCGTTCGAGACAAATGAATCATGGTTATATAAAATTTGAACATGTTTTGATTCAGCTATTTTCACGTTATCATCTCTATATTGAAGCCATATAACAAAGAAAACTTAACAAAATATGATTTTACGCAAGAGGAAATTCGTGAAACGTTTCTTTTAACATTCCTAGGTTTATGTAACCTCTATAAAGTTTTTTAGCAGCACATATAACAGATACTCTAGTCAGGCAACTTTAATAAGATTGTCGAAGATCGCGTCAGTGGTTCAACTTTTGAGACGAGTAGAACAGCGACGTCACTCGAGAAACAAGTATTGAAACTTTTTTCTTCCTCCCCCTCCCGGAAAGTAAAACGGGGTGAACAGTTTACAGACAATCCGAATAATTTTCATTTTACATCAGCCAAGTGGTAGTATATCGCAGCCACTTCAGGGACAAGCGAAGTAGGTCGCGGTCTCCACTTTACATTTGCTAATCTATTTAAGTATTCATGTCCCCGGAGGTTTATGCCTTTCCTTGCAGTGAACTCAAAAGTACGGAAGCTGTTGTTTTCACCAGCACCACCATCACCACCATCACCGTAGATTGAGTTTTGATGTTCCCCGAATACGCTGTGTGTCACGTTTATGCCATACGAATGGAACGACGTATTCTCATCCGACAATGTCATTAGTAGTTTTGCTACCGGTATTTGTAATTAGGAGCACTGATGAGCTATTAGGTGCTATTAAGCGGAGCTTGTAACAGGTCAAAAACATAAATAAGAAATATCGTAAGAAACAAGATCTAAATATAAATGTATATTAAACTTACTTAGCTACCCCATTGAAAGAAGCCGTTATTTTTTTTATTTTGATATTGTTAATTCTTATTTTCTACAGCATGAAATAAATTTCTTCTAAGAAATACTTTTAATTGTGAAGGTACCAAGTAATTTGTACACCTAATAACATTATTACAACATTTTTATTTGATTCTGTTGTCCTAACTAAACTACAGATTTGTACGCAAAATAAACATTTACAATAATCCATTGCAAGAATCAGAAACCAAATAGGAATTTATTTACTTCTTTAACATTAGATCGACGGACCATTAAAAATTACTATTCTACATTACTTCATTAGGTAACAAAAATGTACTTATTCCGAAATTTTGCAATTCTTAACACGATATACAGGGTGTCCCAAAAATGTCTGAGTTCCTTTAAAGGGGAGGTTCCTGAGGCCATTCGAAGCGACATTTTCCTTTGCAAAAATGGCCGTTTCGGCTTTGTTAAGGAGTTATTAACGAAAAACACGGACCAATCAGAGCGCGACCTAGAGGCGTGTTGGCAGAGACGGCCGCGCGCGACAGAAGTCGAGCGATGGTGATACACCGCGGTCGAATGCAAGGAACAAACAAGAGAAGAAAATTTTTCGAGTCCTATGTCGGATGGTTCAAATTTGAATATGTTGTAGTCTTTAGTAGCCCATGAAGAAATCTCGAAGGATTTTTTGAAATCTTGAAAAATGTTGGATTTGCACACGTGTAAAGAAAAGTGGCAACTTTTTTTCAATAAATGATAACACTAGAACTAACGTACCGAGGAGAATGAGTTTTGAGGAGCTTATAGTGAACACATAAGAGTATCTATTGAAAATATTTCGATTCTGAAGAAATGGTTTTTTCACCATTTATTTTGCAAATGTTTTAAACAAATCCAATTTTCCTATAGCCGGGACTGTTTTAAAAATTCGAAAAAACGTGGTGACAGCTTCAAGTCTCCTCTTTACGGACCTATTTTTTAAAAGGCAGGCGCTTTAAAATTGACGGAATTAGAATTATTTAAAGCGAACGCTGCAGCGCGATATTACGGAGGCGCGCGACCCCGAAGGCGCGCGGTACGAACAGCACCGCACACTCTAACACCGTCAATACATACTGATAATACTGACTCTTCACTTTTTAGTTATTAATGTTAAAAACTGAGAAAACCTTGGTTACCTTGGTTCTCCTGTAGAGCTCCAGGGATGTGAAAATGATTCCTGTATTCACAAATAATCTGTGTGCAACACTGAACCTGCCTACTCGTTAAATTCACAAGAGCATTTTAATTATTCGCTCTATGAAATTATCGAGCAGAAGGGATCAATGTCCTTTCATTGCACGATCCGGCCCACATTGTTAATTTATTCACGATCACAGTGCGCCGCTTGTGTGATGCCACGGACGTGTTCTCCCACGACGCGATACCATTCGTGCATTGTCACAGACGATTATACGCGCGGCTTCTGAATTTTATTTTGAGTTTTTGAATTATGCACACAGCGATTTTGAATTATATCACGCAGAGGAATAATAAATTCCAGTTATCCTGAAAGCAATATGTTTTTCGTTCCTTATACCGTAACCGGAATAAACAATATTTCGAAATAAAGCTCTTAATTTAATAATGAAGCACGCGAGATATGTCGTCTATGACATCGGACGAACAGTCTCGCGTCCAGTGATAACACGTCCGTGGGATCGCGATAAGCAACGTTGCGTCGCGAGATGACTCGTCTGTGACTTTATATAAACAGTGTCGGCGTCGCGACATTACACGTCCCAGAGAATGAAATGGTTAAGCTTTCATCTTGTAATGTTTGTAGCTCATAGCAACATGAAACTTTGTGCATGTATATCGTGGCGCGCATGGTGATCCGCACGATTGAAGAATCGATTATCGACCCATGTGATCGATACAATATAATCAATAAGGTGTATGTATAACCAGAAGATGGCATGAGCTTTACAGAAGAAACTAGAGCAGATGTTTTGAAGTTTGAATAGTTTACGACTAATAGAGAATACAACAGCATATCCGCAGCCCTATTTAGATTTAGAGCCATCAGTGAAAACTCGGGTATGTTCAGAGTACTTTTGGGTGATCTCGTGGAAAATGTTTTGGAAGATAATGGGGTTAGTGGAATCTTTAGGGAATTCGCATAATAAAGCTCCAATTTTTGCAGGGCGAAATGACCAGGGTGGTTCAACTAAGGGAACAATAGGAAATAAAAGTGGACAAGATTTAATAGTGTCTCAGACGTAAGTTTTGATACGAAGAGAAAGGGATTTTGGATAGCTAGACTGAGTGGTGGAGTAGAGGTGATCATGGCGGTTAGAGAATACGTTGAATAGCGGTAGTTGATAGCAATTTGGTAGCGCAGGTTAGGCAGAGCTGTTTTCTCCGAAACTTCAAGGGAATTACATTACTTTCGGCCAGGATACTAGAGATAGGGCATGTTTTGAAATCTCCTAGCGCGAGCCCCAACCCCATATTTTGAACAAAGTTTAGAGAGCAAAGAAGCAACTCCTTAGCGGAATTACAGATCACAGACCCTTAGTGCAATTTGGAACGATTGAAGGATTTGTATGTGAGAGTTATGCCTTTATTGGTACCCCACTTTTGAGCGAAGATCATTTTAACACTAGATTGCCCAAGGAAGTCATTTTGACTGCTTTTTAATTTCAATTAGAAGAAGAGTCGATCACCAATGATGAAAATGAAAGTGTCATCAATATGCCCAGGAAAAGTAAATTTTTTTCTTGTTAATATTTACTAATAACTTGTTATATAACTGTAAATAATATAAAAAATATTAAAAATTAATTTTAAACTTTCTTTACACATTAGTTATTCTTTCACAATGCAGTCATTTTGACTGCTTTTTGGCAATATAGGTATATACTAAGTTTCAGTCTTTCTAGTGTTAACGAGATTTAGTCTTCGTAAGGATTCAATCTTTAGGTCAGTGGTGGGCACGGGTGGAGCCCCTCAAACGCCTGCTTCTCCCACCAACCTCTCTTTCATGCAGCGCGCATATTCGTTGCCTCAATTGAGGCAAAATTGCCCATCACTGCTATAGTGCAAGGGGTTAGTCCTACTGTTTTCAAATTCACCTACTCGTTTCTGCAATATATTCAAAAGATCCGGCTTCTCAGTTACTTCAGCATACCAAAACAGAGCCAGAATTTATAGAATATATTAGGAGGTTGAATAAGTTCTCGCTGTTTTCCGAAAGGTGGTGACACCAGAACTGCGTGAATTTAGTTTCAGATAGTAACGTATCTATAATGAAGTACTACATATATGCAAGGTTAAAATTCGGTGTATGTCATTCCACTGAAGTATAAACAATTTTTCTTTCATTGTGCTAAATGTCGAATTTCATGCCAAAGAAAGAGTAATTGCGGGGAATTTTACTACACTATTTTATTAAAAAAAAATCTGCAGCTGAAGCACACAGAATTCTTGTTGACACCTACGGCGACCATGTTCTGTCGGAAACAATATGCAGAGATTGGTTTAGACGCTTCAAAAATAATGATTTTGATCTTGAAGATAAAGAACGCCCTGGCGCACAACAAAAACTTGAAGACGAAGAAGCTGAGGCATTACTTGATGAAGACTCGTGTCAGATACTAGCTGAACTTGCAGAATCATTAGAAGTTGATCACACAACAGATTCGAAACGTTTGAAAGCATTAGGAATGATTCACAGGAAGGACGTTGGGTGCTGTACGAGTTGAAGCGATTTTTCAGCATGACAACGCGCGGCTACATGTTGCAAAACCGGTGAAAACGTTTTTGAAAACACTTAAATGGGAAGTACAACCCCACCTGCTGTATTCACCAAACATTTCCCGATCAGATTACCATTTGTTCCGATCGATGACACATGGCCTGGCTGAGCAGCGCTTCCAATTTTATGAAGATATCAAAAAATGGTTCCACTCTTGAATTGCCTCAAAAGACGTGTCGTTTTTCCGACATGGAATTACTATGCTGCCAGAAAGATGGCGAAAAGTAATGGCTAGCGAGAGACAATACTTTCAAGAACATATTTTTTACCAATTTTTTAAAATAAAGCATTCATTTCATAAAAAAAAAACAGCGAGAACTTATTCAACCTCCTAATATAATACTATTTGTTCGGCGTCGACCGACGGTCGGAAACGCCTGAGGCCGGGACCGCTCAGAATTGAACGCACGAGGACGAGGGAAGATAAGGGAGAGAGAATTTACACCGTTTGGCGGGACACTGAATTTTTATTTTTTTTCGTACTCACTACAACTCGCGAGAATCGCTCGCAGAGGCGAGAACGAGCGAGAATCGGCACGTAGCACGGGTTGCTAGCATGCGCGAGAGAGAACGCGCGAACGATACTTTCGCGAGCCGTCGGAAACGATACGGAAATCTTGCGCGTGTAAATTTCTGCCGTCACCTCTGGAAATTCTTCTATGTGATATTATACTGCGTTGCCCAAGGTGGTTCGGAGCCCACCTTTATAAACTGTAGGTCCTTCACGCACACGTTCATGCACACACACAACACCCATCGTACACTCACCGATTACAGTACCAAATCTCATTGTTCCACCCCCGTCGCTAATGACCCTGGCAGTTGAAGCGACGTTAAATAACAAAATAAATTTCTGCCGTCGGATCGCCAGTCGGAAATCTTGAGCGACACGAAACGAGTGCCGCCGCGAGGCGGAAATCTTCGACGCGAACGACGGAGATCTTGCACGTAACGCGGCGCGGAAAACCGAGAGTCTGAAGCGTCGAAAATGTCGCGTGAACGCGAAATTCTCAGAGCGAGAGTGACTGAGACTCGACTCGGAGCGAGACGAGAGCGAAGGTATATAAAAGTGCGAAAGAGAACTGTAAGAGTAACTGGAGCGATTTTGAACGATTAAGAGAGACGCGTGAAGAGCGGTTAAGAGGCGTGAAGCGCGTGACGAGAGCGAGAAGGCAGCGCGGGTGCCTTAAATAACAAAGACCGTCGAAACAAGAGCACCGTGATTGGTGCTCGCGAATCGGATGATCCTTGTTTTCGGAGATTTGAAGGATTCAAGCGGTGGAATTCGCCCGCCCACGTTCATGAAGTCCTGGGAAAAAGTTTTTCCACGGAAGCAATGTTAGACCTAAAGGGCTACCAATATGCAAAGTTTCAGGAAAATTGGTCTTGGGTAATGTTGTGTCGTGTCAGTGCTCAAACAGTATTAGTGAACCGCTGAGATACACACCTCAAAGAGAGGTAAATAAGTAATAATCGGGTTTCGGATAACTATGTAACTTTAATAGAAAATGTGAAAGACGGTATAACAGCGACGGTATAATTCACGACTCTTAGTTTCGACTCTTAAATGGCGACTGATCTTACAACTAACGCGTGAGAGACAAGTAACCTCGTGGGGTTGAAAAATCCCTCCACGAAGTACAAAATAGTGGGGGTCCCAGCCAATGATATAATATTTGGGAGGCTACAAATGACCTCCCAAAACAAGGGCAACGCCCATAGACGAAATACGTCGTAACGAGTGTCACTAAACAGACGACACTCGCTTTCCTGCAATTTCGCCGGAAACCATAATTTAGGCTTTTGGGCCACAGGCCCCCCTTGGCGCTAAGCGTGGTCCTACGCTACGTCAAGTGCCATTGAGAACTGCACGGCTAAGCTGACTTTCCCATGGCCAGCTGATACTTTCCAGCCGCACCAGAGTCATAAAACAATAAATTCGTCAGAAGACGCTAGAGGACCCCTTCGACAATGGCACAGTTCAAAATCGACCGTAGCGTAGACCAAATCCGAAATACGAGCCGGCCATACAATAATCACGTCTCAACAGGTAATTTTGGCCGATTTTGAATCAACGCCTTTTTCAGCCGCATGTAGTGAAGACATTTTCGATCGTCGTTTTCGTCCAGGTATTTTTTAATTGGAGACAGATAGTGGTCAACGTCTAATGGCTCTGGTTTCGTTTTTTTCTTCCTAGGAGTAGTTTCCCTGTCAGTATTACTCTGATTGGCACGACATCAGACAGGTTATCAGAGGAATAATTCCAGGCCCTTTGCTTGCGGGATATATTCTGAGTGTCGCAGACACTAGAGTCGGACGTGGAAAGTGGTCTTTTCGGTATACCAGAAGGTGGTGTGAATATCTTGGTGAAGTTATTATTAGCCGTTGCAGGTGAAACAATGTTACGGCCCGGAGAATACTCGCCTTCGGGGTTGGGGAGATCATTTTCTTTTGTGTCTACATTACCAGTGCTCTCGGTGTTTATTATGTTTACGGAGCAGTTTTTGGCCAGGTGACAATTTTTAATGACTCGGGTAGTTTATTTACATTATCGCGGTGGATGAAATTTTGTCGCCAACAGTTCATGATGTGGGTGAAGCGGGCATCAGCATGACCAGCGCGTAGGAAGGTCGTTTTAGAACCCAATATAATGTTCATCTTTGAGAGGTACACCTCAGGAACGTTGTGGGGAATATTGGGGCATACATTAGATGATATGATCTTCTTGAGTTTGGAGATTGGTGGACCTTATTGTCATGAAACGTGATGGCCTTATTGTCATTGAGGATGTCTTGGTTTGATTCAGTAAGTTTGTTGGCTAATGCCGTATTAGCCAGATACATACAGATTCTGTTCAGAGATCTTTTTGAAACAAATCTGATGTCAGAAGGGCTAATCAGTGAACCTGTGAAGAAATCAACTGGTAGATAGGCAACTGCGAATCTGTGGCATATCGAGCGACCGTATCGACCGAATCGAACGTATGAATGTGTGTGTGTGTGTGTGGATGCGTGAAGCGACACGAGTGACGAGCGAGCTAGTCTGTAAGAATCATTCTCTGTGTAAACACGTATGAACTTGACTGAAATATAAATATATGCAAGAGAAAAATCAGTAAAGTAAAATCTCAAAATTCCTCTTCAAAGTAAAATCTTATCAGGTTATGGGCCCAGATCCCTTCCCTGGTGAAAAGTAAAAAAAGGAGAGTAAAAATCTTTTTTCTAAAAGCAACTAAAATCGGTGTTAAAATCGAATAATAACAGTGAACAAAACTTTGAGAACGTTCGAACGTATGAATGTGTGTGTGTGAGTGTGTGGATGCATGAAGCGACACGAGTGACGAGCGAGCTAGTCTGTAAGAATCATTCTCTGTGTAAACACGTATGAACTTGACTGAAATATAAATATATGCAAGAGAAAAACCAGTAAAGTAAAATCCTAAAATTCCTCTTCAAAGTAAAATCTTATCAGGTTATGGGCCCAGATCCCTTCCCTGGCGAAAAGTAAAAAAAGGAGAGTAAAAATCTTTTTTCTAAAAGCAACTAAAATCGGTGTTAAAATCGAATAATAATAGTGAACAAAACTTCGAGAACGTTCGAACGTATGAATGTGTGTGTGTGTGTGTGTGTGGATGCATGAAGCGACACGAGTGACGAGCGAGCTAGTCTGTAAGAATCATTCTCTGTGTAAACACGTATGAACTTGACTGAAATATAAATATATGCAAGAGAAAAATCAGTAAAGTAAAATCCTAAAATTCCTCTTCAAAGTAAAATCTTATCAGAACCAATCGCTTTGACATAATCCTTGATGGGTATACCTTCAATGGCATCGATGACGGTGGCTTGTTCTCTTGCTAGGAAGAGTGTGGTTTGTACTGCAGCAGCGTAATTGTGAGCTTGAGATGAGGTGGGTTTCTGTAGAGTTGTTTTCGTTGATTTTAGAAATTCCATCTGGCTCCCGTAGTCGGAAGCCATTGGTGGAGATAAAGGGTGCATGGCGCATCGTTCGGAGTGACGGAAGAAGGTGCAGACACAATATAACGATATTTATCGAAAGAGCACTATTAAACTTTACTAAAAGCACACATGAACATATGGACGCACGCTCGAGTGCCTCACCGTAAACGTAAACACGTCTTGTCACTGTGGCGGTCGAACCGCGATTCTTCTGGGGTGTGATTCTGAATTTCTTTTCCCTATACATGTTACCGCCGCTCGACCTTAGTTTTTGAGATATTTGTACAAAATTGTTAGGTTCACTACAGCGGATTGTTGCAATTTAAACGAATTTTGGTTAAATCTAGGCTAGGTTTTGCGGGGGGTGCAGGGAGTGGGCCCCATTCCCCGCCCTAAAACACATGTGTGGTCGATTAAAAAGGGCAGAATTTGTTGTAGAGGGTGTCCGTAGTAAATATTTCGAAAACGGAGACCGTACGGTGGTAGCATGTATTGGGAAAAGTTGTTCAGAACTATGACCTTGACAACATATTTCAAGCCCATCAAATTCGGTGAGGAGTCTCCTATTCTATATACTAATAGATGTTTTTGTATTATAATGTATATAATAATAATAATAACAATAATAATAATAATAATAGAAATGATATTTATTATAATGACCTCCGATGGAACACATAGATACAGTCGTGGACAAAATTAAGTGGACAGGTCTAATGATCAACAAAAAATCAACGCAATTTAAAAAATAATTTTAATAAACTAGAATTGTACGGTACATTTAAGTTAACAAAGTGTACTTTAATGAAATAAACAACAATATCAATAATAAAAGTTAATATAATAGAATATATTATCATTAATCAAAATTGTATACAATTTTTGGTGGTCAAGATTAAGTGGACACTTTATAAATATTTAGAAAATAAGCAATTAGTATTTGGTATTGTAACCTCTTGCTTTAATTACTGCTTCTAATCGTCGTGGGATGATTTCCACAAGTTTTTGGAGGTAACTTCGATCAATTTGTTGAAATTTTATTTGCAATTCGTTTAAAAATACTGTTTTATTATGACGTCTTCCTAATGGTATTTCCGAATCTAATATGCTCCATAAATTTTCTATAGGATTAAGATCTGCACTTTGTGGAGGCCAATAGAGAACATCTATCCCACAATCTTATAAAAATTTTTTCGTTTTCTTCGCCGTATGCTTATGATCATTATCCCGTTGTAGCATCCATCCCTCATCGAAATCCATTTTTAGGGTTAACTATTCCATATTTTCATTTAAAATGTCAACAAACATATCTGCATTCATGACGCCATGGATGGGTGCTAAATTTCCAACCCATACCAAGAAAAACATCCCCATACCATTATGGATCCCCCTCCACGTTTGATGGTAGGCAACACATACTGCTTCTTGAGAGCTTCATTCGGTTTTCTTCATACTCGTGTTCCCCCTTTTTTTATTTAATGACTCAAATTTGCTCTCGTCACTCCATATAATTTTTTTCCAAAATAATAATGGCTTATTCACATATTTTTTTGCAAAAGCTAAACGTCTCTTTTTATGAAGTTTACTAATGTGTGGCTTGCGTCTAGCTAAACAACTCTTCAGATTAACTTCTTTTAATCTTCGTCTCACAGTTCTTGAAGAAATATTTAATTGTAGAGTTTCAACAATATTTCGTGATGTTATCGATGGAATACGTTGAGTTTCTCTTACAATTAGTCTATATTCGTATGAACTCGACCGATTAAATTTTCAACAGTATCATACTGTAAATACTTGTGATAAATTGTATGCACTGTACTCTTAGAAACTTTGTATTTTTCAGCCATTTTACGATAACTTAGTTTATTTTTGCACTCTGAAACAATTAACTTTCGCAGGTGCGCGGGAAATTCTTCTCGTCTCTTAGACATGCTCGGTTCATATTTCTAATCTTGTTTAAACAAAAGTTCAATGTCTACTGAGGACGAATGACACCGCACAATGCGAGAGTCAAACGTTTGTTTACATTTTTTCCGTCCCAACACAGAATGTCCTCTGCGTCCACTTAATTTTGTCCACGGTCTCGATAAGAAACATTATATTTATGCTTTTACATACTAAATAAATTCTTTCGTTGTGTATAAACATTTTTCATGTTAAACATCTGCAATAAATTTATAACACAATAAATGAAAATAGAGATTATTCAGAATTTATGTTCTGTCCACTTAATTTTGTCCACGACTGTATATCAAATTCTAGGGACACGTTGGCAAGGCGTATAAATTTGCCTCGGCTATATTTCTTTATCTAACTACATTCTTTTTTCTATGTCTAGAAAAAAATTGTTCGAAATTACATTATAAAATAAAACGTGATGTAATATCGCTAGACAGTGTTGAGAAAGTTTATGCCGCAATATGGGAAGATTCATTGGTGTTGAGGCAATGTATAGACATAATATTGTATAATACAGATACAATGAAAATGGTTTTATGATATAATGATAATATAAATAGAATTAAAAATATATTTATGAAAAACAGAGATGGATCAATTTGTCTCGCGGTGGAGCAAGTTGATACGTTTTGTATCTATCGAATAAACAGTTAATAACTTATTTTGTCTTTCCTACTATTTCATTGAAATGACTACACTGTGGATCTTTACGCAAATTCCCATTTTTATATTCATTTTTATGAAAGTTAAAATAAAGGAATTATTTCTTTCGTTGATTAAAAGATTCTTCCTGGTAAAATGAAATAAAAGAGTTATTAACTTATATTCATGTAGAGGTTTACTTGTAGTTTAAAAATTTGCACATACAATAAACGCATAGAGATCCGCAATCTAGTAATGACGTAATAAGATAATACGTCGCATTAGAAAAATTGCTAAAGTTTAACTCAGAAAAGCCGCAGTTCTTTCTGCATCTGACTAATATTAAGGACCTTTTTCCGGTAGCAGCAATTGAGCAGAGCCCCTAATGCGTCCTTTATTGGGCCGAGTATATGGTATATTTTCCACGATAGCATTTCGGATCGGTCTCTATGGAAAATGCGTTCATCATAGCAGAGTGTGCAATAGAAGTTGTACAGGTTGATATAGTGTCACGATACACAATGATACAGTCCACACACGGTATCCGGAGGAGTTACGAGCCTTTGGGGGTTGATAATCTCATCCGTCCGCGCACAATGCTCAGACGACGGATATGGTGTTGCTGAACGCGAGGGTTCACCGGCCGCAACGCCCTTCTAGTAACCTGTATGAGTGAAATTGCCCCTGAAATTTATGTTCCTATTGGGGATGATCGCTTCCCTCGTCAGAGTCCTGTTTGCTACTTGCTCGTGAATCCCTTCACGGATACTTGCATTTTGACGGATGATTTGACCAAGCTTACCGCAAAGATGCTACCACCTTTTCACGGTAAATTTAAAATTGATTATCACAGTGGATCGAAAAAGTATCAATATGACTGAGAAAATTCGAGCACTTAGAAACTGATTTTTTGTTTCTTCTCGTACAACGTGACGCTCTAAAATGAGGATTTATTATACATAGAAGTCAGCAGTATGCCAATACGGTAGACCCTTGTATAACACGATTGAAAAAATGTTTAAAAAAGAATTTATAGAGGGTGACCCACGTAAGGCGTCTCACTATTTTTCGGCCACTTGTGGACATATAATAGAAAATGTTTTGAACCGTACTTTAATGGTGTCGAGTGCTTTACGAATGACGATAAAAATATTCCCAAAATTTTCTTCACGAAATTGTAAAGGATTGCAAAATATGAAAGTATTGTTGAAGATACAGGCGGAAAGCGCCGGAGAAGGGATGAGAGTAGTGAAAGAGCGAACTAAGGGCGAAGTACTTCTTGTCTGAAGTGCTATACATATTGCAATCGATGGTATTTACACTGAGGATGGTATATACAATGGAGACGAATTAGTGTGGCGAATAGCTTGTACGACGTGTGAAATGCACGTGTAGTGGTATTCTTCGCGTGAGGCGCGCATGATTAGAGGTACCGAATTTACGTTGTGAAGTGCACAAGGTAAACACAGTCGCGAGCCTATTTATACAGTTGTGGGCCATCGGTTGGGGAAGGACTAATGAGTGGGAATTTGAAATTGCTAGAAGGGAATCAAAGGAATTTAGACTATGGATTTGAAATGTGGCTTATTGGAAGGATGGCCCACACGACAAATACGGTGTGGACGGTAAACACTCGGCGCCACGCCGTTTACATTTGGTGGTCATTCAACTCATTGGCAACATCGAGTTCGATCAGTTGAGCTCGACGTGGTGTGCAAAACGTACCGACACGCGAGCATTCTTATATACGAGGTGTGTAAATTAAGTAATGAGACTGACTTTTTTTTTCAACCTTTTTATTCGAATAGAATTACAATTCATTTTTGTCTCCCTCAATATAACTTCCTTGTGAAGCCACACAGCGTTGCATATGGTTCTTCCAATCCTCATAGCAGTGCTGGAACTCGGATACTGGAATAACCTTCAGCTGGCCGGTTACAGCCGTTTGAATGCTTTTCTCATCCCCAATTCATTGGTCAAAATCTGATGAACGGTGGTGTAAGTCAAACTCAACTCTTGCCCGATCATTCTGACTGTTAACCGACGATCTGAACGCAAAAGATCCCGGATTTTGTGGACATTTTCATCGGTTCTTGAAGATGAAGGCCTTCCGCTACGTGGTTCATTTTCGATCAACTCTCTTTTTTCTGAAAATGCCTTAAACCACCGAAAAACCTGGGCTCTTGACAAAACATTGTCTCCGTAGGCCTGCTGAAGTTTTGCAAAAGTTTCCGTTGTACTGTGCCCAAGTCCGAAGCAATTGATGTCACTCATTTTTAGAACGCACTGGAAAAAACCTTTTGACGAAACAAATTGTAATGGGCAACCAAATAATTCTAGCCAGTTCAAACTCGTACTGAAAACGTATCACATGTTCACATGTCGCCCCCTCCAAGTCCCGCGTCATAAGTGTTGCCAGATTGAATGCTACGTTGCCAGTCTCATTACTTAATTTACGCACCTCGTATACATAGGCTCCGCGGGCAAGAAATGTAAGCAAAAGATGCCGTCAAGATTCCATCTCATCGCCGAGATTACAAGTGCAATTAAATATTAAAAATTACTCAATAGGATATTGAACCAGTACAGACACGATATTATTAGAAATCAGAACCAGGTTTACAGTACTAGATATAACATTCCTAGTAGCACAAAATATTGTATAAATATTCATACAATATTAAAAAGAGATACAATCTGTTTTTAATATTTAAGTATACATACAATATTTATTCTACATTAAGAAACAAATTTTTTTTTTCAAATATATAGGAAATATCTATTTCATGTTAACAGAAAAATATTTTTTTCTGAATGTAAAATGAATCTTCATTTAATATTAGAAATAGAATATTTTTCCTAATGTACAAGTAATATCCATTTCATATTATGAGAAAAATATTTTTTTCTAAATAGAAAATGAATATTTATTTAATATCAGAAATAGAATACTTTTACCTTGACATTCAAGAAATATTTTATATTTATCATAGAAAAAATTTGTTCCACAATATGGGGGACATACACATTTCATATTACAAATGAAATATTGGATTCAAATATAAAATAAATCTTTATTCAATATTAGAAGTAAAATATATAAGTTTATAATTTACTTTGAATATATATCTAGTGCGTGTCTTTTATTCGATATACAGTTATAGTATGACAACATTAATTAATTGTATATTATACGAACATGAATTAATGAATCAATTATATATTATTATATAAGATCATAAATTAATTAATTTATTGTATATATAATTAATTATGTAAATTTATATCGAAAAAGTGACACGCACTACATATATTCAAAGTAAATTAAAATTAAATATTTTACTTCCAATACAAAATAAAGATTTATTTTATATTTGAAACCGCAATACTATATATTTTTGTAATATAAAATGTGTTTGTCTTCCATATTGTGGAACAAATATTTTTCTATGATAAATATAAAACATTTCTTGAATATTAAGGAAAGAATATTCTGTTTCTAATATTAAATAAACATTCATTTTACATTCAGAAAAAAATATTTTTCGCATAATATGAAATAAATATTACCTGTACATTAGGAAAAAATATTCTATTTCCATGATAACATAAAATAGATATTTCCTATATATTTGAAAAATGTTTGTTTCTTAATGTAGAATATATATATTGTATGTATATATTTAAATATTGAAAAGAGATTGTATTTCTTTTTAATATCATACATGAATATTTATAGAATATTTTGTGCTACTAGAGTTTGAATTAATCTGTGTCACTTATTCGACATACATTTATATTGTAAGAACATTAATTAACTAATGTTCTTATTATGTGCGACCAAGCTGTTGCACGAAAAGTAATCGCAGCTCTTACGTAATGTAATATTGAACTGTAAGATTAAAAAGTTCACAGCAACAGACTCCCCATAGCATTCCTGAAGCCTATTCGAGATCTTTCTCGGCTTTGTCTAATTAGAGTCTGGAGATTATAGGCTATCGGCAATAGAAAATATCAACATTTGACTTCAAAGTATTTGGGAGAGCCCCTGGCCCTGTGGTTGCAGCAGAGAATGCATTCATTCGTTAGCAAGCATCCTGATTAAACGCGGATTGACTGTGGAACGCAAGCTATACAGGGTGTCCCACATAAATGGGAACACCTAAATATCTGTCGTATTTACAGTCCTATCAGAAAACTTCAGAGAACAAAGTGACACTATTGTAGGGGGCAATTATATTGGCAAAGAAAAAAATTTTTTATGTCGTGTTTTTTAATGAAATTTCAAGGTCACCGATGTTTTTTTAAATGGAATAGTATATTTTTTTACGATGGCATGATAGACAATGAAAAACTGAATTTAGTGGATACCACCTTTTTGACCTTGAAATGACCTTGAGCAAGAATAATCATGTTGGAGGGAATAAAATGTGGAAGTTTAAAATTTACGTGTTTCAGCAAACATTACGCGTTGTTTACGTCGGGTTGACCTTTACAAACCACAATAAATGTTTGAAATATTTTTCATAGTAAACAGCGTATGTTTATGTTAGAGCATGTATCATTGAGATCGTTAACAGAAGGTTAATCGGTTAGAATAAGTACGTTGTTCCTTCTGCATTATTCGAATTCGAAACGTGAAAGTGATAACAATGCGTTATACTGTACAGGAACGAATCGATATGGTTTTCACTTATGGCGAAAGCCACCAATCTTTGAAGCAAGCAGTACATTTGTATCGTGACAAATTTGTGAATCGTATTTGTCCTTCGTTGCACGCATTTTCCGTTGTGGTAAAACAATTTAAAAATACCGGTAGTGTAAGTTCT
The DNA here is from genome assembly GCA_913789915.3 of Sphecodes monilicornis. Lineage (NCBI taxonomy): Eukaryota > Metazoa > Arthropoda > Insecta > Hymenoptera > Halictidae > Sphecodes > Sphecodes monilicornis. Next base: position 5,244,495 of record OU565286.1, on the reverse strand, counting down.
AAAAATTGTAATAAACAAAGAATTGTAACGCACGAAGAAAATAGAATTAATATCCTAGCTGCAGTATCTAATGATCCACATGTAAGTTTGCGACAACTCGAACAAGAGTCCGGTATTAGCAGAAGTAGTATTTCACGAATACTGCAAATAGAAAAGTTTCACCCATATCACTTGAGTTTACATCAGGAATTGTCTGCCACCGACTATTTTAATCGTGTCCGGTTCTGCCAGTGGGCACGATCTCAATTAGAAGTGGACAATACTTTCTTTCACGAAGTTCTTTTTACGGATGAGGCATCTTTTGTAAATTTGCACAATATGCACTTCTGGCCTGCTGAGAATCCACGATGGTTAAGAGGAGCAGAAAAGCAAAGACCGTGAAGCGTTAACGTATGGTGCGGAATTTTATGCAGTAAAATAATAGGCCCGTACTTTATACAAGGAACTCTTACTGGTATAAAGTATGTTGCATTTTTACGCCAGGATTTGCCGGGCCTTTTAGAAGAAATTACGTTATTCGAGCGCATGTGATTTCAACATGATGGTTGTCCAGCGCATTATTCTAAAGTCGCGAGAACGGTGCTAAATACGTAATATCCTGGACGCTGGTTTGGGCGACGAGGAACAATTCCATGACCAGCCCGTTCTCCGGATCTGACACCATTGGACTTTTATCTATGGGGCAAGATAAAATGTATTGTGTACAAAGATAAACCCACAACGCCAGAGGATATGCGGCAAAGGATTACTGCAGCATGTGCTTCAATTACGTCTCAGGAAATCGACAATACCTACAGATCATTTAATGCAAGATTGTTTACGCCATAAACAAGGCGTAATCTTTGCTGAAACACGTAAGCTTTAAATTTCCACATTTTATTCGCTCCAACATGATTATTCTTGCTCAAGGTCATTTCAAGGTCAAAAAGGTGGTATCCACTAAATTCAGTTTTTTATTGTCTATCATACCATCGTAAAAAAATATACTATTCCATTTAAAAAAACATCGGTGACCTTGAAATTTCATTAAAAAACACGACATAAAAATTTTTTTTCTTTACCATTATATTTGCCCCCTGCAGTAGTGTCACTTTGTCCTCTGAAGTTTTCTGATAGGACTGTAAATACGACAGATATTTAGGTGTTTCCATTTATGTGGGACACCCTGTATAGCAATATGTATATGCTTACGTATGATGGAAGTACTTAAGAAAAAGAAAAAAATATATATATATCTTTGTCGTTAATATACTAATCGCTTCATTAAAAAGAAGTAGTTTGACTTTTACCTACAAAATTTTATTAACAGATGTTTATCTCTTTTAATTATATGATTTGATTTGATTAGAGTTGTGGCGGCTACTTCCTATGCTCGTCAACAGAGGGACACTACGACAACACCTTTCCCGCTACTACCTGAATCTTCCTCTGTTTGTATATATACCGTCCTAAACTGTCCTTACGACATCCCGCGTCTAAGGCACGGGTCCGCTAGATAGCCTTACTGACGAGTCCTCTAGCGGTTCTAGGACGAAACGCTTCCTTCTCCTTTTTCCTCCTCTCACACACTTTTCAGCCGCCATAGAGTCTTTATAAGAAGAAAAAGTAAAATATTGAAAGTAACAAAATGTATAGGTTCGCATGGCTCAGGGAGGTAGCACATCATTAATTAAATGGTAGGACCCGAGTTCGAATCCCGCTAAAAGCATAAAAATTTCTGAATTGTAATAGGGCCCGTTCGAAGACAAAATGGAATATATTCCTTCAAGCAAGTGCATAGAAAAGTAATGTATACTACAGACAGTTTCTAATATTTGTTATAACATTTTCTTTTTGAAGGTTTTATTAAATGTTATTTAAATATTGGATTTATATTTTCCAAATATTAGTTTCACATTATTTTAATATTTACTTTATATTTATTAAATATCTAGTTTATATCCTCTGAATATTTACTTTATATTTTTTAAGTATTTAGTTTACATTCTCTGAATATTTAGCGTACATTTTCTAAATATTCGATTTACATTTTTTGTACATAAGTACAATATTGAGATCCAATATTTTTTTCATATGAAAAAGTGTGGCTTAAAAAATATTATTCCAATATTTGATAAAGATATTTATCCACCATTTTTGTGCTACTAGGGAATATTTCACTCGTTGACCTGATTTAAATATTTCCATAATTCGAAACAGTTTTCACATTACTAAATTTGTGTGCGTTTAATAAATTGCTAAAAATCTAGGTATAAATAAATGTGCCACATTCGACTTTTTCTTGTTTATAAAATGTTCTGTGACTCGCGAAGTTTTTGGATACTACAGTCCAAGTAGCGTTCTAAGAGGTTAACCTTTTTCTGCTGACCTTGAGCCCCATATCTTTCCTCGGGTACTCAGGCGGGTCTGGTTACCATTGCTATGCACATTTAGCAGCCAGACCTGCACGTTTCTACCATTTTCAGGGGCTTACACTGCTACTTATCCTTAGATTCTAAAGTTTTCATTTTCTTTTTGTTCTTCTATCTTGCACATTTCTCTAAACGGACTGTATGCCACGTAAGAATTTCTTTCCGTTCGCTTTAGCCTACCAGAGTTTACATTAACACGTTTGCATTAATGTTTTCTAAGAAGAAATGTATAAATTATCTGAACAGAGACATACACCTCTACACTAGATTGGATCTTAGTTACCTAAGTCGAAAAAAATTTTCGATTTTTTTTCGGGTTACCCCTTATGATTGTGACACTGGCTAAAAAATAGTCTGTGCAAAATTTTAGATCGATCGAAGAATGAGAAAACGTGCCGCATCGAGCTTGAAAATTTTTTAATTTTGAAACTTGGGTTTCTCCAATCTAGTACATCGTAAATGTACATTTCAATATATCGTTGAATTTGTCTTTCCATGCTAGCTAACTATATGCATATAAAATACAAGGTTATCGTAAAAAAAAATACGGAACATTGAAATTTTGAAAATTGGATTTAAAAAAAACATTATTCTTTAGCATTATATTTACTTCGTTGAACAGTACAACTTTTGTTTGACAAATTATTTTATATATTTATAATAACAAAGATATTCACAGTATTTACAAAGATATTTATGCGCAAGAAATTCTGTTTTAGCATCCAATAGAAATATTTAGAGATGAAAAAAAATGAAAGCAAGTTTCTGATTTTAAAATACCCTTTGAAAAGTTTCATTAAAATATTTTATGTATCTTTTGGTAATATTTTTGGTCATGAGAAGACTGTTTTCTATTTTCGGCGAGAATTGCTTTTCTTCTCCTCATCTTTTGTCAATATTTGATCGTATTCTTGTATACGTTTGAACGATGCTTAACCTATTTTTGAAATCGTTCTCATCTTCTTATAAATTGCGATCTTTTTTTAAAAATTCTGTGGGAATTGAAAATCTTTCAAAGAATTTTGTTGTATGTTAGGAAATGAAATAATTAATATCCCTGTTACTGCAAATTTCTACATCATACGGAGTAATTTTAAATCTTTAACAAGGTTTATCTGTCTCAATATTCAGCGCATCCACCATTCGCAGTATCGTGCTCTTTTTCACACTTTTATCAAAAAATGCTAATGTTGCTGCTTTCGAAGATAAATACCATAGGTGGTCACAAAATTTTTTGATTGATACGCTGCTTATTTTTCCACCAATACTATGCATACAGTTTTTAAACTCTCTAAAAATGCATATATCACTAATTCCATTCTCCTCTTTATTAGTTAGACTGGATGCATTTTTAAATAAATATATTTACAAACGATATAAAGCTTTCACCATCCATCAAGCGCGAGCGTGGTAAAAAACTTCTAGAGCATGGAACCTTGTATTTCCTATGGTAAACTCACCCAAGAAAATAATTGTTAACTCCAAAAATTCCTTATAGTCTTCTCTCTGTTGTCGTTCTTTCTGCAAAGTATCTATAGATATTGTAGCGGCACACGGTTGACGACCATAATAAGTAATAACCATTCTGAAGGTCCGCTTGCAGATATTAGGGATTAGACCAGCAAACCTACCCTGGTGTTTGCAAGTTGGAAAAATTATTTTATTCTTTTGTTGTTTTCACGGTCAGCGCGGTCAAGGAAAGTCCCAAAACATAGAGCCACCTAAATTGGCGACAGGGAGTTCCTTTCCCCCGCCGATCAGGGCGGGGTTTTAAGGAAAAGGAAACTCCACTCTCGCGTCTTCAGGTGAGCAAGCTCCACCTGCGCGTTTTCGGAAAAGGCGTCACCTTCTTCCGAGAATTTGTATATACAGGGTGAGTCACCTAACGTTTGTACCTCAAATATCTTTGTTGTTTCTAAAGATACGTAAAATATGGTAAGGACATGGTAAGGAAAGTTGAATGGTACAATGGGGCTGACACGATGCAAAAAAACAAATTTTGTTTTTATGTCATTTTTTTAGAGATATCAAGGTCACCTTAACTTTTTTAAATGGAACCACTCTTTTTTAAACACCTACAATGATAGTCCCTTTCATTACGAATTCAGTGACTATAATTACACAAGGTCATTCAAGGTTGCGGACAGAGATAACGTATAAGATTTAACATCGATACATGCCTGTAAACGGGCTTTGAAGGAATGTTGCACTCTGTCCGTGACCTTGAATGACCTTGAGTAATTATAGTCACTGAATTTGTAATGAAAGTCCCTGGATAAAACTTGTCATATACATATAAAGAAAATTTTAATATAGAAATAGACATATTGGTTGTTTTCTATAATATACAGAATGAGCAAATTAGATATTGATTTAAGGGAGGGTTCAATCAACCTTAAGCATTCAGAGCATTATTTGGCAATGCCTATTGCTGTTTTCATCGTTAGAGATATAAAGAAGTGTTCCAATGCTTTGTATTTGCTTATATTCCTCTAACATGAAGAGTGTTCCGACAACAGTGGTACAACCGGGCGCGGAGTGATTCTCGTGAAAAAATAAGTCGGAAATATGGCGTAAAGTTTTTGCGTATGATGCTTCGTTTTCCAGAAAATCGAGTTTAAAGATACGTCTAGTTCGCGTGTTTTAGTAGTATATGCAGGAAGTAGAATTGGTCGGCCATGATCAGACGCGTCAGGCTATTCTTATCTAATAGCACGCGTATTCGCTGCATTTAGAAACTCATTTTTCTCGAAAACGAAGTCTCATATGCAGAAACTTTAATCCATATTTTCTACTTATTTTTTCTCTAGGAATCACATTTTGCCCGGTTGTAACACTGTTGACGGACCGCCCTGTAACCTCTTATACCATATGAGACTAATGTACATGTTGTATACTGTACTATTATTCATATTTGTTGAAATAAAGTAGTCACATTGTAAGTAAAACTCACATCCGGGAATGTCGGGACGTCGGCGCGGCGTCGCTTTGGCTGTTACAATGTAACAACTCGAAAAAAGGCTAATGGAGTGTGTGCCATAAGTCGAAATGACGATCGGCACGAAACGAGAGTGGGGAAGACGTTAGATGTGTGACGCCTACGCGTGTTCTCGGATGAAAGGATTTCAAAGCCGAGATCGCGGGATCTTATTAGGGTCCAAAAATATAACCTTTCCAATCTGCTACCTTCCGGATGGGCAAGGTGTTGAAAGATCGGACGGGATTTGCTAAATCTATGGGTTCGATGGATGGCCAGTCTTAGGCTTAGGTATTATGACTATGGACTAGAATGGAAATTATTAATAGGTGAAGAGCTATCTTGATTTATGACCATAACTAACATTTATTCTTCAAAACGCTTGGTATGCGGCACAGGTACATTTAGGATGCTATGGTCGAATATTCGTATAACAAGTTTAAAGACGTTATCAAATGTAATACTATTATCGCGATGAAACAATGTCGGCGTTCATCTACGTAACTCAACAGTAAAATAGTGCGTGTATTGGATGGTACGATTTAGATGTTCGGCGATAATAACGATTCTAAAAGAACGTCGCACGGCTGTATAGAGGCCGGCGCACATGAATATCACAAGTTGTTCCACCGATACATTCAAGGAATAGCACTAGGAGAAACAAGCTGATCGATTCGGATCGGAACTACGCTCTGATGATTATGAGCAAGGAATTTAACCGATAGTGAAATATCAATTGGCGAGCGTCGCCACGAGGACGAAGCCGGCGAGGTTTCCCGAAACGACTACGCGTTACCGGTCGCCTCGTGGTACGCGATCCGCCATGTTATTATACATCCGTTCCGAGTCGATCACCAGTATCACGTCACAATTATAAAATATATATATATATATATATATATATATATATATATAAATAGTATCACGGTCTTAAATGGTAACGGAAGATAACTCACCCAACGTGTAGTGTTTATTATATCACAGGTTAGTTTATATAGCTGTTCAATTACTGGCTGGTTCTATAGGAATGGTAAAATATGATTAATACACTCGCTCCCGAACCTCGTTCGCGCCTAATGCTAATAAAATCTATAATATATAACTAGTCACTAATAGGTTCACAATTCAATTGATTCGATTACAACTTAACCTACAACCAAGCCAAGCTTGATTGGCAAATTTAATTATGCGTTTAAAATGTTTTACGTAGAACAAAGACTTTTCGCCCGTGCGAGAGAAAGGTAAACCTATTCTAACGACTTGAACGAAACTCTGCTTTATACGCTCCACGGACCTAACGACTCGTACCTCACGATTATTCGTCGATAAGTGACGCGTCTTCGCGCTCGTTTCGGGAGGCACGGTCCCTGGTCTCGCTCCCCACTTAGCGTCTTAACCAATTAGATTCGAATATGTCATTCGGACGGTTAGGCGTGTTTTCTCTCTTGATCCATTCGCTCACTTTCTCGCTCTCATACCGCGCTCTCGGTTAACTCTCTTACTCCTTACTATGCCTTTACCAGCGGACGAGGAACAGTCTGTTGTTGTTGCCGTTATTGCCCTTGAAAAGGATCGGCATGCTTGGCTAGGTTACCCGAAACGACTACGCGTTACCAGGCATGCCGAACAATTACCCAACAATAACGTTCGTCGTGCTATGGCAAAACACGGTTTCGAATTAACGACTGGTTTTTCGTTATTACAATAATATCGTAAGGTGACGGGAAGGAGATCGTCATTCCTATACCTAAAGCTATCTCCATGTATACAGTCACTCCCATTAATATTCGTACACTCTAAAAGACGATTACGTTTTTAATATTGGATCATGTGACTCGGATGTTTTTTTTTAGAAGTTAGAACAATTAATTTACTACACGTTGAAAAAAAGAAATTTTGAAAAAATTGTAATTGGTCGGAATTACAAAGAAAATACTAAAAGTTGTTATTTATAACTGTTCTATGTGGGTCCATATTGAAAATTCAACAAATACGTTTTATAGATCTGTGTCAACTGTATAAACTCTGAATATTTCAACAAAATCGGCAAACGTTGCAATGAGCTACAACTGTTTGAAGATGGTAAAAATTGCAGCTTTTCACAATTTTCGGCCTTAAACTGTAATAAATCGAAGGATTCTTACGTCATTCGATGCCTGTCGCTGTTTTCCACGTAATCCAAATTGGATGAAAATTTGAAAATGTATACAATTGATACAGATCTACAAAATGGATGTTTTAAATTTTCAATATAAGCCACATAAAAAAATTGTAAAACACAACTTTTAGTATTTTCTCTGCAATATCGACCAATTGAAATTGTTTTAAAATTTCTTTTTCACGTCATGTAGTAAACTAATTATTCTAACTTCTCAAAAAAGTCCAAGTCGTATGGTCCAATATTAAACAAGTTATCGTCTTTTTAAGAGTGTACGAATATTAATGGGAGTGACTGTATATGTATGATTACGTACAATGTTGTGTGGGACGGCGTTGGTTTCAAGAAGGGTATTTGTTACTTTAAATACATTCTCGCGATAAAAATAAAGACTCTAACTTCGTCAAAGACAATGCTGTGTTCGATTAGGATAAATCCGAAACGGCTACGCGTTGTCGAACAGCAGCATGCCGACGGAACAGCAAATAATTTTGAATGTTTCAGGCTCGGCTGTGGTCGATTAGGATTTCCGAAACGACTACGCGTTGTCGTCCACAGCGTCACCTTGACCTAAGCCGAAATATAAAGATTATGTTACGGATCGTAACAGTTGCACGTCCGCCCAATAGTCAGTTCGACAGAAAAGTCGGTTTGGGCAGGACATACCTGGTATATACACTGCGGTGCATAACTATAGCATCGCCTAAATTTTTAGTTTTTTTCAGACTTTAGGTTAAAATTACAAAAAAATTAATTGTAGAAATTGAGAAAGTATGAAAAAAATGAACTGTAGACGAAATCACATTTAAATTGCCCTCTTCTACAAAACGATATAATCGAAAATGTGATTTTCAACTGTTGCGTAACTATAGCACCGGCGTTGTTATTTACTAATTTCACTGTCTTTAGTTTCGTTACGCATCGTTTAATCTACATAACGAAATATTCAGGAAAATAAAAATTGAAATTAAGAATTTGCCACAGTAAATATAAAGATTTGTATCTTGGAAATGCCGCGTGGTAAATATTTAACGGAAGAAGAGAGGGGTAAAATTTTAGCCATGAAAGAAATGGATTTTAGCATTCGCGAAATTGCTCGTAGGCTGGGAAGGTCACATAAAGTTGTTATAAACTTTTTACGTGACCAAGATAACTATGGAAAGAATAAAACGGGTGGACCAAAGAAGAAATTGAGTCCACGTACGGAACGAATAATTGTGAAAACGGCCAGCAATACATTAAAAAGTTGTAATCAAATTACAAAAGAACTTAATCTTGATGTTTCACGGTGGACTGTACATCGAGTTTTACAAAGAAATCGTAACATCGTGAGACAAAAATTAAAGTCTGCACCCAAACCTCTACCGCGTCACAAGATTGCAAGACTTCGGTACGCTCGATCAAACATGCATCGGAACTGGCATAACGTAAGTTAATTTCAGGTATTAAAATCTTCTAAACCCAGCTTACTGTAATTTCTTTTATCGACAATTAGACTATCTTTTCGGACGAAAAGAAATTCAACCTTGATGGACCTGATGGATACAATTCATACTGGCGAGATCTCCGCAAGGAACCACGTTATTTCACGAAAAGAAATTTCGGTGGAGGAAGTCTTATGGTTTGGGGGGCTTTTTACAGAGATGTCATATTACAATTAGCTTTCCCATCGAAAAAAATGAACAGTGACGAGTACATTAGTATATTAGAAAATAATTTGATACCCTTTCTTCAAGAAAATAGTACTGTAAATTGGTCATTTCAACAAGATAACGCGGCTATACGCACAAGTCGAAAAGTAATGGCATGGTTTGAAGCAAACGATATTAACATTATTAAATGGCCGGCATGTTCGCCCGACCAAAATCCTATGGAAAATATTTGGGGCATAATTGTTAGGAACGTTTACGCAGAAAATCGGCAATACGAAAACGTTTCAGAATTAAAAAATGCCATAATCGAAACAAGTAACAAAATCAGCAGAGATATTATTCAGAAACTTATTGATAGCGTACCAGATAGAGTGTTTGAGCTAATTACAAAAAAGGGTGGTCCTACAAGTTATTAAAATTGTTTATGATTGGTTTTATTGATGTGGTGCTATAGTTACGCAACAGTGAAAATTCATACTTTTGATAGTATCATTTTGTACAAGAGGAGAATTTAAATAAAAATTAATTTAAAGTTTATTATTTTTCATACCTTTTCAATTTTTACTTACTAACTTTCAATCTTAATTATGAAACAGGTAAAAATTTAGGCGGTGCTATAGTTATGCACCGCAGTGTATTAATAAGTTCATAGTTCCAAGTTTTTATATTAAAGAAAGTTCCTTATTCACTAACGCTGTGCTTTATGATAAGAGAAACACCATCCCTATCATATCCTCAACAATATTTAATATGCCCAAATGTTCAACAATCATACTCACGATTTCGATCGAATATTTTCTGTCAGAGATAGTATATATGGGATAATATTTTTCGCGTTTGATAATTGTTGTGATTAACACTGTTTTTATGTATTCAATCCTTCGCGGGGTGTTTGGTAGGAGCGCTGCATTACTGCGCATGCGTTTGCATTCTTTTTTTTTAACTATCCGCGTGCGCCCTTCTGTTCGCTTGCTGTAAGCTTCTACTCGTTGTTCGCATCGCACATGTACACACTTTTGCATTAAATATTTCTCGTACTATTTGTACTGTCTGTAATCCCGATTAATACGTCATTGCGCTCACAATAATGTATTAATTTATAAATTACTGATACTAAACGTTCAAATCATTCTTTCAACAATCACGTCCACAAATATCCATCGGATATTGTTCGTCAGCAAACTGTAGTTCCTGATTAAAAACCGCGTGATGTTGGAATGAATGCATTTTTGTCATTTTTGTAGAAAAAAAACTGCGGGCCATTCAGTTTGATTGTTCGGTGCTTCTAGAACGAAAGTAAACGGAAAATCGCATTCAGTTATCGCGCGTATTCACGAGCTCCGCGAGTACGTAATATTGTATTCGGTGCGTTGAAAGTTCTCGTGCTCCGCACATTTGCGAACGTTTCGCCCGTGAACGCGATACTCACGTTTTTGTACCGTAATTTGCAAAGTAACTTGGCCAATCAGTTTAAAAACTCAGCTCTCATAATGAATAGCGGAATTGTGCGTGCCGAAACGTCGACGAAACAGACGCAAATAAGAATGACACGTGGTCACTGTGATGACTGTAAATTACCGCCTGCTACATTTTCCCCGATGGAAAAGATTTGTGGGTTGCGGGAAATTTAAAACCCTTCGGCTCCCGCGTTGGCTTATTGAATTATCGTGCGCATTGCAGTCTGGTTGCGGTCAATAGGGAATGTGATTTTTACGAAACGGATGAGCATTGCGGGCATGACGAGGCCGGCCCGTGGAAATCAGTTCGATTGTGTTTGCAACGGACTTTAAATGACGTGTATTTTGCGGTGCGACGTTGAGTTAACGACACTCCCGTCCAATTGTTCCCCAGACGATGTTCAAGTTATCGACATTTCACGATTTTATGGAGTTTCCCGTTGCTTTAGAGGCCGTTCAGCTTCACAAAGTTTAGCCGAGCCGCCTACATTCGAAAGTGGAAACCCTTACAAAATTTGACACGCAGGTAGTCGATCGAGATTGTGGGTAGCCTCACGAATTTAACTATAGCAATGTCTGGATACATGTGAAATTGTCAGGACCGAAATGTTACTTCTATCGCGTTCAGGATATCGATGATAGAATACTAATAATGAAATAAGAAATTCAGTGTTACGATGAAGGCAGCGGCCTCGGGTTTGAAACATTGCACTCATCGCGACAGACACGATTTCTCGAGATTCCTTATAAATGTTACACTCAAATTCTACTTTTACCAATTAATTGCAATTATTGGCTATTTATATTGAATCTAAGAAGAAAATTAACGTTGATCCCAAAATCGTGGATTGAAAAATATGTAAAAGAAAATTGCTATCTAAAGATTTGAATGGATCCACGTATAGTTGTCATGAAATTATCAATCAGAAAAATGTCACAAGTATGTTGGTAGAAGATTTGTACAAACCATAGTTAAAAGCAATAGAATTTTATCACTGGATCAGTATAGTCAATCAAAACAACTTAATGCGTTCTAATTAAGTTATTTAAATTAAATTCATTTAATTATTAATATAATTATTCATATAATTAATTTAAATTATTCAAATAATTTCTTTCGATAATGCCCAAGCCTGGTATCTACAGTCGATCCAAAAAGTATTTGAACACTAAATTTCTGTTTCACGAGAAATTCTCAATATGTTAACTATGATAATTTCGTTAAAAGAAATAGCACATTAATATATTTGGACTCGTTTTAAAGCTTGAAATCCCTACTTTCGTAGTGCATCGTTCACTTAGGATATTTGTTCATGATATAGCAACTGCAAAATAGGGCAGGTTTTTCGTCGAAAATGCCATCAATTGAATCGTCTGTAAAAGTAACATGTTGCGTCAAGTCAGCGAGTGTGATTGCCGCGGATTACTTGTCCGCGGGTAATAAAAGATGTAGCTTGTTTTTATTTATTTATTTATTTCTTATTGAGCAATAAGTAATTATAATTAACAAGTTGTGTAGGTGCTACGTTTTGTTTCAAGAGAAAATCAGTGTGGGAAATGGTAATTTATACCTTTTCCGTGTTCGCGTAGCGCACCAATCAGGATTGACTTCGTTTACTCGCAGGTAGTTCTGGGGGTCGCGCGCGGTTGTTGCATCTTCGGTCGCAGAGTGTGTTTACGGAAGATGTAAGGCGAAAGCTAGCTATTATCGAAGGTATGGTGGAGTGTCGGAAAATACGTGTTGTTCAGAAACCGAACACATAAAAAAATTTGATATGAATGAATTTTTTACGGATTTGAAGATTGAGCCTTCCCTTTTACAGCGTCGACTTAAAACTCAATCTATGATTCTCTTTTTTTGTTGTTTTACAGAATAAAAATGAGGAACAAGTTTGGTCGTATAAGTCCTTCACGGTGTGTGTTATAGTACACCTACCATTCGAAACTCAATAAATCGCTTAGAAAAAATCGCACATCATATTTTAAGCAGCTGTTGGAAAGAAGAAGTCTCAATCTGTAAATCTAGTTTTTGGTCCAGAAAATCGCCTTCAATTTCGCAGACGAGGTATCATGCAAAAATATCTCTTGCAAAAATGAGTAATGGTTCAGCTCCAACCTTGAAAACGAGTCCAAATATATTGTTGTACGATTTTTTTAAATGAAATTATTACAGTTTGAATATCAACAATTTCTCGAGAATCAGAAATTTAATTTTCAAATATTTTCTTGATCCACTGTATATCATTTAAGCAAGTTGAAAAGCAAGTTGATTATTTGATGTTTAACAGATGTTTATCATTTGATCCTGAGAGTAGCATAGAGGACCGCATAATTTATATAAATTAAAGGCGCAACTAATATTTTCAATAGCTTTTACAAATTGTATAAGATTTATATGGAATATTTTTCGTGCCGTTTTTGTGCACAATTACCTCGTTATGTGCGGAATATAAACTTTTAATATTTCCGTAAAATCAAAATAATATTATTAAGAAACAAGAACTAGAAAGTTAAAATTTATTATAGTGGATACTATTTTAACCCATTTACATTCCGAAGATCCTAATGCAATGCGGTTTATTCAAGTATATAACATATAAAAATGAAGTGGTTGAAGCGTCTTCAACACTAACAAAAAAAAATATTGTAGTCATTGTTCAGGTGACTCGTTTCAGGTGGCACACCGTGAGTATTAGTAGTTATAGGAATACAGTAATGTCTGGATATACAGGATGCCCCGCATACCGTGAGAAGTAATTCTACATACAAAAGTGAATCGAACACGCGTATTTTCAGAATTTTCAAACTCGATATAGGTACTCGAAAACGAAGCATAGAAAGCAACGAACATATAATTCTATTTTTTCTTTTCGACTCACATTTGCATGTAGAATTACTTCTCAATCAATTGCCCACAGTATGCGGGACAGCCCATATATGAAAACTCCTATTCTTTGATATCTAGCATTGAACGTGAAAAAAAGCAACTTTCATGTTTTTAATTATTTTTTTATGAAACATTTACCAACATTTTTATGAGTCTTTTCTATTTTAGACGACACGAAACATGACACAATTTGGATTGTATTTACTTGTCTAGTTTACGATACAGCAGAACCACAATTATGTGAACTAATTGTGAGGCCACATTTAGTTTTTAGAAGAAACTGTTTATTATATTATAAACAATATAATTGAGTTATAATAGTACTTAGTGCTCTAACATTACAATATGAACTTAATTCCAGCATGTGGACAATCTCTCACGTTTTCTTTATTTCGCACAACCATCTTTTCACCCACACATCTTCATACATGTGCGCCATATATGTTCTGAACTCTTTACCAATGAATACAAAGCTATCTTAATCTCCACACTATTCAATTGAACATCAGCGTTCGGATAATAGAACAATGACCTAGCTACAGTGTTACAATAAATCTCTAGTGATTTGTACATTAAATCGTGTTATACAGGGTGAGGCATTTAAAACAGGATACCTGAATAACTCACTTGTTTTTGGAGATAGAAGAAAATACCTCAGACCAAACTTATTTAGTATCAAAGTACTCATAATTTGATGCTACTAGTTTTTTGATAGGTCGAGGCGTCAAGGAGATATGAAGGTCAACTCTATTTCTTTGAATAGATCAGTATGTATTTTTACTTACATTCTGATAGAGTATTTCAAATCATAAGTGCTCAAATTGGCGACCTTAAACATGGATACATACAAATACACAGAAGTATTCGATGATTGCTTTGAGACAATTTATTTTCTCTTGCAGTTGACCTAGAGCGACTTTGAATGACCTTAATAATAGGTCATTGTATTCGTCTTGAAATACTCTATCAAAATGTAAGTAAAAAAACATACTGATCCATTTAATGAAACAGAGTTCACCTTCATATCTCCTTGACGCCTCCACCTATCAAAAAACTAGTAGCATCAGATTATAAGTCCTTCGATATCAAATAATTCTGGTCTGAGGCATTTTCTTCTATCTCCAAAAACAAGCGAGTTATTTAGGTGTCCTGCTTTAAATGCCTCATCCTGTATATGGATCGCTTTAGATTGGACCGTTTCCATGTAAAACACGTATTTGGATAATGAGGAATTCAAATATCATCGGTTCGGATAATTCGATTAAATCGCCAATCTAATTAGCAAATATGATGAAAACTGTATCGTGTTTGGTGCCCATTTAATCAGAGAAACGTCCCAAATATGTAATTGTAGTAAAAGTTTCATAAATAATTAACCAAAAACAAAAATGTTGGGATAAAATGTTCAGAAATATTGCGTGCATCTCTTTCATATCTATCGAGACAATACTGTAATGTATAATTTTTAACCACCGCCTTGCAATCTAACCGCTGATATATCTTCGCTGGTATTTCGACACCCGAGCAAAGTCAAATGACACAAGTAGTTAGAAATATGTAGCGAGTATACGCCAAACTATCTGAGAACGTCACTCGATTATACTAAAGTGGATTCCATCGGATTAAGGCATTCCGGGCAATGGAACAGCGGATAATGTGGCAAACGAGACCTTTACACTATCTATGAACACATACATTTCCACATCCCCACAGGATATTATAAACTTGTTATTGTAACAAGGATAATACGTAACAACAATTACTTACGGACTGATAATGGGAAATTGTTCCCAGAAACTATCTAAAATATTTATAAACAGAAAATTCACAATAATTTCAGTAAATTCGTTTATAATCGATTCACACACGAGAATAGAGTAAAAAAGCATTTACCTAACTCAAACCACTAACAGTGCCACATATGCGATCCACAAAGATCAATATTAACACATTAACATAGATCAATTTGTAGGGTAGAGGCGAGGATGTATGTATGTGTGCGTGAGTGTCCGTTGGGTCCCGCGAATGTCCGTTAGCGGAATCAACGCGACTTTAGGGTAAATGCGATCGACAGACTCGCCGTAAGAATGAACGTGTGCGTGTGTGTGTGAATGTCCGTTGGCCACCACGAATCATGCGATCAGCGGGCGCGAATCGTCCGTTGGCGAGATCGATCGCGCGTTTAACAGAAGACGATCGGCCGAGGCTTTGTGGTCAACGCTGTACGAGGAGAGAGCACTCTCGGTAGAACTGTTAAAGAGGAACGACCTAACGTAGGAATAAATATTATATTAATCCTCCTCAGACATTTTCCCTCTTACAAAGTCAAATTATGTCTAATAAGTAATGAAAGACCAAACCATCAGCACTATCACATATGCAACCAACTAGTTATGACAACCTTGATGGTATAGCATCAATTCACTTGAATACCAGCCCATGCAGGAATTATGGGTAATGAGAAAGTAAACGTACTTCTGACAGAAGCGACCAAAGGAAGTCCTTCGCCAGATATCAAGGCTTTAATTACTGACCAAACCAGAGATCTCAAAATTCAAGCTAGAAAGTCCACTAACGTCCTAATCAAAGAGCATGGTCTCGTTAAAGGTACGAACTACATTAGATTTTATCACAAGAATAAAGGCAAATCATGGTACACTGGACTTGGACTTTCCAGAGATTTTGTAGTTTTCGTTAATAGATGTCGTTCGAATCATTATAAATTAAATGCTTCTATGGCGGCTGAAAATTAATGGAAAGATGGAAAAAGGGAAAGGAAGCGGTTTCGTCCTAGGCCCGCTAGAGGACTCGTTAGTAAGGCTATCTAGCGGACCCGTGCCTTAGACGCGGGATGTCGTAAGGACAGTTTAGGACGGTACATACAGGGTGGCCCACATAACTCTGAACAGCTCAATATCTCGAAAACTATGCCATCGATTTTAAAGTTCTTAGTCTTAAATTGCATGGAACTGAGGGGCCTTTCTGACTACATAAACGTGAAGTGGCCTCCCTTCCCCTTTAACGGGGGAGGGGAGGTACCTTTGTAATTTTAAATGGAACCCCCTATAAAATGTTACATATTTAGATTCTACAGGAAAAAACAAGTCAATTTTGTCTGAAACATTTTTTTGTCAGATACTTCCATGATGAGATATAACAGTTTGAAATTTCGAGTTGTAGGTACTTGAAGGGCTCGGAAATAGCGTTATGGAATTATACGCGCTTGAGTCCTTTGCTTATTCGTGAAGAAATAAAATGTACTTTAAATTAAATGTTCAAAATGTCCACCACGGGCTTGTAAACACTTATTTACTCGAAACATCAAAGTTGTTCTAACATTTTTTAACATTTCGGGAGTCACTGAAGCGCAAGCGTCACGTATTCTTTGTTTCATATCCTCTTTTGTCGTCGGTGGTTCAAACATAACTTTGTCCTTTACATATCCCCATAAGAAAAAATCTAATGTTGTTAGATCGGGGGATCGAGGAGGCCATTGACGAGGTCCCCCACGACCTATCCATTTGTTCCCAAATTTTTCGTTCAAAAATTTCCTGGTGATGATTGCAAAATGAGGAGGAGCGCCGTCTTGTTGGAACCACATTTCTCTTCTAACGTGCAGTGGCACATCTTCCAAAAGCGCAGGCAAATGATTTTTTAATAAATCACAATAACTTGCAGATGTTACAGTTTCTTGAAAAAAATAAGGTCCAATCACAAAATCTCCTATTAGGCCACACCAAACATTTAAAGACCATCGATGTTGAAAGGGAACACATCGCATCCAATTTGGGTTTTCCACGGCCCAATAATGCAGATTATGTCTATTTACATGCCCTGAATTCATAAAAGTGGCCTCATCGGAAAAAAAGTATTTTGCACAAAAAGTCTTTTTCCACAACACCCTGCATCCACTCGCAAAATCTTACGCGGTGATCGTAATCTGCTATCGAAAGCTCTTGTGATAAAACCACGTGATATGGATGATACTTTTGCCGTTTCAAAATTCGTTGAATCGATGAACGACTAATATGTGATGTTTGTGCAAGTGTACGTTGACTAATATGAGGATTTAATGTAATTGCAGCAAGAATACTGGCACTATTACTTTCATTAGTGACAGCTTTAGGTTTATTGCGAGTTTTTTTACACAATTCACCGTGCTCGCGAAGCCGTTTTTCTAAATTATGAAATGTTGCATGACATTTTTTGATCCCATAACGTTCAAAAAACATCACTGCTGCACGCGGATAATTCTTTTGTCATTCACCTAACGTTAATAACATATTCGCTTCTGTGTCAAAAATAGCCATAATCACAATGTTACTGCTTGAATAACAGCTCTAAACTGAAAACGTTTTCATAGATAAGTGAGTCAAACTCAAGAATTGTAAATATTATTGTTTGTGTTTCTTCACGAATAAGCAATGGACTCAAGCGCGTATAATTCCATAACGCTATTTCCGAGAGCTTCAAGTACCTACAACTCGAAACTTCAAACTGTTATATCTCATCATGGAAGTATCTGACAAAAAAATGTTTCAGACAAAATTGACTTGTTTTTTCCGGTAGAATCTAAATATGTAACATTTTATAGGGGGTTCCATTTAAAATTATAAAGGTACCTCCCCTCCCCCGTTAAAGGGGAAGGGAGGCCACTTCACGTTTATGTAGTCAGAAAGGCCCTTCAGTTCCATGCAATTTAAGACTAAGAACTTTAAAATCGATATCATAGTTTCCGAGATATTGAACTGTTCAGAGTTATGTGGGCCACCCTGCACTTAAACAAAGTAGACTTAAATGTAAATATACTAGAATATTGGATGGATCAAAGATTTAAATCCCAATTCTAGTTAACTAGCATTAGCACTTCACAGTATTCTTGAAACACAAGTTACCGTGGAACGAGCATTTAGTGCTTTGAAATAAGAACGAGTGTATTAATGAAAGTGCGTCATTCCACGCCAAATCGATCACTTTTTAACGTCACCATCGGCGATTTTGTTCTAAATGAAATATGTTGTAGTCCATGTGACATTAGGGGGGTGGGGTTATGTCATTTTTCCGGTTGAGAATTTGATTGAAAATTACAGGCCTTCGAAGTTTGCAATTTTTGTCCATTTTGGCGAAAATAGGCTTCACTTACAAATTTTTATCTCAGGAACTGATTATCCGATTGAGTTAAATTTTTGAGTGTTTTATTCATACAGGATTAGGCTATTATTAAATAATTTTTTCTACTTCGATAATTAACTGTTTAATGTCGAAAAATATAAACAAATTCTTTTTCTGCTTTTTTTTCGGTGAGGGACATAAGTTTATAAAATTTTGAAAAAAATATGGTCATATTCCCTGAAGTTTCTCCTTGAAAATGACCCCTTAAAAAGAGTGTTAAAAATTGACGTTCACAATGAGCTGGAAAAGGGCGCGGTGTACCCTCGTTTCATGGTCGGTTGTCTGTTCCGCTGGTCTCAAAACAATACCACCAGACCACGTATACGACTAAATGATCATATTTACACCTCGAGAATTATGTTAATAACTACTCTTGGCCAACGACACCTTTTTAATCATAACTTTATTTATGGATGTTAGTTTCTATACTGAAACATAACATTTCTATACTGAACACTGAACGTATAGGTAAATAATACTTTTTGTTTTTTTCAAGTTTTCTTCCTTACTCATCTATATTCATCCGATTTCCAATTCCTTCAATAATGCTGAGTGCGAAAATAATCTAAACTTTTATATTTTACTTTAAAATATCTGTTTAATAATATATGTTCCTCCAAAACTTTTATTAGTCTAATATAAAATAACAGGTCCACAAGTTCCATTCGACCCCTGATAGCAGATCAACTTTATTTGATTTTGAAGGAATTCGTGAAGCCATAGCGAGTTTGTATTGTAAAGAATCTCGTTTCCTTCAAAGAATTACTGTTCTATGTCTACAAAAACGTCTGGCTCCAGTTTCCAGTATCTTTGCATTTTATAATATATTTAGTGGCCTGATTTATTATTATTAAGAAGCCACACATATGTTTTACATTGCTGCGAGCACCAGGTTATGCGTGACTTATGGAACACTCTGTGCACACGAATGGTCTAACACGAAGCCGTACTACTTGCACATGTCTGAACAGCGTCGTGGTTGTACCACTTTCTGGTAGCTACAGTCTTGTACTACTTGCGGCTCAGCTGGCCATGTATGAGTTACTATCGCTTTCAAATGATTGCATGCGTTCATCAAATAGTAATATACAGTTGTACAATTAACTCCTTGCCACATAATATGGAGTCAGCCTCGTGACGAAGAGTTAAAATATGTAACACCTCTTAAATTAGGATATAATTTCTTCTTTTTATAATGGGAATAAAACTCTTTCTGACGTCTAGAAATGTTTAAACATTACAGTTGATGTAAACATATAATAAATATAAATTTACCTTTTCTTCTAAGAAATAATTTTCATTCTAAGAAATCACACAAAAAAGAATATTTTAATAAAACGGAATAAGTTCGCTTTCTTTGTAAATTCATAGATAATCGTCGCCACCACGGATCCGGCCGGCAACGTTTAATGTTCAGATAATACTATTCTTTGACTTTAACGTAGAAAAGGACAGCGAAGCTCGAGAGGCCTCCGAGGAGTGTAACATAATACGGGTCGAGTATGTCGGTATGAAAACAACAATTAACCCAGTGACAAAACTTCTTAATTTTTTACTATTTTTTAATAGAACTTTCACCAACATATTCGTGGTATTTTTGTAAAGAAAATGATATCAAATAAGATACATATATGTTAGCGTCAATGTGTTTTAAGCCAGGCCAAGGGTTTGTATCGAGGCGACTCTTAGGCCTGGAAGGATTTATGGCAGGATCTTGGCCTGCGTGAGGCCCTAAAGAGGGGTGCTCGAGACTAAACAGAACCGTCGATGGACGATGGCAGGCGACCGCGCTGGGTCTTCCGCCTATCGGCCGTCACGGTAATGTTTATGTGAAACAGATGAGTGAAAGTTTGGAATGACTCCGTGAGAAATACAGAGAGAGAGAGAGAGAGAGAGAGAGAGAGAGAGAGAGAGATAGCGACGAGTGCGTTGCACGAGGATTGGGACTCTGCCCTGAAGGAGCTGGCCACGGAGTGGGGAAGGCACGGGGGTGCTTTCTGGTAAGAGGACTGTGTTAGACCGCTCAGCACTTACCCCAGAATCTTCGAAGGGAACGAGTCAAATAAAATATCTAACATATAATTCCGATGGTATTTACTTGAGTAATGGACGATGAAAGTTTCGGAAAATTATTGTTAATATGATCCGAATTATATCGTGTTTAGTATTATTTTAATCAGAAAAATGCCGCAAATATATTGGAGAAACTCTCATAAAAAAATGAGTAATAATAAAAATGTTTTTTATTGACATTACACTGTGAAGACACGCGGGCCTTTGAACTACGCCGGCGACCGCGACTCACCGTGTCTCTTTCTTTCCAATACGCTATCCTTCCTTGCTCCCGAAACTTTCATCGTCCATTACACAAGTAAATACCATCGCAATTACATCTTATTTGGTATCATTTTTGTTGGGAATAATTTTTGTTTAAGTTGGTATGAATGGTAGTCTATGTACTAAGTGAGGATGTATGGTTGGTGAGAGAGAGAGTGAAAAAAAAGACTGTATAGACGCGCACGTGGTAAGAGTGACCGCTGTATCGAAACCAAAGATTTATATTAAAATTAAAAATAAAAAGCAATATAAAAATAATATTTAACAATTTTCATGAGAAAAATGAAACGAATAGGTTGGTGAAAGTTCCATAAAGAAATAATAAAAAAATAACGAAGTTTCGCCATTTGATTGGTAGTGGTCTAACCGATATATTCGGCCCGTATTATGTTACACTTCTCGACGACCGAGGCCTCTCGAGCTTCACGGCCCCTCACGGGGTATACCCCGCGGAAGGAGGGATTGTTTGGCGACGTTTCTTGTTCAGAATTTGACGACTTTTAACGATGAAACACTGTATTATCAGAAATTTTCAAAGTAGGCTTATCAATGAGGAATATTAGTATCACACAATGTTGAAACACGTTTCCGCATGATATAAGCAGCTACTTAAGAAAATTGAAGAAATAAACGGTTTATAATTTTTAAATCGAGTGGCACACTCGTTCATTTGTTAGTTTTCATATAATGCCATAATCCTTGACATACAATGAAAGTATATAATACAATATACAATACATATATTTCATTGTTAATGTTGGTAATGTCCGTGTCTAATTTATCATTATCTGATATAAGTGTATACATTTGATAGTATTGTGGGACTATAAAGAAAATGTAACCCAGACATTTTGCCACTCTGAATAATAAAATTGTCAATATTAATTTGTGTTTGGGAATAGGTGGCTGGTACAGCCTTATCGGAAGGCTTGGAAAATCGAGGCAGGAAGTCGGAAACGGGTTGAGAGGAGAACTCTGTGCGCGGTGGAATTATACGGGCGGAAAAACGCGATCGAGCACGTGGTCGGTGGATCGAATAATAATTTATGCCACAACTTGGAAAATAGCACCTGTAATTTGTAACTGAACACTTGTATGGTGGAAAATAAACGATGCGATGAATTTGAATGGTGATTGGAATTCCACTTTAAACGCGAGTACAGATTGTTCGACGAGGAAAAATGGTTTTCTGAGCGCACGTGGTGTTGCACAGACAGTTCTCGGAAGACGGAGAGCGATTCCGGGAATCGTCCGCGGACGATGACGATTCGCGAGCACCGTGATTGGCTCGCGGGCGGTGGCCCGATTCGCGGGAGAGGGAATTACAGGTGATGTACCTGATAAGCGGCGCGATATTTAAACGGAGCGAGACATGTGGTCGCGCGCCCATTTGGAAAGTTTCTGCCGAATCCTGAACAATTTGACTTTATTTAATTGTTGCTGACAAAAGCCAGGTCACTTTCTGTGTCGTTGTGCATCGCTTGTTTTCCACGCGCTCAGGTAGCATCAACCATCCCGAGCCGTCTACTATCCATATGGTTTCCCATATGTCAACCGTATTCCTTTCGTGACCCAAGGTGATCACTGAGTGACGGTTCGGCTCTGTTGTTGACAGTGTATTGTCGTACTTGTTCGAGTTCAGGTACTAGTTCCCTATCTTGGGTGGCTCACTACACATTTGGTTTCCCAAATGCTGACCATACTCCTTTCGTGATCCAAGGTGATCACTGAGTGACAGTCCCACCCAAGATTTCTTAGAACTCTTTCATACCTGACCAAACTGACGAAAATCGACGAGCACCCTCAGAAAGTGACCGTTCCGTTTGCCTTCTACTAGCACACACACACCGGTTTGCTCGTGGTTCCTTCTATTTAGTCTACCCCTACCCTGCATATTTGTGGGAGGGGTTTCACAACAAATTACAGTCTTCATTGTCTCTTCACGCTTATCTTGAACGCCGAAAGAATACAACATGGCAATACTCAAATGAATTACATATACAAATTTAAATCAGTCCTTAACACAAACGTATATACAAAGTTAAAGCAACATAAATCAGTCCTTAACACAAACGTATATACAAAGTTAAAGCAACATAAATCAGTCCTTAACATTAATATTACGAAGTTATAAAATTTTGTTCTAACAGTATCAAAATCTACGGTTTTTATACCCAACGTTGTGTTTTTAAAATGACTTGATCGTTATTAGATTATTATTTATTTATCAAAATAGATGAAGAACGTCTCTTACACTTGTGGTTTCTATAATTTTCCACAGTGAGCAATAAATTGGTTTTACGTTTCCCTATAAATTTTATGACGTGACACAACATAGCATACACTCTTTTGTTATGTACTTGTTCCATTAGGCACGTACGACGTTGTGGAGAAAATAGTAGAGTAAATGCGCAAGTGGAGTCATATAGGAAGATAATGGTAAATTAAAAAACGCTGATCGTTATGTGGAAACTGTTCAGAATTCAAACTATTTTCTTACAAAATCTTTTATGACAAAAACAACTTATGAAATATGCACTTAATTAGCGAAATTTGAACCTCCTATCATTTAAATCATTATTCGTATAATATGAAATGTCGACTTTCATATCAATTATAATTTGAACATTCAAATGGCTGTTTGATTGAACGTTAGAGAAGGCCCATATCATTTCTGTATCACTTGAAAAATTATACAATTCGTTATCGATTACTTTTCCAGCGACATACAATTCCTTAACTGTTAAGGCTTAACATTCAATCAAAAATCAATTGAACGATCAAGTTGCAAGTGATTTGAAATCCGACATTTCATATTACACAACCTAATACAAAAAGATTTGCCTGCACTAAAACGTAGCTCACAATACCATTTAATTTCCATAAAAGAACCTCTATGGATCTCCTTACGTCAAACTCTTTGTAATCTATGGTGATCGCTATTATATGCAGTTTCACGTAATCGCAATAGTTCTAAATGGAGGGGGCGGGGGGCACCACAGTACTCAGCATTTACGAGAAAATGCTAGGCCATTAACTTCGTGAAAGCCCTGTGCAGAAAAGTTTCTACGTGTCTCACAACCGTTAAAACTATACTTTCCGAACGGGCTTGAAAATTTACGAAATCACGTTACTTAAATTCGCGTGACCGCAGTAATGTCTCAATATATGTGAAACGGATGAGCACGATACTTGTGAAAAAATCCACACTACCGCAGACTGTACTTCTTGAGGGGCCTAGAAGCTCAATCGCCATGAAGTGTAATATGATTCTTGATGAGAGATTTTAAATACGGGAGTTTTGTTTTTGATTATGTTTTTATGATACCTTTACCAACATACTTCTGACATTCTTTAAAAAGACGAGTCCAAACATCGTAAAATTTGGATTCTATTTTGTTTGATTAATTGCTGATCTAGTAAAACCTCGATTATACGAACCGATGCTATTTGAATTTACTATTATTCCAATGCGTGTTTTACATATGAAGAGTTTAATTTAGAATGATTCATAAGTACTCTCTTACATCTTAAACTATATGGTATTTTGTATCTATAAGTACTACTTAAGTTGATACAATGTTCTGTAAAGCAATTTTTCTAAATCAACTTCAACGATTTCTGTAATATGAAAAGAAATTCTTTCAAAGTAAAACAAAGTCCATTCGAATTAGATGAAACGTATTAGTTTTAGTTACAGCCAATTTTAAAAAAATCCATTGGTAATAAATAATTGAAACATTATACGCGTTTTTTCTCGAAATGAAATCTTCGAAATCGATACTCTTAAATGAGTTATTAACTGTTAAAGTTTACTTGCCGTCAGCGTTTTCATTAGCATATATTCCGCGAGGAGGACTTTATTCTTTACTTCGATAACCTCATCTTGAGGTGAAATAGTATGACTTCGGAAAAGTCCCTTCACCATTTCGGCACGAAACTTACGTCATTCTCTTCGTTTTGACATGCTGATCACGAAATGTAATTGTCATTTTCGGCGGAAATGAGTAGTTTTCGATATATTCGCATAAACTATTGCTACTATTACATGAATTGTGCGTATACCTACGCACCCGTGACGGCCTGCCGCTGCGTGTATACAGCATAGACCACTCCGTCTTTCCTACTCCTCGGCGTAGCGGCTGGCAAGCAACCTACATATATAACGGGTGAACTTGTTAAAAAGGTATTTTCAGTATATAATATACAGGGTGCGGCGCCAATTAGTCCCCACGTTTTATCAGCCCCTTCGGATGGTCGGACAGAAAAATGTTTCCTACCAAAGTTAATCAGTATTTAACCGACAAAAAATTGCAATTTTTAAAATTTTTAAAAAATCGATTTTCAACAAAAAAGTCAAGGTCGCTGTCATATCTTTTAATGGAACTGGGTATTTTTAACTTCATAATATTGTAAGCAACGTCGAAACGAATTCAACGACCTGCTATACAATGACTTTCAGATGACCTTGAACTATAATATCGCCATGACTCAATTGCCAGAATATTTGAAATATTACGACGGTACGTAATAGTAACGCCTCGCATTTAGAGGTAAACAAATGAACGTAAACATTGCTTCAGAACTTAACTCACAAAAAACCAAATTTATACGGAGCCACATTAAAAACACAAATGTTGAAAGTGTACATGTAATTAATTAATAATTAAATTAAATTTTCGAACTGCATCCCATCTTGTGTAACGCAAAGCTCTCCTCTATGTAACAAAGTCTTATGTGTAGCTTCCATGAGAGAACTTCTTTTTACATTTCTACACGCTTGAATTATGCGTTCTTTAAGATTTTCCATATTATCCACAGGTCTTTCATACACAATCGATTATAAATATCCCCAAAGATAAAAATCTAAAGGGGTCATATCCGGCGAGCGAGCTGGCCATCGAATTGGACCATATGTTCCGATCCACTGAACCCCAAAAACTGTGGTTAAGTATGTTTTTACAATTGCAACATTATGAGCTGGGTCGAAATATTTCAAATATTCTGGCAATTGATTCATAGCGATATTATCTTTCAAGGTCATCTGAAAGTCATTGTATAGCAGGTCGTTGAATTCGTTTCGACGTTGCCTACAGTATTATGAAGTTAAAAATACCCAGTTCCATTAAAAGATATGACAGCGACCTTGATTTTTTTGTTGAAAATCGATTTTTTTTAAATTTAAAAAATTGCAATTTCTTGTCGGTTAAATACTGATTAACTTTTGTAGGAAACATTTTTCTGTCCGACCATCCGAACGGGATGATAAAACGTGGGGACTAATTGGCGCCGCACCCTGTAAAAACATTGAGAATTCCGAGATTTTTAATATTGACGAAGGTGCGACGATAAAACAATGTTCGCCCGAAAGAAAACTAACCCAGACTAAGTCAGGGTGCGATAACGCCGCATCTAACCCTGACCAACATATAAAGTCACATTGGTCTTCTAAATTGAGAATACAAGAGCACGTTTTTCACGACAAAACGTACTCTAATAATAAGCTTGTAGTGGTCTGACTCCAACACTAATAAACAGACGGTCGTAATCACCATATGTAAAACTTTCTCAAGAAACTAAACATCGATCCATTCGAGGTAAGTTTTAAGCTTTACATATATTATCGAATTTGCTAGTTAGCAGATGAGAAATAGCAATGTTTTAGCGTCTCACATTCGTGAATATTAAAAATCTCGGAAATCACAATGTTCTTATATTCTATAGTGAAAATACCTTTTTAACAAGTTCACCCGTTATATATGTAGGTTGCTGGCCAGCCGCTGCGTCGAGGCGCAGAAAAGAGGGGGGTGGGGGTCTATGCTGCATACACGCAGCAGCAGGCCGTCTCGGGCGCGTAGATTACGCACGATTCATGTAGTAGTAGCAATAGTTTTTCGCGAATATCTCGAAAACTACTTATTTCCGCCAAAAATGACAATTACATTTCGTGATCAGCATATCAAAACGAAGAGAATGACGTAAGTCTCGTGCCGAAAGGATGGGGGGCCTTTTCCGAAGTTCAGCCGAAATTATTTAATATTTTATTTGAACACCAAATAAAAATTCGATTTTTATGTTATTTGGATAATATACAGAATAATGTATTTAAAATAATTCATTACATCGAAGAATTATTTGTTATCTTATTTCAAATAAAACGTGCCTGTCTCTGGTTGTGTGGTGTACCCTGTACAACTTCTCACTTTGACTCGTAGAACATGCTGGTACATGTTTGACGGGAAAAGTTTGTGATACTCTGTATAATCTTCACTTCAAAGCAGAAAAAAGTTTCGTGATTCTAAGGGGCACGTGCGTCCCGGATGAGAGAATAGACTTCGACGCTGCCAAGTCCACCGTGGAATATTACGAATTCCATGCGTCCGTCGGAGAGAGTTTTTCAGCTGTGTGGAAATATTCCGACAACTTATTACTAATTCTGACTGTGTCAGGAGGCATCAGTACAAGAACACATCTCGACTACGTGCCGGACGGCAGTGAAATTTTACGATACACATCGAGCCTGAGTTTATTGTATTTCAGAAATTACTGAACGTAAATAATTCGCCCACATCACTGCAGAAAATAAATGTTATTGATTGCTTACATCTTTCCATAGAAGTATCTTCAATTGTAAATCATTCCTTTCGAAACAAAGATCTGATTCGTCACAAAGTGATAGACCGCGATTTTTTGTATTTATGACCAAAATCAATAGGTGAAATACGTAACAGTTATTAAAAGAATTTAAGAATATTGTTATATTATTTTCTACTTATTAAAGTTGATGAAAGAGGAAGTGTATTTTGAATTAATTTCTATTTCTTCCAACCGACTGGGAAAATTGTAATTTTGCCTAAACACGTGTTAGTAAACAGTTGAACAGTAGTTAAACACGTGTTAGTAAAATATATAAAAATAAGTGATAAATGCACACTACAAATTTATTTAATTCAGACAGTACTAAAAACATCACATTTTTATTACCTTTTGTGTGTGACGTAGAACATACAATTTCCAGTGTTGCACTATATAAAAAATTGTTATAATTACTCTGCTGTTCTTACTCTTTTATAAGTTTAAATGTGAGATTTTTAATTATGAATATTTACAAAGACGTAACGAGAAACAAGTACAATTGGGATAACAAAAGTTTCACCATAATCAACGTGAATGCAATATACTTTACAATTTTACACGAACGTGGATACCAGGGATGGCACGTTTTATTGTTAAAAAGATAACAAATAATTACTTAAAATAATGAATTATTTTTATTTTCCAAATAATAAAAAATTTATTTTCATTTGGCATTTAAATCAAATAAATTATTTTCAAATAATATTTTATTTGAATAATTTTTTATTTAAATTAAATTCTTGAAATGAAATAATAAATAATTTCATCTCAAGATGAGGTTATTGAAGTAACTAAATTAATTATCAAATTTAGATATGCTAATTTGTCTAGTATAATGATTAAAGTTTAGCTTTTTCGCTTTTTAAATTGCTTTTTGCCACACGAAATAAATATAATATCGGAAAATACGAATTACTACAATGGATCAAGTAAAAGACAAAATGAAAAATTATTTGAATTTCATTTAAAATTGTTAAGCAGATTAACATATAATTATTTCAAATGACATGTAGCCAAATGGATAATACATACAATAAAGTAAGATTATCTTAACGATTATATTTCAAATAATTTATTTTGATAATGCCCAAACTTGGTAAAAATTATGGCATAATGAAGTGGTAGAGTTATTAGTTGAATTAAGAAAAAAATAAATAATATTTCATACGCGATAGCGTACTCGGATAACAAATTAACTTTTTAACCCTTAGCACTCGAATGACGACTCTGAGGCGCCATTACAAATTGCTACACCATTAATCGGAATATTGTTTACATGATTAAATTTATTTATATGTAATAAATTTCTAAACATTTTAATATTGTATGAGGTATTATATCAGTTTCTTACGCATATAATGAAAATAAATAATGTACACTGGAAATATTCTAGGCTAGAAGAAATGTTTGGTTTTTTTAGTTAAAATAGCTCCGAGTGCAAAGGGTTAATTCAATCTCCAGTTGTAACGTTAGTAAAAATAGTAGTTATGAAGTTGAAACATGTTAATAAATAATAAATTCGTTGATTATTACTTCAGTGTGATCCCTTGTTGGTGGAAATTGTCTTTGCTATGCAAAATGGTATGTTGTGCTAAGCCAAGTAGACCCGTAGAAATTATTACTGTCACAATATTTTGCAAGTAAGAGAAACCTGTCTGCACTTAATATGCAAATAAAACAGAGGTATGAAATGAGCAGTACTGGTTTGTCGTTGAACCAGGCGAGTGTAGAAGTTCATTTCCGTTTTAATCCATCAAGTGATACAAGTTAGTTATTTCTGGAAAAAGTACGACTCGGTCTGTACGGAAACAGGTGGTATAGATTAATGTTTCTTCAAAGAGAGGAATTTTTCCCACTTTACTCCCACTTCTTCTTCACCATCACATTTTTTGTGTTCGACGTATAATGTAACTCTGAATAAGAAACGTGGCTATTTTAAAATTCCAAATTACACATTGCATTAACACTAGTGTTCTAGTATTAGAAGTACCACGTGGATCAAAAAGACAGCTTTCAGATTTTTCATGTCTTCATTATCGGAACCATAAAGATTCTTTCGTGGAAAAACGATTCACTGTATAACCAAATAATCACGAAGAATTTGAACAAATGCAGCCTTGTAATTTTTATAAGGTGTTACAAAGTAATCAATCTTAGAATAGCGAGTAAACAAAAAATCGACGTCAGCGTATCCGTGAAATAAATATTAAGCCAGTCACAAAATTATTTTGTTTTTAATTATTATTATATGAAGGCTTTACCAACATATTTGTTACATTTTTCTGATTAATACGAGTCCAAACATCGTACAATTTGAATTACATTTGTTTGTTTAATGGCTGATTTAGTTCAATCTCAATGACACGAACCTATGATATCTGAATTCATTATTATTCCAATACGTGTTTTGCATGTGAACAGTTCATTTTAAAGTGATTCATAAGTACTTACATACATATTAATGTATATCGTATCTTGTATCTATAAATTTTGGGAGCTTCATGGAAATACAAAGTTGATACAAAGTTTTGTAAATTAATTTGTCTAAGACAACTTCAACAATTTCTATATGAAAAGCAATTCGTGGAAAGTAAAAGAAAGTCTATTCGAATTAGATGAAACGTATTGGTTTTAGTTACAGCCAATTTTAGAAAAATCAATTCAAGAATTTCAATCATTTAAGCTTAAACTTATATGATTTGATTTATTACTAGACAGCGGATTTTATGCACTTACGAAAAAAATGTGATGTAATGAAAAACAGTAAAACCATTAGAAAAATTTAAAAGTACTGTTATATTATGTTCAATCTATTAAACATATTAAGAAAGAAAATACATTTTTATTTCATTCCAGTTTGTTGCAATTCAGATAGAAAATTCTGATTTTGCATAAATATCGGCTGTCTATTCATTACGTTAAGAGACACGAAGCATATTTTATTGTTAACTATTTCCCAGTAGAAGAAATTAAATTTCATTATTCAGAAGCACCAATGTTACTATTCGTATGATATGAATCGTTCTTGTAATTTATTCAACAAAACTTTCTTGTTTTTAAATATTATTTTTGTTAAACTTTTATTAACATATCTATGGCTTTTTTCTGATAAAATCGAGACCAAATATGGCATTATTCGGAGCATATATGCTTGTTTAATTACGTTATATGTCTACGTAGGTCTGTGCTACGATTGAGTGGGACACTGTCGTTTGCGAGATATTTATTGTCGTGTTTGGCCCGAAGGATTTGTTACGGATTTGGGTGTAGCTGGAAGTTAAGTGTTCCTTTTTTAAACCGGAAAACAGAATGTTGAAATTTTTCCAACAATTAATATTATTGACAAAGAGTGAGTTTTCCCAATAACACTGTCCAACACCAAAATTTTTTCCTAATAACTGTTGGGCTGTTCTTATAGAGTTTTTTGCGCTGATTCCGAATCTGTCCTTACTTTTTCACCTACACGTACAGTTTTTGAGAAATTTGAGTTTGAAAAAAAGACCTATTTTTCAACTTTAAACAAATATTGTGATCTTATTGTAAAAGATATTGATTTGTTCTTTGCAGCAAAAGATTCTGCAGAGTTTCCCGAATACAGTGATATCCAATATTAATTCATTATGAATGTTTAAACATGTTTAAACAATCATTAAAGACGGAGAGACACCACTTTTGCACCAATTTTTCAGGATATTTTTGAATTTATCTAAAAAAATAAGGGTCCAGCGTAAAATCGTACTATGTCACGTGATAGAGCAGACTTTTATCTTGAAAAACTTCCCTTTGAAGTTTGCAAGATCGACATTGTAACCGAACCAGAAAACAAAATATCTTCGCCCGACATGAGCGACGCGACGTAACGACGACGCAGTGGCTGTAAGCTCGCAATTATGTCAGCTTATTTATAATGAAATATATATAATATATATAAAATATATATAATATAAATAATGAAATATATATATATATATAATATAAGTAATGAAATATATATATGTATATATTATATATAAAAATATATATATATGTAATGTATAATAATGTATATTATAATTATATTTCACATTAGCGATATTATATAGATTTCAGTATTAAACTATTCTTTTGTTACGAAAGATCTTTTTAGTATGAAATATACTATGAACAAGAGACTAACATTAAAAAGAGACTAACATTACATAAAATAATCTGTACAGAATAAGTGTACTAATAAATAATAAACAACAATAGTATAACATTTAATAAAATTTAACATTTATATAAGCTGACATAATTGCGCGCTTATAGCCACTGCATCGCCGCTACGTCGCGCCGCGCCGTATCCCGACGAACGACCGCGCTAATTGAAGACCATCACTGGCGGCAACTCATGTCGGGCGAAGAAATTTTGCTTTCTGGTTCGGTTAAAATGTCGATGTTGCAAACTTCAAAGGGAGGTTTCTCAAGATAAAAGTCTGCTCTATCACGTGATATAGTACGATTTTACGCTGGAACCTTATTTTTTGATATAAATTCAAAAATATCCTCAAAAATTGGTGCAAAAGTGGTGTCTCTCCGTCTTTAATGATTGTTTAAACATGTTTAAACATTCATAATGTATTAATATTGGATATCACTGTATTCGGAAAAGTCTACAGAATCTTTTGCTGCAAAGAACAAATCAATATCTTTTATAATAACATCACAATATTTGTTTAAAGTTGAAAAATATGTCTTCTTTTCAAACTCAAATTTCTCAAAAACTGTACGTGTAGGCGAAAAACTAAGGACAGATTCGGAATCAGCGCAAAAAATTCTATAAGAATCACCCAACAGTTATTAGGAAACATAAAAAAAGTTGATATTTGTTGGACAGTTTCATTCATAACAGTATTAAGTCCGGTGGCGGTCGCACTCATGGTGTGAGGCAGGCGTGGGAACGGGTAGGGGGTCGCAAACGCCTGCTTCTCCCACCAACCTCTCTCCCAGGCAACGCGCTCCTTCGTCGCGATCGCGCATGTCTCGCGCTTTCGTTGCCCCCACCATACGCATCTTCGTAACGGACCGCGCGCGAGATATAAACAAGTCACCGATGTAAACAATTGACGGTCAGTAACAGTTGGCGAGAAAACGAAGCATCAAAACACATACGATGTTTCGTTTTGTGGAAGCGTTCATGTTGAAGCGGCGAACAGAGCTACTCTTAACCCTTTCGCCACGGCAGTCCGCTCCGCCGCAATAATGCCCCTGAACGGAGCACCGCGCCGAAAAGTGTGCACATTGCACGTCGGCTCTCTTATACACAGGTCCTTGCGTGCCGACTATAGTCCGCGCACAGTGGGGTATTTGTATAAAATGACTGAAACTTTTTTCTCGTGTACCTGGATATATATGCGAGTAATATACAATAATATTTTTCTATAAACAGTATTATTTAGTAACATATAGACACTTGAAAGTGACATTCTCGTGACCAAGAAAAGGGTCGAAAAACATGTGTTAAAGAAATGATTCTTTTCACAAGTTTGGTGTATGGAATCGGGATAAAAACATTTCTAGGATGTAAAGGAAGGTATATAAAGTAATTTTATAGCTTTTTGTTCTAAACGCTTCGGTGGTTTTGATAAAATAAACAATCGAAAATGGTACAATTTTTTTTCAGAAAGTTAAAATGTATTATGTAATAACTTTTTTTCTCCGCAAGACACCTCTCTAATTTTTTTTAAGGTTATTCAGTAGACATTGCTTTACAGAATCCTGAAGAGTTTAGGTGCATCATAGTGCCACACATGGAGATATTTAACTTTTTGTGCGATACACAAACATATGACTGATAATGATGAAATAATTGATCTGTAGGATATAGATACTTGGAGGTAAATGAAGGAGAATGAATGTCACTATTGCTAAAATATTTAGTTTATATTATTGGAAAAATGTAATCGTGGTTAAACAATCGAGTGTCAGTCTTTCTTTGAATACTGTGGTGAGCATGAGCAAGCATCCTTGCTAGTAATTGTTATTGAGTTCTGATCCTCTCATAACAAGCAATAGAAAATTGCATAAAAAAAGCGGAAAAGAAATTATCACCAGAGGTTATAGATATGCTTGTACCCTCCGCTGAAATTAATTACGACAGTAGTGACTCATCTAACACATCCATACAGTCCGAAGATTCGAATTTAGAATATTCGTTATAATTTATTTTATAAATATTGTATAGTTGTTGTAATATTGTATATTGTATAGTCGTAATATTGTATATTGTATAGTTGTGTTTCGTTGTCAATAAACTATGATTTTGATATTTAGACTTTGTGTTTAAATTTTTACCACGGCTACGCGTGAAATTTGTTTGTAATAGCAATTTCTCTAAATCTGACAAAAAAATGTTTCAAATAAAAGTTTAACAGTATTAATAAACGTATAAATTGCAACACAAAAAACATTTAAAAAATTTGTTTAAAAGAAAAAAACGAGATTGCTTCGATTTTTTAAACATTAAACTGTATTTTTGATTTCATAATGTTGTAGCTGGTATTAAGACGAATTCAACGATATATAATATTATGACCTTCACACTATTAATAACGTCGTAATAGTTTTGGCGCGCTGAACTGGTCAAATACCCCACCGTGCGGCGCGGCATAACGGCGATGCAGTAGCTAAAAGCGCAGTATTATGTCAGCTTATTTCAATGTTAAATTTTATTTAAATGTTATATATTATTTATTAGTATATTTACTCTGTATCAATTATTTTATGTATTTTCTTAATGTTAGCCTCTTGTTCATAGTATATTTCATACTAAAAAGGCCTTTTGTAACAAAAAATAATTTAATACAAAAATCTATTTAATATCGCTTATTGTGGAAATGCTAATAAAGAAAACTAAATACAAAAGAAAAACTTACTAATTTATTTTTTTGTTACAAAAGATCTTTTTATTCCGATCCCGATATTAATGTATAATGTATTTATAAAAACGCTCTTCAGAATTGATCATAAATTCAAAGAATCTTTAAAGATTCCAAAACGATCGTATGATCATAAGAGCTATACTTCCTCGCAGCCGCGATGCGCAAAGCCTTCGCGAGGCCTGCGCGAGACTACGGGCGAAGCACGTTCTTTCTCCATAATAACGGTGGATGCTGTTGGGAGACAGTGGGCGCTATGGTGGGGACGGTCTTGCCTCAATTGAGGCAAAAATGCCTACGCCTGCAGCGTAAGGGCTTGTACCGCTTGTCGACCGTCCGAAACGATAAATCGGGGTGACTTGAGCGTTCAATTGAAATAATTTGACTTTCGCCATTTTTGAACACAGAGGACATTTGGGGCTACATCCTCACTTTTTTCAAACTTTTAAATATTTCCCCGTTAGAAAATCACCTCATTTGTTTAAAACAATTGCAAAACTAATGGCGAGAAAAACATTTTTTCAACTGAAATATTTTTCATTAGATACTCTTACATCTTCATTATAAGCATTTGAAATATCATTTTCACAGGTTTGTTAGTGTTCCGTCGCAAAACCCTCCGTGCTCAGGGACAAACGCGCGACCGAGGTCAGATATTCTACCTGGCTACGTACCTACCACAAATACCATAAACATCGTAGGATTGGCCCAGAGTACAGCTGATAGCCACATATTTTGATGGCCCAGTACCGCGTTTACCTACGACAATTAATAATTATGGCCTTTTGTCATCCTGCGTACTCTACTCCTACTCCACCTCAATTTTTCTCCATTCCCACTCTAACTTTTCGCAATCTCCACCACTTTTTCCGACACACCTTAGAACTTTTCATATGCAAATTTCCAAGACCACGCATACATCCGAGATTTTCTAAAATCATACGCGACTCCACCAAATCAGAACTTTCTCGACCACCGATCTACCGATATCTCGAGGTAATATCTAACTAAAATAAACGAGTTGTTCTCCGGTGTTGGAATTTACTTCCCTTCTTCGTAAATCCTGTCGGATCCAAGTCCCCTAATGCAGGTGACCGATCCGACACCAGAGTTACTTCAGCCGTTATAATTTAATGAAACGTGGTTGACATTTCACTTTGTAAGTCTGTAAAACCAAAAATTTTCAAGATAGCTTAACACGATTTGACATACGTTCATATATCCCTAAAGACTACAACATATTCGAATTTGAACAATATCCGAAAACCTATTTCGAAAAGTGTCCGACTTCGCGTGGAATGACCCAATGTCGAGTGCAATTTTCATCGCACCGCCGACGGTATGCTTCTCTCAGATGTGGAGAATGAGGCCTGGAATTTAGATTAACGATCGTGCGTGACTTCGAAATTGTCGGTGATGCCATCGTAGCATCCGCTTTATATTTTTCCCCCTCTCCAGTCACATACTTCGGTCTTCTCCGTATCATCGTTCCAGCGTTCTCTCCGCCTACTCAATTGTCTTATGCAATACCTCGGATATCTTCCCTACGCTAGGAATTCCTAATATATGCGTTTATTTCATGTATTGTGATCCGCTTGAAATATTATTTGTTTCACCATTTCGGGCACCAGGACAATTTCTATTGATTCTGTGCAATCACACTCTACACTATACAGGGTGTCCCAAAAATGTCTGATTTCTTTTAAAGGGGAGGTTCCTGAGGCCATTTGAAGCGACATTTTCCTTTGCAAAAATGGCCGTTTCGGCTTTGTTAAGGAGTTATTAACGAAAAACACGGACCAATCAGAGCGCGACCTAGAGGCGTGTTGGCAGAGACGGCCGCGCGCGACAGAAGTCGAGCGATGGTGATACACCGCGGTCGAAAGCAAGGAACAAACAAGAGAAGAAAATTTTATAGCGCTTGCCTTTTAAAAAATAAACAGGAGACTCGAAGTTGTCATCATGTTTTTTTTCGAATTTTTAAAACAGTCCCGGCTATAGGAAAATTGGATTTGTTTAAAACACTTGCAAAATAAATGGTGAAAAAACCATTTCTTCCGGATCGAAATATTTTCAATAGATACTCTTATGTGTTCACTACAAGCTCCTCAAAACTCATTTTCCTCGGTACGTTGGTTCTAGTGTTATAATTTAATGAAAAAAAATTCTTTACACGTCTGTAAAACCAACATTTTTTAAGATTTCGAAAAATCCTTCGAGATTCGTTCATAGGCTACTAAAGACTACAACATATTCAAATTTGAACTATCCGACATAGGACTCGAAAAATTTTCTTCTCTTGTTTGTTCCTTGCTTTCGACCGCGGTGTATCACCATCGCTCGACTTCTGTCGCGCGCGGCCGTCTCTGCCAATACGCCTCTAGGTCGCGCTCTGATTGGTCCGTGTTTTTCGTTAATAACTCCTTAACTAAGCCGAAACGGCCATTTTTGCAAAGGAAAATGTCGCTTCAAATGGCCTCAGGAACGTCCCCTTTAAAGGAAATCAGACATTTTTGGGACACCCTGTACAGCATAACTATCTATCACTAACATTTTCCAGAGTTTTGAACACTTTCAGTGGATCTAAGAGGTATTTGAACACTAAATACTCGATTCTCGAAAATTGCCGACAATTAAGCTGTGATAATTTCCTAACAAATACTTGTACGACAATAAATTTGGACTCATTTTAAAGCTATAGTTTCATAATCTATCGTTCATTTTATTCTAACATTTTGTCCGTGATGTAGCGGATGAGAAACTGAAGTCGCATTTTTTGTCACAAATACTGTACATTCACACGTCTGTGAAACCTTTGAAAAATTTCTATCGTGACTGAAATCGTCATTGATCTAAAGATTGAAGCTCCTCCATTACAACGATAGCTTAAAAATTGATGTACGATTGTTCATAAAAGGACTTGTTATAAGAAGGTGTCTTCAAATCTGATGCAGTTTCTTGTACAGTAAAAATTTTTGAAAGTTCCTGGAGATGGTTGAACTTTCAGTATTATTGTGGAAAAATGTGTCTTCAGTTTCTCACCCGCAACATTGTGCGGAAATATATTAGACGAAAATGATCAGTGCTCACTGGAAAGAGAAGTTTCAGGCTTCAAAACGAGTCCAAATTAATTTTTGTACTATTGTTTTTTACGAAATTACCAAAGCTTAAATATCGACAATTTATCCAGAATCAGAAGGTTAGTGATCAAATACTTCTTGGATCCATTGTAAGTTGAGAAATCTAAATGAGCACTGCCTGCATTGAATTAACCCTTTGCACTCGGAGTTATTTCAACTAAAAAACCAAACATTTCTTCTAACCTAGAATATTTCCATTGTATATAATTTTTTTTCATTATATGCGTACAAAAAATGATATAGTACCTAAAAAAATATTCAAATGTTTAGTAATTTATTACATTTAAACAAATTTAATCATGCGAACAATATTCTGGATAATTGTGTAGCAATTTGTAGTGGCGCCTCTGGGTCGCCATTCGAGTGCTAAGGGTTAAAGTCGACGCTACCCAACCGCAATTATTTTTGCAGCAATCTATAAATCAACTGATGTTATGTTTGTTGTTCTGGTGGGCGTACGTTCGATTTCGCCAATGCATTCTTCCTAGAACTGCAAACGTCTCGATGGAAAGGGTCGAATCCAGGACACGCAGAGACGATTTACAAGACGAGAAACGTAATGGGAAACACGCTGGCTTCGCAGTCGTCGATCCGGCTCCGTGGAATTGTAAATGAGCGTCGCAGTCTCGTCTTATGCATTTCATTTGTCGCCGCATACGACCTCACGGAGCAGTATACGGCGTAGAAAATAAAATGCATGGAAAGGAGGTGCGAGAAAAAAAATTCAGTGAAAATATTCCTGATGCGGATCAAGGTTGAAAATATCCTCTGGCGGAAGGTGCAATAAGGACGAGCTGCTCGAATACCTAGAAAAACATTCTAGGAGAGTTGGAAGCGAAATAAAGGCTCTGGGGAAAAACTATTTAAGAACATTACACACTACGGAAAAATGACGAAAGGGAATTATATAAATCGGCAAAAGTAGTTTAACTAGAATTTTCTTTTTTATATATTTGTTTCTTTATAAGGGTCGTATCAACATCTAGGTCATGAGCGACCACATTATACAATCTAATTACAGTACTATAAGTCTATACCGGATCCAAAACTTATTTCAACACTAAATTCCCAATTTTCGAGAAATTATCAATATTTGAAGTATGAGAATTTCGGTAAAAAATAATACAATAATAAAGGGCTCATTTTAACACGTTGACTGTCAAACCAGCAACCTCAAAAGTTCCACAAAATCATAATAATTTCTTTAGTGGAATAAAAATTAAAGAGATAAAATCTTTGATCCCGAGTACTCTTTCAACTTTCTTGAATTCCAGATCTTAACCAGATTTCGGCTCGACTGCGTTTTGGAGAACTCCGTGGTCTTAACTTTGTTGAACTTTGTTTTATGTGATCCTGTAGATATCGATGAAGACATTCCGAAAATGTGTGTATGGTTGTTAGGAATTCACTGGTTTATAAGTTATACGGGTGTAAAGATGAACAGTTTTAAGCGTTTTTGACAGGTTAGAGCGTCACCATATTGGATATTCGTTGAGTGGTAGACGTAGGTAGATCTGTTCGGCGCATGCGCTGGATAGATCTTGAGTGTTCAGTGCATGTGTTAGATAGTATGGTATATTTGCGGGATCGGCTAAATAGTACGGAGTGTATGCGCTAGATAGCAATTCAGTGGTTACACATACTTTGTAAACATAAGCAATTTCAAGTGGTTTTCACAAATTAATTATTAATAAGTTTATTGTTGATTTCGAAATGGCTAGTTCAAGTATTAGAAATTTTAAATTTAGAGACATGCCAAGTAGTAAAGAAGAAGCAATTACTTGGGCTCAGGATTGTGAATTGTTGTGGAAACTTAAAAAATGTCGTACTCATCCACAGTACAGTCCAAGATCGTTTGGGGTTAGGTCGTCGTGGGAGCGGAGAAGGCCGGCCCGACCATGGTATAATGTTTCGCATTTTGATTTAGTAAATGTGTTATTATGTATTATGTACGTGTTTCTGCTGCCATCTAATGGATTTGTTCGGAAGTATTTAGCCTATTTTGTGTGTATTACCTAGCAAATATATCAATATGGCGACGCTGCAACCTGTCAAAAAGGCTTAAAAGTGTTCGACTTTATATGCGTATAACTGTTTAATTAATGAATTCCGCGCATTAAGATCTTCATTTTCGGTGTTTTCTTGTGGAAATCTATAAGATTGTATAAAAAAAACTTGAATAAAAGAGTTCTCCAAAACGCAGTTAAACCGTTGTATTTTATAATACAAGACTACAGCTTTGACAATTGGAAGAACAACCGCAATATTCTTTCGGTTATTTAGACAATGTCAGTCGCTGTGTTTGAAGGGCTGGACAAGCAAGAAGAATGTGTTTGATGGATAAGATTGAATCGCAAAAGTTACAAAGAATTAGAGGATTTTTTGTAATTTCATATAGGCGTACAAGATTTGAGTGGCCAATTCTAAGTTGCATAGTAACAACTTGATCTTTCCTATGTGTAAGATCAGGACCTCTATTATTATAAATAGACTGCGGATCGTTATGCAAAATATGAATCGTTTCCATTAATTGTAAGAAACAGAAGTCAAATAAAATTGTCATAATTTCTTCAGAAGTTTTAACAAGATTGCAATAATACATTGATATTCTTAAATTTCTTTTAATTCTCGTATTGTTTTAAATTAAATATACACATTTTTGTCGTAAATGCATAATATCCGTAGTCTAATTATAAATATCTTTTCTTATTCTGAATAATTTGGTAGTCAGAGCAATTTTTATTCCTTACCTTAAGTTCCCTAATTAATACTAACTGTACCACGACCGGTCAAATGATCGGTTTCATGTTTTTTGTTTTATAATTATTGAAATTACAAAGATACGTCCGTCAGACATTATTAAATAAATTTTTTATTCCAGCATATATTGTTATAAAAAGTGCTAGAAATCTAAATAAACTCAGTTTTGTAATTTTTATAAGACGAAATATACCAGTCACATTTGTGCGGTTAGTGTTAAATCATTATGCGAGATCAGATTATTTTGGGGTGAAGATTTTATGGCTTCATTAGCACCTACGTCCGGTTTCTCGTTGTCAAAGATTCCTACATGTGACACGATCCATAAAAAGACAACATCTTTATTCTTTTTATATATAATCGGTACCAAATTAAGTATGTTCTGCATGATCGGTTCTCCGTTTTCATTATTTTCCAAATAAGAAAGTACACTTTTGTAGTCTAAAAAAATTCAACTATTCAAACATTTAACTAACATTCTGTTTGAAAGAAAAAATAATAAAAATTTTACTCCTTGACCAATAACAATGAAGAAATAAACATCTTTAGCAGTTGGAAAAGTGACAGACGACGCTTGAAAAGCTCGTATAAGAAAATTCTATTCATACTCACACATACAAGTTCTTCTTTTATATTATTAACAAGTCAAGCATCGAATATTAGCTCCCAAAATCCTTTGAAAACCAATTCAATTAATAAGACCGAAACTTCACTGTTAAAATTTACTACAGTGGGTGTCATTATAACCATTTCACATCTCAAAAATCTTAATATAATTCGGTTTATACGAAACGTCATGATATACATGAATTTTTAAACCTCGCCAAAGTGTAATGCCACTCATGTGAACCAACCTGGAAGTTAACGGGTTAATCATATACAGGGTGCGGCGCCAATTAGTCCCCACGTTTTATCAGCCCGTTCGGATGGTAGGACAGAAAAATGTTTGCTACTAAAGTTAATCAGTATTTAACCGACAAGAAATTGCAACTTTTTAAATTTAAAAAAAATCGATTATCAACAAAAAAAATTAAGGTCGTTGTCATATCTTTTAATGGAACTGGGTATTTTTAACTTCATAATACTGTAGGCAATGTCGAAACGAATTCAACGACCTACTATACAATGACTTTCAGATGACCTTGAAAGATAATATCGCCATGAATCAATTGCCAGAATATTTGAAATATTTCGACCCAGCTCATAATGCTGCAATTGTAAAAACATACTTAACTACAGTTTTTGGGGATCAGTGGATCGGAACATATGGTCCAATTCGATGGCCAGCTCGTTCGCCGGATATGACCCCTTTAGATTTTTATCTTTGGGGATATTTATAATCGATTGTGTATGAAAGACCTGTGGATAATATGGAAAATCTTAAAGAACGCATAATTCAAGCGTGTAGAAATGTAAAAAGAAGTTCTCTCATGGAAGCTACACATGAGATTTTGTTACATAGAGCAGAACTTTGCTTTACACAAGATGGGATGCAGTTCGAAAATTTAATTTAATTATTAATTAATTACATGTACACGTTTAACATTTGTGTTTTCAATGTGGCTCCGTGTAAATTTGGTTTCTTGTGAGTTAAGTTCTGAAGCAATGTTTACGTTCATTTGTTTACCTCTAAATGCGAGGCGTTACTATTACGTACCGTCGAAATATTTCAAATATTCTGGCAATTGGTTCATGGCAATATTATCTTTCAAGGTCATCTGAAAGTCATTGTATAGCAGGTCGTTGAATTCGTTTCGACGTTGCCTACAATATTATGAAGTTAAAAATACCCAGTTCCATTAAAAGATATGACAGCGACCTTGACTTTTTGTTGAAAATCGATTTTTTTTAAATTTAAAAAATTGCAATTTCTTGTCGGTTAAATACTGATTAACTTTGGTAGGAAACATTTTTCTGTCCGACCATCCAAAGGGGCTGAAAAAACGTGGGGACTAATTGGCGCCGCACCCTGTATAAGGAAATGTATTTCTGTACGTATGAGCACCTTTACTATTATTAGTGTCATTTATAATTATTATATTTATGAGTATTATCGATAATTTTCTACGCAAAGTAATACCTTTTATAATAATACTTGGATACCAACCTACTGCATCTTCTGTAATGCAATTTTTTATCGAGGACTCTATTTGATCTTAAAATTGTTCGTACACGGACCATATCTAGTAGTAAATTGGACAAAATGGAAATTAGATAAGTTATATAAAGGGGGGCACTATAAACAGGTCACCTGAATAATTCGCTTGCTTTTGAAGATAGAAGAAAATGCATCAGACCGAACTTACTTGATATCGAGGCGCTCGTAATCTGATTTCATTAAGATTTTTATTGGTGGAGACGTCAAGGAGATACGAAGGTCAACTCTGTTTTTTTAAATGGAACGGTATGGTTTTTTATATAGTGTGTTTCAAGACGAATATAATGACCTATTGCGAAGGTCATTCAAGGTCACGCAAGGTCAACTGCAACAGAAAATAAAGTGTCTCAAAGCACTCTTCGAACACTACGACGATTTACATGTAACATGTTATTTACGTATTCACTGCTACTTCAAGTGTTGAAAATGACGACCTTGAACTTGAAATTGGTCCATATTTCATTGATGACACGCTATATAGTCATAAATACGAGAGAATCTTAAAAGACGTTTTGCCAGAATTGTTTGAGGTCATTTCACTGGACATGCGACAGTCCCTATGGTTCCAACAAGACGGATGTCCTACTCATTTAGCACGAAATGTTACAGAATTACTGAAAAGGACATTTGAAGGTCGTTGGATTGGTCGATCAGGAAGTAATAAATGGCCAGTACGTTCCTTAGACCTGGTACCACTAGATTTTTATTTGTGGGGAAAATTGAAGGAACAAGTGTATCGCGAAAAACGAACAACCACAGTTGATATGCAGGAACGTATAAAAAGAGCTTGCTCTGTAATAGATACAACTGAAATTTGTCAGGCAGTATCATCAGTATTGCAACGTTTTAGATTGTCCCCGTGTTCAAGGTCGTCATTTTGAACACTTGAAGTAGCAGTGAACACGTA
Organism: Sphecodes monilicornis; assembly: GCA_913789915.3. Classification (NCBI taxonomy): domain Eukaryota; kingdom Metazoa; phylum Arthropoda; class Insecta; order Hymenoptera; family Halictidae; genus Sphecodes; species Sphecodes monilicornis. The sequence continues at coordinate 5,200,947 of OU565286.1, read as the reverse complement.
AATAACATGTTACATGTAAATTGTGTGACCTCGAATAACCTTCATAATGGGTTATTGCATTCGTCTTGAAACACACTATCAGAATGTAAATAAAAAACCATACCGTTTCATTAAAAAAAAAAAACAGAGTTGACCTTCATATCTCCTTGACATTTCCACCTATAAAAAAAATTAATGGCATCAGATTACGAGCGCTTCGATATCAAGTAAGTTTAGTCTGATGCATTTTCTTCTATCTTCAAAAGCAAGCGAGTTATTCGGATGACCTGTTTATAGTGTCCACCCTGTATATGGACACAGAACTGTATACAGAGGGTGTCTCGTAACGTGACGAACTCAAATAACTCGTAAGCTATTTGTTGTACGAAAAAATGTTTCGAACAAAAGTTGCATGGTTTCCTGGGAGACATACAGTGCTCTAATCTACTTTTTATTACTTTGCTTTTTTATCGAGATATGAGGGTCACCTTCAGTTTTTTAAACGGAACCACCCTTTTATAAACACGTGCAATGATAGTCCCTTTAATTACGAATTCAGTGACTATAATTACTCAAGGTCATTCAAGGTCACGGACAGAGTTCAACATTCCTTCAAAGCCCGTTTACAGCCATGTATCGATATTAAATCTCATACGTTATCTCTGTCCGCGACCTTGAATGACCTTGAGTAATTATAGTCACTGAATTCGTAATGAAAGGGACTATCATTGTAGGTGTTTAAAAATGGGTGGTTCCATTTAAAAAAGTCAAGGTGACCTTGAAAATCTCTAAAAAAAATGACATAAATACAAAATTTTTTTGGCATCGTGTCAGCCCCATTGTACCATTCAACTTTGTCCTTACCATATTTTACGTATGTTTAGAAACAACAAAGATATTTGAAGTGCAAACGTTAGGTGACTCACCCTGTATATGTGTTTACCTTGAATATCCATGTTCATTGAATAAAGGTTTATTCACTACGTACTATTTAACAGCTCAGACACTGAACGAAGACTGTCTTACCTCCGAGAGAGGTTAGACAACTCTCAGCTTCATTGTTTATATTACGTGCCTCACTGACTTCGTTCGTCCACTAATTGGTCCTTCACTCTTGATTTGTTTATCTGTGATATATCCACTGTTGATATGTATCAAGTAATGTATGTACATTACTTTCGACGAAATTTCATAGTTTGTGTTTGGGCTTTTGACCCACTGGATTTACTATCGGCCCATTGTACGTCGCGCATCGGTAATATGATTTAAAAGGATCCTCGCTCGTCGGTCGTCTACTTTCAGGTTCGGAACTCGATCGATTAGCTCTTTAGATTGACCATTGAACTTGAAAGTAGCCTTTAACCGTTTGAGTCCCAGGGGGTATTGAAAAAACACTGTCGAAGAATCTCAAACAGCGCAACCGCGCTTTCTCTAAATGACTACGAAAAGACCCAAGCAGCGCGATAGCGCTTGTTTTATTCTATTTTTTAATGTATTATTGCATTATTAAAGTATTATTCTACCTATTGTAAAATGTACTATTTACATTAAAAGGATCTGTGTGATGTACTTGCGTCAGTAAATCTGAGCGGGCGACTTCGACAATCGGTAACGCACCGTCAGTTGTCCACAATGCTCGAAATGTGCGGGGTTTTCTCGACATAAAATCTCAACAGCGCGATCGCGCTGCTTGGGACTCAAACGGTTAAAAGATAATTTCTGAACTGCTCGAGAGGGAGACACTCGAGTCTAGTACGAAGACAGGTTGTTGATGTCTTCGGGAGGAAGGTCGATATCACGGTTAAAAGAAAAATGGATGTGACGAGAGCACAGGGAAATAGAGTTCGACGGTTCATACAGAACGTGGGTTAGATCCTCGGCGATACACTGGCCAGTGGACGACGCGTTACTATTCAATGTCAGTAAATCGATTTCGGTTACTGGAAAGTGTATCCTCATCACAATATCTCTTTAATACTTAGACGTGACGCTGTTATGCCATTCTCAGGGTGGAATTCCTCAGTGTTTTCAAAGTGGAAATGTCGCATTGATATGTAATTGAATCGCGTTAAAGAGGCCTTCTGGTCTACAACTTTGTATTTTCTTCTGATATAATACGTTTGGACGATAGGACTTACGGAAAGGGAGGTATGGTGGGGAATTTAAGCAAAATTGCCAAAAAATTGATAATCATACGTTTTATTGAAATTTTTACGAATCAATATTTAATAAGTCAATAGTGTAGTCTTTGGTGTATGTAGTTTGAGCAATATTTAAATGAAAATTTGAAGTTACACTTCAAAAGAAAGTAGTGAAAACCATGTTTCCCGTCCCAAGGGCTATGAAGGGGTACCGAAAATGAGGCAGGATAATCCCCCTAAATATTTCTACAATGGATGCAAATATGAATTTTTAAAAAATTATACAAAGTTGGTATGTAACACAACCTTCGGTGAATTGTAAATTCGAATCATCTCAATACACATAGTTGCGAACTTCGAATTCTGTGGTTTACTTGACTGTTTATTTTTGTTTCTTACTATTATTTCCAAATTCGTATATATTGAAACTGGACATTTCCTCTTCTTCGATAGTTTTATACTTTCGAGTTTCTTTTTGTAAGGACTACAAGTGAGAATCACAGTTTTTCCGCTGCGATAATTACTACATTTACGACACACTGCAACAATTATAATCAATATCATATAGTAATAAGAATATAATTTATAATATAATTATACTATATTTATGGAGTATCCCATCATCCTGGTTTAAACACTAACGATTTTTCGCGATTAGGTGTGTTCAAATACTTTTTGAACCCACTGCATACAGGGTGTTAGCGGTTAACTAAACGAGCATTTTTTCTCGTAAACAATTAGTATTTCAAATAATCGAATGGGAAAGAACTTACAGTATAGCTTACTTGCAACAGGATATCCGACGACAACTTTTTATATTTCCATTATTGTTCGAGAAACGAATGTGACCTTCAGTTTTTTTTAACGGACTGCCATATGCTTTTTAACGTGATATGAAAACGTGGGTCAAGACAAATTCGCTTATATGTAACACAATGACTTCCAAGATCATATAAAGTCAGAAATAAGAGAAATATGTTGATTGAACGTTTCGTAACATTATATTTACTAGTATGATGCGACACAAATTAATAAAACTACATCTCATGGTCAATATGACTTCCAGTAGCAAAAATGCAATTCTGAGCCCTGCTGATTACATTTCTGATATATTGTACTAATGGTGCACTGGATATGGATGCTCGTATGCTCCTTGATGGTGCACTCTATACATATTACTGTATATTCATTAAGCATTCAATGCTTAATAAAATCGCTCGAAACATCGTTCATGAAGTATTTTTGACGTTGTTGCAAAGGCGACCGTTCAATTTTCGAACCTGATTATGTAACGAGAAACTATTATTTAATTACTAAGGTTTACAACACCTTAGCGGGCCCAGGTTTACAACACCTTACCGGTCCCATCGAGTGAGAGTACCATGCGTCCACCTCGGACTCTCCCCCATATCCAAGGGGGGAGACTGCTCGGGGAGGCGCGCACAAGGTTACCCTCTCTTCCACAAAGGTGGGCGTTGCAAATTATTCTAATAACCAATAAAAGATAAAATATAACAGAGATTCTTCCATCCTACCCACAACGAGGCTTGCTGCAAAGAGACATAAGCGACGAAAGTCATTCTGCTTGTTCGGGATTAATGCAATCCCAAATTTTGTGGGAGTGAGAATCACAGTTTTCCCGCTGCGATAATTATTACATTTACGACACACTGCAACAATTATAATCAATATCATATAGTAATAAGAATATAATTTATAATATAATTATACTATAATTATGGAGTATCCCATCATCCTGGTTTAAACACTAATGATTTTTCGCGAATAGGTGTGTTCAAATACTTTTTGAACCCACTGCATACAGGGTGTTAGTGGTTAACTAAACGAGCATTTTTTCTCGTAAACAATTAGTATTTCAAATAATCGAATGGGAAAAAACTTACAGTATAGCTCACTTGCAACAGGATATCCGACGTCAACTTTTTATATTTCCATTATTGTTCGAGAAACGAATGTGACCTTCAGTTTTTTTTAACGGAATGCCATATGCTTTTTAACGTGATATGAAAACGTGGGTCAAGACAAATTCGCTTATATGTAACACAATGACTTCCAAGATCATATAAAGTCAAAAATAAGAGAAATATGTTGATTGAACGTTTCGTAACATTATATTTACTAGTATGATGCGACACAAGTTAATAAAACTACATCTCATGGTCAATATGACTTCCAGTAGCAAAAATGCAATTCTGAGCCCTGTTGATTACATTTCTGATATATTGTACTAATGGTGCACTGGATATGGTTGCTCGTATGCTCCTTGATGGTGTACTCTATACATATTACTGTATATTTGGCAGTATACCTTTCATTCAATGCTTAATAAAATCGCTCGAAACATCGTTCATGAAGTATTTTCGACGTTGTCGCAAAGGCGACCGTTCAATTTTCGAACCTGATTAATTAACGAAAAACTATTATTTAATAGTTTTAAAGACGCTTCAATTGGGAGCATTTTCGAGGGAAAATGTCTCATCATTATTCCACACGTTGCATCGTCGAAATGTGCGTTCCAACGCGAAAGAACGCGCACACGTAGAGTTTGCGTCGACAAGGTTTATGACACAGACGTGACGAAAAGCTATTTTTGAGATTAAGACGTTTTTTACATTTGGCGGCCATCCGACGTCCAACTTTCGTTTCCGTCCTTCCTCAATAGTCGTGACGTGTCATAAACCGATAATTTCCGAAGAGTCGTCCCAAAGCGAGCGAGCAACGGTACTCGCTGTTTATTAAGTTACCGAGTATATTATTAAGTTACCGAGGGTTAAAATCCCGACGACGCTGTCGGAGGTCCTAAAGGCTCCACGGCCTAGCAGGTAACACCCCCATTTATTTACGTATTCACTGCTACTTCAAGTGTTCAAAATGACTACAGTGAACTTGAAATTGGTCCATATTTCATTGATGACACGCTATACATATAGTCATAAATACGAGAGAATCTTAAAAGACGTTTTGCCAGAATTGTTTGAGGTCATTTCACTGGACATGCGACAGTCCATATGGTTCCAACAAGACGGATGTCCTACTCATTTAGCACAAAATGTTACAGAATTACTGAACAGGATATTTGAAGGTCGTTGGATTGGTCGATCAGGAAGTAATAAATGGACAGCACGTTCCTTAGAGCTGATACCACTAGATTTTTATTTGTGGGGAAAATTGAAGGAACAAGTGTATCGTGAAAAACGAACAACCACAGTTGATATGCAGGAACGTATAAAAATAGCTTGCTCTGTAATAGATACAACTGAAATTTGTCAGGCAGTATCATCAGTATTGCAACGTTTTAGATTGTCCCCGTGTTCAAGGTCGTCATTTTGAACACTTGATGTAGCAGTGAACACGTAAATAACATGTTACATGTAAATTGTGTGACCTTGAATAACCTTCATAATGGGTTATTGCATTCGTCTACCCAAGACAACGCACGCTCAGGGTTTAACGGAAGGGTGGGGTTGATTCGTAAAGAATGTGACGATTGGGAAAATGCATCGGCAAGAACCAATTAGCGCATTTCTGCTGCATCGACATGAGAAACCTCCCAAACAAGGGCAACGCCTGCAAGTGCAAAGGCAGCCTAGGCGCTCCCCAACTAACCGTTTCTAAAACACTACGTTCAGACAGCAATCTCGATACATCGGTCGAAAAAACACGAGTAAAGTCACACGCAACCAGCGCTATTCACTCGAATCAAGTCACCCAAAATTAGTTTGGCGGGTGATAAGTCGACGATACGAATATCGAAACGCGTCCAAACAGGACTTCGAGATTCACAACATCAGGTGAGTTGACAGTCGAAACCCGCGCGTTAGTATAGTTAGGTCCCAACGCAACAATATGTCTTAGGGAAAAATCAATGATAGTCTATGACAATAGAAGTCCCAAGCTTCAAAATTAGCCCAGGTTTATTGTTATTTTATTTTATTTTTACACATAATTATTATAAACTATGTCGGTAACAATACAAGCTTTTACATACTAGTGTTCACATCGTGTACTATCTTCTTTCTTTTGGTTCTAATATACAGCCTTAAACTTATTAGAAAATCATATGTTTTGAACGCGTGTACCATCGGTAGCTCACGTGGCACGGAACGTGTTAACTAAATTGTTACTCATTGTGTGGCTTACGATTCAAGCACGGCTCGACAACAACGTTACCGTTCAGTAGAATCAGCCGCCGCGCCATGTCCAGCTGGAATACGTGTGCTATAGCTGTACTCTGGTTCGTCCGTATTTTTCGGTAATAACTTAGGAACAGCTACGTGATTCAAATAAATTGTATAAGTTATATATATATATATTTAATAAACATTTTTCTGTGCGACCATCTGAAGGGGCTGAAAAAACGTGGGGACTAATTGGCGCCGCACCCTGTATATTCTTTTATATTTTGTATATATAAAACTTTTATTTATATATATATAAATAAAAGTTTTATATATACAAAATATATATATATAAATAAAAGTTTTATATATACAAAATATATATATATAAATAAAAGTTTTATATATACAAAATATATATATATATAAATAAAAGTTTTATATATACAAAATATATATATATAAATAAAAGTTTTATATATACAAAATATATATATATAAATAAAAGTTTTATATATACAAAATATATATATATATATAAAAGTTTTATATATACAAAATATATATATATAAATAAAAGTTTTATATATACAAAATATATATATAAATAAAAGTTTTATATATACAAAATATATATATATAAATAAAAGTTTTATATATACAAAATATATATATATAAATAAAAGTTTTATATATACAAAATATATATATATATATATAAAAGTTTTATATATACAAAATATATATATATATATATATATATAAAAGTTTTATATATACAAAATATAAAAGAATATACAGGGTGCGGCGCCAATTAGTCCCCAAGTTTTTTCAGCCCCTTCGGATGGTGGGACAGAAAAATGTTTCCTACCAAACTTAATCAGTATTTAACCGACAAGAAATTGCAATTTTTTAAATTAAAAAAAAATCGATTTTCAACAAAAAGTCAAGGTCGCTGTCATATCTTTCAATGGAACTGGGTATTTTTAACTTCATAATATTGTAGGCAACGTCGAAACGAAATCAACGACCTGCTATACAATGACTTTCAGATGACCTTGAAAGATAATATCGCCATGAATCAATTGCCAGAATATTTGAAATATTACGACGGTACGTAATAGTAACGCCTCGCATTTAGAGGTAAACAAATGAACGTAAACATTGCTTCAGAACTTAACTCACAAAAAACCAAATTTATACGGAGCCACATTGAAAACACAAATGTTAAACGTGTACATGTAATCAATTAATAAATAAATTAAATTTTCGAATTGCATCCCATCTTGTGTAACGCAAAGTTCTGCTCTATGTTGTTGCTTTATAAAGGCCATTTATTAGTCAAGGACATACAAAAGTAAAAAGAACAAACACTCAACATTATACTGATGCAACCGCTTTCTTCAAGCAGCCTTTCAACGATCACGTTTTCACACACCGCTTCAAAACGCTAGAGGCCCGCCAACTTCACTCTCTGCACACTTACACCGCTCACTCGTACCAATCCATATCATTCATTCATACCAACCCATACCGCACAGTCGTACCAATCCATACCATCCATTCATACCAACTGCCTCACAATAATTATTCTCAACATATGTAATAAAGTCTTATGAGTAGCTTCCATGAGAGAACTTCTTTTTACATTTCTACACGCTTGAATTATGCGTTCTTTAAGATTTTCCATATTATCCACAGGTCTTTCATACACAATCGATTATAAATATCCCCAAAGATAAAAATCTAAAGGGGTCATATCCGGCGAGCGAGCTGGCCATCGAATTGGACCATATGTTCCGATCCACTGATCCCCAAAAACTGTAGTTAAGTATGTTTTTACAATTGCAGCATTATGAGCTGGGTCGAAATATTTCAAATATTCTGGCAATTGATTCATGGCGATATTATCTTTCAAGGTCATCTGAAAGTCATTGTATAGCAGGTCGTTGAATTCGTTTCGACGTTGCCTACAATATTATGAAGTTAAAAATACCCAGTTCCATTAAAAGATATGACAGCGACCTTGATCTTTTTGTTGAAAATCGATTTTTTTTAAATTTAAAAAATTGCAATTTCTTGTCGGTTAAATACTGATTAACTTTGGTAGGAAACATTTTTCTGTTCGACCATCCGAACGGGCTGATAAAACGTGGGGACTACTTGGCGCCGCACCCTGTATATATACAAAACAACAAACTTCTGTTAAAAAACTACAAAATATTATAAGAGGAACAATATAATAGCTAATACTAATAAGATTACATTATAATCTTTGGGATCGACGAGAAGCGTTCTCTCAGACACAACCAAACAGGACATTACGACACACGCCCTACAGTCGTATCAATGCACACATGAATACCAATGCACACATGCATATCAAAGCGCACATGAATACCAACGCATACATTAACACCAACGCATACGTAAAAAAAATACAAAAAAAAATAATTATATCTATCTTCAATACTTCCTAAGTTGAAATTTTCATATTTTCATTCTCCACATAAAAAAGTAATTTTATCTAATCAATCGTCTCATTCTGATTGGCATACCTCTTCTCAGAGTCATTGTCGTATTCTGACAATGGCAGTATTCTACACACTTGTTCGCAATGGGGCAATGCGCAGATCAGCATCTATCTATTTCGATTAATGATAGGCTTGCTTTAGCTGCTAGTTCGACTAAATCATTAATTTGATTTTGATTAATTTGACGTGTAGCTGATAGATTCGCTCAAAATGATTATTGTATAATGATTACATACATATGCGCGGTATTAACGGTGTTAATGTTTCACCCTAAACACTATCCACTATGTATAATTTTATACAATACTTGCTGCGATAAATTTATGTAATTATAACGTAAAGCAGTAATGCTGATTGAATGTAAAATTACAAAATGTACATAGAAGATCGAAGGAAATTGTTTACAGAAGATAAGAAGTTTTGGATGAAAATAATCATAAAATATTTAAGCAGTTCATTATCAGACCGTTACGGTTTCATGTTTGTTCTTCACACTAGAGAGTTAATAACAAGTAGTGTATTCCACAAGCTATTTTACTCATATTGATATCGATTTTACGGTTTTCATTGTATGCTATAAAGTAAAAATATGGTGCTCGTCTTCATATGTATATATTTTTTTATTAAACATTTTATATCTCAAATGAGATTCTTTTCTTCTGCACTGACTGAGATTAAGTATAATGATACATTATTTTTAATTACGTTAAATCAACTGAAATTTTTATGTACTTTTTTATTAAATTAAAAATGAAAACACAAGCATTAGAATTGGGTTCGGCGACTCGTGTTTATGTTCCACGTTGTAATGTATTTACGTTTAATACAAAGTTTTTCAACAAAATGAAAGAAATGTTATATTTTCTTATTAATTATACTCAATTAATATTTAATTACGATTAACGTTATGGGTATGATTATCATAGATAATAAGAAGTGGATTGCTAAAAATATTTTTATTCCTACTGAATTGTGCCCATATTTGTTGTGCTATTCAAGACATTGAATTCAGTGAATTGTCCAATTAAAATTTCTATATACCGACAACGTGAAATGTTTCCATGAACAAAACTACAGCTAAACGTAATTTCGTCCAAATATTTACTCAGGATCGTCTACCAAAATAAAGCCACCACTCTTGATTTAGGTCAAAGTGTGTATTGGTTTGAAACCTAAACGTACTAATAAGATCGAACAAGTCTTGTCAGTCCAATCCCTATTCACTGCCAGGGGTTGAAAACAGTTATAATGTCCGTCTGGGTCCTTGAAACTGTTATGGAGAACCGAAAACGTCTCATAACTGTTATAAGATATATCGGTTACGGTTTTTCAGAACCGATATTATGTCGGTTATATAAACATACAGTGTGTCATATAACTGGTGATGCAACCAAAAAAGGGGTGTTCTATTTAAAAAAATAAGTCGAAAATATAGAATAAAATTTTTTCATTCGACGTCTCGTTTCCGAGAAAATCGAGTTTAAAGATCCGTCGGATTCGCGTGTGGGATGTCGTTCGGACGACTGCTAAATAAATGAATGTAGTGGCGAATAGGATATGAAAAAATTAGATCTCTTTACCGAGACGGTTGGAAACTTACATATATTTACTTACTGCATAAATCTGAACATGAAGAGTGTTGAGACGTGATTATTGTATGGCCGGCTCGTATTTCGGTTTGGGTCTACGCTACGGTCGATTTGGAACAGTGCCATTGTCGAAGGGGTCCTCTAGCGTCTTCTGACGAATTTATTGTTTTATGACTCTGGTGCGGCTGGAAAGTATCAGCTGACCATGGGAAAGTCAGCCTAGCCGTGCAGCTCTCAATGGCACTTGACGTAGCGTAGGCCCACGCTTAGCGCCAATGGGGGGCTTGTGGCCCAAAGCCTAAATTATGGTTTCCGGCGAAATTGCAGGAAACCGAGTGTCGTCTGTTTAGCGACACTCGTTACGACGTATTTCGTCTATGGGCGTTGCCCTTGTTTTGGGAGGTCATTTGTAGCCTCCCAAATATTATATCATTGGCTGGGGCCCCCATTATTTTGTACTTTGTGGAGGGATTTTTCAACCCCACGAGGTTACTTGTTTCTCACGCGTTAGTTGTAAGGTCAGTCGTCGAAACTACCAGTCGTGATTTAAGAGTCGAAAATACGAGTCGAAATTATCTGTCGCTGTTATACCGTCTCTTTTATACCGTCTTTCACATTTTCTATTAAAAGTTACTTAGTTATCCGAAACCCGATTATCTCTTTATTTAATTTACCTCTCTTTGAGGTGTGTATCTCAGCGCCTCACAAATTACTGTTTGAGCACTGACACGACACAACAATGCCCATCTATTATGTTCAGTCTGTTAAAATTAGTAAAGTAAGAAAAAAGTGTCTATTTCGCTCCAGTCTCTTGTAATTTACGCATACAATTTTAATTTTGCATAAAGATCCGCAGTCTACTTATAACAGTTATGAGACTTTCGGTTCTCCATAACTGCTTCACTCAGAATCGATATATAACAGTTTGAAACAGTAATATTCAGAACCTTTTCAATCCCTGTTCGCTGCACGACAGATCAGTCTATAGAACGGATGAACTCTTGTGGTACGAAACAATTTTTTCATTCACGATTTCGCTTTTTAGGAGGGAGAGACGTCCTCAAAGGCAGTCTACACGCTCCCTTGGTTTACAATAGGTTTCTCTCAATTTTCCATGTGACTGTGGAAGTATTAGCGACATGACATTCGCATTCCTATTCGTATATGCAAATAGAATTTACTTTACTTGCCTTTTACTCGCAAATCATTGAATGCTCATTCTTCTATTTTTATTTTGGTCTCGTTTCATTCCTTTTATTCGGCCGCGATAGCCACGAGTTTCCGCTCTCTGTTTCTTTGTCCTTGCATCCTTTTTGCCACTATTTTATTTGCACGATGAAATTTTCATGCGTGATGAAAGAAAGAGGTAATCCAATTTGTTTGTATACACTATTTCAAGATAGATTAATAATATACACGGTGGCCCACATAACTCTGAACAGCTCAATATCTCGAAAACTATGCCATCGATTTTAAAGTTCTTAGTATTAAATTGCATGGAACTGAAGGGCCTTTCTGACTACATAAACGTGAAGTGGCCTCCCTTCCCCTTTAACGGGAGAGGGGAGGTACCTTTGTAATTTTTAATGGAACCCCCTATAAAATGTTACATGTTTAGATTCTACCGGAAAAAACAAGTCAATTTTGTCTGAAACATTTTTTTGTCAGATACTTCCATGATGAGATACAACAGTTTGAAGTTTCGAGTTGTAGATACTTGAAGCGCTCGGAAATAGCGTTATGGAATTATACGCGCTTGAGTCCTTTGCTTATTCGTGAAGAAATAAAATGTACTATAAATTAAATGTTCAAAATGTCCACCACGGGCTTGTAAACATTTATTTACTCGAAACATCAAAGTTGTTCTAACATTTTTTAACATTTCGGGAGTCACTGAAGCGCAAGCGTCACGTATTCTTTGTTTCATATCCTCTTTTGTCGTCGGTGGTTCAAACATAACTTTGTCCTTTACATATTCCCATAAGAAAAAATCTAATGGTGTTAGATCGGGGGATCGAGGAGGCCATTGACGAGGTCCCCCACGACCTATCCATTTGTTCCCAAATTTTTCGTTCAAAAATTGCCTGGTGATGATTGCAAAATGTGGAGGAGCGCCGTCTTGTTGGAACCACGTTTCTCTTCTAACGTGCAGTGGCGCATCTTCCAAAACCGCAGGCAAATGATTTTTTAATAAATCACAATAACTTGCAGATGTTACAGTTTCTTGAAAAAAATAAGGTCCAATCACAAAATCTCCTATTAGGCCACACCAAACATTTAAAGACCATCGATGTTGAAAGGGAACACATCGCATCCAATTTGGGTTTTCCACGGACCAATAATGCAGATTATGTCTATTTACATGCCCTGAATTCATAAAAATGGCCTCATCGGAAAAAAGTATTTTGCACAAAAAGTCATTTTCCACAACACCTTGCAGCCACTCACAAAATCTTACGCGGTGATCGTAATCTGCTATCGAAAGCTCTTTTGTGATAAAACCATGTGATATGGATGATACTTTTGCCGTTTCAAAATTCGTTGAATCGATGAACGACTAATATGCGATGTTTGTGCAAGTGTACGTTGACTAATATGAGGATTTAATGTAATTGCAGCAAGAATACTGGCACTATTATTTTCATTAGTGACAGATTTAGGTTTATTGCGAGTTTTTTTACACAATTCACCGTGCTCGCGAAGCCGCTTTTCTAAATTATGAAATGTTGCATGACATTTTTTGATCCCATAACGTTCAAAAAACCACTGCTGCACGCCGATAATTTTTTTGGCATTCACCTAACGTTAATAACATATTCACTTCTGTGTCAATAGTAGCCATAATCACACTGTTACTGCTTGAATAACAGCTCTAAACTGAAAACGTTTTCATAGATAAGTGAGTCAAACTCAAGAATTGTAAATATTATTGTTTGTGTTTCTTCATGAATAAGCAAGGACTCAAGCGCGTATAATTACATAACGCTATTTCCGAGAGTTTCAAGTACCTACAACTCGAAACTTCAAACTGTTATATCTCATCATGGAAGTATCTGACAAAAAAATGTTTCAGACAAAATTAACTTGTTTTTTCCTGTAGAATCTAAATATGTAACATTTTATAGGGGGTTCCATTTGAAATTACAAAGGTACCTCCCCTCTCCCGTTAAAGGGGAAGGGAGGCCACTTCACGTTTATGTAGTCAGAAAGGCCCTTCAGTTCCATGCAATTTAAGACTAAGAACTTTAAAATCGATGGCATAGTTTTCGAGATATTGAGCTGTTCAGAGTTATGTGGGCTACCCTGTATATAAGTAAAATAAAATTGATGTTTACCAATCCGTTTAGTTTTATTTAAAAAAATAACATGTTTGCCAAAATCCAGCGGGACCAAATAACGTGTGTAAAAACTTAAAATATTAACAAATTTGTGCGTCATATTTTGTATTTAATAGTTTGGTTCCCTTTCTTTATATTTAGCGAGAGCAGTCGTTCTTTTCAGTGAAAATTTAGCCTAGTCTTATGTTTCCACTTTTGGCCCACTGCAGCCCGTGGATTGCTCATCACTGTTCTAGTCCATTATGCAATAAGAATGAATCATAAGCACTTTTTGGAAGGTAAAAATAGATATATTCGAATAACAATTTGTATGTGTAGAAATGAAATGTCAGTGTTTTCGCATACCCCACCTGTTTAAGAACGTCCTTTACAGTTACAACGTATCTTCTATAATTTATAAATATCTATGACTACGAAATTTGATAACACGTATAGAGTATTAAAGATCTGACAAAGTTTTCAATTTGTACTCGTTAATATTGCTTGAAATTGAATTCCGGTAATGTTTTGGTGAAATTTTGAGAGCCATCATTATGTCATAATTGTCTCAAAATGATATTAAATGCGTGAAAAGCTAAATGACTGTTCTCGGTGAAATTTTATGTTAATCGTTTTAATATCGAGTTTTACTAATTAATGTTTTGATCGGGCAAGGGCTATTTAACCAACCGTAATTTTAACTTTATTACCTTATGACAACGAGCGACAGAAGATGAAGTTATTGTCGCAAGAATTGAACCTAAATCTACTATTCTCTATCACGGTTTATGTTTCGTCACTATTTTCTATTACTATCTTGTTGAATATTAATCCTTTGCTCTCAAATGGCGGCTCTGAGACACCTTCATAAATGACGATTCTTTACATAGAAACAATTTTCACAACACTGAGTTCGCTTCTACTTAGTATATTGCTAAAAATTTCAGTCGCGTATCTGAAAATGTGCTGGATTTCACTCTTCTCTACTTACAAAATGTTTTGAGTCGCATGAAATTGTTATTTTATTTTGAAATAAAGCAGTTTCCCTTGCAAAGTATTATTAATGAATTAATTCCCGTTGCTACAAACAGTGAGTCTTTGAATCCCCACAATCTTGTCTTCGTTTTACGTGTTGATGCTGCAAAGATGAAGCATCAGTTTACCAGGCATCTGCTGTCTCCCTTTTACTTTCAAAGTTCCTCTCACGTTTCTCGATCAACATGACAAAACCTCGTCGCATTATACATGTTTTCTTTACTTGCTGTATCGTGCTAAAGAACATCGTCTTGCCTGAAACCACGATACCCGTGACATATTGCATATTCAACATGCAGATTTGTAATACGAGACAACATCAGGATCAAGTTTAGCTTACACACATTCATGCTAACGCCTGTGGTCCCTGGTACTAACGGTTGGAAAAACGTTGTGTCAATTTATGGCATTTTATACAAGTAGTTTCTCTAAATCACTGTATAAATATTCGGACGCTCTTAAACAGACGATGACTTTTTTAATATTGGACCCTACGACCTGCATTTTTTTTTGAGAAGTTAGAACAAGTACTTCACTACATGACATGAAAAACAAATTTGAGAAAACTGTAACTGGTCAAAATTGTAGAGAAAATACTGACAGATGTATTTTAGAACTTTTTTGTGTAGGCGTATATTGATGTTACAGATATTATGCATATTCTGAAAATTTCATCAAAATTGGACAACGTTGCAATGAGCTGCAAACATTTAAAAACGGTTAAAATTGCAGTTTTTCACGATTTTCGGCCTCTGAATATAATAAATCTGAGAATTCTTACATATTTCGATGCCTGCCGTTTTTCTTTGCGCATCAAACGATTTCAAATTTTTAGTATATTCTCTGCATTTACGATCAATTGCAATTTTTCCATACATTATTTTCAAGTCGCGGAGTCTAATATTAAAATGTCAATGTATGTACATATATGTAGTGGCAGATATGCAGATTGCTTCACTTTCAGCATATGAAAGTAGTTCTCCATCAATTAAACAATACCGTTCCTACCAAGCAATTTTTTCTAATTTATTATAGCGCAATTTGTAAACTATTGAAACTGATTAACTTTGATTTGTAACATTTTTTATCAGATTATCAAAAATACCTCAAAAATAGTAGCACTAAATATCACTCGAAACACATATAACAAAGAATTATACTGAACAAATATTACTCAACAATTAAATAGAAGTTTAAACATAATAATTCTTAGGAATGAAAATAATACGGTAATTATTTATATTAGGGGCTTCCTCACCGATTTTGATGACTTTGAAATATGTTGTCAAGGTCATCATTCTGAACAACTTTTTCCTATACATGTTACCGCCGCTCAGCTTTATTTTCCGAGATATTCGCAAAAAAGTTTCATCATCTCGAAAAGTCATCGGAGTAGGTCTGGGTTAGGTCTGGGTTATTTATATATTTATATATTTATATATTTATATATTTATATATTTATATATTTATATATTTATATATTTATATATTTATATATTTATATATTTATATATTTATATATTTATATATTTATATATTTATATATTTATATATTTATATATTTATATATTTATATATTTATATATTTATATATTTATATATTTATATATTTATATATTTATATATTTATATATTTATATATTTATATATTTATATATTTATATATTTATATATTTATATATTTATATATTTATATATTTATATATTTATATATTTATATATTTATATATTTATATATTTATATATTTATATATTTATATATTTATATATTTATATATTTATATATTTATATATTTATATATTTATATATTTATATATTTATATATTTATATATTTATATATTTATATATTTATATATTTATATATTTATATATTTATATATTTATATATTTATATATTTATATATTTATATATTTATATATTTATATATTTATATATTTATATATTTATATATTTATATATTTATATATTTATATATTTATATATTTATATATTTATATATTTATATATTTATATATTTATATATTTATATATTTATATATTTATATATTTATATATTTATATATTTATATATTTATATATTTATATATTTATATATTTATATATTTATATATTTATATATTTATATATTTATATATTTATATATTTATATATTTATATATTTATATATTTATATATTTATATATTTATATATTTATATATTTATATATTTATATATTTATATATTTATATATTTATATATTTATATATTTATATATTTATATATTTATATATTTATATATTTATATATTTATATATTTATATATTTATATATTTATATATTTATATATTTATATATTTATATATTTATATATTTATATATTTATATATTTATATATTTATATATTTATATATTTATATATTTATATATTTATATATTTATATATTTATATATTTATATATTTATATATTTATATATTTATATATTTATATATTTATATATTTATATATTTATATATTTATATATTTATATATTTATATATTTATATATTTATATATTTATATATTTATATATTTATATATTTATATATTTATATATTTATATATTTATATATTTATATATTTATATATTTATATATTTATATATTTATATATTTATATATTTATATATTTATATATTTATATATTTATATATTTATATATTTATATATTTATATATTTATATATTTATATATTTATATATTTATATATTTATATATTTATATATTTATATATTTATATATTTATATATTTATATATTTATATATTTATATATTTATATATTTATATATTTATATATTTATATATTTATATATTTATATATTTATATATTTATATATTTATATATTTATATATTTATATATTTATATATTTATATATTTATATATTTATATATTTATATATTTATATATTTATATATTTATATATTTATATATTTATATATTTATATATTTATATATTTATATATTTATATATTTATATATTTATATATTTATATATTTATATATTTATATATTTATATAGTTATATATTTATATATTTATATATTTATATAGTTATATATTTATATATTTATATATTTATATATTTATATATTTATATACTGGGTCATTATATATTTTCTTGATTGTTGCAGACATCCAAGAATTCGTATAGTTTCATGCTTAATACTCTGTATGCTAACGCAGCTGACAACGAAATGAGTTTGCGTTCGACACGACTCATTTCACGTTTCAGTTCGTAAACATAAAAAGACAAGACAGTGGGTCTCAACTGATTGAAGTCGTTTTAAGTTGAGACCGTGGCCGCGTTATCGGCGGACACAATTTCAAATCTAACCCAGACCTACTCCGATCACTTTTCGAGATGTTGATACTTTTTTGCGAATATCTCGGAAACTAAAGCTGAGCGGCGGTAACATGTATAGGAAAAAGTTGTTCAGAACGATGACCTTGACAACATATTTCAACGTTATCAAAATCGGTGAGGAAGCGCCTAAGGTAAATATTTATCTAATACAAACGAAGAAATGGAAAACTAATTCTATATAAACAATAACTGTGATTATAATATTCGCTGTATAAATATGACATGAAAGAATGTATGTAAAAGAAATAAACAGAGAATATATTTGAAATAAGTAGACTGAATGTTTCGTTCCGGGAGGATCCATTTAAGCTACAGCTCGAAAGGTTTAAACTGTGGACATCTGGGTTCCACACTTTCGCATTTCCAGTGCAAACTGACTATATTCCTCCTTTCATTACCTTAACTATGAGTGTGTAATCCTCCAAGAAAGAAATTAGTAACAAAGGTAATAAACAAAAAAACTTTCAAATTGTTTGCTTTTCCCAGTATGAGACCAGTTTATATCATAAGGAAATTGATAAATTGTGAAGTCAGTATTCCTCAAAACACACGCAACCGTTCAATGATATTGTGGCGGCTACCTCCTATGCTCGTCAACAGAGGGACAGTACGTCAACACCTTTCCCGGTACTACCTGAATCTTCCTCTGTTTGTATATACATATGTGGCGCCTCCACAAGACGTGGTTTCTCCCGCGCACCGCCTTGGCGTTTCGGGCGCCACGAGAAGGAGGAAACAAATTCTACAACCGCGACCTCTCTTTTGTATCGGCTGTGAAGATGCACCTTAACGGCGACCTTCTTGATTTATACTCGTTTTGGCGTTACTATGCGATGATATTCTTTTTGATAATAATTTTGATGTTCTATTTTTCTGTTTATCTGTTCGTTTCAGTGATGCCAGAATCGTGGAACCGAGGAACTTGCCCCTCCGGTGGATTCTCCGGCTGGACCCCCCACTCTGACGTACCGTCGTCGCCTTACGTTGTTTCTTACTGCGCACGCGCTACACACAAGCGTACCTCGACGCAGTCGAGTCGGATAGGCAGCTCACACGGTCAGACTAGAAGTACGCTTGTGTGTAGCGCGTGCGCAGTAAGAAACAACGTAAGGCGACGACGGTACGTCAGAGTGGGGGGTCCAGCCGGAGGATCCACCGGAGGGGCAAGTTCCTCGGTTCCACGATTCTGGCATCACTGGTTCGTTTATTCATTCCATTTCCAGTTCTCATTATAATAACAGTTATTTATTTTACTCCTGAATTTTAATAAAGTTATACAATAAAGTTTGCTTATATTCCTAAATAATTAATAATTTCCGAACACGTTAATATCCAAACATATATACATATACCGTTCTAAAATGGTCCTTACGACATCTCGCGTGTAAAGCACGGGTCCGCTAGATAGCCTTACTAACGTGACGAGTCGTGTAGCGGGACTAGGACGAAACGCTTCCTTCTCCTTTTCCCATTTTTTCATACTCCGAAAACTTGCCGCCATAATATCATTTAAAGATAATTATGCGTCGTGTAACGTTGTTAGTTTCACGAGAAACATGTACCTTCCACATTTGCATTTTGATAATTTGATAAAAATATTTCAAAACTAATTTTGTTGAGTAAAGGATTAGCACTTTCTGACACTTTATCTACTGGAAACTTTATAATAGTTCTTCAATTGAAAGTTTCCTAATGAATTGTCCAAAACCGACAGCAACTTCATAATCCAATAAATTATACGGATAAATTGAATTTAATGATAAGTAATTCTGATATTATTATTTAGAAGAAAATTATCGAACTTCGTTGAATACAGCTCAGTTATTAAAAACCATATCAACGCTTAGCAAATCGAGCACAAAATGTGACCGGTATACATTGTTTCACAAAAATTGTAGGATTGAATTTAATTAAATTTTTCAATATTTTTATAACAATATCCGATAGAATAACAAAAATTTATTCATTGGTTTCTAATAAAAACATCTTTGCTATATTATTAATTGTAAAATAAAAAGTGTGGTGCCGGTTACATGACTGGTCGTGGTATGGTTAGTGTTAATAGGCTTTCGGCAGACAAAGTGTTAATGTAAACGTGTTCTCATAATTGGTCGTTCCACGCGAAGTCGGACACTTTCGAAATTAATTGAGTTTTAAATTTCGGCGCACAGGTTCGATCATTAAAACAATAGCAATTTTGCAAATTAGAAATCTCTAACAAAACTCAACGTTTCGACCCAGATATGGGTCTTTCTCAAGTGGTGAGATTTATTTTTGCGTCGTTTCTATGCCAAACCTTCTTGATATCGACGCATAAAAACTTTCATTATGTGTGGATGTTTCGCCTTCCATGGTATAAATTAAATGTGTTTATCGATCGAAAATTGATTAATTGAGTTTTAAATTTCGGCGCACAGGTTCGATCATTAAAAAGACCCATATCTGGGTCGAAACGTTGAGTTTTGTTAGAGATTTCTAATTTGCAAAATTGTTATTGTTTTAATGATCGAACCTGTGCGCCGAAATTTAAAACTCAATTAATCAATTTTCGATCGATAAACACATTTAATTTATACCATGGAAGGCGAAACATCCACACATAATGAATGTTTTTATGTGTCGATATCAAGAAGGTTTGGCATAGAAACGACGCAAAAATAAATCTCACCTCTTGAGAAAGACGCATATCTGGGTCGAAACGTTGAGTTTTGTTAGATATTTCTAATTTAAAAAATTGCTATTGTTTTAATGATCGAACCTGTGCGCCGAAATTTAAAACTCAATTAATCAATTTTCGATCGATAAACACATTTAATTTATACTTTCGAAATTGTTGGTTTCACACATTCACTAATAAAAATGATATTTTGGATGCTTATTGTAAAGATATAGGAGCATCTAATAAAAATTGTTGTACTTGAAAGAAATGTTTCTTTCGTCAGTAATTTTGCAATTAAGTTGGACAAATGAGGTGTTTTCTAGCGGATAAATCCCAGATTGAAATCACGTTTTCAATCCCTTAAATAATGATAAGTAGGTGAAAAATAGTTTAAAGTTTTATATTTTATTTTAAAATATCTCATAAGAAATAAATGTTCCTTCAAAACTTTTATTAAACTAATATAAAATTCCTGATACAATTGAACTCTTATAACAGATTTAAAGTTTTAATGTACAAAGCTAACTTAAAACAGAAAAGGAATAATTTGAAAGTTTAAAGTTTACTGTAGGTAAATTCAGATTAACAGGCGCAGTTTAATTTGTCTATGAACAAGAACTTTATTTGTTTCGTATATGCTATACGCGCGACGGTTACACTAGAAGAAGTGGGGCATAAATATAGTCACACATTACACAAACTACTCAAAACGTAAGAGGGCGCATGGATTCCAGAATCTAGAAATTTCCAACATTTACAAAATTACTTTTATTTATAAAAGTTTACCGTTCATTCAAGCCCTGGGTACGAACGGCGGCCATGGCTATACCTGTCGTCCTTATACCGTGTACGTGACCGCAACAGGATTTAATACCATTATGAATTTTTGGGAAAACTCACTCATTGTGAATAATATTAATTTTTGGAAACATTTATTATCACTGCTCAATGGACATTATGAGAAACTGGAGGATACGTTGCATTGGGAAATTATGAAAAGAAGTGTGAAGGAAGTGTAGATTGAAGACTCTTTGATTCGTTCTATAATAATTTATGACATGATCAATAATTAAATAAATGACCTAGAATAATATGATTATTTAACTAATAATTGATATAATTTTCACTGTATGAGTACACTTTAGCAGTTGAGTGGAATACGATGTGCTTTGGTACGAACTATGAACAAATGAAAAATATTATGATCCTCCATTTTAACTAGCCTGTGACTACCTAATACAATTTTGGATCGTTCACTATGTTGGTTTATTGAACTTAATTAAAAACTAGTGTTTTTAATGCTGAAGGTCACAATTAAACATTTCTGTATTATTTTGATTTGGCTTTCTAATAGTCTGCGCAAACTGGCTCGATCTACCAATCATTTCGAAGAACCGCCTACACCATTACAGAGAATTCAAAAAAATGCTAAAATAGCAATAAGTCATATATCATCGAATTAAACGTATTATTGTAGATCATTTATTTAGTTATTCATCATATCATAAATCATTATACAACAAAACATGGAGTCTTGAATCTACACTTCCTTCACACTTTCTTTCATCATTTCCCAATGGAACGCATCCTCCGCTTTCTCATGCTGTCCATTGAGCGGTGATAAATGTTTCCAACAATTAATATTATTGACAAAGAGTGAGTTTTCCCAATAATTCATAACGGTGTTGAATCCTGTGGCGATCGCATACATGGTATAAAGACACTGCTCGTACCGCGCGTCAGCCATCCGAGACGATACCATATCATTTATAAAGTGTCACTATTTTTAAAAACAGATGTGCAAAGGGCAGACTTGGGCCTATAGACTCTTTCCTCAAATTTTTAAATATGTTCCCGCCATAAAAACATTTCATTTGTTTAAAATAGTACCACAACTAATGGCGAAAAAAAACAATTTTTATTAGATGCTCTTATATCTTCATTATATGTATGTACCTCAAATATCATTTTCATTAGTTTGCTTTCCAAAAAAGGTTGACACTCCACATTGCAGGTCTGTAAAACCAACCAATTTCAAGATGTCGAAAAACCATTTGACATAGTTCATATATCACTAATGATACAACATATTCAAATATAAACAAAATCCGAATACTTAGTCCGAAACGTGTCCGACTTCGCGTAGAATGACCCAAATTCGTAATTTTGTAAATGCCGGAGTGGATCAAAGCAGTTCAGTCAACAGTTCCATACACTGCACTATAAAGTTTTGGGAAACTTTCGTCAATATATTTGATTCAGTAATGAACGCACTGAAATATGTCACTAGGAAATTGTTTGCATTAATAGCAAGACATCGGAACCAAATAGGAATTTATTCCTCCCTTTAATGGTATAATTAAGTAGTAAGAAATGTACTGATACTCGTGAATTCTTGTAATCATTTTATTGTTTGAAATTACACCCACCCATCTTTGCTATAAATGCATAAAATCCGCAGTCTACTTGTCACGTAAAGTTAATTGTATTTCAAATAGCCAATCGAATAGCTTTAATTAAGCCGTTACACGGTTTCAAAATGTAATTGAAGCCCATCCGATTTAAATCAATCTCCAGTTAATAGAACGATGTATTTCGCATCTCCCCGCGCAATGGCATAAATTATCATAAATATTAAGTATCAGACGCTTGCAACACGCTGGCGCTTTGTGGGTTACGAAGACCGGGTTAATGCAAATCTAGTCGTGATACAGGACTCCTTAATTATTTTCCCAACGCTGAGAATCTCGTAAGCCGTGTAATCGTCCTCGTATTTGTGAGTCAAATCTGTCACTATTGGATCCGAGGACTTTCGACTCGATCCCAATCAGATTACTAATATTTGCGTTCACTTTTTGGGGTCCAACCGTACTTAGTCGAAAGAGAGCTGGAGATCACTTTCGACTTTCGGTGTAGAATTCATTACGAATGAATTGTAACAAGAATTTCTTAGCAGACGAGGACATCAAACAACTGAAAAATTCCCGGACCATGGACAGTCAACTCACCACTCCACAACGGAAATTGTAAAATTATTCTATATAAGAATATACAGTGAAGAGCAAAACTGAATCAACACCATTTGAAACAGCATAACTTTTTTAAAATTGGTACAGATGACTTGAGTGTTCTTGAGAAGTTGAAAGGATTATTTTATTACAAGATGAGTAAAAAAAACTTTTGAAAAAATTGCAATTAGTCGAAACCGATGAAAAATAGTAAATGTTGACTTTTACGACTTTTTTATCAGGGCCTGTATTGAAAATTTAAAAAATTGATAATGTTCACTCAAATAAATTATAGATATGCTGAAAATTTCATCGATATTGGTTAATTGGTTTATGAGTTATAAACTATCGAAAGTGGTAATAATTGCAGTTTTTCACGATTTTCGACTTATAACTGCAATTATTACCACTTTCAATCGTTTATAACTCATAAACCAATTAACCAATACCGATAAAATTTTCAGCATATCTATAATTTATTTGAGTGAACATTATCAATTTTTTAAATTTTCAATACAGGCCCTGATAAAAAAGTCGTAAATGTCAACTTTTACTATTTTTTCCGCGGTTCCGACTAATTGTAATTTTTTTCAAAAGTTTTTTACTCATCTTGTAATAAAATAATCCTTCCAACTTCTCAAAAACACTCGTGTCATCTGTAATAATTTTAAAAATGTTATACTGTTTCAAATGGTGCTGATTCAGTTTTGCTCTTCACTGTACATATATGTATGAGAGCGTGATATTTCCTGCGTTATTCCAAAGTTAATTTTTCGTTTTACAATTTCCGATATATTTTGTATTCTAATAAAGTTATGAACAAAAAAAGTTTGGAAAGCATATCAGTTATTGTAAGTATTGGCGGCTAAAACGACTAATACATGTATGTGCGTGAAGATACTAACACATGTACGAAATCAAAATGCGGAACATTGTAAGCGTGGTCATGCCGGCCCTCTCCGCCTCCACGGCAACCTAACCCCAAACCAACTTGGACTATACCTTCTTTTTAAGATCCTGTATATGATTGTGTACATTTTAATTACTGTTGTGACAACTTGCGCTATTTCAAGCCTGAGAGTTATTTTGTTTGAAAGAATTGCGCGTTTATGCCGCGTTTTGACAGTAAAGTAAAAGATTTTCTGCCGGTAAGGTGAAATAATATTTTATGTCTGCAAGGTAGATAATAATAACGATTTTTTTTACGAGTCGGCAAAAATCCTTTCGGGAAACATGTTTTTAATACAAAATTAGGCTATGTGCAAAATTTGAGGTCAATCCGATTTGACCGGTTTTCGGAAGTATCACCCAACGTCTGTTCCCTCAGAAAGAGTATTTCCAAGAAATGGCAAGATAATTAGTATAAAATGAAATCAGCTAAAGGACAATATAATCAATAGAATATTATTATTATTGAATGCTTCCATAAATAAATTAGTTCTTGCTATGTTTGTCTATATAGATTTAGTAATTTATCTCTATACACCATCATTTATGGATTTAACGCAGTTCAAATTACTAAATGTTCGCAAAACTAATAGTTCATACGAAATATGAAACATAAAATACTTAAACATTGAATTCTGTTTATGATAGTATCGATACATTAATTGCTAATATGATACCCAATGTCGCTCAGTATTTATATTGATAAGTATCCACATATTAACATCAGCTGTCGACAGACCAAGTACTTTAGTGTCAATACGTTTCGATTCTTCACCGACAATATAATTAGACTGTGGATCTTTATGCAAAATAAAAACGTTCTGCATCGATTGTGGAAAGTAGGAGTTAAATCAAAATTGATTTCATCCCTTAATAACTTTGATACATTGAAAACAATATAACAGTGTATTTAGATTTTTGTAGACTTTTACTGTGTATTCTATTTCTCTCGGCCAATGATTCATAAATGCAAACAAACTCGAAGTTTTGTAATAATGAACTGACAACTATATGTACAGCTTATTATTAAGTGTATAAGTTAATTAGCTGCATTTTTTTATTATTCTTGCACAATTTTTCGATATATTTGGATCCTAAAAACTCATAATCATGTTTTATTATTAGAAATACTTTTTAACTACAATGTTTTTGAGAGCAAAACAAAATATTTCTCAAATATTTTCACCCTGTGCCGAAATTGTTTTTCGCTGTTCGAGCCAACAGAAAGGCGTTGATTCAAAATCGGCCAAAATTACCTAAGACCAGTTTTTCTGAAACATTGCATATTGGTAGCCCTTTGTTTCTAAATCAGCATTTTCCCTACCTGAAACAGTGAAATTGATAACAATAATGTAACTGTGTTATGCACAGTGTATATATAATCGTAGGAAACGTTTTTTCCACGTTTGAAACGAATATTTAATTCAAGTAGTTGACTGCTCGCTTCAACTTCTACTCACATTTTACTTTATAGCTCAAAAACGAATAATTTCCCCAAGGTGTGACAAACACCATTTGAAAGGGTAGGAAACTTACTATTAATGTAGCGTTTTTGGTTAAAATCAGGCGATACATTCTTTTGAGAATTGCAATTTTTCTGAATTTTATACACCTTGAAAAACATGAAAAACGTGAAAAAATGATGTGAGCAATAAATAAATTATATCAATTTATACACCATTGGAAAGCTTCAATTTTTTATGATCTTTTGGCATCAGTGTCGGGTTGATATCGTGTTTTTATGAAAAGTTACAGCACATAATAGATTTCGCAAAATACGTACTTTGAACCCCCCCCCCCCGTAACCGTGAAGTTCAGGGAAAAAGTTTTTCCACGGAATCAATGTTAGACCCAAAGGCCTACCAATATGCAAAGTTTCAGGAAAATTGGTCTTGGGTAGTTTTGGCCGATTTTGAATCAATTTGAAGGTTAAACTTTCTCATTTACACAAGTGCTGTTCGCGCACAAAAAAAGATCAATATAACCGATCCCGACGTCGAACACGTGGTGCTAAATACAAGGAGGATATCGCCATATTGTCTTCTTCGGCCTTTTTAGTCCCGTGCGCACCAGGGGATGTAAGCTGGAATGGGAATATTTCAAACACTATAATTCTGGCCCGAGACGGAGGTGGCGTTGTTGTTCCCTATCACGTGATGGGGGCGCATGCGCACTGATGCGCACATAAGGAACGAAGTGATGCCAAGCCAAGCCATGCTCACGCAGGTACGCGGTACGCAGCAACCTCCTCGTGGTGAGATCTGGGCAATCGATATTATCCACAATTTGCAAGATATTATAACTTAAAAATTATAGTATCTTGCATGTAGTGGATAATATCAAGCTAATAGCTGCACATATAGAATTTGCGTTAATACGTATTGTATCGTAGAGTGTAAGACTTAATACTTTCTTTGTTTTTCTTTGTCCCAGCTGAAAAATTGAAATACAATATTGTTCACAAGATTTTTCATTATATTTTAAGTATGTACATAAAATATGTAAACGAAAATAGGTTTATAATAAACATTTAATTTTATTTGAAGCTGTATAAATTTCTACCCTTTTCATTTGAAACATTAATTATACGCGTGTACATTAAAGTACATATAGCTAAGGTAGATAGAGTTGTGTGAGTCACGCGAGTATCTATGTGTTAAAATTTCAGGAGTAAGAAATCGGTGAAACTCTGATATAATTTGCACGTGGCAATACAAGGACTTTACTTCGAGCACAGACACAAAAACAGACGTTACTCGGGCAACAACTCAGGCCACACTGATCCGCTGTGATTGCGACAGACACAGAGAAGACGCGTGACTTTCGCGGATGTTTACGTGAACCGCGGTTTACCTATTTGTAGAATCGATTACGCGCGAAATATAAATTGCTTATTTCAACACTATGTATAAGTGAGTAGCGTTTATATCTATATATACTGTCATTAGTTCCGGCCCGAGACACAGAGAGCGCTGCAATACTGTACAAATTTTTAACACGCCAGCTTACACCCCCTGGTGCGCACGCGCGACGCGCGGTCACAGCGCACAGTGCTGCCGCTCCACGAACGCATACCGACTTAAATTCGAATCGAACAGGCGCCATGAAACTTGATGTTCGATTTTTTACTGCCATTTTACGATACTTTGAATCTGTCGTCAACATAAGAATAACTCGAACTATCTACGCGGAAGTTACATCCTAGAGCTTTTACCCCGTGTGCACATTTTATGCACGATATATAGTTATGTGACAACGACTTTTAGAAAGTTTAGATCTTATCCCACAACGTATACGTCCATAGCTGAAACTGGTATTGAAGGTACGTCGATCGAAATTCAAGATCAGAATTCAATCAACTTTTTGTTTTAAATATTATGTACCATTCGGGACCTAATAGCTTATTACTTTATTATATGAAAATTCACTTATGTAAATACTTTTGTTCCCTAATTAGTTCATATAACAGTAATTCTACTGCAGTTGGATATTTCGATTCTTCGAAATAATTATACAGAATTAACTAACTAACAGTTTTAACTTTTTAATTGGGTCTGACAAGTTAACTCGTCATTTACGTTAGCTTTCAACTGTCAAAAACTGTTCACTTTTTCTTCCTAATCCAACAAATAATTCTTTCACTTTATTGTGTTATAATATCTATATTTGTATAAACTACACCCTATTTACGTTGTTTGGAGCAAACTTTATTTATCTCACTTTCTTCATTCTAAATGTTCACGATTGAATACTCGCTCAGTCAAAACGTTCAAATTCTGGTATAAACATTAACCAATAAGAAGTTATATAGCCTACTGAAAAACTTCAAGAAGGGAAAATAGGATTGATGAGGTAACATTTTTCTTCATTGATCCACAGAATTCGACATTTGTACTGAAGAGTTAAGGGGGGCTTCTTGTGTAACGGCAGCGAAAACAAGTAATTTTTAAGAATTTTTGTCGGAATAACTATTGGACACATGGGACTAGACGTTTTGGGGATGTAAACAGATACTCTCGAAGTACAATTGTTTTTTATAGTTAAATTCTTCTTAGTATTTATTGTATAATACGCATGTTTCTCGAAACTGTATTTTTAAACTGGCGCGCGCGATAGATAAAAAATTAGTAAAGTAAACAACTTTAGACGAAGCTCATTAATTTCTTTATACAGGGTGAGACACTAACTATTGCCACCTAGAATAACTCCGAAAGTATGATAGTTGTAGAAAAGTTTTCGAAACATAAGTTGCATGGGATAATAGAGGTCGCTAGGTGGAATTGCTTCAGAGATATGAAGGTCACATTGAGTTTTTGAAATAGAATGACCTATTTTTTGTATCATAAATCGATAAGGTATCAATTTCTGAGTATAAAAGTGTTGAATCTCATACGTCCTAAACCTAATAGTTAACGAGATATTAACGAAAGTTTGATCCACGTAAAGTCTCGTTGAGAGACTTCCGAGTGATACGCAAACCCAGCGGCGTTTATCTGACAATGTTTATCAACGTGTCACGTATTCTCACTATCGCCTACGATTTTCGTGATTTCCACCACGACATATCCGCCGATTAAGAAATTGGCCTTTGTAGATCTTCCCTCGTCTGCCGTGTATTATGTGCAGGGCAATCGTCATGTTAATGCCATATTATTTACCGGACATTTAATGGTACATATTCTGATAAAGTTTGCAATTTTTGTGTTAAAAAAATTGAATATTTTTGCCCTGTTATTTGTCCGTCAATAAAATATGGTTCAATTATTCAATTTCCAAGTGTACCGCACCAAACAATAACACTATTAATGTATCTGATTCAGAAAACGCTGACAAAATTTCACACGATTATCCAAATCTGTACCATATGTAACTTTCGATGAAGCGATACATGATTTGGATGAAATTTATGTGTATGAAGAAGTCGAAGAACGCTACTTTGGTTGTTACTCCGTGATGGTTGATTTCGGCCAGGATATTTCTCACCGTAAGTAATTGTGGCTCTTGTTGCATCTTCACGGCACAAAAACCGTAAACTAAAGCCATATCTAACGCAGGGGTTGAAAACAGTTATGATATCGATTCCGGTTTATGAGAACCGATATTATAACTGTTTTATAACTGTTATTTTTAGGTTCTGGATTTCGGTTTCGGTTTTGGTTCTTCAGTCTTGAGAACCTATAATATGTCACGTATCGGTCTCATATCGGTTTTGTAATTCTGCAACTAATATCTTTGTTTCTATATCGGCTATACAGGGTGCTTCATAAATCCTTCAACATCCGGAAATGAGAGGTTCTTGATGTTACGAGCCTGTGCCGAGCGGTAGCGCGTGTGGCTGGCGAGCGGTTTATGGTTTTGAGGCGGGTGTGATCGCTTTCGGGAATAAATTGAGACACATGTCAGCAGAACTTGCTTTATTACTGAGAGACGGTCGGTACAACCCGCGTAGCTCGCGACGACCGCTCTCGACGAATTCTCTTACCGAACTAACTTACAAACTAAACGTTCGCTCGCAGATGCATTCCAACGGAAAATCATTCTTTCTCATTCTCACAGATCGCTTTCACTCTAAACTAAAACCAAACGCAGTCACCCTACGAGACACTCGACCCAATCGTTCAAACATCCACTCGACGCTATCGCGCAGCACGCAGCCCGGTCCATTCATTCGACACTCTTTCGACTTAAAGTAAACGCATGGCGGAGACGTGGCGCCAGCTTGTCGCCGCCACAGTTTAAAGAGGAATATGGTTTTAATTGTTAGTAAGGTGCACGGACGAACCTGATGCGAAATCAGGGAGCCGCTAAGATGTTTGAGAGACTTCGTGGACGAACCCGATGCGAAATCGGGGAGCCACTAGGAGGTACACGCGCAGACGAGCCCGATGCGAAATCGGGGAGCTGCTGAGAGATTGGAAGACGCGCAGACGAACCCGATGCGAAATCGGGGAGCCACTAGGAGGTACACGCGCAGACGAACCCGATGCGAAATCGGGGAGCTGCTAGGAGGTTGGAAGACGCGCAGACGAACCCGATTCGAAATCGGGGAGCTGCTAGGAGGTTGAGTAAAAGCACAGACGAACCCGATGCGAAATCGGGGAGCTGCTAGCAGGTTGAGTAAAAGCACAGACGAACCCGATGCGAAATCGGGGAGCTGCTGGGAGGTTGGAAGACGCGCAGACGAACCCGATGCGAAATCGGAGAGCTGCTAGGAGGTTGAGTAAAAGCACAGACGAACCCGATGCGAAATCGGGGAGCTGCTAGGAGGTTGAGTAAAAGCACAGACGAACCCGATGCGAAATCGGGGAGCTGCTAGCAGGTTGAGTAAAAGCACAGACGAACCCGATGCGAAATCGGGGAGCTGCTGGGAGGTTGGAAGACGCGCAGACGAACCCGATGCGAAATCGGAGAGCTGCTAGGAGGTTGAGTAAAAGCACAGACGAACCCGATGCGAAATCGGGGAGCTGCTAGGAGGTTGAGTAAAAGCACAGACGAACCCGATGCGAAATCGGGGAGCTGCTAGGAGGTTGAGTAAAAGCACAGACGAACCCAATGCGAAATCGGGGAGCTGCTAGCAGGTTGAGTAAAAGCACAGACGAACCCGATGCGAAATCGGGGAGCTGCTGGGAGGTTGGAAGACGCGCAGACGAACCCGATGCGAAATCGGAGAGCTGCTAGGAGGTTGAGTAAAAGCACAGACGAACCCGATGCGAAATCGGGGAGCTGCTAGGAGGTTGAGTAAAAGCACAGACGAACCCGATGCGAAATCGGGGAGCTGCTAGGAGGTTGAGTAAAAGCACAGACGAACCCAATGCGAAATCGGGGAGCTGCTAGCAGGTTGAGTAAAAGCACAGACGAACCCGATGCGAAATCGGGGAGCTGCTGGGAGGTTGGAAGACGCGCAGACGAACCCGATGCGAAATCGGAGAGCTGCTAGGAGGTTGAGTAAAAGCACAGACGAACCCGATGCGAAATCGGGGAGCTGCTAGGAGGTTGAGTAAAAGCACAGACGAACCCGATGCGAAATCGGGGAGCTGCTGGGAGGTTGGAAGACGCGCAGACGAACCCGATGCGAAATCGGAGAGCTGCTAGGAGGTTGAGTAAAAGCACAGACGAACCCGATGCGAAATCGGGGAGCTGCTGGGAGGTTGGAAGACGCGCAGACGAACCCGATGCGAAATCGGGGAGCTGCTAGGAGGTTGAGTAAAAGCACAGACGAACCCGATGCGAAATCGGGGAGCTGCTGGGAGGTTGGAAGACGCGCAGACGAACCCGATGCGAAATCGGGGAGCTGCTAGGAGGTTGAGTAAAAGCACAGACGAACCCGATGCGAAATCGGGGAGCTGCTAGGAGGTTTGAAGACGCGCAGACGAACCCGATGCGAAATCAGGGAGCCGCATAGGTTGGATAACAGTTTGGGTTATTTGGCAATGTACCTTGTTGGAATCACAAAGAGTTGACCTTATGAAAAGATTAAGCAAGTTCAATTTGTTTCCACCCTTAAATATCAGATCATTACTTTATAAACCGAATATCCAGGCATGTCATGTTCTGTTTCATTTTTTCAAGCAATGTAATTTAAAGATTTAAAGTTATGTAATTAATGCGTTCTATTCTACTGTACCTACACTACTAATTTATAACTGTAAGATGTATACGTATTACCAATTGTATATCAGACATTATGTTAATCCTAATGTATAGCTTTATAACCCCCCATGGGGAGTTCCACTTAAGCTTTCAATAAAAAAAAAAAAAAAACAGTTTGGTTTCCTGATACAATATCAGGTAGCGCCTAGGATATGTTAGTAACGGCCTCGTAACTTTAATATTATACATTAAGTGATACAACCCGAGCGGTAAGATTGTGTCATGTGGGAAACGGTCAACTAAGAATTACTGGATCTGAATGATGGGTTAAAATCAATTGTTACTCAAAATTACCTTGAACTAAATTGTATATTACAGAAAACTGGCTCTGTTACAACTGTTAGTGTCGCGATAAGAATTGAGTGTGTAAGAAAATCTTATGTAGTTATCCAAGTGCTACTGCCTGTTGGATGACGCACTGGCGATGCGGGGAACACAGAGAGGTTGAATAATTATGCCAAGATAAATTAATACCGTACTCGTGGAATCTATAAGGTTACTTGATTCGAAAGGGTGACTAGGCCCGATCTCACTAAATACAACCAACTCCAAAACGAGATTCAGCGTAACGACGTGTATAGCCCGTTTGTACTTTAAGCACTGCCCCCGAGGGTTAAAATTCGAGGGTTTATATACTGTAAAATCTACGTGGGGATGCTCTCAAGATTTCCATATTAGGGAATCTTGTGCAACTGTCCCTGTACTGAATCATGCTTTGTGCCGGCTGCATCCAGCTGGAGCATAGTCATCGTTTCTATAAGCAAAGGGTGGAATAGGGCATTTTCCGTTCTCAGGAAAGCGGTTAGAAAACTCTGGTTGAAATAAAGCAGAGATAATTCTCTGTACGTAACATTGAGATCATTTGAAGCGACATTTTCCTTTGCAAAAATTGCGTCCGCTGCTTTGTTTAAGAGTTATTAACGAAAAAGACGGACCAATCAGATCGCACCTATAGCGGATTGATTTCGGCCAACGGCGACACCACGCTTAGCGGGTCCTTTTGCCGTGTCGGACTCCGTTCGCTGTAGCCGCGCTCTGATTGGTCCGTCTTTTTCGTTAATAACTCCTTAACAAAGCCGCGGACGCCATTTTTGCAAAGGACAATGTCGCATCAAATTATCTCAGGAACATCTTATTTCCAGATGTTGAAAGAATTTTGAGACACCCTGTATAGCCGATACAGAACTAAAAAATATCAGTTGCAGAACTGCAAAACCGATATGAGACCGATACGGGACATATTATGGGTTCTGAAGTCTGAAGAACCGAAACCGAAATCGAAATCCAGAACCTAAAAATAATAGTTATGGAACCGTTATAATATCGGTTCTCAAGAACCGTAACCGTAACCGATATTCTCATAACAGTTACAACATCATTTGGGTTCTTCATAACTGTTTCAGTCAGAACCGATATATAACTGTTTCAAACAGTTATTTTCAGAACCGTTTGAATCCCTGATCTAACGTTTCACTTTGACATTGGTCTTTTGACGCGACTTTACACGGATCAAACTTTCTCGTTAACTCTTAGGTTTAGGACGTATGAAGGTGAACACTTTTGTACTCAGAATTTGATTACTTATCGATTTATGGTACAAAGATTAGCTTCATTTAAAAAAAATCAAGGTGACTTTCATATCTGTTTGCGACTCCACGTAGCAAAAAAGATTGACGCCATACTACAGCCCCTGTTGTCCCATGCAACTTTTGTTTCGAAATCTTTTCTGTTAGTATCATACTTTCGGAGTTATTCTAGGTGGCAATAGTTAGTGCCTCACCCTGTATATTTCTTTACTGATTGGACCTAAAATTTGTATTTTTTTTATCATTTTTATTTATAATATTTTTCTGATCAATATAAATTTAACTAAGTAATGGTTCGGAAAAGAAAAAGTTTTCCTTTGCGAACCCTACAAGTTTTCCAACATTTTATATTTTTCTTGCAAAAGAGGTTCAGTCCCAGCACAAAGTATCTAAATTTAAGAAAATGTCTCACTATTTGTGGTTTGATCACTGTGATAGACGCTACATTCCACGCCAACAATGCTTACACTGCCGATGCTGTTAATAAGTCTTGTATATTAAACAATAAATAATAAGAAGAATTATTCAATATCCAATAGTTATTCCAAAAGAATTCTTAAGAATCACTTGTTTTCACTGTAGTTACAGGAGAAGCCCTCCCGTGATGTGAATTGTATACTGGTCTTAGAATTGGCTTACATTTATTATAAGATGTTGGTTTAGCAGAAGTGGAAAGTCCCAGCAGACATCTATGCGGTTCGGGCGAACATGCATAACTCACACACTACGCCACAGGTGACCAAACCATAGTCACGCCATGATCAAACCACCGACAACACAACCGCCTCGACCTCCAACCAGCACTTTGGCCACGGGCCGACAACTGAATTCGCCAAAGAAGCCGGTGATCGTAAAAATGGTTCTCTTTTGCTTTATGCTCAAGACGAAACTTCTTAAGAAAAGTTATACAGCTTTACATTAGGATTAACAAATATAGAGAAACAATTAACAAAGATATAAGAAGAGAACTTGTACATACTATGCTCGAAGATTACACTTCTCGATAAAACAAAATATGTATTATACTTGATAGATCTGATTGAAGTGAGTAGAAAAAACATAAGTACATACAGATGTATAGTTAGAAGTTTTGCAATATAAATCTGGGATTTTAAATAGTTTAATTTTTTGTAATGATAACAATTGCAAATATCCGTAGCTGTTTCACACGTCACACCTACTATAACTGCTTTCAACTCGCTTCTTCTTGATACCCTATTTTCAATTAATCATTACACAAAATTCACAATCTCTCCCTTTCTCTCTCACATACACTCGTATCCTCAAAACTAATATTTCTATAACTCAATTTCAATAACTCTTACACCTTTTATACTCTTACATAAATTAAACGGAATTTTCTTCATTTGATGTCCAAGAGTTCATCATCAGATTAAATCTGCAAGTTTAGGGTGGGGCTTGTACGAAAGGCAGCTAATGCTAATCTTAGGCAGCTGCAGACAGTGTAAAAAGTATTCGTAAATCTTTTAAAAACGATAACTTTTTTCAACTTTGATCAAACGGCTTGAGTTTGTTTAGATGTTAGATGAAAAAAATAAAGGTCACGGATTTAAGTTTGTTTATCTGGTCCAATTTTCAAAAAGTTATTCGTTTTCAAAGGATGTAGGAATACTTTCTACGCTAACCGAATATTGAATAGGGTGTAGTAAGCTTAGAATGAGGATTAATCGAACTTTGTACCATTGTGGTCGCTAATGACCCCAATGTTGATACGACTTTTATAAATAAACAATATTTAAAAAATGCTTGTTAGCGTGATCCCTAGATTGGATTACATAGTAGCGATCTCATGTCTAGTGAAGGATACAATTCACATATTTTTAGGTTGTTTAATTGAACAGCTCTGTGGGAACAATATGGCTCCAATCTTGTTTTTCGTAATTACAACCGCACCTAACACCATTTATAATGCCTACTCATGAAAAAGAACCAGAGAGATTATAGTGATTCACACGTGTGTAAAAACGTTTACATATTTATGACAAAAACGAACTAGTGCAATTTAAAACAGTGGCAAATTAAACGAATTTAAAAATGCCAATATATTATATTTAACATATTGATATTATCAAAGAAACTATTTTCTGTATGGCAACTATTCCTTGCGATTGATGCAAACAATTTTTATTTTTCCTAACGATCCGCAGTCTAATTATTATCTCGTATATCATCTCAGTAGGTACAATGAAGGACATCGCAGTACCCATATCGGTGTATCATACTAATTGTTATTTGTCACATGCAGTAAGTAATACAAGAAATGAACGTAGAGAAAACAGTTCACGTTTTTAAAGTTAACACAAAAGATGTTCTTAACTGCCGAGTTTTTTTTATTTATCGACAAGAAGAAATATTCTCGTAAATTCATCCGCATATCCATATTTCACACGTATCTAGTTTATAATAACTGAAGTCGTTAAGTTGCTTTTATGAATCATTATTAACCGTCACCTTCTGCCAATTTGTCACATTTTTCACTGATTTTGATTGAATAATATGTTTTACGCTTCGTTTCTTGTGAACCACGCGAATAATGTTATTTTAGACTTATCTCATTTTACCCTAGGGTTTATTTTCAAAGAAGCAATTTAGAAAGTTAACTATGCATTTTTTCATTAGATTGATTTTTCACCAGTGTGCCAGTTTGACATCAAGGAAGAAATTAAGATGCAAAAAGGAGGAATGGATGAGAGCTTAATAAATTAATTTATTCCTGCGTATATTACATTAAAACTCACATTAACAGTAGGTTGACAGGATCCGTTATAAGTACAGGTTCAAATATTTTTAATTTATGGTCATTGAGATTGTAAAGATGCATCTATGAGAAATTATTCAACTTTATTTAATTCTTATATAAAACATATGGCTAAAAATTTGGATATACACATCTTTGTTATTTTTATAAAATAATGTAAAACACTCGCTTTTAGTGCTCCGCAAACCCAGTGTTAACCCATTGCAAACGAATGTCGCCGCTGAAGCAGTAAACAATTAGTATTCTCAAATAATATAACACAC
This sequence comes from Sphecodes monilicornis, assembly GCA_913789915.3. Classification (NCBI taxonomy): domain Eukaryota; kingdom Metazoa; phylum Arthropoda; class Insecta; order Hymenoptera; family Halictidae; genus Sphecodes; species Sphecodes monilicornis. The sequence goes on along the minus strand of OU565286.1, from coordinate 5,163,933 downwards.
ATTCTCATTAAATGTAACATTTTTTCCTTCATTTAATTTGTCTGTATATTTAACTCCTCAGTACGTAATCTTGTTCCACGGGCAAAATAGATATGTTATCGACATTAATAGTACACTGACATGAAATATAGTATAAATAATCTTTTAAATTTTTCTAAGGAATTGAAGATAAGTTAGATTGATAGTATGATACTTGTGTTAAGATTCAAATGTCTAGGAACCCGAGTGGCAATAGGAACACAACCCTACTACAGTAAGGGCGCCGAATAATATTTCAAAGTGGTCTGTAAGCACAATTCCCTGAAATTTTTGGAACATCAAAAATCTCCTTTAGTCAAGTAAGAAGTTATCAAACGAGTAGGGATCGAATGGCCAACATAAACGGCGAAAATCCCGCGTCGTCTTGGGTTAGGTGTTTGGCGTATTAAGAATATTAGGCGGAAGTCGGAAGTTCTCGCGGCCATTAATCACTAGTTGTGTTTCAGTAGCGAAATAACTAGATCCACTTGGCTGAGATACGTACAATTTCACAGGGGTCGTCTGTGTCAAAGTAAATCTCGCGCGAAGTGGATTCAAGAAAAATTATTGTTTCGTTCTCGACCCAGTTCCTAGACAGAAACTAATATCCAACCGCGTCCATGTCAGCACGGAAAACTTCGAAATATAATGCGGAGGCGACAAGAGTGTCAACGGCCTATGTCGGCTACGTTTCGATTCATGCGTACCCTCTTCTCTTGCTCTTACACGTCGTTCTGAATTTTAACCCATTGCACTACGATCTATTCTACAGTCACTGTGATTAGATCCTCTTACAAGCAAGGGTTTTATAAACTGCTATTTTTTAGAGTTTTAAAGTTACCAACTTAACACTTGGCATGCGGGTATACTTCGCCGATTGAAGACCGAGTAACTCGATAATTGATACTTGTGGGAATAAAAAATGCGAAACGTTGCCTAGCAACGCAAACAACACACATACAATGTCACACGATGTAATTGTACAATACCTGCTATCCACCAAAAATCTACTACATACGTATTTTTACGTGACCCGCGCTCCAGTGACAGACTGCGAAAAACGTAAAAGTACGTTGCCCGCATGCCAAGTGCTAATAACAACGACCTCTCCTAAATCCGTGTTAAGGTGGGATTTCCTCGGCGCGTCCGGGCGTAGCATTGTACGATCTTCTGCCACTTATAATTCATTCGTCAAACTTCATCAGACGTAATCGCATGCGATTGTTCACTGTGCGTTTGGACTCATTTTCATGGTAGTCGTAGGCCACCGCTCCTAGCAAATCTACCTGTGTCCTGTCTGGCATCTGGAGGTTTATGGCGCGCTAATAATCACTGTTGCGTTGAAAGCCAGACCATACAGGTGCATAAGTTCCCAACTTCCAGAAGCCTGACACCAATGCTAATTAAAAGAAGACTAAAAATTCCGTGGGAACTAAACTCTTAAAAAATAACGGATTTCAGCCGCTCGTTTTTGTTCGATTACATTCCTAGAGAGTGCCTGACTAAGCGTCAGGTTCGTCGTCATTGTCTATAATCGTAACGGCTCTCTGATTTTCTATCAGATTCGACCGCGCACAAAACTCACGTATTCAAACCATATTCTCAGGGTAATAACCCTCCCGCACAGTGGTTCTGATCCAGAAATATGGGGACATTTTGCCAAAAAATCAACTATCTCGCATAGATGTCTATTGAATATGTTTTGCTTTCTCAATTTCCAGTAATCTCGAAAATGAAAAAAGTAATAAACTGCAATAAAAATTGTTACTGTTATCGACAGTTAAAGTTGGATGTTTTGAAGATAGCATTTTTCATGGAAGAAATTGGTTCCTTTCTTTAACATGTCCTGACGACTCTTTTCAACATTTTTCCACCACTTTTTTTAAAATGAAAAGTATATCTTTAAATTACAAATTATCACTGACAATTAAGCATTACTGTTTGTTATTTAAAACAAATTTAATGCTGACTCCATTGGGGAAAATCCTAAAAATTCTTAATAATTCACATGACTCTCGAATATTCCCAGAATTTTACAAAGTGGACTATTCTCAGCATATTTTCTTTTATATAATCCTGCAAGAATCGCAATCACCTTCTTCCATTTTTACAAATTATCATTGTTTAAAGCTGCGAGCTTCGCTGTGCGTATAGGTGCTATGGGCGCATTCATCGTCGAGACTATACTACACTAAAATTCCTTTGGCCACACGAAGTGAGGTTTTCAGGACATAGAGCGACATCATAGGGAATTCTTCAGAAGATACACACTTTCAAATGCTTATGCTATAATATATATAAACCTTCAACAATGATATTCACTGCCATTCTGCATTCAGTTGATACAAAGCCATGCGAGAGTGAATCGTGCAACTGTTTGAGCATTACATTGTAATTTGAATGCAATTATAAATAAATTCTATGCATAAAAGAAAAATGTTATCAGCAGAGAAAGCTCTTTGTACGTTTATAACAGCAGACCTGTCCAAATTTCAGTATACGTCCATTAGAAATGACGCTATACTGTACAAAACCAATCAATGGCCGTCGTATGCGGCATTATTAAAAGAAAAAAAAATTGTTATCCACCAAACGAAGCTATAGATGTAACCGAAAAATATGCAAAAGTTGAGTTACAAAGTTTGTTAGATGACGCGGCTAAACGAATTTTAAAAAGCGTAGGTGATTTACAAAATAAGTCAATTGTCTGAAGAGGCCTTAGAGAGGATACATAAAGATTTTAAAAATTATAGAAGTAATAAAAGCCGAAAATTTTCACGCACTGCTACAAATGAAGATATATTTCATAGATTATTACTAACTTCTGATCCATATATATCTTCCTTGCGTATAAAGTCCAACAATAATAAACCTAAAACCCTGGACTCAGAGGCTGCGGAACTAATAATTAAATAAAAACTTTTAACAGAGAAGGTAAGAATAATTAATTTAATTCTGTGTCACATAATTCTCAACTGATCACGAATTAAACTTATTGTATTTATTATTGCTTATATTTTAATTTGTGCTTTATACAGGTACCATAGACTTCGTGAATTTTTAAATCTTACCTGGAGATTCTGGAAAATACAGAAACAAGTTTACTCAACTAGCGATTCGTTAAACAAGTAGAAGAGTATTATTAACTAATTAATTAATTTGGACCTGTTTATTTTAAAAAAAAAGTGCTAAAATTTGTTATACTTGTACACATATTTAAAAATTGCAAGAAAGGCTATTAAATAAACATAAAGTATATTACATTTTACAGTATTAAAAATGAATTCTTGTTAATATTCTTCACTCCAAATTTCACTTCGATATCTTTAATAGTTTAAAAGTTATACCAAAATGTCCCCGCATTTCTCGATCGGGACCACTGTGTGTCGCAGGCCTCTCGCACTTCATTCGGCCATGGCTCGTAACACAAATAGAATTCTCACAGAGAGAGTATCATTGACAATGAGAATGGGCACTTAGAACTATTATAAAAATATAAAAAATTTAAAATATTACTTCAGATACACAAGACAATAATAAAATGTTCGGTTTAACTGCGTTTTGGAGAACGCTTTTTTTCAAGTTTTTTTTATACAATCTTATAGATTTCGACGAGAAAACACCGAAAATGAAAATCTTATTGTGCGGAATTCATTGGTTAAAAAGTTACACGCGTATAAAGTTGAACACTTTTAAGCCTTTTTGACAGGTTAAAGCACCGCCATATTGATATAATTGCTAGGTGATACACATAAAATGGGCTACATACTTCCGAACAGATCCGTTAGATGACAAAACAAACACGTACGTAATAATAACACATTTACTGAATCAAGATGCGAAACATTATTGTACGAAATTTTTTAAGTTTCTGCAACAATCCACAATCCTGAGCCCAAGTAACTGTTTCTTCTTTACTACTCGGCATGTCTCTAAAGTTAAAATTTCTAATACTTGAACTAGCCATTTCAAAATCAACAATAAAATTATCAATAATTAATTTGTGAAAAACACTTGATATTGCTTATGTTTGCAAAGTATGTATAGCCACTGAATTGCTATCTAGCGCATATGCTCAGTACTATTTAGCCGATCCCGCAGTATACCGTACTATCTAACGCATGCGCTGAACACTTACGATCTATCCAGCGCATGCACCGAAAAGACCTACTTACCTCTACCACTAAACGAATATACAATATGGCGACGCTCTAACCTGTCAAAAACGCTTAAAACTGCTCATCTTTACACGCGTATAACTTATAAGCCAGTGAATTCCTAACAACCATACACACATTTTCGGAATGTCTTCATCGATATCTACAGGATCATATAAAAAAAAGTTGAAAAAAGTTAAGAACACGGAGTTCTCCAAATCGCAGTCGAGTCAAATGTTCACTTTGGAGAAATCAATAGTTCCATTTCGCCGGCTACAATATTTTACAACTTAATTAATATCATCTTTGGCACAAAGGACATTGGTTTTTCCATGCCTGCCTTCAAAAGAACAGTGTTTTGCTATGATGATTAAACAAACAGAAATGGTTCTACCCGTAATGATAACGTAGTTTTTGTAAAAGCTCATTTTCATCGGTTTGTTAGTTCAGCCGTTATAATTTAATGAAAAAAATGTTGACTGTTTATTTTACACATTAGTAAAACCAACAATTTTTAAAATTTCAAACAATCCTTTGAGATACGTTCATATATCACGAAAGCTTACAACATACCCTTTGAAAACAATCCGACACAGTACTCCCAACAGTGTCTGATTTCGCTTGGAATCATCTGCGTCTGGACGGCTTCTGAATCAGTCGATTGCGGGACGCGTTCGTCTGCGTCGGGTGTAACATTTGCAAGTGTCGGCTCGTCAAGTTGTCAAGTATCTTCCCAAAGTTTTATTTCAAAATTCGTAAAACTGCAGGGTTTATAGTTTTGAAAGTCAAGACAAGTTTACGTGAATGGAAGACGATATAATAATGTAAGCGATTTAAAGTACTCTACAAATAAAAATTGGAAACATTGAAGCAAAAATTAGAAAATAAAATTTAAAAAAAAAATTGTAGTCCTGGCTGACTTATATGCATGCTGAAATTTTCATCAAAAACATATTGTTTAAATTTTTTCAAATACCTGTCCGTTATATTGGATCGGCCATTGCGTTTTTAGAAATTTTAAGTTGAAATTCGTTATCAACGACCTCGAACACATTATAATAACAATTTTCGTGGAAATCAAATAATTTTTCAAATACCCGCCCACCATATCAGATCTGTCACTTTGTTTTTTCAAATTTAGAATCCGGATTCGTAATCAGCGACCACGACAACCCTCAAATATAAATTTTCAATAAAATCTGGGAACGTCGTGGGGTTTTGACAACGCTTTCGGGATTTGGGACCACTGTGCGTTGTCAAATAGGTGGTAGCGAATTTAATATTTGGCACGGTACAGACTATAGCGAAAATACGGATATTACGTCTATTAATGGCAAAATGAAGAGTCAGAAATATTTAGACATTATTATGAAGCAAGTAGATATACAAACATGCTACAAGAATTGCTGGTACTAATGTCATATTTCAACATAATAATGAATCGGTCCACACAGCGAAAATAGTTCAAACATTTTTGCAATTGAAAAAATTAACATTCTGGACTGATCAGCAAGATCTTCGGAGTTTAACATTATAAAAATTACCCGGGGACACTTGCGAGAGCGGTATGTGCCAAGAGTCGACAATTTTTTAACTCATGACGAATTAAAATATTGCATTGAACACTAATGGCACCAACTAAGACAAAAACCAAAAGGAATTCGAGGCTCTACAAAATCTTAAATATTATAAAACACTGATAAATTCTTTTCCTACGATTCATTTGTTAAACACATATTCCATCTTTTTGCCTCATTGGTTTGTCTAAAAAATAAACAAGAACAGTGTGAAAACGATGTATGCTCAAGAAATTTAATTTATTTATGTTATCTACTAAATCAAAATTAACAAATCGATAGGACGTCCTATATTTTCCTCCCCGACTGTATAACAGCGTGCACTTCTTCACCATGGACACATCCAGGACTCACAGTACTGTATTTCTTCTTACCATCGAACCACCTGCCACGAAAGTTGGGACGAATAGGGTTTCTTGTTGATACGGGCGTAACCTTGTAAATCGTCCCATTGTTGAATCGGTAATCCGATAGTTAGTGGGTACACGATATCTACGCAAGAGGAATCGGCTGAAGACTGGAAGGCAGTGTATCAATTTTGATCACAGATTCGATGTTCGGGTCGTGAACGTATCCTGATATTTGTATGTCGATGCGGTTTGGAGGTAGGTGTGGCAACCGGGAAGCATCGCAATCGATCTTCTATCGATTATTCGTGCCGGTTTGAGTTTCCCTAATCATGGATTTCGGCATGTGTTCTCTCTCTCTCTCTCTCTCTCTCTCTCTCTCTCTCTCTCTCTGCGCGCATATGTATGTGTGTGTGTGTGGTTGTCTCGCGACCGAGTCGCAGCGCCGCCGTTATCGTTGCAATGATCGAAGAAGCACGCGCGCTGTAGCGCAACGGTGGAATTTAGTTTCACCGGCGATCAAACTTCCGTTCTATCGCGCAAACGACTACTTCATGCGGAAATGAAGTTACGTGGGGCTCCCAGTTAACACGAATTTCGCCACTCTCGGCTGCATTATGCGAGACCACCGCTCCCCCACCCTGCGTAATTGAGGATTGTTCGGGGTCGAGCATGAATTATTAGTCATGCAACGAGTTCCTCAGTGAATTTCTGTTTGCGTGTTATTAACGGATGTATTTAGCTTACACGCCGGAACCGCGGTTTATGATCGCCTTTTTGATACGTTAAATTTCGTGCTTCCATCGTTCATGGACCGTCCACAGTTCCACGGGAACGCAATCTTAGGACAATCTCGTATGAATCTGTATTATCAGAATATTACATAACTTACTTAAACTACGGTTGTTGTGTAAGCTCCATTCGATATCAAATTACTCTTGTTTGAAACCATTTTTTATTCTAAATATCTGTCTAAAACATTTTTGCATACCATTCATATTTTTCGAGATATTTACCCCGGGAATTTAAATTGGGACACCCTGTATGTAGGATCTTATAAAGGAGATTTTAACTAAAAAGCAACTAAATATGTATCTGCAGATTTCATTTCATACATCTAGAATCATTAGATACCTCTATAATTCTATAACAATAGAACAAGTAGACATATTTTTTGTTGGTTATATTGTGTGCATGTAAATGGTCCTGATTTACACATGGAAATGTATGCCATTATTACGTAGTTTGTAAAGTGAGTGTTTGACGATCTGTAATTTTTTCCATACTGTTAGTTCAAATTACTTGAGTGCGTATAAGCTGGTACAGCCAAGTAACTCACCCTGCATAACTGACATAAATCTGTAAAACGTAGTTTTTCAATTATTATTAAAAGCATAGATAAAAAGTTGTCAAAAGTAATTTTTATTATTTTCTTCGCAATTCCGTCCAAACACAATTTGTTTGAAAACTTGACTTCTTTGAAAATTTTAGAAAATTCAAGTTGTATGGACTGATTTTAAAAAAGTTGTTCTGTTCTAAGGGATGTATGTATGAATACGTTTTTAACTCGATAGAAAGTAAGAAATATTATTAATGTTTATGTTTCGGCTGATGCCGGGACCGCTCAGAATTGAACGCTGAGGAAGTGATGACGGTTGGAATCGAGCCGATGACACAATTTCACGTTCAGTAACTTTAATAACGTCACAAGGCGATACACGTCGATACACGATAACAGACGACACGAACTATTGAAATAGAAAGAAAACTTAGAATAGCGACGATGCCGCGAATAAACGTAGAGTCTTTGAAATTGTGACGATGTCACGAGATGTATGAAAATGCGATCGAGTGCTGCGAGATTCGAACGAGAAGTGGTCGTTCGACAGCGTACGGTGACGCACGGACGTTGGAAACGATCGGTTTGGGGTTGCGCTGTTTGGTAGATTTGATCCAACCTTTGTTCTTGGCATGAGATTGAAACGGAGGAGTTTGCCGTTGGTGACGATGTTTATCGTACGAAGGAGATGTTTACGCCCGCGGTTGATCAGATGGTCGTTCGGGCCTTGATTGAATTTGCACTGCGAGGTGCCCGCTAATATATCGAGCTCAAAGGACCACCTTCCTTTGACGGAAGAACTAAGAGAAACAACTTATAAAAACTACTGTTTATTTACTGTAACAAACTACACACCGTAGTTGTCGGGTGATGTACAAAAAAGCTGTTTTTAAACTATATGAGAATTAACTTCTCTGACTGCTTCTATGTCTACACAGTTGAGAGCGATGTAAGTATTTCCAGGTTCTTGTTAATTCTGAGGAAGAGACCGAGAGTTCGCCAATTTAACACCTCGGTTCTCCCTTCCTAATGGAAAACTTATCCCTAGTCTATGAAAATTAAGGGTGGGCGGAAGCTAAAACTAAATCTAAGAAAACGGGCCCAGCAAATAGCAAGAGGAACGGGCTTACAAAACGCATAGGCAACGAAAAATGGACTAGCTCTCCCCCTGTCAAATTATTCAAAATAAGGACAGATATCTATAATAGCTCCCCTAATATGAGCCATAGAAAAGATCAAGTAGTCACTAAGCGACTTAGAATTGGACACTCAAATGTTACACACCTTCATAAAATCACGAAAAACCCCCGAACTCTTTGTATTCCGTGTAACATACCACTGTGTATTGAACACATACTTCTTGAGTGACCAGCTTTTCAAACTCAACGACAAGCTATCAATATACCAACGGATCTTAGTGAATGCCTCAATGATCAAAAGAACATTGCATCTGTCCTTTCCTTTTTTAAAAATGTAGACCTATACCACAGAATCTAAATATTTCCTCATGCGTGTAATCATGTATTAAATGCGAACACTTATCAACAATACACTGTACTTATAATTGTATATCAAAAGTGGTCGCTAATGACCTCGATGTTAATGCGACCTTAAATAAACAATATTAAAAAAAAAAAACGCATAGGCGCAACGAGCTAAAGGATGGGATGTTCGCGACGCTGCCACACAGTGGTCCCGATCGAGAAATACGGGGACATTTTGGTATAACTTTTAAACTATTAAAGATATCGAAGTGAAATTTGGAGTGAAGAATATTAACAAGAATTCATTTTTAATACTGTAAAATGTAATATACTTTATGTTTATTTAATAGCCTTTCTTGCAATTTTTAAATATGTGTACAAGTATAACAAATTTTAGCACTTTCTTTTTAAATAAACAGGTCCAAATTAATTAATTAGTTAATAATACTCTTCTACTTGTTTAACGAATCGCTAGTTGAGTAAACTTGTTTCTGTATTTTCCAGAATCTCCAGGTTTTTAAATTTCAAGTTTTTAAAATTCACAAAGCCTATGGTACCTGTATAAAGCACAAATTAAAATATAAGCAATAATAAATACAATAAGTTTAATTCGTGATCAGTTGAGAATTATGTGACACAGAATTAAATTAATTATTCTTACCTTCTCTGTTAAAAGTTTTTATTCAATTATTAGTTCCTCAGCCTCTGAGTCCAGGGTTTTAGGTTTATTATTGTTGGACTTTATACGCAAGGAAGATATATATGGATCAGAAGTTAGTAATAATCTATGAAATATATCTTCATTTGTAGCAGTGCGTGAACATTTTCGGCTTTTATTACTTCTATAATTTTTAAAATCTTTATGTCTCCTCTCTAAGGCCTCTTCAGACAATTGACTTATTTTGTAAATCACCTACGCTTTTTAAAATTCGTTTAGCCGCGTCATCTAACAAACTTTGTAACTCAACTTTTGCATATTTTTCGGTTGCATCTATAGCTTCCTTTGATGGATAACAATTTTTTTTTCTTTTAATAATGCCGCATACGACGGCCATTGATTGGTTTTGTACAGTATAGCGTCATTTCTAATGGACGTATACTGAAATTTGGACAGGTCTGCTGTTATAAACGTACAAAGAGCTTTCTCTGCTGATAACATTTCTCTTTTATGCATAGAATTTATTTATAATTGCATTCAAATTACAATGTAACGCTCAAACAGTTGCACGATTCACTCGCGTATGGCTTTGTATCAACTGAATGCAGAATGGCAGTGAATATCATTGTTGAAGGTTTATATATATTATAGCATAAACATTTGAAAGTGTGTATCTTCTGAAGAATTCCCTATGATGTCGCTCTATGTCCTGAAAACTTCACTTCGTGTGGCCAAAGGAATTTTAGTGTAGCATAGTCTCGACGATGAATGCGCCCATAGCACCTATACGCACAGCGAAGCGCGCAGCTTTAAATAATGATAATTTGTAAAAATGGAAGAAGGTGATTCCGATTCTTGCAGGATTACATAAAAGAAAATATGCTGAGAATAGTCCACTTTGTAAAATTCTGAGAATATTCGAGAGTCAAAAGATATTCCATGTGAATTACTAAGAATTTTTAGGATTTTCCCCAATGGAGTCAGCATTAAATTTGTTTTAAATAACAAACAGTAATGCTTAATTGTCAGTGATAATTTGTAATTTAAAGATATACTTTTCATTTAAAAAAAAGTGGTGGAAAAATATTGAAAAGAGTCGTCAGGACATGTTAAAGAAAGGAACCAATTTCTTCCATGAAAAATGCTATCTTCAAAACATCCAACTTTAACTGTCGATAACAGTAACAATTTTTATTGCAGTTTATTACTTTTTTCATTTTCGAGATTGCTGGAAATTGAGAAAGCAAAACATATTCAACAAACATCTATGCGAGATAGTTGATTTTTTGGCAAAATGTCCCCATATTTCTGGATCGGAACCACTGTGTGCCAGGGTGTTCAAACCCTCGAAGATCGAAGCCTGGGGAATCCCGCGATACCGCGGTAAGGCCCCGAGTGTCCAGCCGCGCCGATTCGAAGAAAACTTAAATACAAAGGAAGCAGATGTTTTATGACGGGGACTGCGCTCAAGATGTGCAAATACCATCTTGTGCCCTAGGTCGGAGCGACAATTGCACTAACAAGAGAAAACGGTGACAGGCCCATGCCGTAGCCAGATTGCAATGAGCCGCGTACCGACTCTAAGGCACAATAGCGATGGCCCATCATGAAACATCGCCCGAAGCTGGCCACTTCAGAGAAAACGGCTGAGCGGCCGCGTGCTCGCGATACAAAACAATAACGCGCGAACAACGGCGTTCGACTCGGTGTCGATCGCGGTCGAGCTGCCTGCGTTTGAACTCTTACGCTAATGCAATACCGAACAGTTTAAATAATTAATAGCTACAATTAATCTGGTACAGTAATGTTCACTGAAATTTGCAAAATCTGTTATCACTTATTGCTAGTGCCTCGAACTCGGTGGAGTATTATCTCAATAGGCATGGAAAGAGAATAAAACTATTAAAGGAAAACAGACAGATGTGCTTTAAAGTAGGTATCGTGTAGGTAAAAAATAATCAGGCAAGAAGAAAATTTCAAATTGATTAATTTTTGTCTTATCTTTCGAAATGTAATATCAGTAGACTGTTGAGATTTTTCTGATTAAAATAAGTTCAAACACGACGTGAATCGGACCAGTTTTATAGACTCAATTTAAATAACAAAATTAATTACATACGTATGATTGCTGTGTATAAAGCCTATAGTAGACAGATTTACGTCATATTTAGACGCATTTTAATCAGAAAACTCTCAACAGCCAACTGATACCACATTTGAAAATGTAAGACGAAAGTACCGAATTTAAAATTATCATTATTGCGCGCATATTCTTCTACGCTCGCGGTATCCTTTTGGTGTGTCAAATCAAATGAACTACATTTGTGCAAAGAAGTGATATTGTACAAAATATTGTAAAAATTGTAAAATATTGTGTTTTAACAATATCTTTAAATAATTTGTAAATGTAACTTTGTATAAACGACAAAATCAAATTCACTACATGAGAATATTTTGTCCGAATAAAATTAATTCACTTATGTGGAGGATTTTGGACGATTTTCAGGACGCAAGCATAAACTTTAAATTATCATTAAGTGCAACGATCGGAAGCGGCGATATATGGTAACAACCACGTTAGCATACTATACCCTTCGCGTCGTCAGTAACGCAGGGTCATTTAAAGCTTTACGAATTTTGCAATAATTTGAATGATGCGAAGTCCATTGATGAATAATTCTTGGAAATGTCGAAGCTAAAGTAAATAAAAAAGAATCGATCTTCTATTTTATAAATCATAAAACCCATGATAATTTTTCACATGAAATGGCAATTTTATACCTTAGAGAAATTAATCATGATATATTATTCTAACATAGATGATGCAGTAAAATTTGCATGACTTATACTACATTAAGCAGATAGATGAGAATAGAACAGTGAATGTTTATCTTACACAAGGCATCGAATCTCAATCATTTTTATACTGTTCGTTTGCTAAACAGTTTATCCTTTTCTTTTAGTTTTAATCATAATAACAAAATTTCAGATGGTCTCACACTCACTGTAAGAACCATATAATAATGGTCATCGTATTGAATTTATAATGGTGAGTATTTATATTGGCGAGCCTCTTCGGATTATTCAACATTGTTGGCCAAAGAGAAAATAGTGATGGTACACCTCGCTTACGCCAATTTCCTTCACATTTATTGAATTCTTCAATTCAGCTTATAACAGTGAGATATTTCTGTGCATGACTGGTGAAGCATACAGATGTTATAGTTGCTTTTGGTTAGTGACATGTTGCACATTGTCAATCCGTCACAATGGATGAATAAACAATGGACGGTTATCGCGTACGATCGGTGACAAGCGACGGTCTATGTATTGTTAGCGATTCAAATGTAGAATTCGATATCAGATGCATCACTGTTCTCGATTGGTCATGTTGTTTTGTTCAATGGACGCTGTCGATGACTGCATTATGTACACTGTTATTATAACGCGTGACGATTTATAAACTGACGAATTTTCATTGCGGAGAATAACGTACACCACAATTCGCTACTAAAATACACGGAAACTTATGCGTAAACAAATTCAAGTATTATTATTTAATCTTTTTTCTGACAAATTTTGTAGTCAACAAAGAAATTTTTCCATTACTCTGATTTCTGTAAATTAATCTGTGAAATTAAGAATTCGTGTGAACATGCACAGTCTAGTAAGAACATTATAATTTTTTGTTTTCAATTTTTAAACAAATCTAGCTCTATGCAAAGAGCACTTGTTAAATAATAAATTTCTGTTACAATTGCAAAAGTAATACGTAGAATGCAAATGCTGTGCCCATCTTGTGAGATTAAATTGAATGGTACAGTATCTTCAGTTTTTATTAAGAAAATGAATCTAAACTGCCCTCTTCATCGATTAGTGTTTAGGTTAAAAAATGGCTCATATATATGTATAATTTGTAATTGTACATACACCATGCATTGTTACCTTTTTGTTCAGCTTGTTTATGTACACCTTAAGGGGTTTGTATTAGATCACCGCCGATCATTTCACCGACAATGCTTCAATCGACAACACTATCCATGTGACGGCGATTTTATATAAGATTTAATAAATAACTGTACGAGAATCGTGTTAAACTTTGCCATAACTGTTACCTTATAGATTTCGTGGAACATTTTATTTTACAAAAAATCACGCATTTTTTGAAAACTAATAGAGCAATTCTACTTCCGGATTTGAATTTCCTACGAAAAACTCCATTAATTTACCTTCATTTGGAAAATAATCATCGTGCTAAGTTCACATTAAATTGACTATGAACAGAAATTTAATATTTATTATTTTCAATATTTTCATACTTTTTAATCAATAATACGGTAATTATTTACATTACGACCCATTCACCGATTTTTATGAAAATTGAATATGTTATAGACCGACATTTTGAACAACTTTTTCTAAAGTCGTTTTTAGTTTTCGAGATATTCGCCAAAAACTGATACTACTATTTCATGAATTTTCCGTAGCCGTGCACGCTCTGTGACAACGTTTGCATGAGTTTGGTACGCCTATCTCATCTTTACTGCTTTTGTAAAGACGTTGCAGACTGCCGAGATGGTACTGCTTAGGTGAGAAAATGGTGGCATGATAGTGAAAACGCAGCCAGAGAGAACTTTTTACAAGCAATAATGAAATATAAGTTTTACATCTAGACCAGGCATGGCCAGAAGTAGCTCACTTGGAGGCAAATTCGCGGGAGGCGCCTACTTTTCTCGCCCGCGCATCTCGCTCCTCGTGGCGGCAGTAGTCCGCCGAGCTCCTCAGAGACCCGTGTCTACAGCTTGCAATATGTACCGCGTGTGGCGCGTTGGGGCCAGTGATGGGAATGTTGGCGCTTTTCACGCGCATGCGCGGCGATTTTAGCCTCAGTCAAGCACGAAAATCCGATACCTTGGTCGCCCCACTAATTTCGCAAAATTTATTATGATTTGATTTTGAAAAATGAATGTACAACATGTGTACGTATATATATATATATATATATATATATATATATATATATATATGTATATATATATATTATACATAAATATTATATATTCTATGTACGTATGTATATATTACATTTTAATACACATATATATATATATATATATATATATATACATATATATATATGTATTAAAATATAATATATACATACGTACATAGAATATATAATATTTATGTATAATATAATATAACTTACTCTTCTTCATCATCTTGGGAATAAGGAAGGGAAGGGTACTAATACAAACCCACTACTTTCACCCCAATAGTACCCCACAAACTTCGGACGTAGCTTCGGAGCTGCCGAAACTCGCGCATGCGCGTGAAAAGCGCCAACATTCCCATCACAGCACTCCAGTGATGGGAATGTTGGCGCATTTCACGCGCATGCGCGGCGATTTTAGCCTGAGTCAAGCACGAAAATCGGATACCTTGGTCCCCCGCTAATTTCGCAAAATTTATTATGATTTGATTTTGAAAAATGAATGTACAACATGTGTACGTATTAAAATGTAATATATACATACGTACATAGAATATATAATATTTATGTATCTATGTACAATATAATGTAACTTACTCTTCTTCATCATCTTGGGAATAAGGAAGGGAAGGGTACTAAAATAAATTTAAACGAAATATATAATAACAAACCCACTACTTTTGCCCCAATAGTACCCAACAAACTTCGGACGTAGTTTCGGTGCTGCCGAAACTCGCGCATGCGCGTGAAAAGCGCCATCATTCCCATCACTGGTTGGGGCGACTATCGTACCCACGGTAGGCACGGGCAGTGGTACCAGAAATGTCAGCTTTTCGCGCATGCGTATTGCGGCGCGCGCGGAATCCAGTAACGTATACGCGCCAAAAAAGAGAAACATCTAGGTGGCGTGCCGGTGCGAACTTGAAGATAACGGACGTTATTTTCTATTTACTTGTTTATTTATATAATTAGAAAATATATTTTTGTTATTTTGGATACTGGAAAGGTTCTTGGCAGTTTTCTTTTGTCTTGCAACAAATGTTGGTATTCTTTATAGATTCTGCCAAATAAAATAAAATTTTATATTATGTTATCCTGTATAATCCGAACTTTATTAGGTAAAGAAAGTATGTGAATGTTGAATAAAAAACATTATTTTAAAAACAGGGTCTTAAAGAACTCTCAAAAATTTGAAATTAGTACAGTACTGATGCCACGCGCGAATACGCATGCGCGAAAAGCTGACATTTCGGGCAACACTGGGTACGGGTCTGAGAAGCTCGGAGGACTAACGCGGGCGGGAGAAGTAGGCGTCTCCCCCGAATTTGCCTCCAAGTGAGCTACTTCTGTCCATGCCTGATCTAAAGTGAGACCTAAACCTGGATTTTTACATGCATGGTCGGGACGGCCGGCCCTCTGCGCCTCCACCATGACCTAATCCCGTCTCACTCTCAATTTGTTGGAGTAAGTAGGTATTAGGACATGGGAAAGACAGAATTGGGAGTGAGTTGAGATTAGGTCGCGAGGGGGGGGGGGGCGGAAAGGGGGCCGACCACGCTTATGAGAATCCAAAATTCAATGCAGTAGTAGCAATAGATTTTTGCGGATATCTCAAAAACTAGAAGAGATCTCCTATTATATGCATAGGCAAATGTTGTCCAAATTTTCGAAATATATAAAACATTCCAATTTCATTGAAATCGGTGAATGGGTTGTAATGTATTATATATTTACTAATAATACTATTAAATCAATATTTTTGTAGAAAAATTAGCATGCAAAGGCTCCACGAAAGTTTAAAATGTATTCTGATTATTATTATTATCCCGGTATATGTCTTCTGTTTTCGTTTTTAAACACATTTTTATGTAGTTTTACTTTATAAATAAACCAAATTTTGATGACGTGCAAAGATGAAGATGAACACTTTTGAAGAGTTATTAAATATATGTTAAGGGCAATTGCGTAATTATTATGATTACAACAGAATAAATCTTCAAAGTCGAGAATTTCTATTTTTGAGAAATAATAAGAAACAAAGCTTCACTGATTCGAGTTCAATGCACAAACGTTTACAAGAAACGTCTTTTGAAACGTAGCAGCCTGGAACCATTTTTTTGAAACATTTTTTTAACATTGCGATTGTTCGTGTTCACGTGTATTCAGATTTATGGTCTCTAACAAATATTTTTATTGTTAAAACGAAATATTTTTTCGCAGAGGATTTCGCAGATAGTTTCATGTCTGCAGGCAATATGGAATAAACAAACTAATTGAATTACACAGTAAAACTGAAATAATACTGTTTTCACATAAATGAATTTCACAGGTTGAATAATTCGGACTACAGAATACAATGTGGCTAACATATTTGTTGATTAGCATTTTCGCTCTGAACAGAAAAAAATTTGAACCGTGTAGATGGATTACAATCCGTGTCAGGCAGCGTTGTCATTGTTGAATGCGATCATGTAGCAAATTGCTCAGTATATTCAAAGTGATTGTGGCTTACTCGTGGTCAGACGTATCTTGTGTTGAAAGTGAGAATGGACTGCCTGTGGTTAGACACATTCCACGCTCAAAGTGGTAGCGAATTGCCGTTGGTTACAGACATTCTACTACATTTCGATCGCGATTTTGGAACAGTGATCGTTGCAAAATTGCACTATGTAACGTTTATGCAATAATTAAATTGCAGATGTTTCTAGAGTTATCAGTTTTCATGAATAAATTCGACAATGTGCAGGGTGTTTCGTTTAACATGAATCCCTTAATATCTTCGTTCTTTTTGTCGATCCAAAAAATTGTAAGAGAACAAAGTCGTTTGGTTCGGAATATGGAATATTTTGCTGTATGATTTTTATGTCAAGGTGATTTCCACCTCCAATTTTCCTAGTCATCGACATTTTTTGCACATACAGTATTTCATCGATAATCGTTCCCACCACGGGTCCGGCCGGCAACGATTAATGTTCAGATAATACTATTCTTTCCAAAAAATTGTAAGAGAACAAAGTCGTTTGGTTCGGAATATGGAATATTTTGCTGTATGATTTTTATGTCAAGGTCATTTCCACCTCCAATTTTCCTAGTCATCGACATTTTTTGCACATACAGTATTTCATCGATAATTGTTGCCACCACGGGTCCGGCCGGCAACGATTAATGTTCAGATAATACTATTCTTTCCAAAAAATTGTAAGAGAACAAAATCGTTTGGTTCGAAATATGGAATATTTTGCTGTATAATTTTTATGTCAAGGTGATTTCTACCTCCAATTTTCCTAGTCATCGACATTTTTTGCACATACAGTATTTCATCGATAATCGTTGCCACCACGGGTCCGACCGGCAACGATTAATGTTCAGATAATACTATTCTTTGATTGAGCCAAACGGAGAAAAGGACAGCGAAGCTCGAGAGGACTCGGTCGTCGAGAAGTGTAACATACGACGGGTCGAGTATGTCGGTGTAAAAACAACAATTAATCCAGTGACAAAACTTCTTTATTTTTTATTATTTTTTAATGGAACTTTCACCAATATATTCGTGACATTTTTCTAATGAAAATGATACCAAATAAGATATAATTCCGATGGTATTTACGTGAGTAATGGACGATGAAAGTTTCGGAAAATTATTGTAAATATGATCCGAATTGTATCGTGTTTGGTATTCTTTTAACCAGAAAAATGCCACAAATATATTGGAGAAAGTCTCATAAAAAAATATGTAATAATAAAAAAGCTTTTTAATGGCATTGCACTGTGAAGACACGTGGACCTTTGAACTACGCCGGCGTCCGCGACTCTCCGCGTCTCTTTCTTTGCAATACGCTGTCCTTCCTTGCGCCCGAAACTTTCATCGTCCATTACTCAAGTAAATACCAGCGGAATTATATCTTATTTGGTATAATTTTCCTCATAAAAATGCTACGAATATGTTGGTGAAAGTTCCATAAAAAAATAATAAAAAATAAAGAAGTTTTGTCATGGGATTAGTAGTGTAACATCGACGCGTCCGATGTTATACTTCTCGGCGACCGAGGCCTCTCAAGCTTCACGGCTACCATATAACCTATGGAGATCTACAAAAGGTATATTTTAAATTTTCATTACAGGCACTGATAAAAAAGTTAAAAATCATGACCTACTTTTTTCTTCACAATTTCGACCATTAGCAATTTGTATAAATAATTATTTACACGCTACCGAGTAAACTAATCCTCCTAACATCTCAAAAAAACTCAAGCCGTTTGAACTAATTTTGAAAAAGTTATTCGTTTTTAAAGGGTGTCCGGATACTTTTGCACGCCACTGTATGTTACTATATTGACCAAGTTTTAGTAACATTGTAAGTAATTCAAAATTAATTATAGCTGTTATCGCAAATTTTGAATATGTGGTGCATAATTATAATTAAAGTACGCACATCCAATGTAGATATGAAATAAATTTATACATTAAACAAAATGAGTTTTCGACACCGTAAACTAACTTTTTCCTAATGCTTTAAAATTGTGATATAAATGTTCTTTGTGTGCGTAAGCGCTTTTTCTTTCTTTTAATTATTATTTTGAACCATTAGAATGTAATATTGATCGTTAATTAATTCTTTTAAGCTTCTCGTTAGAGAAAGTTAGAAATCTACTAATAATTATGTTACTATCTACGTTCCCCGGGGTCCGGGACGGTTGGCGGCTGTAAAGTGTGTGTGAGAAGGAAAAGGAAAGGAAGCGTTTCGTCCTGGCCCCGCGAGAGGACCGTCAGTAAGGCTATCTAACGGGACCTGCCTTAGACACAGTGATATCGAAAGGACAGCATAGGAGGGTATATGTATATAGAAATCGACGACGGATCAGGTACTAGCGGGAAAGGCGTTGAGCTGGAAGGTTGTCTTGTCTGTCTGTCCATCTGGTGACGAGCGTAGGAGGTAGCCGCCACAGTTACTCACAATAAAACGATACTGCTGTGACTCAATAATGTCAGATAGCTATGTAAGATTTTGGCATAAGAGTTTTGTCATAAAGAACCCCGCACTAATCATATGGAAAATCTATCCCGCTAAAATCAGTTGGATTTTTCATATGTTGTAGCTTATACACGAAACTCAATAATGGACAGTTATCGAGTTATAATCAGTCAAACATGACAAATTCGAGCTGCCAAATACTCAAATCTCGGGAAGTATATTTACTTTACACGCTTGCCGCACCTCCACTTCCGCCACGCACTCCTTCGATTTTCAAGTTGCGCGACCAAAATGAAGTTGGCAACATACTAGCGTTATTGCTGCCGAATGCTATTACTTTCTGGCATTGCTACGTCCGATATTTATATTACTGATATCAGTGTATTCCATACATTTTGGTCTCCATACTGTTTGGTAATACATAATAAGATAATTTTTTACACACACAGCAGAGAGGGTTTGGAGTCAAAAAATACTACGGGAATGACGAAACGTGGGGTCCTTATCTCTGCTGTGACACGCAAAGATTTTTGTGAAAGATTTCTGTTCGTAGACCTTTACAAGGTCATTCAAAATTCAAAAATAATGACACCACCTAACAGATTTTGTGAAACCCTACTATTATTGTTTCAAACATTTTTCCAAAAAATAAATACTTTCCGAGATTTGAGTATTCGGCAGCTCGAATTTGTCATGTTTGACTGATTATAACTCGATAACTGCCCAATATTGAGCTTTGAACCCATTACATCTTTTGTTCAGTAGATCATAAGCTACAACATATGAAAAATCTAACTGATTTTACCGGGATAGATTTTCCATATGATTAGTGCGGGGTTCTTTGATAGGGTTTGCGCAATTGTAGTTCGAAGTCAAATTGTTACTTTCTTGAGTATAATTTTCTGTCAGTTCTAGGTAATAAAATTGAGTAAATACTTCATCCTGTATACATACAAAATCGGGTATTTGCTTAAAAATAATTGGTAAAAGTGTTTGCTTGATTTTTTTTTAGAAGTTAGGACAATTAAGTTATTGCATGACGTGAAAGCAAATTTTGAAAAAATTGTCATTAGTCGCAATTGCAGAGATATTACTAAAATCGTATTTTACAATTTGTTATGTTAACCTATATTGAAAATTTAGAAAATACGTTTTGTAGATCTGTCAAATATACATATTCTGAAAATTTCATCAACATCGACCAACGCTGCAATGAGCTACAAACATTAAAGATGGTTAAAATTGCAGTTATTCGCGATTTTCAGGCTCTCACTATTCTGAATCTAAAGATTTCTACATCTTTCAATACCTGTCGTTTTGTCCGTATCAACAACCGATTTTTATGAAATTTTCAGATAATGTATAATTGAATCCGGTCTACATAACGTATTTTTTAAATTTTCAATATTGGCCCACATAGAAAAGTTGCGAAATAGAACTTTGAGAATTTTCTTTTAAATTCTGACCAGCTGCAATTTTTTCGGAATTTTTTTTCATGTCATGTATTATTGGAATATTTATGGAAATCACTGTACATACAAGGCCGGAAAATAATTTATAATTTTATTAAACAATGTTTCTGAAGTTATTTAGTAACTATAAATACCTTAGCTACAAAAATATTATATTTACTACATCAAACATCTGATTTAGTGATTTAATGAAATTAAATATATAAAATAAAATAATTCGTATTTATGTGAACAGTCGAACGCGATATATACTACTAATGAGGTATGAACAATGAAATGTAGATTTTATTATATTGTGTATTCTTTGATAATAAAATGAAGTAATGAAAGGTATTGGCGTGAACAATGGTTGACAAACTGCCATAATTATTTTACGTCTGGACGATTTGATAATACACACATAGGTTCTGGAAGAGCCGCAGCTATCAGTCTATCATCGATTCGAGAGCCAGCTCTGAATGACCGTGCCTGAAAACAATGCGACCATAACTACCATTCGGCAAACCAATTACAGTTGTATAGCTACTGTCTACATGAACATATATATGTATAGGCACACCTTGCATGCTCGAATCGCGCTCAACACGAGACAATCATAGGTACATCGATCAGCCGTTCAAAATTCTCTTAAAACAGCTTGTTCCTCTGGTTTTGAGTAACTGATTTAGCACATAGTGTAGCACATAATTAGCACGTACAGTCAGCGTGAAAACTATTCATACTCACCCTCTAAAAATGAATAATAATCGTACACCGTAAATATTTATTTTTAAAAATTGCTAATCACAATTTCGAAGAACAAAGTAACGGTCACAATTTTTTAATTTTTCATCTATGTCTGTAATGAACATTTAAAAGCTGTCTTTTGTAGACCTTAGTAAGTTATATACATGTACAAAGTTTCATCGAAATCAATTAAGGTGAGTATAAAATATTGATTGAAAATAGTGAAAATTATAAGAAACTGTGATTTAAATGGATGGCAAACCCTAAGTTTGTAGGGGTGATCGGTCTAACTAAGAAAGAGCGGGTGACTCAGGATTATAATTAATAATGTTTATTGATCAACGGCTCATGGCGAACTCGCTCGGAAAACGCTCCTCGCGATAAACAGAAACCATCAGGTCGCAACGGTTGCTAACGGCCAAACACCAAACCGATGATTCTGGAACGTTCAAGACGACCAACCGTCAATCCGATGATTCTTGAACGTTCGAAAGCCATCGACGGTCGGTAGCCAACGACCGGTTGCCAACGACCATTTGCTAACGGTCGAACGCATCCAACGCCTACAAGTTCAACATTTTTTTCATCTTAAAATTCCTACAGTTTTTTTATGCTTAAACTATTTCGATGAAATTTTATATACGGTGACTGTACAAAGTATTCGTACACATTTTTTTATCAGACCCATAAGTTTACTAGGTAACGTGTAAATAATTTTTTTCTAAAAATTGCTATTGGTCGGAATTGCGACGATAATAGTCATAATCACAATTTTTAACTTTTTTATCTGCGCCTGTAATAAAAATTTGAATGATGAATTTTATAGGTCTAAGTAAGTTATATACATGTACAAAGTTTCATCGAAATCGGTTAACGTTGTTACGAGTTACAAACACTTAAAGGTGATTACATAAGGACAAAATTCCCTAAAAAGACCGAAAATCTGCGACTTTCACCCTTAAACTTTAATCTTATAATGTTTTTCGCTCATAGCAACATTAACCGACTTCGATGAAACTTTGTACATGTATATAACTTACTTAGACCTATAAAATTGTACATGTGTATAACTTACGTAGATCTACAAAAGGCGTATTTTAAATTTTCATTATAGATAAAGATAAAAAGGTTAGAAATCATGACCTTTACTTTTTTCTTCACAATTTCGACCAATTAAATAGTAAACTAATCCTTTTAACATCTTAAAAGAACTGAAGTCGTTTGGTCCAATTTTAAAAAAGTTACTTGATTTTTAAAGATGTGCGAATACTATTTACACTCACTGTATGAATGTAAGTTATATAGATTTACAAAAGGTATATTCCAAAGTCATATAGACACAGATACAACAATTTTAAAATAGTCACCATCACTTTTTTATTCGCAATTGCGACCAATAACAATTTAAGAAAAAAATTATTTACACATAAGCTAATAAACTAATCGTTCTAACATCTCAATAAAATTCAAGCAGTTTTGTCTACACTTAAAAAGGTTATTCGTTTTTTAAGTATTCATGAAATACTTTCTACAATTTACAATACTGTAACTTATATCATAGGTAAATTATAGTAATCAGTAGATTGCGGATTTTTATACAAAATTCTTTTCTGAATACATAGTTTTACTAAGCTCGGAGTAATGCAGACTTATATTTAAATTCATTATATGTTTTGCATTTAATCTACTCAATTTTCTTATAAATGCAAATATGCACAGCCTAGTGATTACTAAAGATAAGAAAAAAATGAATCGAGAACATCATTAATTTTTGTTAATAACAGAGCTCGGTAAAATTCCAGAAGTTTTGGTAATAAGCTGTATTAAAATTTGTTACGTATTTAAGTTTTTTTAGATAAGTTCGAATGAGAATAGATACAGAAACATTCTTGGAAATAAATCTCTGGTTTCAAAAGAACTTATAAAATACAACAATAAAAGCTTTTCTATAACAGGGACACATATTTTGTTCATCAGTACAATAAAAATTTGCGAACATTATAATAAATACCAAATCCTATTTAAGAAATAAGGCTACAAACATATTAAATGATTATTCTAGTAAAATTTTAAATTGATATTCTGAATAAGCTATTTATTTATAAGATATCTATCTTATCTGCAGCATATCATAAACTGTATGGCTTGAAGAGATATTTCATTTACTGACGCAAAACAGTTAAATAACATAGTAATAAGTAGATGCATATTCCTGTTTTTTATCACAAAAATATTATATTATAGAGTTTCTATAGTCATATTTCATTTAATTTATACAAAAATTATATTTAGGTGTTATTCTAGACGTACTTTTTGTATAAGATCAAAAATAGTTTCCTTTCTGTTCAATACTTCATTTAAAATGATTAATTATTACTGTTATGATGTTCATACCATTTGTTCAATAAATGTATCAGTTATATAATACTATATTTGAGTACACATTTTGAAGAAGTTCCTAAGGGAACAATTCTTTTTATACAAATTACTCGGAAAGAATGTTTTACTAAACGAAGCAAATAATTTCCAATAGAATTTTTTTAAAGACGAAAAGTAATTATTTATTTCGAGCCTCGGTTAATATACACATAAATAACATGGCTACAGCGTGAACACAGAAAAAGTTGCAGTCTACTAATTAATGATCATATTTTCATATCGAATCTACTATTGCATTAGTAAGTTGAAAATAATGTTTTCACATTATTGAATTCGGCGTTGCAGAGCCTGTGGCGCATCAATTATAGCCGAAAGTTAGACAGTTAACTGGTTCGATCAATTTCTAATTAACGCTCCTTTAATTGTTTGACTTTTAATTAACAGGCCAAGTTTGATAGTAATTACTGTTCTATTATTATTACAAGCTTAAACGATATTCGCGAGATTAGCATACTTAATCAGTTTCTAAGGCGTGTCTAACATAGCCCAGTCCATTAAATTCCATTAAAATCTCGTCTGTGGTCTTCAATAATAGTTCCCCGTATAATTATACATATGCCACGTTAAAACATGACCTTCCGGAAAAGAATATCACTCGCTGAACCATATCGTTCGTTAATACAAATGTCTTGAATAAACATTCACCTCAGCACGTACTTCGTAGCGTATTTGCAAAGGTAATAGAGTCTTACTTGTTGTTTTAACGTGGTTAATGTATGTAATAAAAATACAACTTCCTGTTACTGTTTGTGTTTGAAAACTTCAGAAAATGTGAAAATTCGCAAATTTTTGTTTCTGGAAAAAACGCTGTTTCCAATGTGTTTCCAATTTGAAATATAGTAATGTCACGAAGGAAGCTATAAAGCGGCTTACTTAGAGGGGCCGTGAAGCTCGACCTCTCTACTCCGCCGAGATATTGTAACATAGTTCGCATCAGATACATCGGTGAGCCAATACTAATGCAATGACAAAACTTTTCATTTTACTTTTTTATTATTTTTTCATTTTACCAACACATCCGTGCCATTTTTCTGACTAAAACGATACCAATCACGATATAATTTGGATTATATATATTTACATGTTTAATTAGAGATAATAAGTTTTTGGAGCAGCGAAGACAGCGAATGAGACACTAGAAGTCGAGTAGGCGACAAACATCAGAAGCAACGATCGCAACAAACAAATGGAATTGTAAAACTTTTTCATTTTTCTGTTACGAGCCTGGGCCGAGATGTAGCGCGCGTGGCTGGCGAGCGGTTAATGGTTTAAAGAGGAATATGGTTTTAATTGTTAGTAAGGTGCACGGACGAACCTGATGCGAAATCAGGGAGCCGCTAGAATGTTTGAGAGACTTCGTGGACGAACCCGATGCGAAATCGGGGAGCCACTAGGAGGTACACGCGCAGACGAGCCCGATGCGAAATCGGGGAGCTGCTGAGAGATTGGAAGACGCGCAGACGAACCCGATGCGAAATCGGGGAGCTATTAGGAGTGTTCGTACGGTGCGAATCTCGAGCTCGACGCGCGGATGACTCGTGCGCGCTTGAGGTTGTAAATCTCAAGCCCGATCGTATGGACGCGTCGATCCCGAAATCACCGATTTACTATCCGCCAAATTAATATTAGATAGCCGATTCAATGATTATATCGATTTAAGAGTTTGAGAGATTTAGCGTTTCGTCCCAGGCCTGCTAGAGGATTCGTCGGTAAGGCTAATCTAGCAGGCCCTGCCTTATACGCGCGGGAGTTCGCGACGATGACTCCACTCGAATTCTCTGAAGTTGAAATGATTGTTTTAGATCTTGATTGAATTAGACGTCGACTTCGAGAGGCTCGCTGATCTCGCTCGAAAGTGTCCTCAATCGTTTTCGTAGATCTATACGTTCAACTGTTCGATCGCGACCGACTGACTGTCGCGGTTTCGGGAGGACCCTTCGTTGTATCGTGAATGCGGTCCTCCTTTTCGGGGTGTCAAGATGGTGACACCCATTGCCATGCCGAAGAAGTGCACTGATTGGTTCTTGCCGAGCTCTGCATGCCCCAATCAGTGCATTCTTGATGACTCTTAGATCGGCCCTAAGCGAGCCTGTCCCGAGGAAAGCGTGGGACCGTACCCGACTCCCTTCGAGGGCGAAGCTAGGTAACCCGAGAACCGTACTTCTAGGTCGGGAATATCCTTCGTCAGTGATAGATTTATGACGCGTAACTCTTAAGGAGGCGAAACAAATACGAAAGTTAGGCGATGGCTCGAGTGGTCACCAAATGTGCATCGAGCGCCTAATCCTTGAAAGTGGCCTCAGAGTCACGTAGACGCCATAAACAAATCTGAAGAAAAGACCCTTTGTACGGTTCCTTGCGACGGAACAAGGAGGTTGAATAAAAGCACAGACGAACACGATGCGAAATCGGGGAGCTGCTAGGATACGGACGAACCTGATGCGAAATCAGGGAGCCGCTAGGATGTTTGTGAGACTCCGTGGACGAACCCGATGCGAAATCGGGGAGCCACTAGGAGGTACACGCGCAGACGAGCCCGATGCGAAATCGGGGAGCTGCTGAGAGATTGGAAGACGCGCAGACGAACCCGATGCGAAATCGGGGAGCTGCTAGGATACGGACGAACCTGATGCGAAATCAGGGAGCCGCATAGGTTGGATAAGAGTTTTGGTTCCTGATACAAGATCAGGTAGCTCCTAGGATATGTTAGTAACGGCCTCGTAACTTTAATATTATAAATTAATTGATACAACCCGAGCGGTAAGATTGTATCATGTGGGAAACGGTCAACTAAGAATTACTGGATCTGAATGATGGGTTAAAATCAATTGTTACTCAAAATTACCTTGAACTAAATTGTATATTACAGAAAACTGGCTCTGTTACAACTGTTAGTGTCGCGATAAGAATTGAGTGTGTAAGAAAATGTTATGTAGTTACCTAAGTACTACTGCCTGTTGGATGACGCACTGGCGATGCGGGGAACACAGAGAGGTTGAATAATTATGCCAAGATAGATTAATACCGTACTCGCGGAATCTATAAGGTTACTTGATTCGAAAGGGTGACTAGGCCCGATCTCACTAAATACAACCAACTCCAAAACGAGATTCAGCGTAACGACGTGTATAGCCCGTTTGTACTTTAAGCACTGCCCCCGAGGGTTAACATTCGAGGGTTTATATACTGTAAAATCTAAGTGGGGATGCTCTCAAGATGTCCATATTAAGGAATATTGTGCAACTGTCCCTGTACTGAATCATGCTTTGTGCCGACTGCATCCAGCTGGAGCATAGTCATCGTTTCTATAAGCAAAGGGTGGAATAGGGCGTTTTCCGTTCTCAGGAAAGCGGTTAGAAAACTCTGGTTGAAATAAAGCAGGGATAATTCTCTGTACGTAACATTTCATTAATTTAGTATGAAACTTTTATCAGCATATTTGTGACAATTTTTAGATTAAATTGAGACCGGTATAATTCGGTGCATATTTGCGTGTGTAAATTTGTACTTCAAAAACTTAGTATTGCTGATCAAACATGTAAATATGCACCGAATTATGCCATATTTGGTCTTATTTTAATCAGAAAAATGTCACGAATGTGTTAGTAAATGTTTCGTGAAGAAATAATAAGAAACAAAAATGTTTTTTCATTGTATTAGTATTGGCTCTTCGACGCACATGGCTCGACGCTGGCGGCAAAAGATAAAGGAACCTAGAGAAATCGTGTCCTACCCGTAGAAAGCGATGTATCTGATCCCAAGTCGTTGCACTCTTCGCGGCAATACTGTACATATGTACATATAGCAGTAGCAGTGAGCATAATATCGTATTTAAAATCAATATTCTTTGAAAATTTATAAAATTCATTCAATTATTTTAAAATAATATTTGAAGGACTTGTTACAACTAAATTTTAAAGTTATAAGCTCGATTTAAAATAGATTATTTATTATTTGAGAAAATACAATATACGTATTGTAATATATGTATATTTATTTATAATTTAATTTACTATTTCTACATATGTGAAATAATATTTTCACCAGCACTAATTGTAGTGAATTTATTTGGAGTTTTGAGTGGTCTTTATACTTATGTAGAAATGAGTATTCTATGTCTAAGTCTATCCTTTGGTAATTTATACCGATAATAACAAATATTATTAATATTAATATTGTTGTCAACTCTACAATTATCTACGGCACTATTATTGGCGTAGTTTGCACGTAAAATTCACTTTACTTCTTTTTTGAAAATACAGTAATACCTGCGCAATTCTTACAACTTAAAACGCAACATGCATATATTGGAATATAAAAATTTGTTTTTTTTCCATATGAATATTGGAAACAATTGATTTTCCTTTGAAATTACACGAGTAAGATAACAAAAAAGTACCGATTCGATTTCAGTGTGCAAAAGTCTATACCAAAATGCCTGTTGAAGGTTAGCAACGTGAAAAAATCTTTTTAACGTCGTTATTGTTCGCCTTCGAATACATTAAAATTTACAGGTCTTAAATATTACAGTTATTAATTAAAACAAACAATATTTAGTAGATGACTGGTTGCACGCATGTAACCAGTGTGAAACGAAATTCGATGATATGATATGATAGCATAAAAAGAATTAAATTTTCAAATAAATGGATTTGTAGATGTTTAATAATTCGTACTCACAAAATACAATTTGGTTAACATCTTCGTTCATTAGCAATATTTTGACTATTTGTAAACGTTGACGATAATATAAAAATTTGGTAGTATGGATGCGAAAATTAGTTATCGAGCACATTCAATAAATATTGCTATAGCTGAAAATCAAAATTACGTTTCTAACAGATAATATTCTATTCTAACAGATTAAAAACATTAACACGAACACAGTATCGCGGTACTTATGCCTTATACCAATAAAATATATTTAAAAAAATGACAATTCTCATATTTCTTTTCATCTGAGAAAGAACTCGAAAACTACCCTTTCAAATTCTGTTCTACAAAGAAAAGACGACATTCAAAACGCAATTTTTTTCATTCTAGATTACAATTTTTAATAAATATAAATGAAGATTTCAATTCGCTATTAAGTACTCAAAAAAGTGTAATGAAAAGTTAAGAATGTTAATCCACAATGGTCTAACCGTATTATATGGATCAAAATCACCCCCAAACCATTTTTAATGAAAGGAACCTTCCTGCCAAGTTTCAGCCCAATACCTCATCTTTAACGGTAAATACGGAGGAAAATCAAAAAACCAGTTTTTATCCCATTTTCCCATTTAATCACAATTAAAGTTCCAAAAAATCTCTAACATCTCAAAGAAACTCAAATTAGACCTTTGGACCAATCTTAGAACAATTCTGCGTTTTTGAAGGGTGTACTTAAGTAGCAGGCAGCCAGTGTATGTACTTGCAACAGCGCCAACGTGTGCAGTGCTAGGGCGTTCTACTGCTGACCCTCTGGAGACTTTTTTGTCCTCGTATTTCGAAACAAAACTTTGAGGTCGGTATTGCCAAGTTTCATCCCAATACCTCATCTTTTACGGTAAATACGGAGGAAAATCAAAAAACCAGTTTTTATCCCATTTTCCCATTTAATCACAATTAAAGTTCCAAAAAATCTCTAACATCTCAAAGAAACTCAAATTAGACCTTTGGACCAATCTTAGAACAATTCTGCGTTTTTGAAGGGTGTACTTAAGTAGCAGGCCGCAAGTGTATGTACTTGCAACAGCGCCAACGTGTGCAGTGCTAGGGCGTTCTACTGCTGACCCTCTGGAGACATTTTTGACCTCGTATTTCGAAACAAAACTTTGAGGTCGGTATTGCAAAAGGACTGTACCGACAGAATCAATTTTTAACCCTTAGCACTCCAGTGGTGACTCTGAGGCACCACTAAAAATTACTATACCATTATTCAAAATATTGTTTACATTATTAAATTGATATTCAATAAATTCGTTATCAAACATTTAAGTATTCTATGAAGTATTATATCAGTTCCATTTCTTCAAAATGATAAAAATCATATAGAATGGAAATATTCTTGATCGAAAAAAAAAGTTTGGTTATGGAATTAAAATACTTCGGAGCGCAAATGGTTAAAGAATCTTTTACTTTGAAAATAACAATGTACAATTAGAAACGGGCGTTAATCGTCTTGCGCAGTCTATTTAATAGCAAACACGACGTGCACTCTTTCATTTCGGGCGGAGCACTTAAGCCTGTTATCAGATCCAGCGAGCCAATTTACCAGCTCGTAATGGCCAATTCCCGGTAGCGACAACTTTAAGCGCAGCTTTTTCGGACTTATTCCTTAGAGCGCTGTAACTACACACGATTCAGCGTTGTTCTCGCAAAGGGAGCCCGATAAATTTCGGCCGTCTCGCGAAGAAGAAATTTATACGGGCCACCATAAAGCGTCTTCCTCCATCGGCTTCATTTACTTGGCGCCACCACTCCCTTGTATTTTTTTCCATCCTTCTGAAGCCCTCGCCCGACCCGTCTGCCGCCGCCTGTACACTAGTTAGCTAATCTTTCGCAAGATTTATCCCCAACATGCTGAAAATCTCCATTCACCGTGGCCAGGAAGAGGCTTCCGCATTTTCCTTTCCCATTCGTTCCCCTGCTGCTCCGGTTTTCTTCTTCGGAGACTATCTGGCTCGTCGACAAACACGCTGGCCCACCCCTCAGTCCCGCCACGTGAATATCATTTACGGAAATTCGATTTTCAACGCGACCCTCTTTTGTTCGCCGGCTTGTTAAAGCTGCTCGCGCTCGAACCTCGTAGATGTCTCCTGCTCAAGCAGATTACCGTTCCCCGGCCAAATTGTTCTCTCCTGTTGTGCAAACTACGTACAGTAGTGTCCCAATAGTAGACGCACGTCGGAACCGCGTCGCATCTTCTAACAGGGTCGGTATCTTCCGGGAATTTCTGGCGTTATTATGTTCTTGATGCACCTGATTCTGAGCGAAATAGCAGAAAATCGTTTCACTTTGTATTTCCAATCTTATTTTAACCTTTGTACTTTTTCATATTTCATTTTATCGCATTTAGTTTATTTATTATCATTGTGGAAGTCAATATGACTGTTATAATTTCCATTTATTTATGAAAGATAAATTATTACAAAACACAAATTTTTTTAATGAAATTTAAGCAACAGAAATTGAATAAGAAGGTACTTTATGTTTTGAGAATTTTAATGAATTGAAAATCGTGTAACGGTGTTCTTAAATTGTTCTAAAGTTTTTACAGTTTTGCGTTTTATTTATTCATTTTTGTCATAAATGCCTAAAATCAAAGTGCGTCATTTACATAAAAATAAATGATTTCTCAAGATATTTATAAAGCCATGCATCAATTACAAGAACCAAAGTAGGAATACGTTAAAATGATACATTAATATTCTTAAATACTTTTAATTTTTCCATCGTTTTAAATTTCGCGTAGCCATCTCGCAGTAGCATAAATAATTTTATGATTACTAACCACACATTCGAAGATCAAAACGATTTCGAAGTGTTTTTAATTCTAAAATTTTCCAATTTTTATTGTTTGTTATAAATGTATGCGCCAGATACATTCTGTACTTGAACCCGGACAATTTATACTCCGTATTACTTGTTTTTGTAGTCATACAGAGTACATAACGCACAGCATCTGGTAAAAGTATTACTGCACAATTTAATGTGATTTATAGGATCAAGGGACATATAAACTATTTGTGCTCGGTCTTGGCATATTTGTTTCTCCCGGTTTAAAACAATGTTTTCCTTCTCCATTAACTTTGATTCATAACGTAGACACATACTTTCAACTAACGCGTACGTTCTACATATTTGTTTAAATTTTTTCGTCCTTTGGTCGAGCACGCACGGTGTCCACTAGATAAACTGAAATGCTGCTAACGCGTGCAAGAGTCATCGCGGCAAACAATTTTTCATTTCCGACAATTCCAGCAACTTCAAAACCGTGGTTGTATTCAGGCGAACCCTGTACACGAGAATTAAATCTTTTCGCGGACAAAAGGACGCACGTTGACAAACGATCACAAATTTCCTCGCGTTCGTATCGTTGTTGTAACGCGATCGATAAGGTGCCACGAGTTGTTTCATAAAGCGCGTCACGATTTCTTTCATTCCATTCGTGAACGAAGTTTGATCGTGACGCAAACATAAGTCGAAAAGTCCTTTGGTATTTTTTTAGTTTGGTCGTGCGTTTTCAATTTAATGTTTAGAAATGATTACAATCCGCAACAATACTACAAGACACTAAACAAAACAATACAGTTCTACGATCTTTTGCTATCTTTCTGGCAACTTGGAGATCCTATGCTCGTAGATTTCCTGTTTTTCATTAGCAAAAAATTAAGTTGTATGACTTTTGTCGTATTCATTTGAAATGAAATTTAGAACGCTTAAGGGGTTAGTACACAGTAACAAGTGGGTAAAATATAAGATTTTTAAACATCAGTGCAGCAAAAAGTGAATAATCGATTAATATTAAATTTTGTATCTCAGTTTACTATTAGGAAGTTGAATAAGTTCTCGCTGTTTTTTTTATGAAATGAATGCTTTATTTTAAAAAATTGGTAAAAAATATGTTCTTGAAAGTATTGTCTCTCACTAGCCATTACTTTTCCCCATCTTTCTGGCAGCATAGTAATTCCATGTCGGAAAAACGACACGTCTTTTGAGGCAATCCAAGAGTGGACCCATTTTTTGATATCTTCATAAAATTGGAAGCGCTGCTCAGCCAGGCCATGTGTCATCGATCGGAACAAATGGTAATCTGATCGAGAAATGTTTGGTGAATACAGCGGGTGGGGTTTTACTTCCCATTTAAGTATTTTCAAAAACGTTTTCACCGGTTTTGCAACATGTGACCGCGCGTTGTCATGCTGAAAAATCGCTTCAACTCGTACAGCACCCAACGTCCTTCCTGTGAATCATTCCTAATGCTTTCAAACGTTTCGAATCTGTTGTGTGATCAACTCCTAATGATTCTGCAAGTTCAGCTAGTATCTGACACGAGTCTTCATCAAGTAATGCCTCAAATTCTTCGTCTTCAAGTTTTTGTTGTGCGCCAGGGCGTTCGTTATCTTCAAGATCAAAATCATTATTTTTTAAGCGTCTAAACCAATCTCTGCATATTGTTTCCGACAGAACATGGTCGCCGTAGGTGTCAACAAGAATTCTGTGTGTTTCAGCTGCAGATTTTTTTTTAATAAAATAGTGCAGTAAAATTCCCCGCAATTACTCTTTCTTTGGCATGAAATTCGACATTTAGCACAATGAAAGAAAAATTGTTTATACTTCAGTGGAATGACATACACTGAATTTTAACCTTGCATATATGTAGTACTTCATTATAGATACGTTACTATCTGAAACTAAATTCACGCAGTTCTGGTATTACCACCTTTCGGAAAACAGCGAGAACTTATTCAACCTCCTAATATATTATGAACTATAAAAAAATGCTTGTAATATTTAAAAAATAATTTCTTCTTATGTCAATACGGTAAGTTTGACAATAACTGTTGCATTTGTACAGTTTAATAAATTGTTATTTTTTTAAGATTGATGTATTGCTTCACGCGGGATATGGGATCTCAAAAAGAAGGTATAGTTTAAGTTGGTTTGGGGTTAGGTCGTCGTCGGAGCGGCCACGCTTACAATGCTCCGCATTTTAATTTCGTACATGTGTTATTATTACGTACGTCTGGCATGTCCAAAAGTAGCTCACTTGGAGGCAAATTCGAGGGAGACGCCTACTTCTCTCGCCCGCGTGTCTCGCTCTCTGTGGCGGCCGTAGTCTTCTGAGCTCCTCAGACCCGTGCCTACCGCTTGCAATATGTACCGCGTGTGGCGCGTTGGGGCGACTCTCGGACCCACGGTAGGCACGGGTCTGAGCTTAGACCATATATACTTATAGACCCGGTTTCAGAGAACGTCCTATGTTCCAAAGTTAAAAGATGACGTAGGAGGCCAAGTGCTATAGTCTGTTGAGAAATCGCAGTATCTTGGAGGTAAAGTGCTAGAGGGGAAAGGGGAATCGTCATCGCATCTGATTCTGTATAGATATTTATGGAAATTGTAACTGTAATATACATACATTTATTTTATTATTCGTTCATTCTTACTTTGCTCCAGTTATTTTAAATATGCCTAACTCATTTTGTTGATTATAATTGGGAAAAAGATAAATTTTAATGTAGAAGTTGATAATATAAAATCTGTATTTATTTCCTCACAACTTTATTTAAAAAAAAACTAGTAAGAACAATATAGGTACATGTATATGTCGAATACAATCAGAGTTGGGCATTATTTAGATAAATAATTATTCAAATAACGATTCGCGAATAAAAGATACTTTATCTTCATTCGTTATTCAAAATTTTTATTTAGATATAAATTTTGCTCAACTCTATATACAATACATAATATTAATACATATAATGTACGCAAGGAAATATAAAACAACAATAATATTAAGTATAAAATACTTACTTGTGAAAAGATATATTTGTATCACGGTTTCGTCGTTCTCTACAATTTTTTATGCAACAAGTGTGCACCATTTTTCTAAATTTTTAAGAAATACCTGAACAAATATAATCGTTTATCTCGCTTTTATATGCGTAGCTGCTCTTCTCTCTTTGTTACTAGTGACGCTTCTACCGCAGTACGTGCATCGTCTCATGCGCTACATGCGCTGTCCACCATTTTGAATCATCTAAGAGGCCACCATATAGTCTTTAATCTTGGAACATTGCATTCAATGCACACACTATACCTATGCCGGGTCTATAAGTATACATGGTCTAAGGGTCTGAGGAGCTCGGAGGACTATGGCCGCCACGGGGAGCGAGACGCGCGGGCGAGAGAAGTAGTCGTCTCCCTCGAATTTGCCTCCAAGTGAGCTACTTCTGGACATGCCTGACGTACGTAATAATAACACATGTACGAAATTAAAATGCGGAGCATTGTAAGCGTGGCCACTCCGACGACGACTTAACCCCAAACCAACTTAAACTATATCTTCTTTTTGAGATCCCATATCCCGCGTGAAGCAATACATCAATCTTAAAAAAATAACAATTTATTAAACTGTACAAATGCAACAGTTATTGTCAAACTTACCGTATGGTATTATCTAATGACACCCGAACGTCCACGAAAAAAGAATCAACCGTTAACGAATACTGCCAACATTTATCACGACCAATAGGACATTAAAAACGGCCGATACCATGATTGCTTTTTAAAATTTTCATGTCA
Organism: Sphecodes monilicornis; assembly: GCA_913789915.3. Classification (NCBI taxonomy): domain Eukaryota; kingdom Metazoa; phylum Arthropoda; class Insecta; order Hymenoptera; family Halictidae; genus Sphecodes; species Sphecodes monilicornis. The sequence goes on along the minus strand of OU565286.1, from coordinate 5,128,459 downwards.
CACCGATGAACAATACAGTTCTTAAATTTCCGCAACAATCCATGATCCTGAGCTCAAGTAATTGCTGCTTCTTCACTACTTGGCATGTTTTTAAAACTAAATTTTGTAATACTTGAACTAGCCATCTTAAAATCAACAATAAAATGTACAACAAACTGTAGAAAAATATTAAAATCAGCTTCATTTATCAGCGTGCTCCTATCTACTAAATTACCGTGCCATTCAGCACATGCGCTCAGTACTACTCAGCCGATTCGCGAATACACCATATTATTAGCGATGCGCACAACAGTCCTACCTCTACCAACTAACGAATATCCAATATGGCGGCGTTCTAACCTGTCAAAAATGCTTAAAATTGCTCATGTTTACACGTGTATAACGTTTCAACCAGTGAACTGCGGTAACCAAAACTTGAATTTTGTCTACTAAAACTTACACGTCTATCATTTTCTCGTCAAAATGTGTAGCATAGCATACGGGAAACTTGAAAAGTTTCGGTCCTCCTAAGTACGGTTCAGCCGTTTCTTGTTTACTCCTGTAGTAGTGTTTTAATTCCGTAACACCACGTAATCTCCTCCCTTATACAAAGACGCGGCCTTACGTTTCCCGTCATAATTATGCTTGTTTTCCATTTGACAATTTTTTATACAAGCTACCACATCATTCCTTATGGTTTCAAGATCTCGAAGCTTTTTAATTTGAGACTCTAACATGGAGCGAATTTTATTTGTGATCTTCATCTGGCTGATTTATGCCGAATAACAACCTGCTGGGCGTATCCCCAATCGATCGACAAACCGTGTTATTCAATGAATATTCCACTAAATCGAGAACTTGGTTCCACTTATTAGGACGCTCGGATAATTTCGCTAGCATTGGTGTTATTGTTCTATTAAAGCGCTCGACTTGTCAATTGGCACGAGGAGTGCCAACTGCAATTAAAACATGATCCACGGATTTTTCGCGCATAAACTGGGCAAATTGCGCGTGAGTGAAACAAGTACCGCAATCGCTCACTAACCGCGCGGTTTTACCATACGATCTAAAATAGTCATTTAAGTGTTTTATCGCTTTTCCGGTTGTAGTCGATTTACACGGGTACAATCGGATAAACTTCGTAAATCCATCTACAATAGAAAGGATGTGTTTATATCCTCGACATGCACGCTCAAGTGGCCCGTAATGGTCAATGTGAATTGTCCCAAACGGTGCATCGCACAGTGGTTCGAACGGGGGAAAAATCTATTTTTCAAATGTTGGTGCATAGATTTTTCATTACAATTTCATTTACTAGATAGTTGGAGTATTTACAGCAATAAAAAATTTATATACAGGGTGGCCCACATAATTGTTTAATAAATCATTGGCCTGTGAAATGTGGTTCCAACAAGACGGCGCTCCTCCACATTTTGCGATCATCACCAGGCAATTTTTGAACGAAAAATTTGGGAACAAGTGGATAGGTCGTGGGGGACCTCGTCAATGGCCTCCTCGATCCCCCGTTCTAACACCATTAGATTTTTTCTTATGGGGATATGTAAAGGACAAAGTTATGTTTGAACCACCGACGACAAAAGAGGATATGAAACAAAGAATACGTAACGCTTGCGCTTCAGTGACTCCCGAAATGTTAAAAAATGTTAGAAAAACTTTGATGTTTCGAGTAAATAAATGTTTACAAGCCCGTGGTGGACATTTTGAACATTTAATTTAAAGTACATTTTATTTCTTCACGAATAAGCAAAGGACTCAAGCGCGTATAATTCCATAACGCTATTTCCGAGCGCTTCAAGTACCTACAACTCGAAACTTCAAACTGTTATATCTCATCATGGAAGTATCTGACAAAAAAATGTTTCAGACAAAATTGACTTGTTTTTTCCTGTAGAATCTAAATATGTAACATTTTATAGGGGGTTCCGTTTAAAATTACAAAGGTACCTCCCCTCCCCCGTTAAAGGGGAAGGGAGGCCACTTCACGTTTATGTAGTCAGAAAGGCCCTTCAGTTCCATGCAATTTAAGACTAAGAACTTGAAAATCGATGGCATAGTTTTCGAGATATTGAGCTGTTCAGAGTTATGTGGGCCACCCTGTATATTACTTATTTATAGGAATAATATGACATGAAAGTTATGAAACAGGAAACATGCGATTTTGGCTTATAAATGCATCTACATATAAACGCGACCATAAGAATCTAAAACATTAAAGCACATAAACAATATTATTATTCGATTATGTTTATAATAGATGATTTATTTAACGTAGGTATAGTTAATGTAAGTGTCATTTATTTACCTAAAACACAAATTGAAGAAAGAGGTTTCTGGATAATAGAATTAAAGTTTAATTTGACATAACTTTTTTACGTCATAAAACGTCATAATATAACCTGTTGCAAATTATGCAACACACTTTAAAGTACATATCCAACCAAGTTTTTGCTGCGAACTCCTACGAACCTGGCACTGAGACCAATGCCGTCATGACACGTACGAATTATATTGTTTTCCATGCACGACGGGACAAAAAATAGCAATTGACGATTTTTATATTTGCGGTACACGAGGCCATCATGGAATTCGTAAAATTTATCCTCGGATGTCTCTAGTTTCTGACGAATTGTCTTAATTTCGGGATCCCTATCCTGTTTAATCGATAATATTTGTTCGAATGTATTCGTCTCCAACACCAGCACACTATGACAACGGCTAAATGCGTCTACATGACATATTTTCGTTCCTGAACGATGTACTATTTCATAATCATATTGTTGTAAATACATGGCCCATCGTGAAATTCTCGGATTCACGCTTCGTTTACGCAATGTTAATCGGAAACTATCGCAATATGTTATAATTTTAAAATGTATTTCGGATAAATGTACATGAAATCGTTTTATAGCGTGGACAAAAGCTAAGCACTCTAACTCGAAGCTATCATATTTTGCTTCTGTCAGGCTGTTTTTGTATAAGTATCTCACCGAATCCGCTCGCACTGACGTCGCAATGCAACTCGGTCTCCGTCTAAACTCACAAAACTATGTGCTTCTTTCGTATTTCGTGACAACGGATACTTCAACACAGTTTCTACATTATCAACGCTAGGCTGAATGCCAGCACGATTTACCCGATATCCTAAATAAGTGATCTCTTCGTACAAAATGAACACTTGTCGAACCGGAACTCTGATCGATGTCGTTTTCCTAATTTGAATACTTCGCGAAGAATTTCGATATGCTCGTCAATCTTCTTCGTAGCAATCATTATATGGTCTAAGTATAGAGTACTTTGTTTTGCCTTATCAATTCCGAAAGTATACTGTTTATGTAGCGCTAGAACACGCGCGGCGCGTTCGTAAGACCAAATGGCATCTTGATGTATTCGTACTGCCCAAGTGGCGAGACAACGGATGTATACTTTACAGATGATTCTCCTACCTCAACGTGGTGAAAACCGTTTCTTAAATCAAGGGTACTGAAATAATTTCTATCTCGATCAAGGTGATCGTCTATCAGTGGCGTAACTCTCCATTCTTTTATGTACCAACACTATTGGGGTTGCATAAGGCGATTTGTTTGAGGCCAGGGACTGAAACGGTTCTGGAAATAACTGTTTCAAACGGTTATATATCGGTTCTGATCGAAACAGTTATGAAGAACCGAAATGATGTTATAACTGTTACGAGAATATCGGTTCTGGCTTATATCGGTTACGGTTACGGTTCTCGAGAATATATTATTTCGGTTCTAAAACAGTTATTTTTCGGTTCTGGGTTTCGGTTCCAGTTTCGGTTCTGCCTTCTGTCATTCTGTATTCTATTCTGTATTGTGTTCGGCCTTCTATATTTATTATTTAAGTAGTTATTTATTGTTATTTATAATTTAAACAATTTTTAAATAAATAAATTTTTATAATTTTTTTTCCTATATTCATTATTTGAATTGTAATTTCAATAATTTATTGTTAAAATAATTGTTTAAATAAATAAATTTTCATAATTCTTTTCTATACTTATTATTTCAAGTATTTCAATAATTTTTTGTTAAACTAACATATTTATTATTTGAATTATTATTTCGGCAATTGAATGTTAAAATAATTGTTTAAAAAGTTAAATTTTCATAATTTGTTTCCATATTCATTATTTGTATGGTTATTTCAGTAATTTATTGTTAAAATAATTGTATAAATAAATAAATTTTCATAATTTATTTCTATACTTATTATTTGAAGTATTTCAATAATTTGTTGTTAAACTAACATATTTATTATTTGAATTATTATTTATTTAAACTTTATTATTGAACTTTATTTATTTATTTAAACAATTATATTAACAATAAATTAATGAAATAACCATACAAATAATGATGATGGAAACAAATTATGAAAATTTAACTTTTTAAACAATTATTTTAACATTCAATTACCGAAATAATAATTCAAATAATAAATATGTTACTGCGGCCGCGATGAGCGAGGGCTTCGCGAGGCCTGCGCGAGGCCTGCGCGAGACCTGGGCACTGCTCGCGGCGGGCGAAGCGCGTCCTTTCTCCATGGTAACGGTAGATACTGGTGGGGGACAGTGGGCGCTATGCTGGGGACGGTCTTGTCTCAATTAAGACAAAAATGCCCATACCTGTTTTAGACTATGTATCCATTTTCAAGGTCGCCATTTTGAACACTTATACTAGCAACGAGTACGTAAATAACATGTTGCATCTAAATCGTCGAAGTATTCGAAGAATGCTTTGAGACAATTCTCTTGCAGTTGACCTCGACTGACCTTGAATGATCTAAATAATGGGTCATTGTATTCGTCTTGAAATACTATATCAGAATGTAAGTAAATAGGCATACTGTTCCGTTTAAAGAAACAGAGTTGACCTTCATATGTCCTTGACGCCTTCACCTATCAAAAAACAAGTTTCATCAGATTATGAGTCCTTCGATATCAGATAAGTTTGGTCCGAGGCATTTTCTACTATCTCCAAAAACAAGCGAGTTATTCAAGTGTCCTGTATACGCTCAGTAGCCCTAAATCAGGATTTAACAGTTCAGAAACGATATACGTAACTTCTTGAAAAGTTTAAAAGAAGTATCATTAGTGGGTACCTAAATGATCGCTAATAATATTGGTAAATATAGCATTTGAGAATAAAAATTTGCTTCCTGATAGTTGTATTTAATTGTTCTTATTCAACTAGTATTAGTGTTCTTTATTATATCAACCTACGATAATATTACGGATTGTAAGGAATAGAAATGAAATAAAAAGTCCTGTCTTTAATTGTTTCAATAGATCGAAAACAATATATTGACATGTTGGAATTTTTTCCAAAGTCTATTATTAGTGCATAATCGAATTATTATGAATGATAATATTACGAAAGTTTTCACTTATTATTTATTTAATTTATGTGTAATAGAAAATATTATGTATATTAAGGAATGGTGTAGCTCTATTTGATTATTAAAAAGAATAAATTTTATGTGAAATAACTCAGTTTTTGAGAATGGTGTGAAAACATTACTCATGGCTAGATTACGAATCTTATGCATTTATAACAAAATGGAGTAGTAGCAGTTTGAAATAATAAAATGTTTAAAAGAATTGAAACGTGTCGGTATATTACTTTTTATCTACTGAAATGATTAACCCTTCGACAACGGAACCCGGGTCTATTTGACCCAGAATATCAAAATCAACATTTAATTACTCAGTTTTTGGCGATTAAATTAAAAGGACAGCTGTTACATTAGAAAAAAAGAAGACTAACGTGTCTTCAAGAAATATCTTAAAAAATTTGTTTTCAAAATTTGATAAATGAAGCAGTGAATAGTCATAAACATCATCAATTATATAGTTGTAAGAACGGTCCGCTGTCCGAGGGTTAAAGAAAGAAGATCTCCCATTTCTTGTAACTTATGCAGGCAAATTTTTGTTTCGTATATCTTAGAATATCTTATAGTTAGAGTAAAAACTAACTTTTTTACTTTTTTATTTACATATTAAAAACCATTAGCTCTATCATTAATTCTATTCCATTTACTTCTTCTGCGTGAAAATTAAACTCTTGAACTGCTAAAATAACGTCGTGACCCTCCGTGATGCATCACGGACATATCTATTTCGAGTGGTCCCATACTTTTGGGATACCCGGTATAATCACGTTCAGAAAGACGAAGCGGAATCGAGTCAGGCCGACCGAGAGTTTCGAATGAAACGATTACTTACGAAGTAGGACCAATTATCCGAACGAAACGACTCCTTTTGTATCTAAGACAGAGTTTTTCTTTCCGAGACTCTTGCTCGATGGGTAAAATTCTCAAGTCGTACCTGAGAAAAGTCTTTAGCCGAGCATCTCGACAATAAAATATGGAACGCAAACTAAAGGAAATGATCCGGCACTTTGAGCGTTATACATCGCAAAGCCTCCTCCAGTAGCTTCTTCAGAAAAATTGATACGAGGTTCAAGACGGCAATTCTTTGCCCGGTGGACCTGTCGAGCCTGTAATAATCTCGAGATTCTAATTGTTTCACTAATTTCCGAGCGGTATTGCCGCATTTCCGTTGGTTATTGTCTCCTCCACCGAGACAAGTACTGCAGAGCAAGGAGGATTGTATTTTCTGTTCAAAGAAAACTCATGACGACGCTTACAAAATTGTCTTAACGGAGACAGCGGAACAAAATATTGTCCTTTCTACGATGTAAGATGTGTAATTCCCATATGTAATACATTATTGTATACTACATTATTGAAGAGAGCTTAGTTGTATGTCTTACAATTAATATAGTATAGTTGGGGACAAAATCAAGTGGACACTCCTTAAAAACTAATAACATAAGCTTTTTTTAAATTGGACCAAATGACGAGTTTTTTTTAGATATTAGAAGGATGAGTTTACTAGGTAATGTATAAAAAAGATTAATCAAAAGTTTCCATCGGTCGAGATTGTAAAGAAAAAAGTAAAAGATTAATCAAAAGTTTCCATCGATCGAGATTGTAAAGAAAAAAGTAAAAGTCACGATCTTTAAGTTTTTAATTGTGCCTATAATGAAGATTCAAAATGTGCCTTTAGTAGATCTGAGTTCGTTGTACACGTGCATAATGTTTTATCAAAATCGATTAAGATTGCTATGACCCGTAAAGAATTAAAAATGGCAAAAATTGGGAGAAATCGCGATTTAAATCAACCGTAATTAGTAGACTGCGAATTTTATGCATTTATATTATTTTATTATATTATTTTCAGCTTTATCAAATTTTTAAAGGAAAGTCGAAATTTCTATTCATCTCCTGTGACTTACAATTGACGAAGAAAATTTTGATTTTGCACAAAGATCCGCAGTCTAGTAATTAGGGTTGATAGTTACAGCTTTTTCATGCGTCAATCGATTTCGATGAAAGTTTGTGCATGTATGTACCGTACTTAGATTTACAAAAGGAATATTTTAAATATTCATTATAAGAACGTGCAACAAAATCAAAAAAGGTGATTTTCACTTCTTCCTTCAAAATTCCAAGCAATAATAATTTCAACAAAAAATTTTGACACATGGTATAATTAATTTGTACATTTTACACATGGTGTAATTAATTTTTAAAAAGTGTGCAAATTAATTTGTGATCCTCACAACTAATTAATTATAACTCTAGGTAACTAGACTATCATACGTTGAAATGACGATACCAATTAAAATTGCAAATACATACAATAGAACTATTTTTATTCAATATAAATGTTTTACCTTACAAATAAACAGAATACAGGAAATGAAACAGTTTTATTTGGCAGAGTTATTTGGTTGAATTTAGTACATTGATGGATCATCCGGTATCACAAGATATTAGGATATGACATTTTTATGAAAGATGAATTATCTAGGATTTAGTTTATATCTTCTACCGCGTATACTGGAGATTTATTAATTATTTATAAGATGATACAAATGCATAGAAAATTATGGGGATTATTTTCGATAGAATCGTCGCAAATTCATTAAAAAAAAGCTTTTTCAATGTTTTTACGGACGTTTTAACTTGTAGCATTTTTGGGAAAAGCATGCTTCATTCGACCTTTAAAATGAGTTCTGGTTTATTGTTGTACTACAGCTTTTTACGAAATTCTAACAGTGTTAATATCTACAATTCTTTGAGAATCGGAGATTTAGTGTTCAAATAATTTTTGGAACCACTATATCTCTTTAACACTAGAAAGACTGAAACTTAGTATATACCTATATTGCCCAAAAGCAGTCAAAATGACTGCATTGTGAAAGAATAACTAATGTGTAAAGAAAGTTTAAAATTAATTTTTAATATTTTTTATATTATTTACAGTTATATAACAAGTTATTAGTAAATATTTGTGAGAAATCGGTAATATAGATTGCCGATCGTGTTCGGTGTATCGAGTTGACCCAGCGTTACCTGGGAACATCACGGGGGTTTCACCGCGAGGGGGAGCGCGTGGCGAGAGAAGAAAGGCAGTTGCTTGAGAGATCGCTCAACGAAATGTACGAAAGAGATTATTGTTCTATTTCATTTTACAATAAAAGGCCGTAAGGTGAAATTACTTCTAAATAAACTCCAACAATATTAACAAGAAAAAAAATTTACTTTTCCTGGGCATATTGATGACACTTTCATTTTCATCATTGGTGATCGACTCTTCTTCTAATTGAAATTAAAAAGCAGTCAAAATGACTTCCTTGGGCAATCTAGTGTTAAATGAAACATACATTTGAACAGAATTTCTTGAAAAACGAGACACGAATGTTTATTCCAGTTTCTGTGGTTTAAGTTAATATTACATAGCTACTATTAACGCGATCTAAAGCAAACACGATCGACACAGAACGTGCACTTGATACGTCGGACACTTTTTGCTTGTCTGACTTGTCCCATGCACGAATAACCGCGCACACCATAGGGTGCATCCTCATTATTAGTCTACTCTAACCTGGTCTGGTTAACTGATTGGCTCGCCAGTCATTATCTCCATTTCACGCTTGACGAAATACACTGTCTGGCGTTCCGACGTTCAACGTTAATAGCAATGGGTGCATCGCAGATCGATGCTGTTAGGTATTAGTGACAATGAATAGGCTTAGTAGTTTTGCCACGAAATGCTGGTGTGTACCCTGCGGTTGGAATTCAATTATGACCCGCAAAATTCCCGAATTCCCATCCATTTCGCCGGTCTATGTACAGAGTACAGACTGTTACATGGAACGTGAAAGTTATTGAATGTTCCTATGTATCCAAAGAATTAAGAACGTTCGCATAATTTTATAGAAACGGAAATATTAATAATCATATTCCCTCGTTTTGCATTCTTGTTGATCAGTACACTGCGGATTTATTATAACAATTTGTAGACGTAATACAGACTAATAAAAATATGAGAAAATATTGAAAGTTCGATTATATAATTTTTAACATATTCAAATTGTTAAGAAGAGAAAGAAATGTTCATGCAGTTCCTGTTTCTTGTAATCGCTGCACAATACTTTTACGTTGCATAAAGACTCGCAATTTAGTGATATGTTCCATATTTCATTTATAGAGTTCACGAATAAAATAAGTTTCGCATTATAACAAGCAATAATCCAGAAATATTTTCAAGCAACGTGGTACACTATTTATATTGGGTATAGAGACAGGGACATAAATGTTTACAAATTGTATTTTTGTGCAACCTCTGTATCAGGCAACTATTGCTACGTGATCTCTTATTTTCTCTGGGCTGTTCTCGCACAATTACAATATGTACAATCAAGTTTGATTAGTGTGTGTAGAGAACAAATTTAAATTATAAATCACGTTTACATTTTATTGTATAATATAGTGAAAGTGTAACAACTGTTAAAAATTTTTCAAAACGAGTGGTCATTGTGGTTAGCAGATTTCAATGCCTCATATAATTTTAAATATTTCAGATGTACAGTACAAAAAATTTTAGTACACTTTCTCGTGTATGCTAAGCCGAACACAAATAAGATATTTCCTTGCACAAATAAAATGACGCATTTATTAAAATTTTGCGCGATTTTCATTATAATGTACAAACAAGCCGATACATTTATTTAAGGATTTTTCATAAAAACATCTTCACAAGTTCAAAATTTTTAATGTATATAATCTGAAATCGTCATTTTGATGGGCCTGGTATTTATAGTGCTAAATATAATTACAAATTATAAACTATCAAACGACTAAAATGGATATATTAAATATTACAACCAGCAAATATTTTGTTGGAAATATTTAACATGTAGCCTTAGAGATATTAAATTAAATTTATTTGATGATCTATCACTTGTTTGAAAGGTAACACACTATTGTACTGTTTCGAGGTAAACCTATTGTTCCTTTGAAAAAAAGAAACCTATTCGCACAAACCCACTGTATTTTTTAACCCCTTGCACTACGCTGAAACTCGGAAAAAACCGTGTCAAACCCGTGCGCCCGAATGGTTGGGAAAGGAGCCGAACGGCGGAGCCCGAGTGTCGGAATTTCAAACACATCTTACGACTGAGTGCGAGGTAGCCGCGCCCGTATTTACTTCACGCGATGGAGCTCTTGTGAAATTCAAATGAATTTGAATCAAAAACTTTTAAAAAATATTTTAATTATTGTGGGATCAGGACCTCCCAGACCAAACACTGTATGGGGATTAGGAAAAGGAGGAGAGGGTTCCGTGGGTATGTGTAAGAGTTGATCAGCTACAACCGCGAGGGTCCCGGGTTCGATTCCCGGCGCGGAATTCCTCATTTTTTCTAAGATCCTACATTTGGGGGCTCGTCCGGTATGGGGGGAACACCGATTCCCGCATGGTGACAGACGACGAACGAGTACGCAAGCGTTGCGAAGACGGTCGCACGCGAGCGAAAGGACGACGAAGCGAAGTAAGGGACACATCCAGGGAAAACTGCTAGAGAGGGCAGTAGGATGGTGTTCCCGAAAAGTGACGAAGTTGGTGACGAGTTGTGTTGATGGCGCTGAGGCCAAAAAGACGATGGCGCTGCGACGGACATTCGAGCGCGAATGCCGGAGCAGGATGGCCGAGTGTGGGATCAGGACCTCCCAGACTGTATGGAGATTAGGAAAAGGAGGAGAGGGTTCCGTGGGTATGTGTAAGAGTTGATCAGCTGCAACCGCGAGGGTCCCGGGTTCGATTCCCGGCGCGGAATTCCTCATTTTTTCTAAGATCCTACATTATTACTGTTATGCCGCGGCTCTTCAGTTGAGTAAGGTGTTGGAAGCGTGAAGATTCCTCGCAGGAATCGACGGTGCTTCCGAGAAAATGTGGTCCGGGATCCGCACACAGAGGCTCAAGGGCCAGAGACAAACGTCGAGAATAATGGGCAACACGTATATAGATTTTATTTTAAATAGACGTCGCAGCGGTGCGCCGTGTCTTTATAGAATCGAACAAGAATAGCATCTCTCGACGATTGAACGGCGATTTTATATTAATTGGTTAATACAAAAATCAGGGGTGGGGTCGCGTTGGGTCAGCAAGATATTAGTGCCGGGTGCATCGTGGAAGATTCCATGATCCAGGCATCGAGCGCGATCGGGCGGCCGGAAGTTGACGCAGCGGTATTAGCTTTCCAGGGCCGCACATAACATTACATATGATTAGAACAAATATTGTACAAGTAATAATAATATGGTTAATTAATAGCGAGATATTCATGTTTCTCCTGAAATGTCGATAACGAGTCAGACTCGTGATATCTACGTTTGGCATGAAATTAAACAACGAGCCTGACTCGTGATATTCAAGTTTGGCCTAAAATTTTTATCACGAGTCAGACTCGTGAAAATAGTGCAAGGGGTTAAGTCTTTTACACTTAAACAAAACTGATCACTCACCAACAAAAGTTAATATAAAGGCACATTTCGTACGTGAAGTTTAAGCAATAAGTATTACAAAAAGAAATGTACATAATTGAATGAGATGTTGCTTCAATTGTAAGTACTCTTCAGACAAACTATGTGATAGTATTCTCGTTTCGATTTGATCCAACAATTTCCTGAACAATTCAGTTCAAACAAACGCTATTGAACAATTCAACGTCGGAGTCAGGGAGCCGTTTTCATTGAGTTTCATACACAGAAACGTATAGCGAAAGCTAATAACGGTTGTTCGAACAGCCGGTCGAGTGAGTTTTTTTCAGTAAAAATTTTTCCAGCTGAATTGTCCTGTATTCGCGTTCTGTAAATCCGTCCATTTCAATTGGTACACATCCGAAATGAAAGACAAAATGCCTGCAGGAATCTCTGAATTTGCCTGAACGGTTGTCTACTTTTATACCCTTACACGGGAACATATCATAGTGATACACGCCAATTTGGATGAAACATTGAGAAAAGGTAGTTCTTACAAAAATATTAGACACATATTTTCTTACCGGTCATCATCCACATTGAAGTGGTGAAAATCCTCAATTTTGAATGGGTCGGAATCATATTTGTTCGAATATCTCGAAAGCTATAGCTAGAGAGCTCTAGGGCTAGAGAGTGATTGAAATATCAATGTTGCGTATTTTTTTATATGCAATAGATCTGATAAAACAGATTTCCAATATCGCTATTTGTTTAAACAATATCTTGATAAATAGTTGTTTTTGCTAATCGTTACAATTGAATGTCAATTTTTTTTAATATCCTCAAGTGAGAAGTGTATATCCAAGTACACAGTGTAAATAAATTATATGTCACGACTGTCATAACGGGATTCTACGCCCTCCTTGATGGAAATTGTAAGAAAGATGCCGCAAAATTAACCTTGACCTCGAATTTCAAGGTCAAAGGGTCAATCATTTTCTTATAGCATCGCATTCTACTCGTCACAAGGATTAACAGTGTATGTAATTATTTACAAAGTGTTTCGGTTTTCCGAGTTTGATGAAATTTAAGTATGTTATAGATTTCGACATTTTAAGTAACTTTTTAATTTAGTTTTCGAGATATTCGCAAAAGACTGCTGCTACTGCAACATTGAATCTTATGTATACTTTGTGACAGCGTACGCGTTAGTTCCGTGCGGCTGTTTATCCACTGATTTTGTGAACATTTAATAGAGATCGCTAAGCAGTTAATATAACGGGTGAGCTTTTTATAGTAAATAATAAATTTAGGTTTGGAAACTAGACCTACTCAATTATCGTTAATTTGGTCGCTTAAGAAATCTAACACAACCTTACCCAGATCCAACCTAGACTCACGTAAAGTTTAACATAAAAAGCCAGACCTATATGTAGATGTTGTAGTACATCATAGAATATTCATATATTCAGAGTTGAAGTTATACGAGTTCGGTCTGGATTAGGTTTAGGTTAGGTCTGGGTTAAATCCCTTACGCTGGAAAATTAATAACTGACTAGATCTAGTTTAAGAACCTAAATTTCATTATTTGCTTTAAAAGGTTCGCCCGTTATATAGTTTCCTCTCCAGTCTCCGCAAAGTGTTTATATAAACAGTAAACAAATGGCCAGCCCAGGCTGACGCTACGATGCCTCGGAGCATGCACGCATACGGAAAATTGAATGCAGTAGTAGGGACAGCGTTTTGCGATTATCTCGGAAGCGTAAAGAGACCGCCTATTATATTAGGAGGTTGAATAAGTTCTCGCTGTTTTCCGAAAGGTGGTAATACCAGAACTGCGTGAATTTAGTTTCAGATAGTAACGTATCTATAATGAAGTACTACATATATGCAAGGTTAAAATTCAGTGTATGTCATTCCACTGAAGTATAAACAATTTTTCTTTCATTGTGCTAAATGTCGAATTTCATGCCAAAGAAAGAGTAATTGCGGGGAATTTTACTGCACTATTTTATTAAAAAAAAATCTGCAGCTGAAGCACACAGAATTCTTGTTGACACCTACGGCGACCATGTTCTGTCGGAAACAATATGCAGAGATTGGTTTAGACGCTTCAAAAATAATAATTTTGATCTTGAAGATAACGAACGCCCTGGCGCACAACAAAAACTTGAAGACGAAGAATTTGAGGCATTACTTGATGAAGACTCGTGTCAGATACTAGCTGAACTTGCAGAATCATTAGGAGTTGATCACACAACAGATTCGAAACGTTTGAAAGCATTAGGAATGATTCACAGGAAGGACGTTGGGTGCTGTACGAGTTGAAGCGATTTTTCAGCATGACAACGCGCGGCCACATGTTGCAAAACCGGTGATAACGTTTTTGAAAACACTTAAATGGGAAGTACAACCCCACCCGCTGTATTCACCAAACATTCCTCGATCAGATTACCATTTGTTCCGATCGATGACACATGGCCTGGCTGAGCAGCGCTTCCAATTTTATGAAGATATCAAAAAATGGGTCCACTCTTGGATTGCCTCAACAGACGTGTCGTTTTTCCGACATGGAATTACTATGCTGCCAGAAAGATGGGGAAAAGTAATGGCTAGCGAGAGACAATACTTTCAAGAACATATTTTTTACCAATTTTTTAAAAATAAAGCATTCATTTCATAAAAAAAAAACAGCGAGAACTTATTCAACCTCCTAATATCTAGAAGAAAAAGTTGTCCAAAAGTTGTCTAGCTATATAACATATTTAAATTTCATCAAAATCGGTGAACAGAACCACTTTGTAAATAATTACCACAGTGTAAAAGGAACAATGGGTCAAAACTAAATGTGAAAGTAAGGTTTGTCTTTATCAAACTGATTTTATTTGTATTATATTTTCATTCCTCAGTCAGACGAGGTTTACATAACGTGTTATTGGTGAAGCCGCTGCTTATTATTTCTTGGCGCGTGAAATATGGCGAAAATATAATATGAATGAGATCAGTTTGATAATGAGAAAACTTTATTTTTGCGGCGCCTTTCATTCATCAATTTCCACCAAATAATGCACAAAATACTATAATTTTGCGCAGGAGCGTAATCTACAATCGAGTGTTGCACTATCATTTCAAAGATATTTATTGCCTTTGAAATGTTCTCTAAGACTTCGAGTATGGCTGGAAAATAACAGTTCCCTCTTGGGAAAGAAAACAGAACAGTTGTACCTGTCGTAATATCAGTTGACCAATAGCAAACCCATACGCAGCGTAATTGCGACATTGAATTATGAGCCAATGTCCTTGAAAAAGCTGCGAGTATTGCACAGGATCAAGAGGCGTTGCACAATTTAATACACCATAGATTCGACTTTTTTCTTCCTCTAAAATAAGTTTGACTTTTTATAATTCCTTTCGTAATAACTACACTGGGGGTTTTATGCATTTATGATAGAAATGAATACGTACAATTTAAAGCAGTGGACATATTAAAAAGATTTAAGGATACAAGTGTATTCGTTTCAGCTTAATAAGATAATGAAAAGAAGAAAGAAATTTTGATTTACCTCATATATCTTGCAATCATTGCATACATTTTTATTTTACATAAAGATCCGCAGTCTAGTAATAACGAAAGATAGAAGCGTAAAAATGTAGAATTTAAATTAAAACTTCCAAAAACAGAGATGAAACTAAAGCTTCGAAAAACACACGTCAAAGGCCGTTGGACAATTTCAATTACAGATCGAAATGCATTTGTGATCAAATTGAGAAGGAGAAACACAAAACAGTAAAAAGTTACGAAGAATTTAAAAATATTATTGTGTCACGTTCAACCTATCAAACCTATTAAAATAGGTATATTCCTAGCATTTGTAAACAATAGGATTGGTAGATCATGAACAGATGTGTCAGACAATTCCTATTCAATATCACGGGTGTTCACCGAATTTTCAAACTCTCATTTCTTGAAAACGGGGTGACAGATGAAAAAAAATGTATTCCATATTTTCGATATATTTTTTCATGTAGAATCACCCATTCCACATTTTCAATAAAAAAAATAAAACCTTGAAGAAAAGAGTAGTACAATTTTGCGGACCCATTTTTTTTAACAGATCTCCACCGATCCAGAGGTATGGAATCCTGCAATGGTAGTCGTGACATATAATTTTGATTCACGGAGGTTGAAAACTGGTCCAATTAACGACAGAAATACAGCAGTCATTTATTAACAATATTTCTTTTGACATACAAAGGATTTTTAGAAAAGCCGGAATCCACACAATTTTTAATATACCTTTATATTTAAAAAAATGTTGTCCTCCTATCAAGGATAAAATACCTTTAGAAAAAAGTTGTAACTTAGTTTATGAAATACCATGCAAAGGTTGCAACCTAATTTATATAGGTCAGACATCTAAACATTTGGACACACGCATAACTGAACATAAGCGAAATATTTTTCTTCCCCCTATACAACACACTGGTTTAACCAAACATTCAATAGAATTTGACCATCGATTCGATTTTGAAAATGTGGAGATCATGGACAGAGAATCTAATTTACAACGTAGACTATTATTGGAAACTATTCATATGATTAAATAACAAAGTGTTAATCTTAGGTATGAAACACCTAAGATTCATGACTACTACGTGACATTACTGAACCAGTAATACGTAGTTATGATGATATTTTCAATAATCCAAAATTGATTTTTGACTTCTGTTTCTTATTCGCATTGTTCACATCAATCGTAATACATCTCAACTTAAAGAAATTACAGTGTTAGTATAGGCAAAATAAGCTTATTTATGAAAAGGTTCTCTTTATGCTTTTCAAATTTACCGCCCAACTCGATTTCGAACTACCAACGATCGATATCAACCAATGAACGATTTACTGTCGTAATATATAATCAGTTCTCACAAGTTTGCACTGGCACATGGCTCAGTCACGTTTAGCCATGATGGCTGTAACACGGGTTACCAGAAAAATTTTATATTAATCATGTTGAAAAATACATGTGGTTTCCGACTTTGTTAAAAATTTTCTACGCAACAAGTAAGTTTCACTTTCAAAATAATTCTTTTTCCTTTCTCTGTGTTTTTTGCTTTTCATTGGTTATCTCGCCAGGATGGAAAATAGTAAAATCACGTTGTATTTACAATATACTAATACAATTTTCAGACGCACTTTCCCCTTGAAAATGGTCCACACAAGGACCGAAACGTTGGGAGTTTTTTAAAAGAAGCTGCAAATTTGTTGGATTTTTCAATTAGATCGAACCTCGCGCCAATAGCATCTTATCAGATTAACACAATTTTCGATCGATAGAAATTATAATTATTTTAATACTATATGTTTCAATTGCTTT
Organism: Sphecodes monilicornis; assembly: GCA_913789915.3. Taxonomy (NCBI): domain Eukaryota; kingdom Metazoa; phylum Arthropoda; class Insecta; order Hymenoptera; family Halictidae; genus Sphecodes; species Sphecodes monilicornis. The sequence continues at coordinate 5,111,231 of OU565286.1, read as the reverse complement.
TTGCCTTGCAACATACTACAATTTTCAACATTCTCCTTTGATTTCTCATTTCTCGACGAAGGAAAAATGTCGGAGAATCGATGGCATTGGATTGTTCATTTGTTTATTATATTAGGAGCGGCCTCGGATGGTTAGAGAGACAGACACCGTAGATGAAGGCAAACGGAGAAGTAAAATGTATTTTGTGTGGACCAAAGGAGGGTCTTGACCGGGCATTTTCATCCCTAATATTCTAGAGAACGCACACACGCATCACCGGCGCGAGACGTGCCATGTGCGGCTAGCGCTTTTTAATTAAAATATGGAGATCGGGCCCGCGGTAAAGCCAGCCATTGTGGCCGCGAGTCGAGCTGCAATAATAACAGATAATATATCGTCCATGGGAAGCCACTGTAACTGGCTCTTTCAAACAATGAATTCAAATCCATGGCTCGCTCTGCGAACAATGACATCTCGAACCTTTCCATGTACTTCCGCAACTGACGCCCTCCGAAACCGTAACCACGCTCGTTGCAGATTACTTCTACCGTTTCTATGCTTGTTCCCCGGACATAATAATAATAATTCTTGATTGGTGTTGCATCGAGCAATTAGTTAATTGCCGCGGATTCAATGCGTTTACGCTCTGTGAACAGTTAAGGGGACCTTCTCCTGTAACGATAGTCAAGACGAGTGATTTTTAAGAATTTTTTTTAGAATAACTATTGGATACTAGCTACTCGTGGCGCCCTCGCAGCCAGGCCCTCCGGGTGGGTTGCCCTTGCGGGCGGCGCACAATGCGCGCACCAATGACATCACAACTTTTGGACGACTCGACTTTAGCAATTAATATCAATGCCTCGTTGTGAATTTCCTCGGTTAGTTGCAAATCTGAATTGTTATCTTTGCATTTTGCGATCAGTATCCGCGTGCGCTACGCATATTAATACCACCCGCGAAACACTTTAATTGCGAGAAACTCGCTACGTCGCGTTGGCCATCTGGCGGTGGCCGCGGTAGGTGACGCCGTCGTGGCCCTCTGGCGGCGGTCGCGGTGTGGGTAGTCCCATTTTTTCCCGAATTTTCCAATTTCCGGCCAACTTTTCCAAACTTTCTTTGCGCAAAAACCTGATTCGGATTACAACGAACATTTAAAAAAAAAATTAGCCAAATCGGTCCAGCCGTTCTCACGTGATGTCGTGACCAACGAACAGCATTTGATTTTTATTATATAGAAGATATGGGTATGGGATATAGGATATAGGGCTTTTACCTAAATAATACAGAATATGAATTGATTGGAACGTTCATGTCCAAAAATAAATGAGATTTATAGTAATCTTTCGACGTATAGGTTTTCGATAGGAGAAATAGGCAAATATTATCGGTAAAATACTTCAGGGATGGGCAATTTTGCCTCAATTGAGGCAAAACCGTCCACACTACAGCGCCCACTGCCCTCTTCCAGCAAGCGGGGTACAATGAGGCAACGAAGACACGAGACATCAGCGTACGCAACGAACGTGCGCGCTGCATGAAAGAGAACTTGGTGGGAGAAGCAAGCTTTTGAGAAGCCCCAACCGTGCCCAGCCCTGAAATACTTACTAATTGAATGATTTACAACATCATAAAGATTAGTACACGTAATATTATAAATATCCGAGTTGATTGTTATAGTTAAAATAATCATAATTCTATGTACTACAACACATTCTATATATTTATATGTTATGAAAAAATTTGGCTAGTCTTCTCTACTTTATTAAGTAGTATAAAAGAATGCTTTTCGTAATACTGTAGCAAAACTAACTACTAAGTTCTTTTCACTCGATCACTGCATGATTTCTGCATTGATACACAGTGAAATAATCCACAGTGACCAGACACATTAAAACTTAACGTGCTCGACAGAGATTATGTTAGCTCCCCGGTTTTCGCAAGAAACTAGATCAGATTTCCGTCAAATTGAATTTCCAAAATTTAATTTAATTTGTAGGTAGACTTAATTCAACATCACAATTATTTTATTATTGAATATTCAAATTAACCGAATTTCTGTATATGAATTCCACTAAACAAAATCATGAAACTTTTGACTACACTGCTTTTCATGATTTTCTATATGTCGAAAATTATAATTGGGCTGCAAATATCTATGCAAACTCAAATATTAATGGAGGAATTACGCAGTAACATGTTACTTCAATAAACATTTTCGTTAGATATTAAATCCATATGATGGAGGCAAAAGTAGTACTGTTTTTTATACGCAACAAATTGACATATGCATTTTTGTTGTATTTACATTATTTTGATAGAAACGAAGGTGACCTCCAATTTTTTAAATGGAATGCTATATATTTTTTTATGTCGTACGAAAGCGTGTGTCAAGACGAATTCATCCATCTACTACACAATGACCTTCAAGGTCATGCAAGGTCGGAAATGGAAGGAATGGAAGAAACAATTTGAATATTACGTACCAATGTGTTTACAAGTATTCTTTATTAATGAGGCTAAAACAAATGTTCAAAATGGCTTCCTTGCGCATGAATACACATTTCGGCTCTGTTCATTACGTTTTTGGTAGCTTCTTCTAATGTGGTCCGAGTTATTAATCCACATGCTTGTGTTATTTTGTTTTTCAAGTCGTTTATATCGCTGGGCGGTGTCTCACAAACTAGTTCTTTAATAATACCCCATAAATAAAACTCCAGAGATGATAGATCTGGAGATCTTGCAGGCCACATGACAGGTCCGTATGTTCCAATCCATCGGTTTTCAAACATGTCGTTAAAATAATTTCTTGCGATTCTACTGTTCTTTGGTGGGGCCCCATCTTGTTGGAAGTACATAACCTTGCGTAATGGATAGTGGCAGATCTTCATAACAGTCTCTAAATTGCGTATTTAAAAACTCTAAATTTGGTACGCGAAAAACATTGGTACGCAATATTCAAAAGCAGGCTTGTGCGAGAACCCGAAATCTCGGGTTCGGGTCGGGTCGGGAATTGTCGGTCAGGAAAAGTCGGGCGCCCGAAAGTATGATACGTTTCGTGTTCTCGAAAGTATCCGGTTGCCTATGTCTTTTCGGGTTCCCAAAACTATCCGGCTGCCTATGTCTCTTCGGGACCCCGAAGCTATCCGACTACATACGAATGTATCAAGATCCGCACAGAGTGGTATTTGGGCTGAGAACCTGGCCAAAAATCAAAATTTTAAATATTTACATACGGGGTTGTGTTTGCGTCCCAGAATAGATACATAAACATGCAATCACGTGGTGCACCCCTTATCATTGATTACCCATACAGTCATCCGTGCCTGCGCTTAAAACATAGCATTTGTTCGACAGGTTTATTCGCAGCATTCCGTTCGTACGCATCTGGTTCTCGTGATAATATTCATTTTGTAAGTGATCTTTGTGACGAAATTTGTGATGGATATTGTTACGCAAGATATGTACATTATATTAATCATATTTTTGTCAATATTAAAATTTTTTTGTACGTGTTTTTACCGATCTGCAAGCTTGACTAAAAGTCCTTGGATTTTCATGACTTTTTTGCATATATTAGTGTTTTTAAACATATACCGCTCATCGCCACAGCATAAATGTTACGTGCTGTTAAACTTCAGGATATCTAGAATTAGTATACCGCGAAAAAGTTTTCACAAGTCTTCACATTACAAAAAAATAATGCTCCAAATATAACCCCTTTTAGCTAACCTGCAGGTTAGAACACCGCGCCGCCTATTGGATGTTCGTTTAGCATATGCGCTGAACACCCACCATCTATCCTGCGCATGCGCTCAACAGTAGACCCTACAAATATCCAATTTGGCAACGCTCTAACCTGTGAAAAACGCTTAAAATTGTTCATGTTTACACGTGTATAACTTTTCAACCAGTGAACTCCGGTAACCAAAATCTGATTCGTATAGCATCGCATACGGAAAACTTGAAAATTTTTAGACCTCTTAAGTCCAGTTCGGACAAAAGGGGTTATATTTGGAGCATTATTTTTTTGTAATGTGAAGACTTGTGAAAACTTTTTTGCGGTATACTAATTCTAGATATCCTGAAGTTTAACAACACGTAACATTTATGCTGTGGCGATGAGCGGTATATGTTTAAAAACACTAATATATGCAAAAAAGTCATGAAAATCCAAGAACTTTTAGTCAAGCTTGCAGATCGGTAAAAAATTTTAATATTGACAAAAATATGATTAATATAATGTACATACCTTGCGCAATAATATCCATCACAAATTTCGCCACAAAGATCACTTACAAAATAAATATTATTACGAGAAACAGATACGTACGAACGGAATGCTGCGAATAAACAGATGCCTATCGAACAAATGCTATGTTTTAAGCGCAGGCACGGATGACTGTATGGGTAATCAATGATAAGGGGTGCACCACGTGATTGCATGTTTATGTATCTATTCAGGGACGCAAACACAACTCTGTATGTAAATATTTACAATTTTTATTTTTGGCCAGGTTTTCAGCCCAAATACCACTCTGTGATCCCGTTGTAAAACTAACATCGGGAAATGATGAGATGTCCCTGTACTATGATTGTTCACGTGAAATTGAACAACCCCGTCTCTACTATAATTGTAATTAAATTATTCTAATTATAATTATCGCCGTGGGAAAACTGTGATTGTCACTTCTGATCGTTACGAAAAGGTACTGAAAAGTATATAACTATCAGAAAAAAAGGATCCTGATCCAATTCATCCGCCATTGAAAAATATAGAAAGTAACAAAAAAAAAGACACTAGAGAAATCCACAGAATTCAAAGATTGCAAACGTTTGTATAACAATGAATCGTATTTACAATCCACCGAAGGTTAGGTTGCATGCTAACTTTGTGGACGTTGGTCCCACAACTCCTCTGATGAATGTGATTTGAATTTTGCAGCCATTGTGAAAATATTTAGTGGAATCTTGAACTTTGCTCCATTTTCGATGCCCCGTTATGCCTCGTGGTAGGAACAACAAACAACATGTTTTTAATTATTTCTTTTAAGTTTAATAACTTGGAATGTTTATCTAGTCATTTATCTAGACAAACTATGTACCAAAGACTAAAGTATTAACTTATAATTAAATATTGTTTCATAAAAACTTAAATGCAGTGTATAATTATCAATCTTTTTGCATTCCTGCATAACTTCCCCATCACTTCGCCGCCACCTCCACAAATTAGTTAAATTTAGTGCTCCGTTGTTTAATTGTTGAGGAAACCTCGTAGGTTTGGTATTTTGGTAGGGGAATTCTCTACAGCCACTTTCTTTCGAAATGTCTAGCCGTTTCAGTCTGTCCCCGCGACCACGGTACGCGGCCAACAATTACACTAATGTAACCCAGTGAGCAAAGGGTTGCGCGCGCCCGGTGGCGCTTAAGACAACCCCGCAAACGTTACCTTGATAAACTCTTGTCCTACGTATGAAGCACTTTCCGCGACACAGACGACGTTCTGCGACGTGGAGCGTGAATTTCGCTTCCGTCAGCTACACGCTGAATGACGCACGCGTGCATGCCCCGGAGTCCACGTGTGCTTCGGAAGGTGAAGGAGGTAGTTACACGTGCGGCAGCGGTGCAACGGTGCAACGATGCAACGGTGCAACGGTGCAGCGGTGACACCGGGTCCCCAGGCACGTGTGTGTATGCAAGTACATGCACAGATCAGCCCCGGACAGTATGCATGGGAATCACGTTGCCGCCGTAGAAGGCATATGCCGCCGTGTTCCACCCACGCACCGTCAAGCCATATCCTCGACAGCCTTAGCACTGACGTTCCTGGACAAAATGATAGCACATGTGTGCTATCTTTCATTTCTCGAAGACTACACAGAATTTCTGGATGAAACACAAAGTGACGTAATTGTTACGATGCAGAGAGAAGAAGCCTGTTAGTAGATGAAGTTCACCTTGTTGGCTTTCCTGAGCGCGCGAAAGAAATACAGGTATCTTGAAGTCGCAATGACATCGCAATCGTGCTTCGTGGTAATATCGTTCACTTGTTTGTCTATTGTCATGTTTCTCACAGTTAGTTTCCTGCCTTTCAAGTAACCTATTATGAACAATCCAACACATGTTTCTAAAACGCACAAAGTTAGATGAGCCACACAATAGATATAGGATTTCCCTGTTTTAGTTTGATATTCGCGATCGAGTTGAATAATCGATCTAAGCGGGCAAGGATAGATCAAGGGGTCGACTAATAACGAACAATAACAATTTAATGGAATAAAAGATGGTGGAACAGTAACTGCTTGTACAAAAAACTTGGAGGCGACCGTACAACGTGGCGACCGACGCACAGTGATCCCGATCGAGAAATACGGGGACATTTTGGTATAACTCTTAAACTATTAAAGATATCGAAGTGAAATTTGGAGTGAAGAATATTAACAAGAATTCATTTTTAATACTGTAAAATGTAATATACTTTATGTTTATTTAATAGCCTTCCTTGCAATTTTTAAATATGTGTACAAGTATAACAAATTTTAGCACTTTTTCTTTAAATAAACAGGTCCAAATTAATTAATTAGTTAATAATACTCTTCTACTTGTTTAACGAATCGCTAGTTGAGTAAACTTGTTTCTGTATTTTCCAGAATCTCCAGGTAAGTTTTTAAAATTCACAAAGTCTATGGTACCTGTATAAAGCACAAATTAAAATATAAGCAATAATAAATACAATAAGTTTAATTCGTGATCAGTTGAGAATTATGTGACACAGAATTAAATTAATTATTCTTACCTTCTCTGTTAAAAGTTTTTATTTAATTATTAGTTCCTCAGCCACTGAGTCCAGGGTTTTACGTTTATTATTGTTGGACTTTATACGCAAGGAAGATATATATGGATCGGAAGTTAGTAATAATCTATGAAATATATCTTCATTTGTAGCAGTGCATGAAAATTTTCGGCTTTTATTAGCTCTATAATTTCTAAAATCTTTATGTCTCCTCTCTAAGGCCTCTTCAGACAATTGACTTATTTTGTAAATCACCTACGCTTTTTAAAATTCGTTTAGCCGCGTCATCTAGCAAACTTTGTAACTCAACTTTTGCATATTTTTCGGTTACATCTATAGCTTCCTTTGGTGGATAACAATTTTTTTTTCTTTTAATAATGCCGCACACGACGGCCATTGATTTGTTTTGTACAGTATAGCGTCATTTCTAATGGACGTATACTGAAATTTGGACAGGTCTGCTGTTATAAACGTACAAAGAGCTTTCTGTGGTGATAACATTTCTCTTTTATGCATAGAATTTATTTATAATTGCATTCAAATTACAATGTAACGCTCAAACAGTTGCACGATTCACTCTCGTATGGCTTTGTATCAACTGAATGCAGAATGGCAGTGAATATCATTGTTGAAGGTTTATATATATTATAGCATAAACATTTGAAAGTGTGTATCTTCTGAAGAATTCCCTATGATGTCGCTCTATGTCCTGAAAACCTCGCTTCGTGTGGCCAAAGGAATTTTAGTGTAGCATAGTCTCGACGATGAATGCGCCCATAGCACCTATACGCACAGCGAAGCGCGCAGCTTTAAACAATGATAATTTGTAAAAATGGAAGAAGGTGATTGCGATTCTTGCAGGATTATATAAAAGAAAATATGCTGAGAATAGTCCACTTTGTAAAATTCTGGGAATATTCGAGAGTTAAAAGATATTCCATGTGAATTACTAAGAATTTTTAGGATTTTCCCCAATGGAGTCAGCATTAAATTTGTTTTAAATAACAAACAGTAATGCTTAATTGTCAGTGATAATTTGTAATTTAAAGATATACTTTTCATTTTAAAAAAAGTGGTGGAAAAATATTGAAAAGAGTCGTCAGGACATGTTAAAGAAAGGAACCAATTTCTTCCATGAAAAATGCTATCTTCAAAAGATCCAACTTTAACTGTCGATAACAGTAACAATTTTTATTGCAGTTTATTACTTTTTTCATTTTCGAGATTGCTGGAAATTGAGAAAGCAAAACATATTCAACAGACATCTATGCGAGATAGTTGATTTTTTGGCAAAATGTCCCCATATTTCTGGATCGGAACCACTGTGCGACGCGAGAATCCTCGATGTAGCCTCTCGTTTGCATTTGTCTCTCGACGTTACTCACCTGTCTTTCAATATTCGCCTGTTTTCGCGGGACTTGAGGCATCCCACATAGATGAAAAATGTATAAAGAACATAATGGTCAATTCCAAGCTAAACAAAACAGAGAGCACTCCATGGAATTCATGAAATGTACAGACACATCGAATGAAATCTAAATACTGACATAGACAGCGCTGATGATTAAACTGTTGATGTTACGTTAACACGTCGTCGGCCGAGCAATCACCCCTCAAAAATACTGCACAAACGAAGTAAATTAGTCTTTCTAATCAAAGTGTAGAATCCAAGTTTGTCACAGTGATCGCTTCTGAAACTCTCTTGGATCGTACAAGTCGTAATGAATTTGAATTTACACAACTATATTATGAGAAAAATTAATTATTGAAGCTAGACGAAGAATTTTGTCACCCACAAGTGAACGACGTAATAGTTAACGTATTAAAGACTGAAAGAAGAAGACGAATACTATCACAAGGGAACATATTCAGATGCGAAAGTCCGATTTTGATGAAACTTATGGGAGCTTATAGTGCTTTGAAAAATATTTGACATGTGTTTTTTTTTTAACGCTATTTCCGAGCGCTTCAAGTACCTACAACTCGAAACTTCAAACTGTTATATCTCATCATGGAAGTATCTGACAAAAAAATGTTTCAGACAAAATTGACTTGTTTTTTCCGGTAGGATCTAAATATGTAACATTTTATAGGGGGTTCCATTTAAAATTACAAAGGTACCTCCCCTCCCCCGTTAAAGGGGAAGGGAGGCCACTTCACGTTTATGTAGTCAGAAAGGCCCTTCAGTTCCATGCAATTTAAGACTAAGAACTTTAAAATCGATGGCATAGTTTTCGAGATATTGAGCTGTTCAGAGTTATGTGGGCCTAAAAATTAATTATTGAAGCTAGACGAAGAATTTTGTCACCCACAAGTGAACGACGTAATAGTTAACGTATTAAAGACTGAAAGAAGAAGACGAATACTCTCACAAGGGAACATATTCAGATGCGAAAGTCCGATTTTGATGAAACTTATGGGAGCTTATAGTGCTTTGAAAAATATTTGACATGTGTTTTTTTTATCGGCAACCATCTACTTTGAAGGGGTGAAAACAGCCCTCAAAGTTGGAGGTCAAAACCATATTTTTTGAGATATCTCGGAAACCAGAGGTCGAAAAAATTTGAATTTTTTTTTCAATTGTATGTTTTTCCATGAGAAATGTAGTCGCGCATGAAAATTTTAACAAAAGTTTAACCTGATTTATAGGTACAGAGAAGCAGGGTACATGAATTTCGAATCGCAGCCACGCTGCTACCTGCGCCACCTTCTTTAGCTACTAATAAAACAATCAACGACACATAACCCAGTGGTATTGTTTAAAATACTATACACGTTTATACTAAATGCTTATATTTCGATAAAACAAGAATAAAACAAGATAAAACAGAATTCCTTCCTACGCACATCAGCTGCAAGACTATTATGCATATTTATTGTTAAATGGCAAAACAGAAGAAAATCCTGAAACATGTATCCCCTATTTCGGATCAAAGATCACACACCCAAGTTTACATTAAAATGAACTAACAATAAATAAGAGAAACTGCAAAAACAAATCAAATCTTTAATATATTGTTTAAACCAAAACTTTTTGTTGGAATACAACGATACCATGCGTCTTAGTATAAGTGCGTAGGCTTAAGGGGAGGTTTTTTCACAGAGACAGAAGGGCCCAGGCGAGGGCGTAAAGTTAGGACCGTCGTCAGTCCCGTCATAGCAGCTAGCCTGAGCGCACCTTGCAAAGTAGTTTTTCACATACAGCTATACAGTCGAACTATATTCGCAGTTTTATCACATTATTAATTATACATTAAATACAGAATACGTGGAAACACTGTCGTGGATTTATTTCATTCCCAACACTTTTGTTAAAATTTTCATGCGCGACTACACTTCCCATTGAAAAACACACAATTTAAAAAAAAATTCAAATTTTTTCGACCTCTGGTTTCCGAGATATCTCAAAAAATATGGTTTTGACCCCCAACTTTGAGGGCTGTTTTCACCCCTGCAAAGTGGATGGTTGCCGATAAAAAAAACACGTGTCAAATATTTTTCAAAGACCTATGAGCTCCCATAAGTTTCATCAAAATCGGATTTTCGCATCTGAATATGTTCCCTTGTCAGATATAAAAATGAATCTAAAGTGCAAATTTTATTTGATTGAAGTTCTAATAGCGATCGTTAGTATACTTTTGTGATTTTATCTTAGTACATCATTGCAATAAAATGTGTCATAAGTTTTATAAATATTATCGAATATAAGAATTTCTCTAAATTTTATACAGGGTTTACCACGTAATTATAGCCACGATTTTTCAGGCATTTCCTGAAGTTTGACAAAAAATGTTAATCTGTTTCAAATCGGCTACAAATTGCAGTCTAAAAAATTTCCAAAAGACTGTAATTTCAATAAGTCAAGGTCAACTGCAATTCCGACCAATTGCAATTTTCCCAATATTTCTTTTTCGCGTCATGTAGTAAACTAATTGTTCCAACTTGATTCCAACTTCGTTCCATTATTTAAACGTCGGCGTGTGTGGTTACATGCTCAAATAAAATTTTTGATTTTTATTCCGAATCCCCATTTTTAGTCCGTGTATAAAATATTCGTACATCCTTTAAAAGCGAATAACTTTTTAAAATGTGGATTAAACGGTTTAAATTTGTTGGAATGTTAAAACGATTAGTTTACTAACTAATGAATAAAGAATTTTCTTTAAAAATTGCTATTCATCGCAATTGCGAAGAAAATGGACACGATTTTAGTGTTTTATCTGTGCCTATAATGAAAATTTAAAACATACCATTTGAGAATCTAAGAACTTGATATACATATACAAAGTTACAACAAAATTATATGTCAACACCTATGAATTTAAAGTTTGCGATTTATTTAAATCATAGTTGCTTATGATGTTTGCAACTTTCAAGCAATTATATTTTACAGCAACCTTGATCGATTACGATGAAACTTTGTATATAACTTACTTAGGTACCTTCAAAGGGCACCTTCTAAAATTTCATTACAAACACAGATAACTTTTTAAGAAAGTTACTTACACATTACCTAGTAAATTAATCTTTCTAACATCGCAAAGAAACTCAAGCTGTTTGGTCTAATCTCAAAAAAATTGTTTCCCTACGATGTACGAATACTTTTTACACTGACTGTAAATGCCGCACTGTGGCGGCCGAACGATCCACTATTTTTGCATACTGTGGACATCCCTGCTACATTTTACAACCGACATAAACCAAACATGTTAGCCTTTGTCCGCTCTGCTTCTCCAAACTGCCTCCTATTTCCTTCGTTCCTATATCTCCACCTTCTTATTTCCCCTACATCCGTCTTGCCTTTTGTCTTCCTCCCTGGTGACTGGACCTTCTTCTGCTCTTTTTTTCTGCCCCATCCCCATCTTGCCCGACGGTTTATATCCATCGCAATCGGCCTCGAAGATCCATTAGGAAATTCTTCTTGAATGCAGCTCGCCGAACACCCTAAAATGGAAAATAACCACCGTCTCAACGTGTACCGATAACTGCAAATCGGTGGGATAAATGTCCCACGGGATATGTATAAAGTTGAGAGCCAATAGCAATTAGGAGATTAGTTTTTCTATCTTGAGATGGATGCGCCGAGCTGAAGCTCTCGCGAGGAGTTTCCTTGAAATGAAATTGAGGCCCGTGTGCGGCCTCAAGAATACGAGAAGAGTTAACTTTAGGCATCGTCGATAGGTCGCTTGAATCACGAAGGATCAGGGTCAACGTCTGTTCACGAACATTTTAATATTGTCTTTCTTAATTGATGTTGAATTTCATTCTTTACTGACAAATAGCAGCTTATTCTTTTGTCACCAAACGGATAGAAGGAATTATTTGTGATCATAATGGTGTAAGTCCACCTTACTTTACTTTCTTTTCAACCGAAAATTTACAATACAGATCTACAGAACGTATTTTTTAAATTTTCTATATAAGTCTACATAAAAATACAACTTTTAGTATTTTCCTTGTAATTCCGACCAATTGCAATTTTCTCAAATTTTCTATCACCGCACATAGTAAACTAATTGTTCTAACTTTAAAAATAATCCGAGTCGTAGGGTCCAATATTTAAAAAGCTATCGTCTTTTTAAGAGTGTCCGAATATTTATGGAAGTCACTGTACATCGGTATAAGTCAATCTTCATTAAATAATTGAATTAATATTGTCTTTCGAACCTTAAACGCATCATTTATTTACCGGCAACGTGAATTTATGTTGAATTTCATTCTTTACTGACAAATAGCAGCTTATTCTTTTGTCACCAAACGAATAGAAGGAAACATTTGGGATCATAATGGTGTAAGTCCACCTTACTCTATTTACTTTTCAACCGAAAATTTACAATACAGATCTACAGAACGTATTTTTTAAATTTTCTATGTAAGTCTACATAAAAATACAACTTTTAGTATTTTCCTTGTAATTCCGACTAATTGCCATTTTCTCAAATTTTCTATCAGGTCACATAGTAAACTAATTGTTCTAACTTTAAAAATAATCCAAGTCGTGGGGTCCAATATTAAAAAAGCTATCGTCTTTTTAAGAGTGTCCGAATATTTATGGAACTCACTCTACATCGGTATAAGTCAATCTTCATTAAATAATTCAATTAATATTGTCTTTCGAACCTTAAACGCATCATTTATTTACCGGCAACGTGAATTGATGTTGAATTGCATTCTTTACTGACAAATAGCAGCTTATTATTTTGTCACCAAACGAATAGAAGGAATCATTTGGGATCATAATGGTGTAAGTCCACCTTACTCTATTTTCTTTTCAACCGAAAATTTACAATACAGATCTACAGAACGTATTTTTTAAATTTTCTATGTAAGTCTACATAAAAATACAACTTTTAGTATTTTCCTTGTAATTCCGACTAATTGCCATTTTCTCAAATTTTCTATCAGGTCACATAGTAAACTAATTGTTCTAACTTTAAAAATAATCCAAGTCGTGGGGTCCAATATTAAAAAAGCTATCGTCTTTTTAAGAGTGTCCGAATATTTATGGAACTCACTCTACATCGGTATAAGTCAATCTTCATTAAATAATTCAATTAATATTGTCTTTCGAACCTTAAACGCATCATTTATTTACCGGCAACGTGAATTGATGTTGAATTGCATTCTTTACTGACAAATAGCAGCTTATTATTTTGTCACCAAACGAATAGAAGGAATCATTTCGGATCATAATGGTGTAAGTCCACCTTACTTTATTTTCTTTTCAACCGAAAATTTACAATACAGATCTGCAGAACGTATTTTTTAAATTTTCTATGTAAGTCTACATAAAAATACAACTTTTAGTATTTTCCTTGTAATTCCGACCAATTGCAATTTTCTCAAATTTTCTATCACGTCATATAGTAAACTAATTGTTCTAACTTTAAAAATAATCCAAGTCGTAGGGTCCAATATTAAAAACGCTATCGTCTTTTTAAGAGTGTCCGAATATTTATGGACGTCACTGTACATCGGTATAAGTCAATCTTCATTAAATAATTCAATTAATATTGTCTTTCGAACCTTAAACGCATCATTTATTTACCGGCAACGTGAATTGGTGTTGAATTTCATTCTTTACTGACAAATAGCAGCTTATTATTTTGTCACCAAACGGATAGAAGGAATCATTTGGGATCATAATGGTGTAAGTCCACCTTACTCTATTTTCTTTTCAACCGAAAATTTACAATACAGATCTACAGAACGTATTTTTTAAATTTTCTATATAAGTCTACATAAAAATACAACTTTTAGTATTTTCCTTGTAATTCCGACCAATTGCAATTTTCTCAAATTTTCTATCACGTCATATAGTAAACTAATTGTTCTAACTTTAAAAATAACCCAAGTCGTGGGGTCCAATATTAAAAAAGCAATCGTCTTTTTAAAAGTGTCCGAATATTTATGGACGTCACTGTACATCGGTATAAGTCAATCTTCATTAAATAATTCACTTGTAAATTGTATGAAATTCTATTATTTTTTCACATACAGACATTTTTTATAGTTTTCTGAACTTATAGATCTGTATTTGCAACCGCAATGCGTATATGGAGTTTTTTGTAACATGAAACACAAAACATTATTTTACTCGATATACCATGCACGTGACTCACACTGCTATAATTCTTAGCCCGTCATTTACAAACGGACGTTTCGCTTCTTGTATGTATGCGACTCGTTCAAATGACTATTTGTATCTACGGTTAACTTGCGATTTGAACTTTCGTCGATTTTCCGCAATGATTTCCTATTATTGATACCGGTATTGGATCGACAGAGTTATACAGGTAACCGATATGAAATACCAGTATTATTTAGTTTTTCTCTCTTTTTCTGTCTTGTATCTCACGATTTGCGATACAATATACCATAATACAATGTAACGCCTATACAGGGTGGGGCATTTATCCTGGCCACCTGGAATATCTCAAAAACTAAATTCCGGAGAAAAAAAATAAAAAGTTTGTCAAGGAGGGGCTGATGTAGCAGTCATATTCATTTTTAACTTTCATCATGTTTTCAAGGTCATCCCAAGGTCAACCTTATTTTTTCAAATAGGAACATATATTTTTCAGTACAGATTCTTAATCTACGACTTGAAACAAATAACTTTTATTTGAAACGCTTTTTTCTCCGCCGATTATTTTGTATAATATTGAATTTTCAAAGAAAAAATATACAATGTCGTTTTAACGGAGAAAATCATTTTATTTCTGATAAATGAAATTAATACCCAATTAAAATACTATAAAATGAATAATTAAATAATAGCTAAATATTGAAAGAGGCAAAAAAATGAGAAAAAACTTGGCAAAGAAATTCAACGCTGAGCGTACACAACCTGTTCATTACACGCAGGGATACACCAGTTTTTTACTGCCTTTTCTTTGGAATAAAATTACACATTCTCTCGCATGCAATGCAAATAACATTAGAACGTTACTGAATACTTGTTACATTAATTTTCTTGTAATTAAGTTGCAATTATCCTGTATTATTAATAATAAAATAATTGCCTTTCCATTTAATTGAGATTATTTTTCCCTAATAATGTGAATATTATATAAAATAATCGGCGCTGAAAAAAACGTTTCAACTAAAAGTTATTTGTTTCAAGTCGTAGATTAAAAATCTGTAATAAAAAGTATATGTTTCCATTTGAAAAAATGAAGTTGACCTTGGAATGACCTTGAAAACATGATGAAAATTAAAACTGGATATGATTGCTGCATCAGCCCCTCCTTGACTTTTTATTTGAAATATTCTTTTCTCCGGAATTTAGTTTTCAAGATATCCCAGGTGGTCAGGATAAATGCCAAAACCCTGTATAACTGAGCTATAACAGTGTGCGTGAGCTGGGTAGTATAAATCCGCGCGACCCGTGTATAATACAAAAAAAGTAATGAAGCACTATATAAATACAACACTATGAAAGTAATAAATCAATTTTCAAAACTGTTTCACTGGAGCTAACATGTATTCGCTCAAGACTCAAGCATTACTAACACAATATACTAATGCGTATGTATTATTTTAAGAAGAAACCTTCATCAGTGATGCCAGAAAGATTGAATCCAGGGGAATACAGTTTACCACCTCTCTGATGACCAGAGTAATATGTGGTACGTTGCGCGGCACGTCACGTGACCAGTCTACGGTCTTAGTGGGGCACGTTGGAGTGTGTTCAGGTAGTGGAATGGGATAGTGGAAGGGAAAAGGAGGAGAGGAAAATCCACCCAGTTTTGGGTGGACCTGGATATCACTGACCTTCATTTGTTTGCATTCTACTTCCACTTAATCGGAAATTGCAGCGTGACCGCAAAAATGAATACAATGTTTCAATATCGGTGCCTTGTTTGATGTCGCAAAATCGTAATATCTGAAATATGCAATTAAAGATATTCCAAATTCCAACAATGCGACAATTACAACATTGCATTCTTCTTCACTTGCGAGCACACACGTATTATCTTATTTTTATCAGTGTCAGAAAATATCAGTATCATGTACATATGTCGGGTTTAAATCTTTATATAAAAAATTTTGAAAATATTTTTGTAATAAAATAAGAAAATCGAAAAATTTACGGAAATATGGTAAATATAAGAAAATATACCTGTTCAGGATTCGGCAGAAACTTTCCAAATTGGCGCGCGACCACGTGTCGCGGTCCATTTAAATATCGCGCCGCTTATCAGGTACATCACCTGTAATTACCTCTCCCGCGAATAGGGTGTCGCGCTTATGTACAACTTATTACAGGAGGAGGACTCGCAATTGTCCAATCGAATTTTTGCTATTTTTGAGCATTCCCTTTTTCGGTGAAGTAGCCACCGCCCACAACAAGTTGTTGCGTATAGAAGATGGCCGCTACGGACGGGTCCAAGGAGGCAGGGAAATGACGGATTTCCCTCGTGGGGATTTCTAAATGGTTTATAGCTTTATTACTCGAAGGCTAGGGCACTGGAGATGCATGTAGTTAGCAACTGCATGCCCTAAAGCAATTTTCAAGGTCCCAGTTAAAGGTAAATCTGTTTCGGCTTAACTAATAATTTACAAGTATTTCTTCGAAAAAAGAGCAGAGGTAATATACAAATGATCCTTCGCCATGTCGTAAACCGAACTGTTTTCGAAGCTTTAACACACACACACACACACACACACACATATATATATATATATATATATATATATATATATATATACTTTCAATCGAATTAAAAGACTCACACAACAACGAAATATACCAAGTTGCAATTACTTCATTTATAAATTATATAATTTATATTTATTATTTATTTATATTTATTTCTAATGTGGTTTTTAGCTGGATAATCTTGGAGGATATGAGTAAATGTGAATTCGACATTGTAAATGTTGAATCTGTTCGGGGTCTTCTTCGACATCAAATGTTCATGTGTTAATATTGCGTGGCCTATTCTTAAGCGAGTGAGAATTGTTTGGTTACGACAGTTTAGTCCACTCGGTAGGGTATTTTCGTAAATGTTACTCTTGACTCTTCGAATTTTGGAGGCTGCGTGGGCTATCCAATACCTGTTCCATTTATTGAGTAATTTGCCAGTCAGTGAGGGCTTAGGCTTCTACAGCCTTTAACCTTCCGTCGGGCGCAACTGATCTGAGAGGCACAGCGCGGTTATTTGGGTACCTCTCCCCCCCACCAGGCAACATTGTCACTTGGCGTTCCCAGTAACTGCCTGTTTTGACGTGCTCTAAGGATCCTTTCCACTTAGTTTGACTTTGACCATCATTACGGAAAGTTATTCAAGTTTTGTTCAGATCAGCTCAGTGCGCCCGAACTCATCCCGTAACTATTTTCGAAATATTAGCATAAAAATTATTTATTATCTTCGCATTAATTTAATTAATGTAAGGGTTTTCATTAATTTTGTGAAAATACATTGACCGTATCGTAAAGTCCCAGTGCCGAAGGTTCAGGTAGCAAGTAAGTATCTGAAAATACAAGCGACCCAGTCACCCCCACCCTTGGGGAGGGCCCAAAAGAGCGTCCCTTCAAGTATAGACGGTCCCAAGTGTAGTATTTCCGTAACAGCAGTTGTATGAATGAACTTAGTTAGGTGTTTATTGTGCTTTTTGAATGTGTGCTCGTCAAGCACATTGCGCCCGAACTCGGCGGTCGAGGCATTGCACCCGACGGAAGGTTAAATGAATTTTGGTTAGGGCTGGGTTAGGTTTGGGTTAGATTTCTCGGGAAAGAGTGCAACGAGAAGGGTGAAGCACCTCTCGCACCCTAAAGCCTGAGAGTTTATTATGACTATATAAAAAACTAAGTTCGAGCGGCGTTAACATCTATAGGGAAAAGTTGTTCAGAATGATGACCTCTTTTCTGTATAATTACCAATTGTTTTTACAAATTATCCAGTAAATTTTTACCATCTTAAAAAACTCAAGCAGTTGAGTCAATTTTAATGAAGATATTCGTTTTTAAATGGTGTCCGGATACTTTAAAATCTTCTGATTACTTCCACTGCGAGACGTGATGAATTGAAATAGCTAGTCAGTAGTAGTCGGCTATAATTAGCAATTATGTGTTTTAGTAATAATGCATGGTGGTTTCTCTCTCTCTCTCTCTCTCTCTCTCTCTCTCTCTCTCTCTCTCTTTGCTTGTTTCCCTACGGGTACATGAAGTACATTGTGCAACAGTTCCAGTACGTTGCCAGTATGTTACTTTAATTATGGTTGGCATTATGAGCCACGTTATAAAGCTGGTTCCTTAGCACCAACGCAAGATGCTATCCTTCGTCTACACGAGTATAGTTAACTAGTCGAAAGAGTCTTCAGGGATGAATAACTATCTCCATTTCCGTAAAGCCACTTACCGGGTTAGTCAACACTGGTACAGTGTCTGAGAATCTTAATTACGATTTCAGGGAGAGAAAATGTCCTTTCGTCTTGTGACTGCTACAGTGGATCCAAAAAGTATTTCAACACTAAATTTCCCATTTTCGAGTAATTGCCGAAATTTGAACTCTGACAATTTCGTTAAAAATAGTACGGCAACATACCTGGACTCATTTTAAAGCTCGAGGCCTCTACTTTTGCCATTCATCGTTAATTTTTGTCCGACATATTTTCTCAAGTTACAGCAAATGGGAAACTGAAGACACTTTTTGGGTCCAAAATGTTACAAATGGAAACGTGTGTACAAATATTTATAAATTTTTCCTGTGACTGAAAAAACCGTTTTAACGATTCAAGTTTTCTCTTTCCAACGACTGCTCAAAACTTGATTTACGATTTTTTCTACTCGATTTATTGAGTTTTGAATGGAAGGTGTACTGCCATCTTTGCAATAATATCAGGTACACCGTGAGGACTTGACACGACCAAACGTGTACTCCATTTTCGTCCCATTGAACAGCCGAAAGAAATTCATAGAATAAGTTTTAAGCAGTCTTTGTAAGCTGGAAGATTTAATCTCGTTGTAATATTGTACTATTCAATCTTGTTCCTGCAATGCATACATTCCGAAAAAAAATTTTGGATGTGTTTACAGACATTTCAATTTGTAGCTTTTTCGACCAAAAACTTATCCTCAGTTTCACACCTGCTATATCATGAACAAATATCCTAAAAAAATGAATGATAATCTGCAAAAAGAGACTTCGAGCTTTAAAATGGGTACAAATTTATTTTTGTTCTGTTTTTGTTTTCAAATAAAATTATCATTGCTCAAACATTAACAATTTCTCGAGAATCGGAAATTTAGTGTTCAAATATGCCTTAATAACTCGCAACACCAGTTGCATACTCCAAACACCTATACCAACGTTGGTTTTACGAATTCAAACACTTCGTTTCACATATACAGTGAAGAGCAAAACTGAATCAGCACCATTTAAAACAGTATAACTTTTTAAAAATTAGTACAGATGACTTGAGTGTTCTTGAGAAGTTGGAAGGATTATTTTCTCAAAAGATGAGTAAAAAATATTTTGAAAAAATTGCAATTAGTCGGAACCGCGGAAAAAATAGTAAAAGTTGACTTTTACGACTTTTTTATCAGGGCCTGTATTGAAAATTTAAAAAATTGATAATTTACACTCAAATTAATTATATATATGCTGAAAATTTCTTCGTTATTGGTTAATTGGTTTATAAATTATAAACGATCGAAAGTGGTAATAATTGCAGTTATTAGTCGAAAATCGTGAAAAATTGCAATTCTTACCACTTTAAATCGTTTATAACACCTATACCAACGTTGGTTTTACGAATTCAAACAATTCGTTTCGCATATACAGTGAAGAGCAAAACTGAATCAGCACCATTTGAAACAGTATAACTTTTTAAAAATTAGTACAGATGAATTGAGTGTTCTTGAGAAGTTGGAAGGATTATTTTCTCAAAAGATGAGTAAAAAATATTTTGAAAAAATTGCAATTAGTCGGAACCGCGAAAAAAATAGTAAAAGTTGACTTTTACGACTTTTTTATCAGGGCCTGTATTGAAAATTTAAAAAATTGATAATTTACACTCAAATAAATTATATATATGCTGAAAATTTCATCGATATTGGTTAATTGGTTTATGAGTTATAAACGATTTAAAGTGGTAAAAATTGCAATTTTTCACGATTTTCGACTAATAACTGCAATTATTACCACTTTCGATCGTTTATAATTCATAAACCAATTAACCAATATCGATGAAATTTTCAGCATATATATAATTTATTTGAGTGTACATTATCAATTTTTTAAATTTTCAATACAGGCCCTGATAAAAAAGTCGTAAAAGTCAACTTTTACTATTTTTTCCACGATTCCGACTAATTGCAATTTTTCCAAAAGTTTTTTTACTCATCTTATAATAAAATAATCCTTCCAACTTCTCAAGAACACTCAAGTCATCTATAATAATTTTAAAAAAGTTATGCTGTTTCAAATGGTGCTGATTCAGTTTTGCTCTTCACTGTATATTATACAATACTTATATTTAAAGAAAATGCAAGAAATTCGACTTTTTCATAATGAAAATCCCGAATATCACCTTAAGACAGTTACAGGAATGTAATGGGTTCAAGCTTTTATTGAATACATCATGTGTTGGCACACTCGCGAGCATCATACATCGTGGCATCGACGAAAGTATCTGTGGCTCGAGACGAGTGTCTGGCGACGGCAGAGTGGTTTTGCAAGGGTTTCATGATACATACTTCTTGCTCACTCGGATATGCACCGTTCGCTCACTTAGACGTGGTTTTAATTGCTGTCTCCTAGCCACCATGCGTTTCTCCCCGTTCTTTCCAGAATAAGCTTTTGCTTCTCTTTCGTGCCCGTCAGGCTGAATAAACATAATTAAGTAAAGAATCATTCGCGGGACAAGCAACAGCTTCCACTGCATCGGTATGTTTGATGAAACATCCCTCGAGTGCGAGATTATTGCACAGTTTCCGGAGTTCATGAACAGAATCGCGTGGAAACAGACAGTTTTCGCGAGATTCGCCGAATTGAGGGAACCTTCTCATGTAATAGCAATGAAAACAAATGATTTGTAAGAATTTGTTTATGAATAACTATTGGATATATGACACTAGGCGTTTTGGGGATGTAACCAGACAGTCTTAAAGTACAAGTTTTTCTTTTTACGTTTAATTCTAATTATCGTGTATCGTATAATATACAAGACTTCTTAACAGCTTCGGTAGTGTAGGCATTGTTAGGGTGCAATGGTGCGTCTGTCATATTGATCTAACCACAAAAAGTGAAAAATTTCATTAAAGTTAGATACTTTATGCTGTGACTGCGCCTATTTTGAAAGAAGAATATGAAAAGTTAGTCAAATTTAAAATGTTTGAAACAACATTATGAACAAAACATCAAATATAAATTTTAGGTACAATCCCTAAACAAAATATGTAAAGAAATGAATGAATGTTATCTGAAGTTGATTACTTTACTGGTTTTGTAATAATCGTACACGCCAGTTTAAAAAACATAGTTTCGAGAAATATGCGTACATATTATAATATTATATACAATATATAGTAGGAAGAATTTAATTAAAACAAATAACTCCTGTATTTCAGGACTGCCTGTTAACATCTCAAAAAGGCCTAGTTCTATATATCCAATAGTTGTTCTAATAAAAATTCTTGAAAATCGCTGGTTCTCACTGGCGTTACACGGTAACCCCCACTTAAAGGTAGATAGAAGAAAATGTTAGAGAGAAGAGTTGTACTGTTCAAGGAGGAAAGTATGGTGATAGAAAAGAAGTGTTCTGATTGTTGTCGTCTTCAAGGTTTCTTGAAGGTCATCGACGATTTTTGAATGGCATCATATATTTTTAACTTCATAGTGTTGTAGCTGGTGTCAAGACGAGTTCCATGGTATGGTTTATTATGAGCTTTAAATGACCAACACGATGGTTGTACCGCTGAACATTTCCAAATCGCTGGATAGGATGTAATGGACACATACCATGGCCAACTCGTTCACCTGATCTAACTCTTCTTATTTCTTTTCGTCGGGAGCACTGAAAGATGATGTGTATCGTAATCAACCAGCTACACCGGAGAACATGCAAAAAAGAATAATAAGATCTTGTAGATCAATTTTAACAGAAACAATTGAAAATGCAATTGATTGTCACGCAAAACGTTTAAATGTATGTGTTAGTGCTCACGGTAATAATTAAAATAAAATGATTGCACATATTGATGTTATCATTGCTTTATAATAAATTTTCTAGTTCAAGGTCATTTGTAGGTCATGGTGCACCACACCATTGAACTCGTCTTGACACCAGCTACAACACTATGAAGTTAGAAATATATGATGCCATTTAAAAGTCGTCGGTGACCTTTAAAAGACCTTGAAAAATACAACGATCAGAACATTTCTTTGATATCACCACCCTTGCCTCCTTGAACAGTACAACTTGTCTCTCTAACATTTTCTTCTATCTTCAAGCCTGACGGAGATACATATTTTGATGTTCTTTTTCTTGTGAATCACTCGGTATAATTGATGACGTTCATGACTAAATGACTATTCACTGCTTTATTTATTAATTTTTGGAAACATGTTTGTGAAGGTATTTCTTGTAGACACGTTAAGATTTACTTTTTTTCTAGTATCACAACCGACCATTTCATTTAATCGCCAGACAATGTGTAATTAAATATCGATTTTAATATTTTGGATCAAATCCGGTTCCGCTTCATACGTATTATCATGTATGATGAATTACAGCACGCTGGGTGATTCGTGTAACTGTTTCGTGACATTATTTCCCAGATTAATTAGAAAAATATGATTGGTTTAAAATGTTTTCTTGGAAAACCACCTAATTCTTACAAGTATGTACTTATAATAATGTGAGTGTAATTAATAATTGTATAGTTTTCTTAACTATTCAAAAATGAATAATTTTTTAAAATGCATTCTACGTTAAACGGTGTAGTGTTAATATGAGTAAAGTTGGTTATGTTGAAATTGTAATCGTGATTATAATGCGTGCGTTTTCTTTTGTATGCTTTGGTTTCTTTCTGGTTCTCTAACAGCGACCTCTGTAAATAGTTTTAGACAGAAGAATGTTCTAAAAGTCTCTCGCTGCTGCGTGCGTGCTAAAAAGTTGTAACCACCTCATTTTATTTAAAATAGATATATTAGATACTAACAGATTACTTCACGGAATACTTACATATATATATGTATATGTCTGTGGTTGCAAGGAAAAACGCCGCATGTCACAATTTCAAAAAATTTGAGTTTATGCATTAATTGAGCATTATAGTATAGGATTTACGTATTTACCAGAAAAAAATCATAAAAACAAATTTGATGGGCTCAAAAAAATAATGCAATTTAACCGATGTCCTATGTTAAAGCATTAGTGTTCAAAACTTTAAACGGCAATATCTCGAAAGTGAAAGTATGTGACATGCGGCGTTCTGCCTGAAAACCACAGGTGTATGAGTGGTCAATCACAGAACTGTTACCAGAAGCCATAACCACCTTCCCCACTTCGTGGCCAGATCCTTCGAGGACCTCTTCCCAATCCTTGTGCAACGTATTCGTACCTATCTCTTTTCTTTCTCTCTCTCTCTCTCTCTCTTTCTCTCTCATAATGCCATTCCAAACTTGCACTCATCTGTTTCTCATAAACATCCCCGTGACGGCCGACAGCACTGTCCAACAAATTTCAACTTTTTTTATGTTTCCTAATAACTGTTGGGTGGTTCTTATAGAGTTTTTTGCGCTGATTCCGAATCTGTCCTTACTTTTTCGCCTACACGTACAATTTTTGAGAAACATGACTTTGAAGAAAAAACCTATTTTTCAAATTTAAACAAATATTATGTCGTTATTATAAGAGATATTGAATTGTTCTTTGCAGTAAAAGATTCTGTAGACTTTCCCGAATACAGTGATAGCCAATATTAATACATAATGAATGTTTAAACAATCATTAAAGACGGAGAGACACCATTTTTGCACCAATTTTTGAGGATATTTTTGAATTTATCTCAAAAAATAAGGGTCCAGTGTAAAATCGTACTATATTACGCGATAGAGCAGACTTTTATGTTGAGAATCCACCCTTTGAAGTTTACAACATCAACATTTTTACCGAACCAGAAAGCAAAATATCTACGCCCGACATGAGTTGCCGCCAGTGGTGCTCCACTAGCACGGTCGTTCGTCGGAATACGACGCGGCGTAACGGCGATGCAGTGGCTGAAAGCGCGCAATTATGTCAGATTACTTAAATGTTATTTGTTATTTACTAGTACATTTATTCTGTATAAATTATTTTATGAATTTTTTAAATTTTAGTCTCTTGTTCATAGTATATTTCATGCTAAAAAGATCTTCTGCAACAAAAAAATAATTTAGTAAGTTGTTCTTTTGTAGTTAGTTTTCTTTATTAGCATTTCCACAATAAGCGATATTAAATAGATTTTTGTATTAAATTATTTTTTTGTGTTACAAAAGACCTTTTTGGTATGAAATATACCATGAACAAGAGACTAACATTTAAAAAATACATCAAATAATTTATACAGAATAAATATACTAATAATTAATACATAACATTTAAATAAAATTTAACATTTAAATCAGCTGACATAATTGCGCGCTTTTAGCCACTGCATCGCCGTTATGCCGCGCCGCTCCGTATCGCGACGAACGACCGTGCTAGTGGAAGAGCGCCACTGGCGGCAACTCATGTCGGGCGTAGATACTTTGCTTTCTGGTTCGGTAAAAACGTTGATGTTGTAACCTTCAAAGGGTGGGTTCTCAACATAAAAGTCTGCTCTATCGCGTGATATAGTACCATTTTTCGCTGGACCCTTATTTTTTGAGATAAATTCAAAAATATTCACAAAAATTGGTGCAAAAATGGTGTCTCTCCGTCTTTAACGATTGTTTAAACATGTTTAAACATTCATAATGTATTAATATTGGCTATCACTGTATTCGGGAAAGTCTACAGAATCTTTTACTGCAAAGAACAATTCAATTTCAAAAACATCATTTATTCTTTGTTTTAACATACTTACGATCGATAACCGAAATAACATTACTTCATTTTATAGTTACTCGAAATAATTATTTGGAATAGTTATGATATCGTTCGTCGAAATTATATCATGCTTGAGTTTGCTTTATACGGACACCCTTTGTTGCATACTACTTTGAGGATTATTTCTATGGAAATTGTATGAAACAAAAAATAACGAAATAATATATTACTTGAAATTGTTAATACTTCCAATGAATCAGTATTATTTTCATTTTCAAATAATATCAAAAATAACGGTACGAAATCAGTGATTTCAAATGGTTATTTATAGTTGTTATTTCAAATGAAATTCGCCTGGATCTGTTAACAGGCACAAAATGAATTTTGATGATGCTTTGGTCCTTGTTGCATATTACAAACGCGGAAAATTCGCAGTCTGTGCATCAGCTACAATTAGTTTCCATCACAGGCTTGTTTGTCGAAAACTCTATTACTCTTCCACTGTAATCTCCGTCACTTTGAAGTTCTATTTACACAACTTATGCCTTACGGAATTCTAAAACAGTTTCCCTACATCCACGAACGGATCGTTTTAGGAGCACCCATGAAAGTGCAAAGTCTCGAATGAAAATTTATCGAGTGTTCACTTTGGAAATTAAGGATCACATTAGATTAAAGTTAAGTAGGAAGTATCTACTAACGGTATCAAAGCACGATCAACAAGAAAGCAAAACGCGCTGGCAGGCAGAGCGCTCGCACGCGCGCGCAAACGATCTAACCGCGTAAGGAAGCTCGAGACAGGTGGAGCTACGAGAAGCTGATACGTGAAAGACATACGGAAAGTTCACCGCGTAAACTTCAAATTGGTTGCTGGCTGCGGTCTGCAGATGCTCGATAGGAATTCCTGATATGTACTTATTTCCTGCGGAACATCCAGACTTGTCGTGGGTCCTGTCTTTTCCCCGTGTTCCCCGCTTTCACGGTTTGTTCTCCCCGTGTAAGCGATTCCCCATTTCCTTGTCTCCTTTGCTAGACTTTCTCCTGCTCGTTCCGTTTCTCCTCGTTGTTGAAAGAAATCCTTTCATGCCATTTTAATTAACACTGGAACAAGAGCTGGATATAATTTTGTAAATAGTAAATAGTCGTTGATCCATAATTCAAGTAAGATACGAAAATAGAATATTTGTATTTTTTAAAACTAAAACATAAAACATATTTTGATTTGGATAATCTAAATCAGTGATGAGCAACTCACGGGCTGCAGTGGGCCAAAAGTGGAAACATAAGACTAGGCGCGGGCCGCAACCGGCAACGAACGCAATATTAAATACTTTGTTGCGTCGACAGCATCAATTTCAGTCTGTGTTTACGCTATGGTTTCCCAATGCCTCTTTAACGTATTTATTAGTTTGAGGGAAGTATTTGTTATTTCATACATAGATTTACAATAAAGCGTGTATTTTATTTGATCTATTATTTTTTATTAATAAATTATATGTATGTACACACACACAAGCACATAATAATATTAGGAGGTTGAATAAGTTCTCGCTGTTTTCCGAAAGGTGGTAATACCAGAACTGCGTGAATTTAGTTTCAGATAGTAACGTATCTATAATGAAGTACTACATATATGCAAGGTTAAAATTCAGTGTATGTCATTCCACTGAAGTATAAACAATTTTTCTTTCATTGTGCTAAATGTCGAATTTCATGCCAAAGAAAGAGTAATTGCGGGGAATTTTACTACACTATTTTATTAAAAAAAAATCTGCAGCTGAAGCACACAGAATTCTTGTTGACACCTACGGCGACCATGTTCTGTCGGAAACAATATGCAGAGATTGGTTTAGACGCTTCAAAAATAATGATTTTGATCTTGAAGATAAAGAACGCCCTGGCGCACAACAAAAACTTGAAGACGAAGAATTTGAGGCATTACTTGATGAAGACTCGTGTCAGATACTAGCTGAACTTGCAGAATCATTAGGAGTTGATCACACAACAGATTCGAAACGTTTGAAAGCATTAGGAATGATTCACAGGAAGGACGTTGGGTGCTGTACGAGTTGAAGCGATTTTTCAGTATGACAACGCGCGGCCACGTGTTGCAAAACCGGTGAAAACGTTTTTGAAAACACTTAAATGGGAAGTACAACCCCACCCGCTGTATTCACCAAACATTTCTCGATCAGATTACCATTTGTTCCGATCGATGACACGTGGCCTGGCTAAGCAGCGCTTCCAATTTTACGAAGATACCAAAAAATGGGTCCACTCTTGGATTGCCTCAAAAGACGTGTCGTTTTTCCGACATGGAATTACTATGCTGCCAGAAAGATGGGGGAAAGTAATGGCTAGCGAGAGACAATACTTTCAAGAACATATTTTTTACCAATTTTTTAAAATAAAGCATTCATTTCATAAAAAAGAACAGCGAGAACTTATTCAACCTCCTAATACATAGGTACATATTATATACATCTTTACATATAGTTTTACTAATTAAATGAAAGTAAACAAATTTTGAAACTCAATGCGATACAGGACTTTCTATCTCACTAACAAGCTTGTCAATATTGGGTGTGATATTTGAAACCGCTACTCTAATACAATTTTTCAGTCGTTCGTTATCCAATCGATTACAACAATCACTTTTTATAATTTTCATTTTCGAAAATAGCTGCTCACACAAGTAAGCTCATTATTTGCCTGGCGTGGGTAGCTAGAAATGGAAATTTAGTAGCTGGAAAGCAAACCTTATAAAACTCACTCAGACTAACATTCTGAAATTGAACTGAACTGAATTGTCGATGTTTATTTTCAATTTTGCGTTTTCTAAAAGGCGAGCTCATGGCAAAATACAAAGATATTCGAACGATACACGAGAAATGTGCTTTCTGACGCAGTTAAACAATGACTGTAGAATACTAGAAGAAATAGCCGGAGAGTAACAATTGAAGATCGTGGATGAAGGTGGCCGCGCCGCGCTGGATCCCGGCACTTGCTAGCGGGCGAAATACGGCCCGCGGGCCGCGGTTTGCTCATCACTGATCTAAATCATAAAATGAAATGTTTGAACATTGCTTTAAATAGTATCTAAAATATTTCTTGACGTTGAGAATAGATTGAGGAAACAGGTAATATTAAACTGCAAGAAACCATAATGTTGGTAGAATAAATTTATTTCTCTTTTTATGCATGGTTAATTGCATGGAACAAAGTATATCGTTCAAAATTTTCATCGCTTATGCTACTCCTTCGCGGACGTAACGTAATATTAGAAACCGTCCTAACATACATCTATTGGTTCAGGCCAGTGATGCCAGAAACACCCAAAACTGGGTGGATTTTCCTCTTCTCCTTTTCCCCTTCCACTATCCCATTCCACTACCTGAGCACACTCCAACGTCCTCCACTAAGGCCGTAGACTGGTCACGTGAAGTGCCACGCAACGTGTCACATATTCCTCTGGTCACTAGAGAGGTGGTAAATTGTATTCCGATTGGCCATCACTGGTTCAGGCCCAGTACTCCACGTTCTTATATTTTTGGTGTATATCCGTCTGATGTACAATATTATCCATCTTGTGTTACGTTTCACTTCTTGTTATAATAAAGAATTTGGCTACAGTAAAGCTGTAGTTTTCTTGGTAAAAATTTGTTTCTCTACACCTTCACTGCATTGGTCTGTGAAGTCGCGCGTCATCTTTATAAAACATTAATTGCGAGATCGTGCGTGCCCGATAATTAAACAGGTCGACTAATCCAGGTAATTTTCATTCCGTTTATGCGTTTTAGAGAAAACGCATGAATTTTCTTTTTGGTTACATTTACTTTGGACTTAATTGCATTAATATTTTTAATACTGAATTTCCCAGTTAATAATTTAATACAGTTTCCCATCATGCTTCAAATTTAAGTAATTCAATCTAAGAGGATCCAAAAGCAACACTACTTACAATAAAAATCAATAAAGACAGAATTTAGCATTGTAATTAAGTAACTGTTCTATTACATGAGCTTTTATGTTTCATTGATTAGTTCGGATATTCTACTGTACATATACAGGGTGGTCCACATAACTCTGAACAGCTCAATATCTCGAAAACTATGCCATCGATTTTAAAGTTCTTAGTCTTAAATTGCATGGAACTGAAGGGCCTTTCTGACTACATAAACGTGAAGTGGCCTCCCTTCCCCTTTAACGGGGGAGAGGAGGTACCTTTGTAATTTTAAATGGAACCCCCTATAAAATGTTACATATTTAGATTCTACAGGAAAAAAACAAGTCAATTTTGTCTGAAACATTTTTTGTCAGATATTTCCATGATGAGATATAACAGTTTGAAGTTTCGAGTTGTAGGTACTTGAAGCTCTCGGAAATAGCGTTATGGAATTATACGTGCTTGAGTCCATTGCTTATTCATGAAGAAACACAAACAATAATATTTACAATTCTTGAGTTTGACTCACTTATCTATGAAAACGTTTTCAGTTTAGAGCTGTTATTCAAGCAGTAACATTGTGATTATGGCTACTTTTGACACAGAAGTGAATATGTTATTAACGTTAGGTGAATGCCAAAAAAATGATCGGCGTGCAGCAGTGATGTTTTTTGAACGTTATGGGACCAAAAAATGTCATGCAACATTTCATAATTTAGAAAAGCGGCTTCGCGAGCACGGTGAATTGTGTAAAAAAACTCGCAATAAACCTAAAGCTGTCACTAATGAAAATAATAGTGCCAGTATTCTTGCTGCAATTACATTAAATCCTCATATTAGTCAACGTACACTTGCACAAACATCACATATCAGTCGTTCATCGATTCAATGAATTTTGAAACGACAAAAGTATCATCCATATCACATGGTTTTATCACAAGAGATTTCGATAGCAGATTACGATCACCGCGTAAGATTTTGTGAGTGGTTGCAGGGTGTTGTGGAAAATGACTTTTTGTGCAAAATACTTTTTTCGATGAGGCCACTTTTATGAATTCAGGGCATGTAAATAGACATAATCTGCATTATTGGGCCGTGGAAAACCCAAATTGGATGCGATGTGTTCCCTTTCAACATCGATGGTCTTTAAATGTTTGGTGTGGCCTAATAGGAGATTTTGTGATTCGACCTTATTTTTTTCAAGAAACTGTAACATCTGCAAGTTATTGTGATTTATTAAAAAGTCATTTGCCTGCGCTTTTGGAAGATGTGCCACTGCACGTTAGAAGAGAAATGTGGTTCCAACAAGACGGCGCTCCTCCACATTTTGCAATCATCACCAGGCAATTTTTGAACGAAAAATTTGGGAACAAATGGATAGGTCGTGGGGGACCTCGTCAATGGCCTCCTCGATCCCCCGATCTAACACCATTAGATTTCTTCTTATTGGGGATATGTAAAGGACAAAGTTATGTTTGAACCGCCGACGACAAAAGAGGATATGAAACAAAGAATACGTGACGCTTGCGCTTCAGTGACTCCCGAAATGTTAAAAAATGTTAGAACAACTTTGATGTTTCGAGTAAATAAATGTTTACAAGCCCGTGGTGGACATTTTGAACATTTAATTTAAAGTACATTTTATTTCTTCACGAA
Organism: Sphecodes monilicornis; assembly: GCA_913789915.3. Lineage (NCBI taxonomy): Eukaryota > Metazoa > Arthropoda > Insecta > Hymenoptera > Halictidae > Sphecodes > Sphecodes monilicornis. The sequence continues at coordinate 5,080,338 of OU565286.1, read as the reverse complement.
TAAGCAAAGGTCTCAAGCGCGTATAATTCCATAACGCTATTTCCGAGCGCTTCAAGTACCTACAACTCGAAACTTCAAACTGTTATATCTCATCATGGAAGTATCTGACAAAAAAATGTTTCAGACAAAATTGACTTACTTTTTCCTGTAAAATCTAAATATGTAACATTTTATTGGGGGTTCCATTTAAAATTACAAAGGTACCTCCCCTCCCCCGTTAAAGGGGCAGGGAGGCCACTTCACGTTTATGTAGTCAGAAAGGCCCTTCAGTTCCATGCAATTTAAGACTAAGAACTTTAAAATCGATGGCATAGTTTTCGAGATATTGAACTGTTCAGAGTTATGTGGGCCACCCTGTATAAAATAAAAAGGAAATCATCAATTGCTTCAATATAGCAAGGTCTTAATAAAAATATTTCGGTTCAGTCTACTAAAAATTATATTTAGTAAACTAGGCCGAAATATTATTATCAAAAATGTATATATTTAGTAAACTCGACCGAAATATTTTTATTAAGACCTTGCTATATTCAAGCAATAGATGATTTCCTTTTTATTTCCGAGCTGTAATAAAATAATTTACTTCAAATGAAGCGCCCTGTATATTGTGTAATAAGCAGATTCATTTAATAACAGCGATAAATATTTTAATATTTAACTGATACTGCCGCTAATATTTTGCATTGTACACGTTAATGAGATCGTATGTACGATTGGTACTGTAACAAATACATACAAGTTCTGGTTGTTCTGAAAATTTGATCGTTAATGTACATCGCTCTTGCAAAGCGTGGACAGTTGTGTGACACAGATTGAGACACGTACTGTCTCCGCACAGCCGGATTTCACGGTTGAAATGCGTACTTGCAATTACGCGTGGAGGTTTGCAACTCTAGACCGGCGGACGTGTGAATTAGTCTACACAGTCATGGATTTGTTACAAGAGTGACGTGACACGTGAAACAGTTTGCGAAAACGTGTTAATCCGAACATGAAATAATTTGACCGGGCCCTTCATATGAAAATATACCAATGAATCTCACGGACAGGAGTATCAATGTAAAAACACAAACAACACGTTCGGTATCTTTCCATTCACCGAAAACAATAACTCTAGTATAAAAATTGCACTGTCTAAAATCGGAACATCAATAAAAGCTTGTTTGCAGAAAATTCTATTCAAGTATGAAACCTCTCTATTTTGACGGTTTCAAAAATCTTATAATTTTTCTTTGTAGTTTCTTGCAATTTTATATTTTACAAATATTTTTAAACTATTGCAACTAAATTTGGGAAATTGGCAACTGTGCAGGTTCTGAAATTCAGGAGATACCAGAATTTTTGTAATAGTATTTGGAATTTAACAGGTATTAAGACGATATTTTTCAAATTGGCTAACATGCTATGTTAAATTCAAACCATTTTGTAACTTAAAGGAATAAATAGTCAACTTAAAGAAAAATTTTTATTTATTAGCTGTTGCTGATTATTTGATATAATTTCTCATTCATGCTAGCACATACAATGGCTATTCTCAACACACTATAATTACTTTGATTGATGAAACTATCCTTGTATAAAATTACTATTTTTATACACAAAATATTTTTTTATATTCTCTAAAGATAAATATAGACGCAGTGTTTGAAATTAACATGTTTAATTGTAAATAATCCTACACATGTACTATTTTCCTATTGTCGAAGTAAGAATACTCTTTAGAAGTAAGGTAAAACTTTGATAACTTACTAAAGTTTTAATAATTTTATTTATTTTACATAATCTATGGATTCGAATGAACAATGAACAACAGTTTTAAATCATTGATCCGTCTTAGATTAAATAAATAAAATATAGTAAAAAATAATTATAATTTCAAAAGGAAATCAAATGCGCATTAATAAAAAAAAATCACATGTTCAGCTAGGTGAAATTAGATTACTTTTCGTCGTTAACATAACGTATACGTGAGTCTGGCCATCAACAATTTTAGTCACTTTCAAGCATTACAAATATTTTTCTTTCTTTCTTAATTTCTCTGATGTCTTGAAGATACTGTAAAATAGTATTTCCATGAAAATACTGCTACAAATTAAGGATACCTGAAATTTGATTCTTAGAGCTATCTAATTTAATATAATCATGTGGTGGTTGCGATTTTCTTAACAAGTACAGGTAAAATCTTTTTAAAAGTATTTACGAACAGATCTGATAAATACTAGTCAATATACGATATTATAAATTTCTGGGTGTAATATGGGAAATGTTAACAACAAACAGGGAATAAATGTTTTTATATTTCGAGCATAGTAATGTTGCAGTTCCCAGTATGGTTGTTTTATGTATCCATTAACTGATAAGTCTATTATAACATCATTGTTCATTTTTTTCTTTCTTTATGCTTCTCTCACTGTCATAAGGAAATATTATACTTTTCTTTATTAAAATGTGATACGTTAATTAATTTTAAATTACTGTATCTCTTAGATATACCCTGATTCCATAAAGAATTTTTAAATTCATGTCTCCGTTATTTTGATTTTGAAGCTTTGCTACTCTAACAGCTGTCAAACATACATCTAAGACTTGAGTCATGATGTGAAAACCTAATCGTTGATGATGGGCTGAGCTGGGTAATATACTATTTCAAATAGTAAATAGTCTATTTTATTTGAAATCAAACGTGCACTTTCAAAAGTTTAATGTTTCATTTCTTAGAAGTTTTTAAAATAGTACTTTATTTGAAAGGTTACCAAAATAGTGTGAAATTTATTTCAGGGGTTGATTCTACATGAGAAAATATATCGAAAAACAGCTTCATAAAACTTTTTTCATTTGAAGCCTTATTGTCGAGAATATTGACTTCGAAAATGTTATGATTTCTTGTATTTTAATATTACCGGTCTTCTCAATCTACTTTTATTGTCACAAATTATCAAAATAGAAATATTTTATTTTCAGAAATTTTATTGTTTATTTAAATTAGTATTTTATTTGAATTGTGGAACAACGACTATTGAAATCTTTTATCAAAATTTTACTCAGCTCTGATGATGGGATAGTTAAACCTGTAACCATTTTACACATTTTTGGTAACTTTGAGAGTGTCATAGCCACGACAATTTCGAATGAGTAGATAGCTAAAATGTCAGTGTTATACGACCGAGTGTTACAGCTCTACGAAACATGAAATGCCATCACAGAATATAGTAACCATAAGTCTCGGATGAGAAGCTTAACACATTTACCACCGGCGGCACATATAAATAACGACTTCAATCTTAAATTTTATGTGAAGTAGTAACTACATAACGAATGTTTATTTAAATTTACATTTTTATAGCCAATTTGAGGAGACCTGAAAATAATACCAGTCTTACCGAACTAGTTAAAATGGAAGATTATTTTTACATTCTTCATTTTACGATTATAGAAGTTGGGGTGACGGTTTTTTTTTTGCAAATGCGCTGTATTATACGCTGTAAGTAATGTAAAAAAGAGAAATTGCTTGAAATTCCGATACTTTCTGCTAAAATTTTCATTTTTAAATTCTGAATCGTTATAACAGCATGTAAAGTATACTCTGTTCGACTTCACATGTGCGCAAAGATACGGAAAAATTGTTAAAGGAAATGTAAATTGATCATACAAAGTTTAACAAGTTCACAGTTGCAATCCTTATATGCACATATATGGACTTCGAAGATGTTATAACTTAAGCAAAATTAGTTTAAATCGTTCTTAAATTGTGAATAATAGCTAGTGCAGATGTTATTGATTTATGATAACTTATATGGTTATACAATTCAAACCTGAAGGAACATTAATAAAGTTTAAGGATATCAATATTCTTTTTCCAACTAATTAAAATGATTAAAGAAAGAAATGCTTTTTAATTTGGCTTCTTCCTTTTGCAATTGATACAGACAATTTTTATTTTGCATGAAGGTCCGCTAATAATAACACAATGGAGTGAACATAATAGAAAAATGTTCATTATAGCTTTAAAAAGAGATTATAGCTCAAATGTTTAACTGTGGACGTGTTTCTTTGCACGTAGGCTCTGAAATTATAGAAGCTGTTGCCTAATCTTTATAATACCGTTTTCAAATTTTAAATGATGAATCTTCTTCCTGTAGATGGATATATAAATGATTCACTCTTAGTGCTTCGCAATTACCAGTGCTAAATGAAACTTCAATATTTTGCCTAACAATTTTAGTAGAGTTAGACAAAAATTAATCTTCTGACTGTTGAAGACTTTTATAATCTACAAATCCATAAAAATCCGCCATCTAGTCATGAAATATTGCAAAGTGGTACTCAAATGTAAATTATGGAATTATGGAACATTGTGCGCTACAATCTCCCAACATTTCATAAAGAAGATAGGATTCAACAAAACATGATAACCCCGAAGACTATTACCGAGATGAATGTTGGCAGAGGACTTGTTAATCATGAGGACAGATTATACGTGGCAGACGTTTCCCTTGTCACCTGTCCAAGCGAAGTGCACTGCATTTCCGAGGAGTTCTTGCGAACGCTGTACCCCCGTAATTTTTCAACACTCGTCTAGCGGAAAATTGAACAGAACCTCCCGGCGCATAATTCATCCTCAATAATTGCAACGATAACTCGAGGAACGACTTTACACGAAGCGAGACTCGTGAAATTACGATGTCCCCGTAAAACGTAATGAATTCATAAAGCCCATATGTTTCAGCCCATCTTTTAGCGGTTTCAATCATCCGGCAAACGTACGACTCGTCGAGTCGTTGCATTCCCTCTACACTTTCTTCTCATTCGACTCTCGATTTTTCTTCAGGAATCCTCTTCGTACTCGACTACATTTTTTTTCTTTCTTTTCGCTTCAGTTTTGCTCTCTTTTCTTTCGCCGATCTTCTTTTCGTAGAACCGATCCCGATTTTTTCCTTTCTGTTCCCGCGCAGAGTTCTCTCTGCTCTTCCCCATCTCAAACTTTCTTGCATTCGCTTCGTTCCCATTCCCGGCGACTTTTCTATCTTTTTTCGGGGCTTCTTCGGCGGCCCACATATTCTTTTCGATACCGCCACGTTATCTCGTTTCCTGTTCCCTTCACGTTCACCGGTTATTCCGCAAGTAGTAAAAGTCGCGCGCCGGTGGACCCGTAGTTTTTCCAGTTTCGTTTAAAACTCCGCCCACTCGTTTCTCCTTATTCAGCCTTCGCCCGTTGCCCTACCGCGCTGGTGGTCCTGTCGTTGACTGCGTAATAGCCGAAAGAAACACTTTGTTGAGAAACACCGTCCACTCGGAGAACTCCGCAGCAGTTATGCGAACCTCTCTGCTCGATGAATTTACCCGGAAAGTCGGTAAGGGGTAAGTTCCTATCCGACAAAAGGAAGTCAGGAAAGTTGGTGGACGAGAGGGCCTCGTCAGAACTATTCCCCTTTGTAGGCGGAAAGAACGGCCGCGGAAAGAGCCTCAAGACGCATACCACGTGAAAAAGTTATTCCGACGTAGGTATCATATTTCGGTCGAATAAATCTAGTCCCGGCGACGTTGTTAGCGAAACTTTGATAAGGAGGCTTCGTTAATCCTCGCCTCCCGACGAATGCCGGCTCATTTCGACTTGTTTGCTACGCTTTTTCTTAAGACCAGGTCGCCGGCGACCACTAGACAGTGTCGCCAGATTAAGGCATGTCTCCCACTCTACCTTACCCCTTCTATAATGACATTTTCCTAGTCCCCGACGGCGAGCGTTCCCACGCCTCTGCCGCGGACCGGACACGTGACGTGATGAGCGTCTCCGTCTGCTTAAGGTCGATTTATACAGCCGTGCGGGTTTTTTTTACATAGGTTTGGGTCTAGAGAAAACTCCGACCGAGTTTTCGCTTTCACGTCGACCAATTTTTCAGAATGTCTCGTCCGGGCCATTATCTCGACGTCTGAGCATTTCCAGATGTGCCTTTCGGGAGCGCGTTGACAGTTCCCTGCTGTGCGTGGAACAAAAAAAGATGTTTTCAGGAGTTTCACAGCTCCTTATGTAAACTATCGGTATCTCTCCTCTTCAACATCGTGGAAATTTTCCTGTCCCTTGGTGGAAAAGCATTTTACACATTCTGATATTATGCGTAAATTGCATATGTGTTGTAAAAACGAGAATAACAGTTATTTTTATCATTTAATTCACATTCCATGTGAAGTCGGATCATTTTTACATACAGACACCAACAAAGTTTGCTACTTTGGACAATTTGTACGAAAACGACATACCTCCTCCAGAAAATAATTTATATCACGGTTATTATTAAAAATAGAAACATTTTCTTCTTTTTAATTATCATCGCAAAATACTGTTATTCTTCTTAAATAATTTATCGTTCTATACGCAAGTTTCATTTCTTAATACAAAAATATTAGAAATGTCTATGATTTGACAATTTTGCCGCCCGTTCAGGTGCGACAAAATTCGTTTTTTAATTCGCGCAGCTTCAGAAATTGCAAATATTGAGCACTTAGAACTACTATAAAAATATGGCTGCTATGAAAAATGATTCCAAATACACAAGAAAATAATAACATGTTAATTTTAGGAGAACTAGTATTGTCATTACGTCGACTACAATATTTTGCAACTAAATTAACCTTTACTGTACGCACCGTATAAAAATTTCTAGGCTTCGAATATCGAAGCTTCGATTTCAGAAACTTCGAAGGTGATGAAAATGAAACCTTCGAAACTTCGAAACTTCGACACTACGAACCTTCGATTCGTTTTCAGTTAACGGATAAAAGGAATAAATTTTCATAATTTGTTTCTATATTCACCATCTGAATTATTTCAATAATTTATTGTTAAGATAATATACTTATAATTTGAATTATCCTTTCGATAGCACATTGTTAAAATAATTGTTTAAATAAATAAATTTTATAATTTGTTTCTATATCCATTATTTGAATTGTTATTTCAATTCTTTATTATTAAAATAATTGATTAAATAAATAAATTTTTACAATTTGTTTCTATATACATTATATGAATTATTTCAATAATTTATTGTTCAAATAATTGTTTACACAATCTACACGTATTTACACGTTTCTATAGAGTATACAAATTTATAATCAATAGAAATGTGTTTCTATATTCATTATCTAAATACTTGCACATTCTTTAAATAATTATTTTAACAATTGAATTATTGAAATAATTCACATAATGTATGTATATAGAAACAAAATATGAAAATTTATTCATTTAAACCATTACTTTAACAATAAATAATTGAAATAACAATTCAAATAATGCATATAGAAACAAATTATAAAAATTTATTTATTTAAACAATTATTTTAACAGTGAACTATCGAAATGATAATTCAAATAATAAATATACTATTTTAACAATAAATTATTGAAATAATTCAAATAATAAATAAAGAAACAAATTGTGAAAATTTATTTATTATACAATTATTTTAACAATGTGCTACCGAAAGGATAATTCAAATTATAAATATATTATCTTAACAATAAATTATTGAAATAATTTAAATAGTGAATATAGAAACAAATTAAGAAAATTTATTACTTTTATCCGTTAACTACAGCTTCGAAGCTTCGAATTTTTCCCATCTTGCAATATTTAATATTACATAATATACTCTGAAAACTCAGAAAAGATTGGTATAACTTAGTTTTTCACGGGAAAAACACCGAAAAAATTAGTTTTGAATTTTTTCAACTATGACGCACCAGTCTCAGGAATTTGAAAAAAAATGAGCATATTACTTATGTTGGTATCTTATTGCTAAACTAAAGTTGTAGGTGTGCTCTTTCATCTTCTATATGAAATCTGCATCTTTTCAATTTTTTTCATGTTTTTCATGTCTTAAAACCAAAATTTGCAACGTCCACGACGAACATCGAATAGTACTACTTGACACTCGACGTCGATAGAAAAAACATCGGTGAAATAACGTTTTAAATCATACATTTATAATGTTTTTTCTGCCTTGGTGTAGCTACATCACGGCCAAAGCACGGCGAGAGATTGCTCGCTGAGCAACTTGTCCGGGACCACGTCAGATATCTCACTGGTTCTACCTTAGGTATCCCATGCGGGGTTGAGGGGTGCAGAAAGTGCTCGGGTTTCGGTAGCAAGCGTGACGATTTCAAAAGACACCGCCGTCTCGAGTGGCCTAGGCCCTGCACGGCTATGTATAATATAGCCGACCGTGCAGCCATGATCCCGCACGGCTGTATAAATCGACCTTAACTCAGTAGTGGCAGAGAGAGGGTAACCTCATTCCCCTCAACTTGCCCTGTCTGGCTACACAGCCACTCGGTACGAGAAAACATATTAGCTCGTAAGCACTTAGCGCAGCGAGTCATCGCACGATTTGACGACGATCAAATAAATAATAGTTATTAATTAATTATTAAATTAATAGTTAATAAAATAGAAAAAACTTGATATTACTCGATAGATAATTAATTGTATTATAATATGATAATATTCATTTCTTATCATTTCCTTTGGTTTTCTTGTAACCAATACTTAAAGTCTGCAGAAAATCACAATTGTCACAAAGGGGTGACTTTAATTCATGGTTCTGAGAAATCTTACTTTGAAAGATATAGTTTAAATTAGTTACAGAGTTTGTGATATGTATACCGATCGTATTAGGTACATACATAAGAATAACATGTTAACAACAAGTCAAGAGGGTAACGTCTGAATTGAAGAATTGAGCGTTACATTGTGCTACTTTTTAAGAAAATGGCCGTAAAAGTAAACTCTTGCGATCTGGTGTCTCTTATCTGAGTCTCTTATTCTTGGCCCTACTCAACGGCAGAGAAACAAAACATTATCCACGAAATACTCTATCTCTGTGCGGTTCTGAATCGGACATTTCATATGCAACAACCTAATGATATACGATAGAAATATCATTGGATGTTCTCGAAGTAGCAGTAAAAACGGTCGGGTGGTTATTCTACATGAACAAATAAATCGAAAAGAAGTAATTTTTGTTTGACGCCACGTCTTTCAGAAAAGCGTACTTAAAAATCCGTCGAGTTCGGGTGCTCTAGTATTTGCAGCAAGTAGAATCGGTAGGTCATGATCAGACGCATCAGTTAATTCCTAATAGCGTGCGTATCGCTGAATTTTCAAATTCGATTTACTCGAAAACGAAGGGTCAAACGAAAAAATATCATTCCATCTTAACGATTTGTTTCTGCATGCAGAATCACCTCCCGCCCGCTCGTACCTCGATTTTTGAAACACGCTGCATATACTTCTGGATAAAATGATAGCACACATGTGTTATATCTTCAGTTTCTCGAAGACTATAAAATTTCTGAATGAAACACACAGTATCGTAATTGTCAGTAGACGAGTTTGCGAATCATCAAACAATTCGTTCATGTTTTAAGGCTATAGTTAAGCCCAACTGCTTTAACTTAAGTCAACACAAACGGCAGCAAGAACTCAAGTGAAACCAAAATTGAAAAAATTATTGACTTGAAAAATCAATTAGCAAATTTATTATACAATTATATAGAAAGTCGCAAAGTAATATGTACTTTGGTTAAAGATCTTGAAATGATCAGAGGAAAACAGTTGTGGCAGACCGTCAACATCATCAGACTGGTAGAACAATCCATTATTCGTCTTGCCTCGAATTTATTTTAATTTCAGAAGGTCTTACAATGAATTATGATGGCCACTGTCTTCACTCCATATTTTGTAAGAAGTGCAGTGACCGCCATTTATAAATGACACCACAACAAACATTTTTTTGTATGCTAAAACAATATACAAATTAAGCACAAAAAGTTGTTTTCATGAAGTGTATATTTTAAGATAAAAAATTCCTAAATATCAGGTTTATTTTAAAAGATTTGATGAGAAAGTCCCCTTAAGACAATTAAAAAATTTCGAATATCCAAGCAAGTATCCCGCACCCAAAAGTTGACCATTTCTCGTTAGAAATAATGTTCAACTGGACAGAAATATTTGACACAATTCGACGTTCGATCATAGCGAACATTACGTTCATCCGTGCACCGGTGAATTCAGAAATATAGTTTTACAGCTCACTGAAATGCTCACTGTGCCCTTCCAGCGAGTTCCGTGGGCTTTCATTGTCAATACAATTTGTGTCACGCTTTGCCGTGAAAGAAGGATCGCAGACAATTTCGGACGACACAATGGGTTGGTAGTTAACTCACAGTAACACAGGTACACCCGGCGGCGGCCACCGTAACATGGAGAAAGGACAGAATGAAAGAATTGAAATGAACGGGTAGGCAGTCTTCATTTGGGGGCAAATGGGGTTTTTCCGAATGGACGTTTTAGAAAGTTTGCTGCTCGGAGGCATTGTTTGGCCGACACTGGCAAAGCCAAGGGGGTGAGTCGGTCGAAGCTTTGATTAACTGGCGCCACGAGGCAAAGTCCTCTCGCGATTGTTTGCCACTCTTGCTGCCTTCGTTCCTCTTTATTCGTCCTCGGTCTTCCGCTTTTCTTCTTCCTGGTGTTCTTTCTCGTAGCAGTTGTCGTTTCCGTTGTTGTCCGTCTCCTCGTTTTTCGATGCAACAACCATTCAACCGCATCTTTCGTTTCATCTCTCTCTCTTCCCGAGACACAAACACATATCATCTCTCCCTCTACCTTCTTCGCCCACTTGCCTCACCAACTTGACCAAATACTTCAATTAAGTTTTCCGTGGAAAGCAAGCGAAACTACTTTTCGTACGCATGCACTCTATTTGTAAGCTGCGCTCGCCTTTGGCCCGTGAGCTGAAATCCATTTAGGGCTGCCACGTTCTTGGAAGGGTATTGATTAGTTCTCAGGATTCTGTAAACGGTGCTAAGCGTGCTGGCTCTGTGAAGAGCGTACGCCGTTCATGCTCGCCAGGTTGTGTGAGTGATCGAATGAGATGGGTTATTAAGAGTCGACCCATAAACACTTCTTCGGGATATTCCTGCTGCGGCGAAGCATTCTGATAAGAGGGAGCAACGTGCAGTCTCTACCACAAGATCGTGGACGCGATATCTGTGAAATTCGATACCTACTACGTCGGAGCTTGCGTTTATCTACACATACGAAGTCATCTCTGATACGCAATAGCCCAAGTTCTTTTAATATCGTTTTTGTCACTGAGTACACATCATTTCCAAATGAGTGCCGTGTATCATAAACACTTTGGCACGGTTTTCTTGTGTCATCACCCGAAAAGGCCCAACATGAGCATTAGAGATGCGGCAAAATATTTGCATAAGTCTCGTGAATTCGTGAATAAGTGGGACTAATGTCTGGTCTATTTTGAGGTACTAACTTAGAGGAAGGCGTATTTGAAAATTGAAAGCCCTAGTTCGTTGTGTCTAGAATTGTCTAGACATTGTGTCTGGGCTTGTGCTACGATCGAGTGGGGCATTGTCATTTTTGAGATATTTATTGGCGTGGTTGGCCCTGTAATATGTCAGGATCACAAAAAATAATTATTAATATTCGTTACGGACTTGGGTACGGCTGGAAGTTAAGTGTTTTGTTTTGAAACGGGAAAAACAGACCAGCCGTACTCCGCTCAATGGCAATTGACGCATCGCAGGCCCACACGCAGCGGAAAGGCGACACCAAGTTCGGGGAAAGGATCCTTAGACAAGTGTGCTCTGTGCAACGTCCTGCGAGGCTTACGTGGGAAAATGAATTCACGGAGCTTGTAGGCGTTGCACAATTTAGGATTACGCCCCGAACTGGTGATTCGTTCCCTTTTATCCCTACCAAAGGAATGATCTCTTCCTGAACTTTGGTAAGGAATTAGAACATATCGAACCTTAGATCGGAACACATCGTACGTTAGAACTGTACAACGGAAAGAACGTTATATCTTCAATAACGGTAGAACTTCACGAACTTTTGAACTGTACGAATTATAGGACTGTTACGTACGGAAAATTCATCTACGTGATTTTTTGAGCCTTCTTGAAGCCACATGTTGCTCTGCAGTGGTCAACTAGTTTATCTAAAAAACTAACTCTCCCACGGGGGTACTGCATCTGGGAAATTCTCAGGAATTTCCATCCAGATGCACGCCTACCCCCACCCAAATTTCTAGACAATTTCGGGGTATATAAAGCCCACGATTCCAACCACAAGGGGGCACAGTTGAAACCAAGTCACGTTGCGACAAGTTACGTATAAGCAAAGATCGGGTATAAAGTCCTTTTCGAGCATTAACTCAACAGTACGTATTCCATCGCACAAATAACTAGATAACCGTAACCCCCGCATTTCTCAGTGCGTCAAAACCGAGAGTTAGGGATATTAGTATCCGCGACTACACGTTACACAATTACAATTGTAACCCCTACTTAATCAATGAATATATTGTACTACAATTTTTAAGGAATTCAATTCTATTAATTCCATATTCACATCAGATTTCTATCCCAGAACTAGTATTCCCACAACGATATACTTTAGCCGCTCAAAGTATATCAATTTCTATATAACGTTACGAGAGCCGATAACAATTATCCATTTCCCGATCCACGCGGCGACCCGACGGTGAAATACACGTCGGCCAGTCCTCGTGTCCCTACATTTCCGAAGTGGCGACCCGGTGGTGAAATACACACCGGCCAGTCCACGACAATCCTTCCTTTTCCAAGGTGGCGACCCGTCGGTAAAATACACGGCGGCCAGTCCACAGGTTCCTTACTTATATGACGACCCGACGGTGAAATACACGTCGGCCAGTCCATTGTTCTAGGTGGCGACCCGGTGGTGAAATACAGACCGGCCAGTCGACGGTAATCCTACCCTTCCGAAGTGGCGACCCGGTGGCGAAATACACACCGACATGTCCACGACAATCCTTCCTTTTCCAAGGTGGCGACCCGTCGGTGAAATACACGGCGGCCAGTCCTCGTGTCCCTACATTTCCGAAGTGGCGACCCGGTGGTGAAATACACACCGGCCAGTCCACGACAATCCTTCCTTTTCCAAGGTGGAGACCCGTCGGTAAAATACACGGCGGCCAGTCCACAGGTTCCTTTCTTATATGGCGACCCGACGGTGAAATACACGTCGGCCAGTCCATTGTTCTAGGTGGCGACCCGGTGGTGAAATACAGACCGGCCAGTCGACGGTAATCCTACCCTTCCGAAGTGGCGACCCGGTGGCGAAATACACACCGACATGTCCACGACAATCCTTCCTTTTCCAAGGTGGCGACCCGTCGGTGAAATACACGGCGGCCAGTCCACAGGTTCCTTTCTTATATGGCGACCCGACGGTGAAATACACGTCGGCCAGTCCATTGTTTAAGGTGGCGACCCGGTGGTGAAATACACACCGGCCAGTCCACGACAATCCTTCCTTTTCCAAGGTGGCGACCCGTCGGTGAAATACACAGCGGCCAGTCCACAGGTTCCTTTCTTATATGGCGACCCGACGGTGAAATACACGTCGGCCAGTCCATTGTTTAAGGTGGCGACCCGGTGGTGAAATACACACCGGCCAGTCCACGACAATCCTTCCTTTTCCAAGGTGGCGACCCGTCGGTGAAATACACGGCGGCCAGTCCACAGGTTCCTTACTTATATGGCGACCCGACGGTGAAATACACGTCGGCCAGTCCATTGTTCTAGGTGGCGACCCGGTGGTGAAATACAGACCGGCCAGTCGACGGTAATCCTACCCTTCCGAAGTGGCGACCCGGTGGCGAAATACACACCGACATGTCCACGACAATCCTTCCTTTTCCAAGGTGGCGACCCGTCGGTGAAATACACGGCGGCCAGTCCTCGTGTCCCTACATTTCCGAAGTGGCGACCCGGTGGTGAAATACACACCGGCCAGTCCACGACAATCCTTCCTTTTCCAAGGTGGAGACCCGTCGGTAAAATACACGGCGGCCAGTCCACAGGTTCCTTTCTTATATGGCGACCCGACGGTGAAATACACGTCGGCCAGTCCATTGTTCTAGGTGGCGACCCGGTGGTGAAATACAGACCGGCCAGTCGACGGTAATCCTACCCTTCCGAAGTGGCGACCCGGTGGCGAAATACACACCGACATGTCCACGACAATCCTTCCTTTTCCAAGGTGGCGACCCGTCGGTGAAATACACGGCGGCCAGTCCACAGGTTCCTTTCTTATATGGCGACCCGACGGTGAAATACACGTTGGCCAGTCCATTGTTTAAGGTGGCGACCCGGTGGTGAAATACACACCGGCCAGTCCACGACAATCCTTCCTTTTCCAAGGTGGCGACCCGTCGGTGAAATACACAGCGGCCAGTCCACAGGTTCCTTTCTTATATGGCGACCCGACGGTGAAATACACGTCGGCCAGTCCATTGTTTAAGGTGGCGACCCGGTGGTGAAATACACACCGGCCAGTCCACGACAATCCTTCCTTTTCCAAGGTGGCGACCCGTCGGTGAAATACACGGCGGCCAGTCCACAGGTTCCTTTCCTTATATGGCGACCCGACGGTGAAATACACGTCGGCCAGTCCATTGTTTAAGGTGGCGACCCGGTGGTGAAATACACACCGGCCAGTCCACGACAATCCTTCCTTTTCCAAGGTGGCGACCCGTCGGTGAAATACACAGCGGCCAGTCCACAGGTTCCTTTCTTATATGGCGACCCGACGGTGAAATACACGTCGGCCAGTCCATTGTTTAAGGTGGCGACCCGGTGGTGAAATACACACCGGCCAGTCCACGACAATCCTTCCTTTTCCAAGGTGGCGACCCGTCGGTGAAATACACGGCGGCCAGTCCACAGGTTCCTTACTTATATGGCGACCCGACGGTGAAATACACGTCGGCCAGTCCATTGTTCTAGGTGGCGACCCGGTGGTGAAATACAGACCGGCCAGTCGACGGTAATCCTACCCTTCCGAAGTGGCGACCCGGTGGCGAAATACACACCGACATGTCCACGACAATCCTTCCTTTTCCAAGGTGGCGACCCGTCGGTGAAATACACGGCGGCCAGTCCACAGGTTCCTTTCTTATATGGCGACCCGACGGTGAAATACACGTTGGCCAGTCCATTGTTTAAGGTGGCGACCCGGTGGTGAAATACACACCGGCCAGTCCACGACAATCCTTCCTTTTCCAAGGTGGCGACCCGTCGGTGAAATACACAGCGGCCAGTCCACAGGTTCCTTTCTTATATGGCGACCCGACGGTGAAATACACGTCGGCCAGTCCATTGTTTAAGGTGGCGACCCGGTGGTGAAATACACACCGGCCAGTCCACGACAATCCTTCCTTTTCCAAGGTGGCGACCCGTCGGTGAAATACACGGCGGCCAGTCCACAGGTTCCTTTCCTTATATGGCGACCCGACGGTGAAATACACGTCGGCCAGTCCTTTGTTTAAGGTGGCGACTCGGTGGTGAAATACACACCGGCCAGTCCACGACAATCCTTCCTTTTCCAAGGTGGCGACCCGTCGGTGAAATACACGGCGGCCAGTCCACAGGTTCCTTACTTATATGGCGACCCGACGGTGAAATACACGTCGGCCAGTCCATTGTTCTATGTGGCGACCCGGTGGTGAAATACAGACCGGCCAGTCGACGGTAATCCTACCCTTCTGAAGTGGCGACCCGGTGGCGAAATACACACCGGCATGTCCACGACAATCCTTCCTTTTCCAAGGTGGTGACCCGTCGGTGAAATACACGGCGGCCAGTCCACAGGTTCCTTTCTTATATGGCGACCCGACGGTGAAATGCACGTCGGCCAGTCCACAAAACCAAGTCTCCTAATTATATAACCTCGGTCACGCATCTCCCGCTTAGCCCTCGGCTCGTAACAGGACATTCGCATTTTAGAAGATAGTACTTAGAATATTGAACTTTAAGTGTATCTTTTACGAATGTGATATATACCTTTTTTACTGTTTTAAACTAGAGCGTTAATTGCCTTGAACCAGCGGCAATACTGAACGGAACAACGCTCTAAACACGTTGTATTCGAGAAATATGAAGGTCTCTTACTATATCATACGCCAGGGATGAGCATATTTGTCTCAATTGAGACTAAATCGTCCCCACCATGTCGCCCACTGCCCCCCAACAGCATCCGCGGTTACCATGGAGGAAGAACGCGCTTCGCCCGTCGCGAGCAGTACACAGGCCGCGCGCATTCGAATGCACGTGAAAGACAAAAAGGGAAATAGATTGTATTTTGTAACAATGACGCAGTCATTTTATAGAAATACACTCAAAAATGAAATAACAGTTTGCGAATACTAATTTCAATAGGTATGTAGCTTAAGTGTTCATTCATTGGACTGGTCACCCTACTGTACTAGCAGACGGATAAACAAAGTCATTCGTCTCTTACATTAGTTCAAAATTACCCATAAACTATATTTTGTACGAAGTACGTATTGTAATAG
Source organism: Sphecodes monilicornis (assembly GCA_913789915.3). Classification (NCBI taxonomy): domain Eukaryota; kingdom Metazoa; phylum Arthropoda; class Insecta; order Hymenoptera; family Halictidae; genus Sphecodes; species Sphecodes monilicornis. The sequence goes on along the minus strand of OU565286.1, from coordinate 5,063,919 downwards.
TTGATTGATCGTAAGGGGCCATAGACCCAACTTCTTCATTTGAATAATTACATTCTAACTTTTTGCAACAAATTTTGGAAACCATCTTAATCTTCCAAGCACATCATGTAATATTTCCTTAACAAGGAATTTGTTTCGGTTTTTTTAATGAAAGTACTGATTTCTTTAGCATTTTATAGGGGGTTCCATTTAAAATTACAAAGGTACCTCCCCTCCCCCGTTAAAGGGGAAGGGAGGCCACTTCACGTTTATGTAGTCAGAAGGGCCCTTCAGTTTCATGCAATTTAAGACTAAGAACTTTAAAATCGATGGCATAGTTTTCGAGATATTGAGCTGTTCAGAGTTATGTGGGCCACCCTGTATATATCCAATTTTACTATCAAAAAAAATTTATTTCAGTGAAGCAAGACTTTTATGGTATACACTTTCACATACATAAAAAATTCGATGTGATTTCGATATTAATTGAATAGAGTTCCTTGTCAGTGTAAATTCGTTAATTTAATCCTGCAGCTTTAATCATCTCATCAGCTATTGTAAACTAACAAAATTGACAATCGAACAAATAAATCTCCATCGCATAGAACAACTACCGAGCAGAATAGACACGAGTTTATTTCCCAAAGTGGAATGCTAATACCGAGGGAACTATTTTGGGATTATGCATTCATTTGCGTTCATTCCAATCTTTCTTTTATTGAATAGAAATCCCATATTTCCTGCTTATTCCTTTCTCAATATTTCCAATTTCATTAGGACCGCATATTTCCCTGGCCGATGTAACCAACCAAAAATAAAGGAGCTATTTCCCATGTATTTTCTCCTTCTTCTGTATTGCGAATCCGTGATCAGGGAAATTCTTCCTCCTTTTTTTTTATTCCGTTTCCAACCTCCGTCTCCGTGATTGTTTCATTTACTCGCACCTTAGAAGTGCATCTCTCCGGCCCTGTTTCCCTAAATAAACCGAAACAAGGCAAGAGAAAACACAGGAACTGGTGGTAGTAAATTCCTCGAGGAATACCGTCCGCAAAATTAAATTCAACGAAAGGTTATTCTACTGATAGCAAACCAATCCGGCCAACTGTTTCGAACTTAGAATACAGCCGATGGACGGAAGAATGTTTGCGCCTGGCTTTGCTATTCTCGACGCTATTTTTTATACTGCGTTTGATCAAAATGGATATCAAATTTACATGTACAAAAATAAAACTGGGGTTAACATTCGTTAAACTTTTAACTGAATGACTTTACGATCATGAACATTTAGGGAGACATAACACAAGATAAATAAAATTAACGGACCAACAATTTTGCCACAATCAAGGTAAATACGCTATAGTCTGTATTAATGTGGACTTTATGACACAATAGAGTGAAAGAATTATGTATTGACTTAAGAAGAAAATTAAAAATTGTCGACAGGTGGTGGCAACCACGTATGGCAAATTTACTTATTCAAGCATATATTACAATAGTAGTTTTGCAAAATGTAAACAAATTTTATGTTTATATTTTTATAATCCTACACATAGTAGTTACATTTATTGTGAATATAATTTTCGAATTACAAAACAGTCTTAATTGTTACATACAAATCACATATTACAACATAACTGTTTTAAATATTCAATTTGTTTTCTATGTGTCTGTACATTTAAGTACAGACTATTGATCTCTGAGAATGCATAATACCTATTTGTTACTAGAAAACCAGTTTTTGTTATTCTTTATTGTTAATGCTTGGTATTCTTAATTTTAAATCGTATCAATGACTAAAAAAAGAAAAATTTTCATTCAAATATTCGTGGTTGGTATATAAATACTATCATGAAATCGATCAATATGATTTGTTTATTGTATTCTGTCAAATTATTGTAACATAAAGCTTACGAAACGAAGAAAAAAACTCATGAAGCTTTCAAAGTACTCGTAATAAACAATTTTTAGTTTAAGTACTGTTCAGCCGACAAGAACCGACTGAATTGTTTAGATAGTTAAGCCTCACTCTCTTTTCATCCGTCACGTACGATAGCCAGTTCATTCACCAAAAACTCCTTGCAGTAAAACAGTTACCTTAAAACGTTATAACAGCTAATAAATCCAAGAAGCCATATTGCCATTAAGACCTTAAGTTTATGAATATTGTCGCATCTGCCCAGCAGATTAACTTCCAATACCGAATTCTTTAGTTTCCGCTTGCCATTGTTAAAAGTCAAGGGGCTTCTCAGGTTTATTACCTGTTACGGTCAAGCCCTCGAGACTCGAGACCCGCGCACGCAAGGCGACGCGAAGGCTAACCGTAGCGCACCCGAACATGCTACCCCTACTTGTGACCGATCAACGAGGGCGGTCTTCGAGGGCGGCCACTTTCACCATTTCCATAGATTTCACATAACCAATTAGAAAACTACTTCATTTCCCATTACCATCTTCATTGAAAATATCACCCACCAATCAGTACACTTTCAACATAGCACACGCCCACGCCGACACTTTAAAAACACACGACACACAGCTCTCAGCGTCATTTTCGCAAACAACAGCCTCTTTTAACATAGTCTCATCGTTTCATTTTAATACCATCTATTTTGATTAATTATTGTTAAAATATATTAAAGTTTTTTACTCGTGTTACAAAATCAGTGTTTACTACTTTACTATCCCTATAACTAGACCAGGTCGTAGGGAATTCGTTTCAATACGCGTTGTCAGGAAAACCTGAGTCGAGGATTTACGACCTTCGGCGACGTCGAGTCTTGAACGGCATCACAGCGCGATACAAACGAACAAGTACCATTAAATATCGTTTGTGCATGTATATAACTTACTTCCATCTACAGAAGACATGTTTTAAATCTTCATTGTAGGCTCAAACAAAAAAGTTAAAAATTGTGACTATCACCTCTTTTCACAATTCCGACTAACATCAACTTTTAAATAATTTGTTTACAAATGATATAATAAGCTAGTTTTGCTAATATAAAAAAGGTTCAACTTGTTCAGTCCATTTTGAAAAAGGTATTCCTCTTTAAAGGGTCCACCACTGTACAATAATTCATGCAGGTCACTGTTGAATCCCAATTTCATTATGCAGTGTTTATTGTATATGCCAGTAGGAAGCTATTAAGTAAGATGTTGGAACTATGACTTAATTGAGAAAGTTTGATTATACTATGCGGTTATATATTGTATACAGGGTGTCCCACAGTCTCCTTTATAAACTTTGCATGTGTGTTCTATGAATAGACTGAAATGTTATATATTAACAAGTCCATAAACAACTTATTAAAAAGTTATGGCAAAAATATGTCACGCGCAAAACATAATAATAAACTTATTCATATATGTCTATATGTACATAGGAGTAAAGCGAGGCACGTAATGTTTATCTACGCTTTAATATGAGGTACGCGTGACGTCTGCATCTCCAGACTATGTCTCTCTAAATTTTCACTTGAGACACTTGAAGAGAAAAATTTTAAGCAAAAAAATATCTACTTAATTAATCTACACGATTAATTATGAGGATTACTGTTGCATATGAAAACATTAGACAGAATCGTGACGAAGCTCAGGCACAATAAATTCGATGGTATATCGATGTCACACTTGTATGATTTTTAATTTCATCTAACTTTACAGTAGACGAAGTCTGTTATTTCGAATTGAAGCATTGGTACAACTATATGTTCCATAGCTGTTTCATAACTTCTTAATGAATGATGTCTAGGATTTTTGTCACGTGATATATTAATGAAATTTTTTTCTGTATATGATTGTTAGATATGAAATGGCTGATTTTTAACAAGAATCTTAAACAAACATAACCGTCTTCAAAACAAAACTTATCGAAGTAAGCATTATTGTAATCAACCTAACCTGTCAACGAATTATAGATTTCTCGATAGATGGTTCATTTACTACCAGATTTTAACCAAACATCATGTAATGCTGAAAATGAATACACTACAATCGCATTGATTGACATTGAAATAAATTTTTTTTGAAAGTAAAATTGGATATATATACAGGGAGTCCCACATAAATGGGAACATCTAAATATCTGTCGTGTTTACAGTCCTATCAGAAAACTTCACAGGACAAAGTGACACTATTGCAGGGGGCAAATATAATGGTAAAGAGAAAAATTTTTTCTGTCGTGTTTTTTAATGACATTTCAAGGTTACCGATGTTTTTTTAAATGGAATAGTATATTTTTTTACGATAGCATGATAGACAATAAAAAACTGAATTTAGTGGATACCAGTGGAAATATATATATATATATATATATATACAGGGTGTCCCAAAAATGTCTGAGTTCCTTTAAAGGGGAGGTTCCTGAGGCCATTTGAAGCGACATTTTCCTTTGCAAAAATGGCCGTTTCGGCTTTGTTAAGGAGTTATTAACGAAAAACACGGACCAATCAGAGCGCGACCTAGAGGCGTGTTGGCAGAGACGGCCGCGCGCGACAGAAGTCGAGCGATGGTGATACACCGCGGTCGAAAGCAAGGAACAAACAAGAGAAGAAAATTTTTCGAGTCCTATGTCGGATAGTTCAAATTTGAATATGTTGTAGTCTTTAGTAGCCTATGAAGGAATCTCGAAGGATTTTTCGAAATCTTAAAAAATGTTGGTTTTACAGACGTGTAAAGAATTTGTCTTCATTAAATTATAACACTAGAACTAACGTACCGAGGAAAATGAGTTTTGAGGAGCTTGTAGTGAACACGTAAGAGTATCTATTGAAAATATTTCGATTTGGAATAAATGGTTTTTTCACCATTTATTTTGCAAATGTTTTAAACAAATCCAATTTTCCTATAGCCGGAACTGTTTTAAAAATTCGAAAAAAACGTGATGACAGCTTCAAGTCTCCTCTTTACGGACCTATTTTTTAAAAGGCAGGCGCTTTAAAATTGACTGAATTAGAATTATTTAAAGCGAACGCTGCACCGCGATATTACGGAGGCGCGCGGCACGAACAGCTGTTAGATACGCGACAAGCAAGAGAAGAAAATTTTTCGAGTCCTATGTCGGATAGTTCAAATTTGAATATGTTGTAGTCTTTTGTAGCCTATGAACGAATCTCGAAGGATTTTTCGAAATCTTGAAAAATGTTGGATTTGCAGACGTGTAAAGAAAAGTGGCAACTTTTCTTCAATAAATTATAACACTAGAACTAACGTACCGAGGAAAATGAGATTTTAGGAGCTTATAGTGAACACAGAAGAATATCTATTGAAAATATTTCGATTTGGAAAAAATGATTTTTTCACCATTTACTTTGAAAAAGTTTTAAACAAATGCAATTTTCCTATAGCCGGGACTGTTTGAAAAATTCGAAAGAAAACGAGGTAACAGCTCCAAGTCTCCTCTTTACGGACCTATTTTTTAAAAGGCAGTCTCTTTAAAATTGACGGAATTAGAATTATTTTAAAACCTTGCTTACCTTGGTACTCCTGTAGAGCCCCAGCGAGGTGAAAATGATTCCTGTATTCACAAATTATTCTGCGTGAAACACTGAACCTGCCCACTCGTTAAATTCACAAGAGCATTTTAATTATTCGCTCTATGAAATTATCGAGCAGAAGGGGTCAATGTCCTTTCACTGCACGATCCGGCCCACATTGTTGATTTATTCACGATCACAATAAAACTATTCACATATATCCATTGGGTTCACAAACGTTGAAAGAAATCCACACAAATGATTCACAGAAATCCACATATCACGCACAACTAGTTCACATTTGATGCACGTAAATCGATCATTTCGACTAGCCGGTCCGCGAAAAACTGTCCATGAAATCTGTCTGTCTATGCTGACGATCGTAGGAAGACTAGTTCAGAACAGCTGACGAGGTTAACGGCCTTTCAACAGCACACTGCCGATTTTCATTTCAGCAACTGTTCGATGGAACCGTGTTTTCAAATGGAATGGGAAGAGTAAATGACCGCCCCTCTTCAAATCGGGGGTCATTCAGGTATGCTTCTACCACCGAGCGTGGCCATAAACCAGCGCCTTGTGTCGAAGCTCAACCTTGACGATGGCTCGACTTCTGGTTACCAAATGTGTACAATAGGTCAATAAAATGCTAAAAGTTTTAACGAAGAGTAACGGCTTTTTGGGAATATTGCTACTAGCCTTTCTTACACCGGTATACGGAATACCGGTATTTTGTGCTAATTTGCAATTTCGTGAAACCGGCATTTGCTAAGGTAAAATACTGGTATTTTCGGTATTAGCTATAAATAATAAATATTTTTTAGGGCATCTACTATTATTTGAAATTTACAAATTAATTTTTCTGTATATAACGACTTTAATAAAGAAAACGAAAAGGAAGAAAAGAAAATAACAAGGTCAAATTTAATTAAGTTCGTCGTCAATTTCCGCAAAAACATTTATAAAAAG